>OX451216.1:48189038-48822947 GCA_949628195.1 Phasia obesa
ATTTCCAAGAGAAAGTGGAGAAAAAGCAGTGAAAAAAACGCAATATCCGGTTTTAAGGTACTGAAATTTTCGGTTTAAAAACTATTGCGTGATACTAAGCGCCTATTGAATGAAAAATTTTATTTGATTTGTATTTTTACTTTGTGGAATTCGGTTTAAAGGTACTGAAATTTTCGGTTTAAAACTGGGATATTTTAAACACTATTGTCTAACATTAGGCGCCTATTGAAAAGAATTTGTATTTGATTTGTATTTTTACTTTGTGCAATGCCTTAATGACGTTATATGTCATTAAAATATTTTAAACACCTTTTACACAGCTTTACAATAATTTTAGAATTTTTTATAAATTTTACAATTTTATCCAGGGATGGGTACCTTTATATAAAGTAAATACATAAACCATAACTGAAGCAATAAAAAAAGTAAGAGTCTTCAATAGGTGTGGAATACCTTCAAAGCAAAATCGAGCAAAATATTGTCAGGACGCCCACGATGTGGCGGGCACAGCTAGTTATAAATAAATTTGAAATTTTCAGCTTAGACGCAAACCCGCTAATTTAATAGAGCAGTGTAAAATTCTAACATAAGTAGCTCTGTTAATGGAATAAAACCTTGGTATATGCAACAAAACTGTAATTTTCATGGAATAAATGCAAGATGGCAAAATAAAAATGAGTAGATTTTGTTATCAGTGTGTCCCTTTATATTTATTAATACTTGTTATGATTAAATGGCGAGTTGGAACGAGAATTTGGACATTTTTTGTAAATACAAAAATTTGAGTTTCTCCAAGAAAAAGGGATGAGACCATTTTGCTTGGAAACAATGAAAGATGGCAAGATAAAATGAATAGATTTTGTTACCAGCGAGGCCTCTTATACTTGCCCATATTTGGAATTTTTAACGGTGCAAATCGGAAGCAGATTTTGGGAATTTTTAAAATTTGAGATTCTCAAAGGGATGTGACCATTTTTCTTGAAAACCATGAAAAATGGCAAAATAAAAATGAATAGGCGTTGTTACCAAGGAGGCCTTTTATAACGAGTGATTTTTTAAGAGCTTGAGAACTTTTTTTTAAAAAAAAACGCATAAAATTTGCAAAATCTCATCGGTTCTTTATTTGAAACGTTAGATTGGTCCATGACATTTACTTTTTGAAGATAATTTCATTTAAATATTGACCGCGGCTGCGTCTTAGGTGGTCCATTCGGAAAGTCCAATTTTGGGCAACTTTTTCGAGCATTTCGGCCGGAATAGCCCGAATTTCTTCGGAAATGTTGTCTTCCAAAGCTGGAATAGTTGCTGGCTTATTTCTGTAGACTTTAGACTTGACGTAGCCCCACAAAAAATAGTCTAAAGGCGTCAAATCGCATGATCTTGGTGGCCAACTTACCGGTCCATTTCTTGAGATGAATTGTTCTCCGAAGTTTTCCCTCAAAATGGCCATAGAATCGCGAGCTGTGTGGCATGTAGCGCCATCTTGTTGAAACCACATGTCAACCAAGTTCAGTTGTTCCATTTTTGGCAACAAAAAGTTTGTTAGCATCGAACGATAGCGATCGCCATTCACCGTAACGTTGCGTCCAACAGCATCTTTGAAAAAATACGGTCCAATGATTCCACCAGCGTACAAACCACACCAAACAGTGCATTTTTCGGGATGCATGGGCAGTTCTTGAACGGCTTCTGGTTGCTCTTCACTCCAAATGCGGCAATTTTGCTTATTTACGTAGCCATTCAACCAGAAATGAGCCTCATCGCTGAACAAAATTTGTCGATAAAACACATTTCGAACCGAACACTGATTTTGGTAATAAAATTCAATGATTTGCAAGCGTTGCTCGTTAGTAAGTCTATTCATGATGAAATGTCAAAGCATACTGAGCATCTTTCTCTTTGGCACCGTGTCTGAAATCTCACGTGATCTGTCAAATACTAATGCATGAAAATCCTAACCTCAAAAAAATCACCCATTAGTTATAAACACTTGGAATGCTTAACAGTGCGAGTTAGAACGAGATTTTGGAAATTTTGAGAAAGTTTAAAATTTAAGATCCCCTAAGGGATGAGACCATTTTTCTTGGAAACCAGAAAAGAGGGCAACATGAAAATTAATAGTGTCTTCACAGAAAATATGACTCTATTTTATATGTATATGACATTATTTTTGAATTTTCAGGCACCTGAAGATGTCTAACAGTATATTTTGCAGCGGCCAAAATATACTGTTAGACAAGCATAAAAAACTACATAACAAATTTAAAATTAAATTATGACGTTATCTTTGTAAGCAAGAATCTCTATCTATACATATATATATATAAAGCACAAAACGTGTTTGTTTGTATGTTTATTCGTTTGTTTGTTTGTCGGAAAGCAAAAGTTGCCTACACCAGTAAAACAATCTTTCTGAAATTTTCACAGTTTGTTACTAGATATACGGTTGGTAAAATACGGTACTTATTTTTTTAATATTCGACGTGGGCGTGGCACCTCCCATACAAAGTAAATATTTATCATCGTGTAATTTGGGAACAGTACTTGGTAGCCCCTTGAAATTTTGCACCAGTAACCCCCATATTAATGTTCATAGGCTTAATTGGAATAGTGGGAGTGGTACCATACAAAGTGAAAAATTTGTATCGTGTTTCTAGCAAACCAAAATAGATAGCACCTTAAAGCTTTGCACGAGTAACTCCTATGCTAATGTAGTCTACCAAAATACAGAATTAATTGGGTACCTCCCATACAAAGTAAAAAATTATTATCCTCTATCTAGGGAACTACAATAGGTAGCGCCTTGGAATTTTGCACCAGTAACCATCATATTAACGTACATAGTTTAGCTAAACACAGACTGAATTGGAATAGTGAGTGTGCTACCTCCAATACAAAGTGAAAAATTATTATCGTGTTCCTGGCGAACTACAATAGATAACGCCTTGAAACTTTGCACGAGTACTCCCTGTGCAAATGCCTCTACCAAATACCTCTACCTCTACCACTACCAAATAAATTGAGACGGTGGGCGCGATACCTACCATACAAAGTGAAAAATTATTATCGTTTACATAGAGTACTATAATAGGTATGGCCTTGAAAGTAAGTAAAAGTAACCCTCATACCCATGCGAATACTTTAGAAAAGCATAGGCTAGATTGGGACAGTGATCGTGGTACGAAGTATGTTAAGTAAAAAATTAGTTTCGTATATTTAGAGAACTGAATTAGGTAGCCCCATGGAATTTCGCACCAGTAATCCCCATATTAACGTACATAATCAAGCTAAACACAGGCTGAATGAAAATAGTGGGCGTGGTACCTCCCATACAAAATGAAAAATGATTATCGTGTTTCTGGCGCACCACAATATATACAGCCTTGAAGCTTTGCACGAGTAACCCCTATGCTAATGCGCATAGTCTACGAAAATACAAAGTGGATTGGGACAGTGGGAGTGGTACCTCCTATATAAAGTGAAAAATTATTATCGTGTAACTGGAGAACTGCAATAGGTAGTCTTGAAACCTTGTACAAGTAACCCTCAGAGTAATGTGCATAGTCTAGCAAAATACAAAATGGGCGTGGTGCCTCCCATATTAAGTGAAAAATTATCGTGTACCTGGAGAATTACAATAGGTAGAGCATTGAAACTCAGAGTAATATGCATTGTCTAGCAAAATACAGACTAGATTAGAAAAGTAGGAGTGGTACCTCCCATAAAAAGTAAAAATTTATCGTGTTAATATGTATAGTCTAGCAAGAGCGCACCGGGGATAGCTAATCTGCTATAATATCAAGTATAAAATTAAAAAATAAAGGCTGGAACAATAAAAGAAGTGATTTTATGTAAATCATTTTATCTTCGGGCAGGCACTTGCAATTTACATTAAGTTTGTATTTAAATAACAAAAAATAAATAAATAAACAACTTTCTAATTAGAACATATGAACTTCCTAGTATCTCAACGTTGAAGTAAAGAAAACACAAATAAAATTAAAAAATTTTCGGCCAATTTTTCACTTTTGCGGCTACCTAAGCGCTACCTAAACGGTGTTAAGAATCATTCCTAAAAATTTCATATGTTCTAGAAAGTTGTTTATTGAGATCTTAGGTTCATTTTTGTAGTTGATTGTTTCCTTGAATTTTGAACGGTTTGCTACCTATGGACCTGAGCAGGGGAAAAAAGGTAAAAAAAATTGAATTTTTTAAATTTTTTTTTGCGATTTTGACCTTGAAGATGAAGTTTTTTTTTGATTTTATATGGTCACAATTTTTGTTCTTTATGACAAGAGCTACAACTTTGCCTCAGAGAGTATATCAAAATTTCAAACGGTTTTCAAAATATGAGCTTGAGTAAATGATCATTTTTTTGCAAAAATGACATCGAGGCCCCACATCTTTGAGGGCCCATAAAAAAACCTGGAGGACTTTGGACAAAACTGGGAGACAGGGGTCTTTTTTTTATATGGTTATATTGCCATGACTTAAAAAATTACACAGTGTGTAATTAAAGCCATACTTTTGAGTTTTATGACCTTGTCCGTTTTGAACCGAAATACGCACACTTACAAACATTGTGCGTTAGTATGACCCGCCGCTATAACAATCCATAATAAAAATAATTAAAAAAGTATAGGGTGTCCCTAAACAAAGCGTGATTTTGACATATGTATCCTTTCCTATCTATCCTTTATTTATTTTAAAAACTGATGTTTACAAATTGCTTCCTATAAAATTTATTTTTTTTTTTTTTTTTTGAAATAAAGAGGCCGTAATTTTTATTTCCTTATTTCACGCAATTGTTTCATTATTTTATTGCTGTCTCTTCATAAAAATATTTACTACACAAATATCATTTTACCTATTTTAATTTTTACTTTCGTATTAAATTACATTTTAATTAATTTCTTTAATTGCAACCACAATTGAAAAATTTTTATGTGAAATTTTTTGTCATAATAACTGACTCAAAATAAAAAACAACAGCATTACTTTTAACAATATTAATGACTCAAAAACTAAATAAAAAAAATATATATGTATATACTCGTAAAAAACAAGAGTAAAGGCAACCACAAAATTCAAAGATAGGAACAACAACAAAAACGTAATAAGCTCTACAATGTATAACAAATTGTGGTTTTTTTATTTTTGAATTTGAATAATAATAAAATAATATTAAAATTTTACGATTCCGAGGATAAATCTAATTCGCTGTCTTAGATTTGTGGGTGTTTTTTTTTCAGCTTATCAATCTGTCTTTATAATGTTACAACGAACAGTGGAGCTGAAGTTTACTATTAGGGTGGTAAGTTAGGCATTAAAGGTAAAGAAATGAATGGATTTACGAACAGTAAGGTGTTCGGATATAATACAGGGTGGCCCAAAAAAGACTTAAGGATTAAAATTGTGTTTAATAATTTTTTTTGTCTTTTGCAGGTTATTTACTGGTTTTTGGAGATAAATCATGGCTACATATGATGTGCAGAAACGCGTCAAAATCATTGAATTTTTTTATTCTTCTGGAAGGTCAATTATTACAACTCAACTAAATTATCGTCGTCATTTTAATGTTCGAACAGCACCTAGTGACAACATGATTAGGAACTTAGTCTCCCGTTTTGAGGAACATGGAAGAGTGTCAGATCTTCCAGGCAGAGGAAGAGGTCGATCTGTGCGCAATGAAGCAGTTGTGGAGGCTGTACGGCAGAGTGTAAACGAAGATCCATCTGTCTCTACTCGTCGTCGTTCTGCTCAATTGGGAATCTCCAGAACAACCCTGCAAAGAATTTTGAAGCGGGATCTTAAAATGTTTCCGTATAAAATTCAAATGGTACAGCAACTGCTATCCCAAGATCATCAGGCACGCCTGCAATATGCTATTCGTTTTAGTCAAATAGCCAGAGAAAATGCTAACTTTTTAAACAATCTTATAATGAGCGATGAAGCTCATTTCCACTTAAATGGCTATGTTAACAAACAAAATTGTAGATTTTGGGGCACTCACAATCCTAGGGCATTACATCAGCGTGAATTACACCCCGCCAGATGTACTGTTTGGTGCGGTGTGATGGCTGATAAAATTATCGGTCCATATTTTTTCGAAGATGTGGATGGTCAACTAGAAACGGTTAACGGGGCTCTGTATAGGACTATGATAGAAAATTTTTTGCGTCCACATGTTGAGAATAATCAAAACATATGGTTCCAGCAAGATAGAGCAACTGCGCATACAGCAAGAGCGACAATGGAACTTCTTCATAACATTTTTGGTGAACGAATAATTTCCAGAAATTGTGATTTTGCTTGGCCTCCACGTTCACCAGATTTGACTGCTCCAGATTTTTTTTTTTGTGGGGCTATTTGAAAGGAGTTGCGTATATCAATAAACCCCAAACAATTCAAGAGCTTAAGCAGAACATTCAAGCAGAAATAAGGAACTTGGAACCAGAAACTCTACGGGCAGTAATGGAAAATGCGGTTAAAAGAGCCAATTTTTGTTTGCAAGAAAATGGACACCATTTGAGAGATGTTATATTTCACACTTAGATGTAAAAAATTTCCATGAATTAAATATTTAAAAACAGTCTTCAGTCTTTTTAGGGCCAACCTGTAGAAGTACCTTAAGCTGGATAACTGCGTCACTGAAAGATCATGGAAACTTCAAGTATCATCTAGCCAAGATGAAAATTGAAAAATATGATAATTGCAGACGGTGCCTGGAAGAGGCTGAGACGGTAAGGTATATTGTGTGTAAATGTCCACCACTGGCTAGCATACGACTTAGGATCACAGTAGTAACTTCACAGGCAGTAACTTCATATATGTAGATAACATGCGGAATCTAAGCCTTGGATAAATGCTAGCGATTACTAGAGACTCCTTGATGATAAAGAAGGCCAACAGTTACCAGTCGACAGTATGAAATCATTTAAGACAAGAATAAAGGCTGGTTGTAGCACGTGATTCACTGAAGGAAGGTTACCGTAAATTACAAATCGGTTGCCTATAATCATTGAGGAAGAAAGGAAGTCGAAAAGTGGCCTATTAAGGAAATGATCAGCTTCGATATCCCTACATTAATATATAAAAAACTGCACTCGCTTTAGATATTTTTATTTTACTGAAATATTTTTATTTTAAAAATTGAGACCAATAGTTAGAGAGTATAGATCTTATTTTCTTAACCTAAAAAATTACAAAATTACAAAATTTTGTGTCATTTTCTAAATTTTTTTTTATCTACGTCTACTTTGTATAAAAACCCACATGTTTAGAGGGTTATATAAAAAATAAACTATGGTCCCCCTAAGAACATAGCATCAAGCTCATAAGCATGAGAAAGTGGTCATACTCGAACACAAACTAGCTTAAAATGGTTTTGCACGACGTGTATTTATCATATGACTTGTCAGTTTGAGAACCCATATGTAATTTCATGTGTTTGTCAAAATAGCCATTTTACATACGGTTTTAATTTTTGCTTTCAAACGTACATGTGTACAAATTACATGTGACATAACCTACAATATATAATTTTGCCGCCACACAGTTTTGTATTGCCAACCAAAGCTTATGCAAAGATGCAAACGTAGTGCTTTTGCCACGCTTTTAGTGCTTTTGGTACTACAAAAAACCTAAAATAGAAAAATATCAAGTTGGCATTACAGGATGTCAGATGCTTTGTCACATCAAAATAGAACACGTTCTAAATGAAAAATGTCATATGTATTGTACACATGGAAAATACACATGTTATGTTTGAAAGGGTTCACACGACGTGTATAGAATTTACACATGGAAAAGTGACAAGTCATATGACAAATATACGCCGTGTAAAACCACTTTTACTGACCACTCATACCATAGTATTAGTGACCAAACTTCTGTTCTTATTAGAAACTCGTCTCATGTTCGAAACACTCAGTTTGTTTTGTAGTTGTGTAGATAAGGATTAGTGTGTTTTATTTATTAAGAAATGAAGACTTTAAAAGGAACATACGAGTAAGTAATATTGTTAAAAGATGTTGTCTTTTTTGTTTGTACAGTCGAACTGTGTTCGGTTTTACTCACAGCATAAAACTGCTTAAACTCGCTCAAGTTCATTTTTATTATGTTGAACATACTCATTCTTATTCAAACTTTTTTATGGAAACTCTGCCTTTAGCTCGCTAGTCTTCACGGTTTATTATTGTCCACTCATCGTTACTCGTGTGCAATAGACAGGCATGAATTCAATAAAATATTACAATGAGCGTCTTATGAGCTTAATTTTTTTTTTTCTTTTTGTCAGAACACCATTTATATTTTAGGTTTATTTTTTTACTTATTTAAATAGCGAACATAGCTTATTACGAGAACCAATGCGAGAAAACTGGTACTATACAAATTAGTACAAATAATCGCGAACAGGTCATAGTGGGCGCCGAGCTGTTCAGAGCGCAAAGCTGATTGAATGCGAGAAAGCAGTTCCAGAGCGTATTTCAGCGCCGAAAACATTGTTTATCTTATGTTGTTATGGTTTCCACATGTTTGAAAACAAAAATTTAAGAAAAAGTAGATAAAACATACAATCAAAAATAATAAAAATTAAAAAATTAAACAAAAAATTCTAATAAATAATAAAATTTAAATAAAATTAGAACAATTATAAAAAAATTAAAAACAAACTTATAAACAAAATTTAAAAAAATGTAACAAAACTTTCAAGAATAATTCAATTTCACAAACATGAATCAACAACAAACCCAACAAATATCAGCGATGATTCTCGCATCCCGTATGCACTCTCAAACTTTTTTCTCGCCACTGTTCGCACCCTAACACGCAACTAAAGGGTATTTTTTATAGAGGTATAGAACTTTAAGTTGGCATTACTTTTCAGGATGGCGACCGATTTAACAGCTGTCAAGTGATTTATCTCAGTTTGGTTTGGCAATTCATCGTGAATAGACTCACGCCTGAACAACGCTTGCAAATAGTGCCCAAAACGAGATTACCGTTGTTTCCGATTTTGTTTAGCAATGAAGCGCACATAATTGCCGCATTTGGGGTGAAGTTAATCCTCAAGTGTATGTCGAAACACCGTTACATCCAAAAAAACTGACTGTTTGGTGCGCTTTATGGGCTGGTGGAATCATTGGTCCGTACTTTTTCAAAAACGATGGTGGCCAGAACGTTAAAGTCAATGGTGATCGGTATAGAGCCATGATTACTAACTTTTTCATTCCTGAATTCAATAACCATGATGTCCAGGCGATGTGGTTTCAAAAAGACGGCGCAACATGTCACACAGCTGGTGCCACAATAGATTTATTGAAAGACACGTTTGGTGACCGCCTAATTTCACGTTTTGGACCTGTGAATTGGCCTCCAACTACTTTCTGTGGGGCTATGTAAAGTCATTGGTCTATGCGGATAAGCCACAAACGCTTGACCATTTGGAAAACAACATTCGCCGTGTTATTGCCGATATACGGCCACAAATGTTGGAAAAAGTCATCGAAAATTGGACGTATAGATTGTACTACATCCGTGCCAGCCGTGGTGGTCATATGCCAGAAATCATTTTTAATATGTAATGCCACAAGATTATCTTTCGGATAAATAAAATTCACGTCAATCGAATAATCCATCGTTGTTTTATTGCAACCTAAAGTTCTAGACCTCTATAAAAAACACCCTTTACTTATATTCGATGTTATACTAAAACTTATAAGCCATAGTAATAGGACTTGTGTGAAAATTTTAAGGGTCTACCTTTTAGGGTTCCGGAGATAGAAGGCGCTGACAGAGAGACAGACATTGTAGCGAAAACAATGGGGTTACGTTTTTACCCTTTGAGTATGTAATAATTCCCTTTTGCAAGATATTTCCCACTGTGCAGCGACGTTATTAGGGTATCGAAAAGAGTTTTATTTTGACTTAAATCTAAGTACAAAATATGCATGTATATGGATATGTGTTTGTGTTGAAATATGCAAACACAGATATCATAAAAATAACACAAATAGAAAAGAAATACGCATAATTTAAAATTCGTTTTTTTTCGCAAGCGTTTTTGTTTTTTTGCTTTATTTTAGATTCAGCGATTGCTTGTAGCAATTTGAGAAGTATGAGTTGTGGTTATTGGCATTAGGAGTATGGGCTTTTTTTGTTTGTCGATTTTTTTCCTTACTGCCAGGCAGTTAGCCAAACGAACATGACTGTTGGCGGATGATGAGAGTGATGGTATTTGTTACGGATGCTAGTAGTACAATTGTCGATGATGGTGGTGGTGGTGTTGGTGGCGGCACAGTTCTTATCATTTCAACGCGATCGCAACAACAAAAATAAATAAAACCAGAAATATGTGTGTACAATGGGCCAAAGCAAATGTATATACAAACATACATATTTCACAGGCACACATTCTAAAAAAGAATAAATGTATCGCAATCTAAGTATCAGTCAGTATGTTCGAAAGAATGTTTGACTAAAAATAAATGTTCAATATTTTTCCAATAAACAATGTACAGGCAACGTCTTCGAAATGTTTAGAAAGCATAACATTTCAGCAACAAATAAAAATAAAAAGAAAATTAAAACCAAATCAGTAAGAAGAAAAATTAATACGAAATAAAAGAAAAAAAAAGAAAAAGAAATAAAGATATGCAATTTAATGGTTTGCTTGAATAATGGCGACAATTGAAAAACGATAAATCTTTCAATATTAAAACACACTTTTTCTTTCTGTAATCTCGATTATGTATTTCTGACATTGGCTTTCAAATTGAAGAATATTTATGGGTCTACTAGGAAGGCGCGCACGAAAAACACACCAACACGAACACTAACACCACCACATTTGTGGTTTGCATATGAGTTTGATTGGAAATTTGCTTTTAATTGATATGATGATGATGGAAATACTAAAAGAATATAAAGTCCACATGGACGGACGGACGGATGGATCGCAGATAAAATACTGTTATTGGCTAAAATTGTCAATCAACTTTGATTAAGATGCATTTCTTAAGAAAATTATGTAAAAGATAAAATCTTGGCTGTATATCGTACATGATTTATAGTGCGTGCCTTGAAAAATCACTGATTGCTAATGAACTTGTTTTGTCATGCATTGCAGCAATTTGAAAGTTCTTTTTGAAGTTCTGATATATTAAAATTTCAATTACCCAGGCTTTGCACATACAAGTGCAAGTTCGAAAAACACAATACAGCCGCAGTATTTTACCAACACACTCACATTTTTCGAAATTTTTGCTAAATTATCACGACATTTCTTTTCTACAAGTGATTTTGAAAAGTCAAAAAGATAAACGGAGTTGCCAGACAAGTTTTGCTATTATAGTTTATCTAAAAATGTTTTCTTTTCCTTCAAATATTCACTAAAAACAGTTGGTGTTATTTTAGAAGTTAGATTTAAAAAAAAAAAAATATAAGACTGGAGTGACCTACTCTCAACTTTATTATACCTAATGGAAACAGATATTTTTTCCGGCTGTATTACTTAAAGAATATCAGCTCAAAGTATATTGGAATAGAAAAATTAATTTTTTATTTCGGTTGGGGGTGTTAAGAAAACTACCCCTTGCCCCTTCCCGATTATGCCCATTATTTACACAACTCTTCATCTCCATAAACCAAAAGAATATACTAAATTTCATTTTGATATGTCTTACGGTATGACCTGTAAAACGTTTACAAAATTTGGGAGTAAACTACCCCTTGCACCTTCTCCATTATGCCCAAAATTTACACAACTCTTCATCTCCATATACCAAAGGCACATACTAAATATCGTTTTAACATGGCATACGGTATGACCTGTAGAGCGTTCACAAAATTTGGGGGTAAAGAAACTACCCCTTGACCCCTTCCGATTATGCCCAAAAACTATACATCTCCATATACCAAAGGCACATAGGTACTAAATTTTATTTTGATATGTCAAACGTCCTAACATGTACAAAATCCACAAAAATAGTGGCATATAATAGCCTAATTGGATTCAGGAGACATCAAAATGTATAAATCCGTCAAAATCCCGACTATACTTTACCTTATACTGCGAATGGTAAAGTAACAATTAATATTTATTGATGTCGTCTGTTTTCCTACAAATGAAATCTTTCGCTTCGACGACATTTTTAAAAATGAACTTTTTCATTGCATGTGTAAACATACATGCAACTTTCAAGATTTTCGAATATTTCTCCGCCATTTTCGGGGATAATACCTATACGAAACTGGTATGCAATTACTTGCATGTGTAAAGGCATCGTTACTAAAGTATATTTTTTCTTAACTTGAATATATTCCCAGTTTATTGTTTTTATAATCAAACTTGATCATGTAATTTTAATTTTCTTTTGAGTTCAAACAAAATAAATTTGTTATTGTTAAATGCAAAGTAATATTTCAATTTAAAATATCTAAAGCTTAAACTTTTTTGTGTTCAATACTCACAAAGTTTTCAAATATTTAAAATGTTTTCCTATGAAAAGTAAAAGAAAATCAATCAATATGAAAGCATTTTCTTTTTTTTTTTTTTTGAAAAATCCTTGAAAGTTACGCTCAAAAAAAAATTAGTTATTTTTAAGCCCATATATGTAGATTAGAAAATCTGTGCTTGGACCAAAATATGGTTGGTTTTGTTTAAGCTTTGATACTTTCTGTTAAATTACTATGACTTAATTCTTATTTAGTCAAAAAATAATTTAGCAAATATTTTGTCGCTAGTAGGAAAATTCTCTAGAACAATTTAGAACAATTAGTTGGTAGCGGCAAGATTTTCTAAAAAAAAAAAAACTATACAAAAGTTGTTAAACCAAATCTTTTGTCGCGACAATAATTATTAAAACCAAATGTTTAGTCGCTAACGACTAGATTTTCTAAGAAAGGTCTTCATGGCATGATTTTCTTAAACAAAATATTTCGTCGCTAGCTAACTATTTCGATTTTCTTAAGCAGTATATTTTGTCTCTAGCGACAATATTTTTTAAGAGTAAAAGGTTCTGACGCTGGCAAGAATTTTTTTATTACCATATGTTTTGTAATATTTTTTAAAACAAGAACTTTTTTGTTGCTAGAAAAATATTTTCCAGTTGGCGACAACAAATTTTTTAGTCGCTAGCGAAAAAATTTTCTAAGCAAAGTCTTCTTTCTTCTTCTTCTTTTTTTCTTAAACAAGATATTTTGTCGCTAGCTAAATATTTTGAAATTGTCCCTAGCGACAATAATTTTTTAAAATTATATGTTCTGACGCTTGCAACTATATTTTCTATTAGCACAAAAATATTAATACCAATATTTTGACGTTGGGGAAAATATTTTTTAAAACATAATCTTTAGTCACTAACAACAAAATTTTCTAAGCATAGTCTGCAGACATGATTTTCTTAACGAAAATATTTTGTCGCCAGCTAAATATTTCCACAAAATTTTCTCAAACAATATTATTTGTGCCTAGCGACAATATTTTTTAAAAGTGAAATGTTTTAACGCTGTCAACAATATTTGCTATTACCACATCTTGCATTGCTGGCAATATTTTCCATATATATTTAACAATATTTTGTTCCTAGTATAATAAATTGATGTTGGCGACAATAATTTTTAAAACATATAATAATTTTTAAAACAATTTGTCGCTAGCTAAACATTTCGACAAGCTTTTCTTAAACAATAACTAGCGGCAGTATTTTTTAAAAGTGAAATGCTCTAATGCTGGCAACAATATTTTGTAATGCCATAAAAGGCTGACAATAATATTTTTTAAGACGAGAAATGTTGTTGATAGCGGCAACATTTTCTAAAACTAAATCTACTGACGTTAGTGAAAAGATTTTCTCTATCTAGCATTATCTTTTGTAGACGACATTTTTTAAATCAAAGCAGTGTTTCTTAAAAACAAAATCTGTAGTCGTTAGCGACAAGATTTTCTCAAACAAAATTTTTTGTCTCAAAATTTTCCAAAATGCTTTTACAGTTAGTAACAAGATTTTCTAAAACCTTTTGTTGTTAGGTGGTTAAGACTGCATAATGTAGTTTTGTAAACCAAAACTGTTAAAGAAAAACATTTATCGCCAGCGACATGGGTATTTTAATTTAAATCCTTTAACGCCAGCGTATATATTTGCTTTTGATAAACAAAATCTTTCTACTTTCTTTTATCGCCAGCGACAAAAATATCTTACATTTTTTCTTTTATCGATAACAACGATAGATTAAGCTTAAGCAAAATCTTTTGTCTTTAGCGAAAAAAGACCTTAAATAAATCTTTTATCGCTAGCTTAGCTAAATTTTTTAAGTCAAAATTCTTTGTCGCAGGCAATAAGATTATCTATAATTCTTGCAAAAAAACCGACTACAAAACAAATATATGTGCATCAATTCTTAACTAAAAATTTAAAAGGAAGTAAGAAATAGTATTCAAATCAAATTATTTTATACTTGTTGCTCTAACGGACATAGTAATGTACGTTCTGTACATTCAAATGTCTATCCATAACGGTTCAGCAAATAAAGCCATATACGACAAATTACCTCAGATATGAGGACACCCTTTATTTTTTTACACATATTATTACTGACACAATAATAAAAAGTAACGGTTCCAAAGATATGGCCATATAGGTTAAACAATATCACCTAGGGGACACCCTTTAATGTACAATTTTAAATTAAACACTTATTTTAAAGGACAGATTCTTTGTAAATTTCAAATGTCTGTTTAAAACGGTTGAAAAGTTTAGCCATATGCATCAATTTACATCAACTATTGAGACACCCTTTATAATTTTAAATATTTATAAATGTTATTATACGGGACATAGTAGTGGAGATTCTGTCTAATTTTCAAGTGTTTGTATATAACGGTTTAAAAGATAGGGCTAGAGAGGTAAAATTACATCAATTATGGGGACACCCTTTAGTTTCCAAATTTAAATTATATACTTGATATTATAACGGACTTAGAATTACAGGTTCTTTGTAAATTTCAACCGTCTCTCTGTTACGGTTCAAAAGTTTTGCAATATACATCAAATTACATCAACTATTGGGACACCCTTTAACTCTTAATTATAAATATTTAATTTCTGATTATAAATATTGGATATTCTGTCGAATTTTCAAGTGATTGTCTACAGTGTTTCAAATGGTTCATATATTTAAATTGACGTCACATATGGGGCCACCCTTTAATTTTTAAGTTTATTTTTTTATTAATTTCTGTTATTGGCAGCTATAGTGATATGCAGTTTTTTAAAATTTTAAAAGGGTGCCCTTTACGGTTCATAATACACGTAAAAAACACGTATGTTGTATGGGGACACCCTTTAATTTTCATAATTCTGAATTTCTTTTAAAATGGGACCAATCTGTAAGCATTTCCTTTCTAATGAAGAAAAAATTTTTAAAATCGGTTCAGAAATGACTGAGTTCTGCGGGCACAAACATAAAAAAAGCAACATTCAGACGAATAGATAACCTCCTTCTTTTTTTGAAGTCGGTTAAAAAAAAGTTTTAATTTAATCAATATATTTCACTGAGCGTGTCCTTTTGTTCTAAATACAGTTTGTTCGTTTGCTTTCCAACTTTTGTTCTATGATTTTTATTTTTTATAATTTAGAAAAACAAAAAGAAATGTATTTTTAGTTATGTAAATTCTATTTAATTTTTATGATTTTTTGCTCTACTCTTCATAAGTTTTCCCAGTTATTTCAATTCTTGAACAAGTTTCGACGCCACGAGAAAACTCATTGGAAGTAACTATTCTGAACAGGAACAGAATTTTTTGTTGTTTTTGGTATGAATGCTAGTTTAAACAATGAAAAAAGTCGGTTTTGATTAATTGCTTAACAAAAACTTTGTTGAAGTATTTTTTTTTTTTTTTATCATTTGTGACGACCACCACTAACCTAAACACTCTGGAACAAAATACTGTAAAAGTTTTTTATTTTTGTTAATACAAATTATTAAATGAAGCATTAATTACCCATGAAGAAGAAAAAAAGTCTCTTTGGTTAGTTCTACTCATTATTATAAATGTTTTAGAAAAATTTGGGAGACTTAGAATGGAAAAAATTAAAATTTTATTTTAAAATTTCTATTTCACTGACACTTTGTATTCGTCCTTGTGAGGCACAGTGGAACCGTTTGGGTTCAAGGAACAAGAATTAAACATTGAAATTAGAAAATAGAGAAACATTTTAAATTTGTCAAAAAAAGACGAATTTTTCAATTACGATTGGTCGAATCGAGAAATAAGCCGCCGCCGCCGGTTGTTTTTTCAATATGTAGCCGCCTGCGCCACTTTTACCGGCTTGTTTCTGCTCTAAGAAAGCCACCGTTTTAGCCGACTTGTATCGACTTTACCACCCCATTTATACAATTTGTACTGTTAAATAAATATAGAACTTTTTTAGAATAGAATTGTTGAAACTAAAGAAAAAAACTAAAATTGGTGCATAAAACCATTTCATTTAAATAAAAACATAAAAATCAATCGAAAATTCAAACGTTTATATTGACTAAAAACAGCCGCCGCCGAAAATTTTTTACGGCTTGTTTCACTGCCTCGTCGATTATGTTGTTTTGGCGGTAATTTTCATTAAAGTTTTTCATGTTTCAATCACTGATGTCAAGTAGCAATGGAAAGTTGCACGATTGGGCATTACTTCTAAATGATAAAACTTAATTATCAAACAGGGACAATATTGACGGAATGGCTTTGTTAACAAACAAAAATTGCGGGATAACACATGACGCCAAGCCCCACATTACCAGGTGGCAATGCAACGACAATCAACACTAGTCGATTGGGGTATTATTTAAAAACGACATTGGTGAAGATATCACCATCAACGGCGGGCGAGCGCTGCAGATCAATGAAAACCGATATTGTTTCCAGTCATTTCCTTAAATTTGGAAAAAGGAAATAGACGCAACGGACTAAATCTAGGGAGTATTTTGATTGCGGCAGCAGTTAGTAGCCTAATTCACTGATTTTTGGATGGGATAGCAGTTAGTAGCCCAATTTCCGGGTTTTTTCTATACACTCGGTCAGTTGAGAAGCCTACAAGTCAAACACCTTACGCACATTTTGTAGACTGTGGATTTTGTAGGCTACTCATGGCATGAACATCTTTTGGGCTACATTTGTACTGGTATGACTACAATGGAATTTTTTTAAGTATTGAAATTTATGGAGCAGAGTTGCCATAGTATTTATCAAGTTTTTCTTAAGTTTCGGTGATGGTTTTTTATGTAAAAAATAATTTGTGATCAGCTCACGAGATGCAATTTTGCCCTTTTTTTTATTAAATTGTAACCTCGTAATAATAGACGCAGCTTGCCCGAAATTCGGCAGTAGAACAGTAATAGATTATAGTTAACGGCAGCAGTATTGCGTAAAAGTTACAGCAATAGGAAGTACAAATAGTCAAGGTATTTTCAAATTGCCCTCGTAACATTGTATTATTAGATAAAAGAAAACTATTCTCTGCCTAGCATGCATCGGCAATTGCTGAGTTCTTAAGGAAACCAAATCCTACTTCACTACATCGAAGACTAAAATGCTCACTTGACTCAATTTTCTTATCACCGAGTTGAACCGTTCTCCTCAATCTTTTCTGCTGCAACCATTATTAATAATTTGCTAATCGGCTTTTGGTTAATTGGGGAATAACAATAAAAATATTTATATTTTTAATCCACGAGCAAACCCGACTGCTTTACTTCGCCCTAACTTTCGCATTAAAACCGATTATATTGGGTTGGCAACTAAGTGATGGCCGATTTTGTGGATAGACGGACTTTCTTTTGTGTTCTTAACGTGGTCAAAGCATCTAACCTATATTTTTTTCTTATTGTTTGGACTTCTACCTTTAATTTAGAAAACAAAATGGAAGGTCAGGACGTGCACTTCAGACATATTTTATTGTATTACTTCCGAAAAGTTCAAAATGCATCGCAAGCACAAAAGAAATTAACTGTAAAATGAGCTCCAGAATATATTGGATAATATACCTCCTAATAGTACTCAAAAAAATTCTAAAAATCTAGTTCATTATAGGAAAAGAAGCCTTAAAGTGGTGTTGGATACTCATTTTTGTTCTAGTGCCCATTTTATTGCACCCCTCTGAAGGAAAACTTACTGTCCACCTTTTTTTATGTTATGGGTATTTTGAGTTTTGTTTATTTTTACTATTAAAATGAATTTCTTTTATTTAATAAACAAATGTTTTAGAAAGCTGATATATTTGTCTATAAATTGCTTATGGTCTGATCGTTAAATCTTAAAGAACTAAAAATATATTTTGAGTTAAAGACGGGATTGTTTGCGGCACTAGTTGCATTTTTGCTCACTGTATGCCACAGTGCTACAACACAACAACAGCAAGTACAACCAACAAGAATATAAAAAGTCAGAAAAATTAAAAGTTTAAACGATTCATCTTTTTTAACGTTTGCTGCTGTATTTTAAATGTATTAAGCACCAACCACGCTTTAAAACAAAAAAAAAACGGTAGAAAATAAATCTAGAACAAATCCGAGTAGTAATAGAAAAAAAAGATCTACGACAAAACTGCCACTAACACCACATCGCTATTGCAGCAACAAAAATCGCAATCAAACACACATCCACACACTTTGAAGTAAAATGACTAAAGCTAATTTTATGAGCAGAGTTTAAACTAAATAAAAGTAAGTACAACAGTTTTTGTTGAGTTTTTCTTTTTTTTTTTTTTTTTGAAAAATGGCACAAGAACTTGAGGCCATAAACAAAAAATACTACACAATTTCATGTACCAAAAAAGAAAATAAAAAATTCTTTCATTCCCTAATAGAAAATTTTGCGCTTTTTTGTTTCACTTGTGCAACATTTCTCAGTTTAACTTTTTGCATGAACATTCATTTTTATCAAGTTTTCCTGTGTTTCTAGGAATTTAAGATATTTTCAAAACTACAGTACATTTGCGGGGGTTAGACTATAAATGTCTGCGGTTTTTTTTTGAAAATTCTGTAAAAATAACAATTAATGTAAATAATTAATACAAATTTAAAGGGCGGTTGCAGGATCTTTGTACGCGTACTGGCTGTAAATTACCCTGATTTACGGTCATAAAGCATACACAAAAGCCCACATGGTTGCTAGCATACGGACTCTGGATAGTACTCGACCTTCAACTTACTTGTGTAATGTGAAGCTCTTAGTCCTGTTCCACACTTGCAAATTTTGTTTCTGCAACACATGTATTTGTTGTTGGGAGAGGTACGATGTTTCATGTACTTAAAACTATGCCGCGACTCTCCATTGTTGGAGTATACAGACGTCAGAAACACGATTTTAAAAGTATAGACACGAATGCAACTGCAAAAGAGATTCTAAAAAATGTTTCACAAACAAAAATTGCAAATGCAGAACGGGACTATGAGAGTAGACTTTCTCTTTCCTCTACTGGGGTGTGGCACACAGACGTTACTTAATCTCCGAGGTAATTTCAGGCTAAATGTTAGAGAAATAAACGAATCT
Organism: Phasia obesa; assembly: GCA_949628195.1. Lineage (NCBI taxonomy): Eukaryota > Metazoa > Arthropoda > Insecta > Diptera > Tachinidae > Phasia > Phasia obesa. Next base: position 48,208,585 of record OX451216.1, read on the forward strand.
GTCTTTTAATTTGCAAATATGTCAGCTTCTACAACAAAAACAGCAACTGGCTTCAAATAAGCAAACAGATAACTTAGGTAGCGGGAACCTCCCGGAGGCATGTGTCCGGCTTATATGGGAGCACCAGCCTCCAATGCTTCATCTGGACCTGAAATTAAAAGATAAGAAACTTCGAGGTGTAACTAGTGTCCAAATGACTGGTACCATGAGAACCGCTAAACCCACAGGGATCACATGTCCCTGTGACCGATTTTTGGTGAGGCCCTACGGGGTGTAACGTGGTGTCTGAGGTTAGGGGCTTAAATTGTCTCTTACTATGAAACAAGGGTCATGAATATGGACCTGCATGGCTGCTCGAAACTTCCTACTTGTTATGTTGCTATGTGTCACAAAGCCGTTGGTAGACGCATTGTTTTCACCCAATGGTAATACCATTAACCATACTAGGTTAAGGCGATAAGCTAGGCACTACCTTACCACAACTTCAACCACGAAAGGAAAAAATTTCGCGATTAGATCTGCTATAGATTTCACTAGGGAGAAAAGTCAAAAAGACATTCAGATGTAAACGAAGTACCATAAGCGAGAAAAATAAATCCGTTGGTTTTAGAAAATGGTAGCTTCAAAACTTCTGCCTGAGAGCGTAAAAAAGAGGCTATTTTTAGAGTGAGATCCATAGCCAGAATTAAGTTATAAGTAAGGAGGTGGACAACTACCAGTCGAAAACTAGAAATTTGGACTACCTGGCTTATAAAAATGATATATTCCATCTTATTTCTTAAAACGGTCAGATCTTGAACTGAATACTGTTCTAAAAATAAAGGTAGTTAAAACTAGCAAAGGAAGCACCACATCAGCTTTTGTAGTGGGTGAGCATAGCAATGCTATGGAAAACCAATTTTGTTACCTCGGAATTGTTTCAGCCAATAGTTGAACCGATTAAATCTATACATATAATAAAATAGTAACTCATTTCCGTCTGTCTGCTTTTCTTTTGCGTAAAAACTACCGGATGGATTTTAAGAAAATTTTGTGAGGGGGTACCTTAGTATCCTGATGCCAATATAGAATAATTTTTTCGGCATTTATTTTCAAGAGAAAGTGTAGGAAAAGCAGTGAAAGTACGCAGTTATTTTAGTAGTAAAGTAAATACATAAACCATAATTGAAGCACTAACCACTAACAGATGGCGCTGTTTTATAAAATAAATACAAATATATAACTGAAGCATAGTTTAAGGCGGAACTAAAAAAGTAAGTAATTTCGAACAAAATATGCAAGGACACTCACGAAGTGGCGGCCACATCTAGTTTAGAAAAAAAAAATCAGTCAGTTTAAAGCGGCATTTGAAGTTCTCTTAACGATTCGGCTAAAATACAACAACATAAGACATCGAACTAAGCAAAGAATATTTTTGTTGGTTTTTAATGCAACACTAGTTGTGAAGCTTCTGGCTTATCTGCAGAAAATACCACCCAGAGTCTTTAGCGGGAGTCGTACCTTCAACCCCCCGACTGATGGACTATCGCTCTACCAATCGGTGTATAGAGTCATTCAATACAAAATGTAAAAAATGGAATCTTACTGCTGTCATCTTCTGACACTTGCATACTTTCGTAAACCATTGCCTTAGACGAATTCATCGTATGTGGCCAGCCATTACAATTTTTTTGTAGAAGCCAAAACACGCAAATGGCAATGGTTTGGCCGTGTACTTCGGCATGAGAATGATAATATTTTCAAGCAAGTTTTACACTGTAAGAAAATAACTTTTGATTTGTAATTATTTTATAGAACTTAGAAACAATTTTTTTTTACATTAAAGCCAAAAAACGTTTTCTAATCCGCCACAGCTGTCATTCGGATTTCCTGTTAGTTAGTGCAAAGCGTAATTGTCAGCTATTAAGTCACCAAGTAACTGAAATGGAAGGGTGAGGTTTCTTTCCCCTTTATTTAATTGCATCATCATGTCAGCAGTTAGAACAAAACTTTAAACCTATAGAATCGATTAATATGACTGTTTGAAAGAGGAAGATGGCCTTATATAGAATGAGGATTAAAATAATAAATCAGTCATATTGTCATTAATCAAAAAATAGTAAATAAAACGAAACGAACCCAAATGTTGCCAGTTTTAAGAAATCCAAAATCATAGCAAACTTTTCTCACAGCCCTCGTGGCAAACACAGCTATAAGTATATTGCGACATGCCCTAACAAGTAAATGTTTGAAAATGTAAGGAAACAACAACAAAAGCATATAAACTGCAACAGCAACAACATCAACACAATTTATTGTACAACAAATTCAACAAGAACTTTTACTTTTTTTTTTCTGTTCCATTAAAAAAGGTGAAGTTATTTATTATTTTAACTTTGAATGTAATTTTAATAAAATTTATATTTTATTTACTTGCAAAAGACAAGTGCCTTAGAAACGGGGAAAAAAACTACAAGACATGATAAAATAAAATGAAATAAAATAAAATAAAACAAAAATAGCTGTTCCATTTAAAAACTCTTCTAGCAAGACATTTTAAAGTTTGATAAAAGATGGAAGACTTGGGAAAAAATTAAAGGGGTTCAGAACAATGTTTTCGGTGACAGCCACTTAAGTTAATGCTACAAATTTTATTGCGTGAATAATGTTTAATTAAAATATGTGCAGATTTATTTTGGGAATATCACAGTAATTTAATTATCTACCAATGCAAGGTTTCCTTTGGGGTTATAGGTTATAAATTTAGAAACAAGTAGTATGATCTTCAATTAGTTGACTCATTTAGTGATCTTGGCATAAATTTGAAAAGAACATTGCATTTCAGATCTAATATCTATATCTATATATGTATACATAAAACAGTAATTCATTTCCTGTCTGTATGTCTTTTTTTTGTGTTCGCAACACTTAAAAACTACTGGATTGATTTTAACAAAATTTTGTGAGGAGGTACCCTAATATTCTGATTCTAAAACAGGATACTTTTTTCCGCAAAAGTATCTTATTTCCAAAAGAAAGTGGATAAAAAGCAGTGAAAGTACATCGATTGAAAGGTACTGCATACTTTAAGGCATTTTTTATTTTTAAAAGTATATTGTAAACAATGTTGCGCAACAGATGGCGCTGTTTTAAAATAATGAGCAACTCATTATTTTACAGAGCTTTACAATAATTTTTAGAATCTTAGAATTTTATATAAAGTAAATACGTAAAGGTCTTAAAATTTAGTATGGAACAAAATATTGTCAGGACGCACACAACGTGTGTGGGCCAGAGACTGACAAAAAGTACTTATTAAATAAATGTAGTTAAGTATTTACACATATTTTTGGGTATTAGTTATACCTATACTTATAACACAGAAAATACCTACGCATTTGCAGTGAAATAAGTATGGGTATACTCAATACTTATAACAAACATTATTTATACACAACGAACTTAAAAATGTACACGTAATACATGTATGAGTACAACTGGTTATAGGTAGATAATGTCATCTGTCATACCCATGCTTATAAGTACCTAATACTTACAAGTATGGAAAAGTAGTTATAATACTAAAGGGCCCATTATTATAACTTGCCTTTAGCTAAAGTTAGGATTTTGTTGGAGCGATACGTAGATTTTCATTATAATAATGAGGATAATGCTTATTGCTATAACTTGTCCTTATAGTACGTGATAGTTAAAGTGGTTTTTAGCTTACTTTTAATAACGAATTTATCACTCCAATATAATCCTAACTTTAGCTAAAGGCAAGTTATAATAATGGGCCTAAGTAAAACAACTACTTTTAGGAATTCTGTGTATAAAAAGTGTATGATGTTTGGCAATATTTTGTTTATAACCGAACATTGGTTAAGTATGGAAAACCAAAATAAGTTTTATATTATGATGATGGAATGAATGAAAGTATTTTTAAATTTTGAAATAATTAATACATATAGTTACATATATTTATAAAATACTCTAAGTATACTCTAAGTATACTTAGAGTATTTACATACTTGTACTTACTCCCACTCTATACTTACAAGTATGGGTATAGCGAATACTTTATCCAACTTTTACTTATACTTAGTTGTATTGCGAAAAATAATGAACAAGTATGCGAACACTTATTCTCTGCCTATACTTGTAGTTATTTAAGTTGATATTGAAATGAGTATGTGTGTATGGTATGTTGTTTGAGCTATAGCTATACACATTTATACATGTTTTGCCTCAAATACTTAATAAGTACTAAAAATGATACGTTTATCATTCTCTGGTGTGGGCATAGCTAGTATTTAATTAAAATTAGTCTTTCCTTCTATCCTTATCTATACATAGAATAAAATATTAACTAATTTCCGTCTGTTTGTCTGTCTGTCTGCTTTTCATTTGCGTTCTCATCACGTAACTTACTGGATGGATTTTGTCAAAATTTTTGAAGGGTGTACGATTGCATCCTGATTCTAATATAGGATACTTTTTTCCGCGAAAATATCTCATTGCCAAGAGAAAGTGGTGAAAAAACAGTGAAAAAACTCAATTTCCAGTTTAAAGGTACTGAAATTTTCGGTTTAAAACTGGAATATTTTAAAAACTATTGCGCAGCATTAGGCGCCAATTGAAGAAAATTTGTATTTTTACTTTGTGGAATTACATTGTTGTCTTAAAATTGGTGTGAAATACTTTAAAATCAAAATCGAGCAAACTATTGTCAGGACGCCCACGACGTGGCGGACACAGCTAGTATGTACATAAAAATCCAGACCAAGGTTCGGTTCCTTTGTATTGGGAAAATTAGGAAAGCTTAGGAAAAGTTACAAATGTATTTATACCTCCCAGTTCTTTAAACCAACTCTGACTAACTTTTTAGACTTCATAACAAATACATTTTTCTTAGTGTTCTGTAAATCGAAATCACGACATTTTACTCGTTTTACTTTCTAGTGTGTAAACCTTGACGTAAGTAAATCGAGTAGAAATTTCAGTTGTTTCAAGGAATATTTATTTATTAAATATTTCTGTTTTATGTTTTTGACTTTTTTTATTAAAACTTAATTTGACACCAAGGAATATTTATCTTACTAAGTAGTGTCGCCCGCGCAGCTGATTTAGTAGTTCGACATGTCAAAAGTTGTCAGAAATTTTATAGTGTAGAAGTGAGAAAACAATAAAACGAATAAACGCATTCTCAATTTTCTTCTATGTTTTTTGAAATTTCGAACTACAAAGCAACAACAAAATGCCACGATGTTCTTGTATTGTTGTATTTGTTGTAGGGATGCCACTACCTAGTAAAATAAATATACCTTGATTTGAAACCAAGTCGCTCGGATTTTGTAAATTTCTCGTTTTCAAAAATATTTAAGTTTTTAAAAAGAAATAAATTTACCGATAATATTCAAAATTTTATAATTGTATCGAATAACATTCCCTTTAAAAAAAGTCATTAAAATTTATATTAAGCCAATTTACAATATTTTAATAAAATAATATCCATATATTGTTATGAAACATACTCAAATTGTGTTTCGTTAAAACGAATTTGGGGAAAAAATTAAATAAACAACAAATGGCTGAACAATTAAACTAAATAAATTTTTGTTTGTGATGTTTGTAAATGATAATGAAAAAAGTTTTTAGTTATTTATTTCATTCTCTTTGTATGGAGTTTTTATTTAATAAAATCATAAATAGAAAAAGTTTTCATTAAAAGAGCTAAACAAATCGTATGTGTTCGACAAAAACTCAACAATGAATTGTCAACTAATTTTATTAAAATTATAAACAATTTAAAAGTAATTAAAACAATTTTTTTGTTTGGTTATATTTTAGAAAAACTATTTGTCAAGAGTGAAACTTGTAAAATTTTTAGTGCACATGTAACATAACACTTGTAAAAATATACTGGCAATAAATAAAATTTCAATTAAATTAAGGAATAGTCAGGAAATTAATGTTTGTTTTTAATTAATTTAATTTATGCAAAATAAAAGTTTTATTAAATATTTAATATATTAAACGACTAAAAGGTATCAGGGATTCTTGTTTGAAAAAATCCAAGTTATTGTTATAGGAGGAATTATATTATTAAAAGCATGTTATTAATTGCATACTTTTAGGATTTAGTAAAATATTTTTTTTAAACCTTTGTTGTATGAGGATATCCGCCCTTAACTTTTTAACTTTATTAAAATTTTTCTTGGTTAGTTAAGCACTTGCTCTGAGAATTTCAACCTATTTCCGTTTAAGAGTATAGAGCCATGTAACAGAAGGGCAGAAATTGGAACTCTCAACTCTTTGGGTATGAATTACGTGGTTTAAAAAATATATGTATATTTTTTTTGTTGGTTTTTGAGAAATGAAAATAAAGAATCGGGAAAACCATACCAATTATTTATTAAATTGTAAAATTGTGTTAAACAAAAAATGAAATGAAGATTTCTGCAGTACTATTGAAAAGTGATCAATTGTTTCAAGGTACGAGGGCAGTTTGACAATTTCGTAACTCTTTGTATTCCCTTCGGATAAAGTTCGCATAAAAATTCAACACTGCTCCCATCAACGATTTTTTATTGCAGAACTACTGCAGAACTAACGTCGTTAGTTTCAACCGCCCATCTGATTTAGTAGTTCGAAATGTCAAAAGTTGTATGTGTAAATCCAAAATATCGTAGGTTGTAAATCGAAGTCGAAATACCATCCAGCATATCATTAAAAGATATAAAAACAAAAAAAGTATTATAAATTACATAATAAAACGCTCTAATAAAAAGCTTAATCCTGCCGATGAGCGCTGGATAATTAGAAGAATTAAAAACAATCCAAGAATTTCTAAAGTGAGTGAAGATAAATATGATAAATTCCTAAAAAATATTCTCACATATAAGTGGTGTTTCTCTGAGGGATTTTTGCAAATTGTGGACAAACTAAGATAGATTACGGGATGGGACATACACTATTTTAAATCTAATGAATCACAGATTTGTAATCCATTTAGACATTTTAAGAAAAATGTTTTGGATATCCAAAAAATTCCTTAAAAATATTCTCACAAATAAGTGGTGTTTCTCTGAGGGATTTTTGCAAATTGTGGACAAACTAAGATAGATTACGGGATGGGACATACTTCATTTTAAAGCTAATGAATCACTTTCTTCTTTAGGCCATTTATCAATCCTGATATCTGGCTTATTTTATTTGGATAGCTTTAAGATCAAGATATGTACAATAAATCGGTCCAGTATAGGTCGAACTCACCACCGTACAATCTTTATCATCTAATTAAAAGCATCATTAATTTGCCTTCTAATTTATTAAAACTAGTGAAACTTAATACTGAAGAAGTTTTGACGATTTAATAAATTTGTAGATTAAAATTTTTTTATACAACTTGTCGATTTTGTAGTAATTTTATGTGGCAACAGTTAATTTATATAATTTAAGGCATATTAATAAAAACATACTTTTAGGAGTTATTATATAGTGTGGTTGTTGCTTTTTCAAGTAACCGTTATTCAAAAGTTAATGCCTTTTGAATAACTGTCATACGGTTTTTAGCGATTATCATTTGTTCTCATTTTGTGCTATTTAAGCATAACTTTAAATCGGTACTTTCACTGCTTTTTCTCCACTTTCTCTTGGAAATAATATATTTTTGCGGAAAACAGTATGCTATATTGGAATCAGGATACTAAGGTACCTCCTCATAAAATTTTGTTAAAATCCACCCAGTAGTTTCTACGTGATGCGAAAACAAAAAAAGAAAGAAAGACAGCCAGGAAATAGTTACTATTTCATTATACCTATGTACTTCTGTATGCACATATATGTTCTATAGGTAAGTAGCCTTTTTCGCCTTGTTACGACTTTAATACCAATTTAGCCTATCTACCAGAAGTTAACTCTGAGAATCTGATCAAACCACTTCCAAGATCTGGTCTCTGTTTTCGTTCATAGAACTCGTCTGGCTGTTGACTCCTGTTTTGCAAGTTCATTCGCTACAACGCTACTCTTAATACCGATGTAGTCTCTTTCCCACATTAGTATAAATCTTACTTGAGTTATGCAAAATTAAATTAAATAAAAACAAAAATATTATATGAATTTCAAATTTTGCATTTGATTAAAAAAACACTCACAAAATTAAGAGAAATGTATGAAATCTTTATTTGAGTCGATAGATGGCGATGATTTCATGTAAATGTTGACCGCGGTTACGCCTCAAATGTTTTGTACGCTGGGTCCAATTTTGGTATACTATTTTCAATATCAGTTTGTATCTCACGAATAAAACGCACGATCTAGGCGGCCAATTGTCCAGCCCCAAACATGAAATAAAATCAAAAAGAAATTAAAAAAAATGTCGGTGTTTAATGCTGCATGGGGTTAATAAACAAAATGTTAGAAGTTATCAACCCACCGTGATGTCAATACTTCACTAAACTTTTTTTATTAACGAAAAAACCTTAAAGGTTCTGAGGACTTTTTAAAGAAAAATCTCTGTTTATAAGCTATAAAAATATAAAAATAAATACCTTTGTTTATTAATTATTTTATTTGCATACCTAAGTAGTCAACTTACCTTTTCTTATTTTCAGTTACACCTTCAGCATTAATGCAGCCTTAAAGAACACACGAAACGAAGAAATATGTATATAATCCACAAAATAACAATAAATAATAAAAAACAGCAAAAAAACTGAAATAAAAACACTTTATGAAGCTGAAAATAAAGTTTTTGCGAAAGCAGCAGCAGCAGCGACAGGCAGAGAAAAAATGTTTCGCTTAAAAAAAGCAGCAGACGTTTTTAGTTGATTATTTAAAAACATGATTTTTAAAAATTTTATGCTTAAAGTTGGTATGAAATCACGAATTATTAAAGATAAATTATAATATTTTTAATTTAATTATAACTTTAAATTTAATATAACAAAAAGGTAAATTGTTGACACTTACACAATTACACTACTGCACTTGATACAATAACAATTTGGTATTTGTTGGTGTACTTTACATATTTTCTGCTACACTCTTTTTTCATATTCTCTTTCACTAAAGCAATTATTTTTGGGGGGGATTGATTAAATATGTAGTAGGATACTACACAATAAACACGGTGAGGTTGTCTTAAATAAAAACACAATTAAACACGAACACTATATAATATTTATTTATTTATTTTTTAAAAATTTTAATTACATTTAACTGTTTTTAAATGTTTAATTTGTTTAATTAATTATTTAAAACACTTCGGGTTTTCTTCCTTTTTACAACATATAATCACAAAGACGAGGAAGAGAATTTGTATGGTTTGTTAAACGCACATATTTACACAAAAACAAACTAAAACACGACAGCATAGAAAACACCAGGTTTGAGAAAATGTTTCTTTTAGTTATTTTAATTCTGCTTTAATTTATTTAGGATGTTGTTGCTGTATTTAGTAATCAATTTAAAACAGAGCTCCAAGACGCTGACATTGACGTCAACGTTTTCGTTTTGTTGCTAATTTTGCTTTATGTTTGTGACTACACTGTAGCCACTGCAGCAACTTCTTAAAAAATTGCTCTGTTACAAGAGATAGACAGTGGCACACACATTTAATTGAAAAAGTAAATTTTGTTTTTTTTTACTATTAATCAAAGACACTAAGAACAAGCAGTATAATTTTAAAATTATTCTTTAAACACAGAAATTATCTTTTTTTTATACATAACTCTTATTTAGAATTCATTTATATTTTGTTTTTCGACAAATCTTTGTCTAATAAGATTTTTCGTTTCTTAAACTTGGACTAATAATTAATTTAAAATTTTAAGCACTCGATTTAAAATAATTTTTAGATTTAATGCTGAAAATTAATATAAGTTTTTCTCATAATTTTACCCATTAAGGTTTTTATTATTGATTTTGTTTTAAAATTTATATGCATAAAACAATACAGGTATTTTAATTAAATCCTTTTCGATTTTTATCCGCTCCCGTCGAACAAATTTTACGCGCTACGCCGCCGTCCTTTTCCAACTGACGTAGTTTTTTCTTATTATGTGAAAATTTTTCTTGTTCTGCTTTGTTTTGTTTATTCTTTGCTTTTCCTTTTCGTTTGGCTTTTTGTTGTTGTACTCGTTGTTTGCAATTCGCCTGTGTCAAAATCTCAGTTGCTTCGAAAAAGAAGTATTTAAAGTTAATACGTTATAATAGCAACTGTGATTGTATTAAGAGGGACTGCCAGGTACAAGAAATAATAATAATGGAGTTTTACCATAGATGGAGCCATAATCCAATGGAAAAATAATAACAAATTTAAATGTGTCTGTACAGTGGTGTTAAAGCAAAGTAAAAAATACAAAAATAACAGTGTTTGCACTTAAATACAAATATAACGAAAGTCAATTTTAAAGAATTAAATAGATTTTTTTCAAACCGATAATGTTGTGAAAAGCTTACTTGTATTTACATTTTATTTATACATTTTCATTCATTTTTAAATGAATTAAAATTCAATGCCAAAACCTTTCTTAGTTATTATTCAAAATTATGGTAGTTCTGTAAATACTTATGTAGGTAAACAAAAATAAATTCAGTTGTCATACCTTTCGGTGAAGACCGTCGTCACTGGCTGTTGTTTTGGTACGTTTGGCGAGCGCTTTCGATGTAAAGACATCATTTTCAAGCCGTGTTTAAAATGGTACTGTACCATTTTAAATTGTTAGCTTCATACATTTTGTATGTAAATGAGAACTTTTGACAGTGATTTGCGCTAAACGCTCTTGTTTATGTTTAGCTGTAAGATGTATTATTATATCTTTAAGATGTATTATTTTGAAAAATCAAAGAACTGTCAAGCTCTAAAAAAAATTTGAAGGTGCGAGGTTCCCAACTTTGTGATCATATAGCGCCATCCCTGTTAAGACCAGCGTCAAAGCCAAAGCGAATTCATTCCAGGTGGAAGCGATAGCCCAGCTGTTGTTTGAAAAATTCCGCATGAAATAATGACCATTTGCTTTATTTCACAACTTTGATAAAATGTTGCCAGAAACATTTCAATGTTTTTTCTCAGCAAAAACAGAGTACTACTTCAGCAACATTTTTTCATGACTTTTTCATACAAATTTTTTATGTGTGTGGTTTGACAGTATTTAGCATGAAAAACTGAACTGAGTACCAGGCTTAAGTCTAAAAAAAATAAATATACTTGTTTAGTCCAACCAGTGCTGGACAAAAAAATGTATGTTTCACGGTTACTGTAATTTGCGGGTTATCTCTCTGATGTACCGATGAGAGAAGTCGAATGTAACCAGGTTCATTTAGTATGTTACGGGCCAGTGGATTCGGATGAGTTTCAAGCTTCTTTAAATACCATGGCAAGTTTTGCTATTTCTGCTTTAATTGATGGCACATTTAGATCTTTATGAATGTTCCAAGGAGCAGATGTAATTATACGAAGAATCTTATTTTGGCGCCTTGGAATTTTTTCTACGTTGGTAGCTGAGGCAGTGCCCCATAATTGAATGCCATAACACCATATTGGTTTTAGAATTGACTTGTATAATAAAAGTTTGCAATCTAAAGCTAGAGTACTGCTAGAGTAGTTAAGATATGAGTACTGATTATTAGTTAGTAAATAAATAGGAAAAAAATATTTGTTTTTATTAAATTACATAATTTCAGAAAAAAAAAAACAAAATCATATTTATTTAGCGTTATTTAGTTACTTAAATCGATTTGTATTATGCGTGTAAATTTTACAGATGCACTTTCTCGTACATTTTTCCAGATGACTAATAAACCTACACTCTGCTTTTATCACATTTAAAAGGGTGTCAACAGTGCCTATCACCTGGACTGTGTGAGAGGCTTCACAATACCTCCCCCAACCTCTTTTGCTAAACAAATTTCCATGGTAAGTGCAGCAAATTGTTATAATTTTTGAATTTTGTTTATCAACTTTTTTCATTCATTTTGTTGATAAGAAAAACGTTAGAGAAGTTGTACTCATGCGAAAACAAAGAAAAATGTAACAGAAATGCTTTGAACAATTATTAATAAAAATTAAAAATTCAGTAGAAGTTGGCAGTAGTGTAACAAGAGAGCGTTTAGAATTAAATAATGATTAATAAATGAAAAGTTGTAAATTAAATAAATTAGAAAAGAAATGCTGCTCGATATTCGAATAAAAATTTTCATTTTTGCTTTAATAATAATTACTAAAGCAGGTGTGTGTTTTATTTATAAAGTTAATAAAATAAAATGATTGCTAAAATATTAATGGTAAAATGTTAACGTTTGTATAATTGAAGATAATCCTTGTATTTATGAAGATACTTGTAGGGGCTGTTTAAGTGCCCATATATCGTGTGCCTGGTGTACGGATAAGGTGATTTAAAAATTCCGAAATTTCTCAAAAATATTAACGAGTAATTTGTTTAAAATAAAAAATATTATTCAATTAGCTTTATGAATTGCATTATCGTTGTCTTAATCGTTCACAATTATTAGAACATGGCTGTCATAGCGATCATATTTATGAAAACGAACCGGAATTTCATACTCTAAACAATGATTCTCTTAAGGATTATGAATTCAGCAGTAATCGTGCGGTGCAAGTGCAGCCTCAAAAGATTTATTTAAAATTAGTTAAATGTAAGTAAATAAAATTTTTTTATCACTTTTTTGTTAAATTATTAAATTAATTACAAAAGTTACTCATGCCTAAATATTATTTACGATAAGTTTTAATATAATCGTGATATTGGTAAAGATAAGATATCTGAAGTCCAATGTTAGCTATTGGCAATAATTTACTTTTGTTCTTTATATAGATTAGTTTGGTTTTTATTTGCTAAACTACAATAAATAAATAAATACATTTTAACATTATTCAGAAACATTATAAGATACAGGGTGCTTCTTTATTTATTGGATAATTTTATTAATTGGATAATTTTATTGTATTAATGTTTAAATATGATTTTCGGCATAAGGCCTACGCGGCGCACAGTGGACCATTTCACAAGAAGAATATCAAAAATCTATAACTTTTGATTGGAATTTTGACACACGGTTTTTTGCTTTTGATTTTTGTTATTAAACGCAAAATTCGATCAATAAATCTTTAAAAACAAATATAATTTGTATATCATCAGGATTAATAACTAAAAGATTCTGATTCCCTTATATTTTATTTTTAGTATTTTTAGGAGGAATACTAGTCTTATTTATTTATGTAACTTCATTAGCATCAAATGAAATATTTACATTTTTAATTAAACTTTTATTAATTTCCTTAATAAATTTTTCTTTAATAATAATATTTTTTTATGATTTTTATGTTAATTACTTTTATATTGTATGATATGTTGTTTTTATGGGCAGGGTGCGCCAAAAGTAATAGGACGACTCAAGATGGCTAATTGATAAAAAGATTTTGTCTTTACATTTGTGATAAAGGAATCGTGCAAAGCCGTACAGACCTTGGGACAGAAAAATTGTTCTGGTGCATATATAATGGCGTATGAGAGTGTAGGAAGGGTTTGGACTAGAAAATGGTGCAAGATTTGTTTGACATCAAGGAGCTATGCTCTAAGTATGAAATTTTTGGGCAATTTGGACCTATTTAAAAAAAATTACATTTCTAAAAGACACAAACACCATATTATTTTAACACTAATAGCTTATAAGTTACATAATTATATAAAATTTATTTTGCAATAAAATGTTTTAAAGCAAAAAATTTTGACATTTGAAAAAAAACTAACAATTTTTTTAATTTTGGCAAAATACTTAGAAAATAAAAATTATTTCTTGAGTTTTATTTTTTACTTAAAAATAAAAATTATTTCTTTCTTTTGTTAATTTGGACATATGTAAGTATATAAATAGTACTTTTTGGAACTTTTTTACTGAAACACATATCTCACTGAAACCCTATCTCTAATAACGATACTAATATTATTTCTATGTGTTTCAGTAAAAAAGTACCAAAGTAACGTGTACTTTTTATCCCCCAAATATTGAAATGAAGAAAAAGTACCAAACACTAGTTTGATACTCTTACTATATCAAAAGAATGCTAACTAAACTAATTTCTATGTTTTTTAGTTAAAAAGTTTCAAAAAGTACTATTTATATACTTACATATGTCCAAATTAACAAAAGCATTAATTATATGAATATTATTTGAACTATTTTTGAATTAATAAATTAATTATTTAGGCTTAAGTTCTTAATTATAAAGAGATAAAGAAAAATTATAATTAAGAACTTAAGCCTAAATAATTAATTTATTAATTCAAAAATAGTTCAAATAATATTCATATAATTTCACAGAGCGGGCACCGCTTTGACATTGTTAACTTCAACACTATTGTGTTAATAATCAAAATATACATTTGTAAAATAAAAAAAAAAAAAAATATCTAATTGTTGTTAATTGCTAACCAAAGGATAGCTAATAGCAAGACAGATATATACCATTTTCAAATAAAAGAAAATATATAAAGAGAATAAAAATAAAGAAAAATGTTTGCTTGGTAGTATAATATAAAACGAAATAGTGTTTAAAAGTGTAAAACAATTTCAAAAAGCTCTATCTTCTATGAAATATAATGTAAAATTAAAATTTCTCAGATTCTATTTCTTTGATAAGTTTGTTTAAATAGAAAATTAATAACAATTGAAACTACCGGGTAGATTGATACAAAGAGTACTGATGACGGACGTAGCTGTCTAGAAAATGCATTCTGCTTTGCTGGTATCTAATTTTTCTTTATCTCTTTATAATTAAGAACTTAAGCCTAAATAATTAATTTATTAATTCAAAAGCATTAATTTTTATTTTTAAGTAAAATTTAAAACTCAAGAAATAATTTTTATTTTCAAAGCGAAATATAAAACTTGGAAAATAATCCTTATTTTCTAAGTGAAATATAAAACTCAAAAAGTAATTTTTATTCTTCAATCATAAAATAATACTTAAACATCAATCATTAAATGGCGAGCAAAGAATAAAACTCAGGCAATAATTTTTATTCTCTGAGCAGAAAATAAAACTCGGAGAATAATTTTTATTTTCCAAGCGAAAATTAAAACTCAACAACTAATCATTGATGTCTGAGGAAAAAATAGAACTCGAAAAATAGTTTTTATTTTTGATTTTTTTTTCAATAAAACTTAAAAAATAATTGGCGGAACGGACAGTCCCCTTAAAGACGAGTGCAATGGTGTACTTCTTGTACATGTAGCATATCCCTAACATAATGATTTTTTTCTTTTAAAATGTGATGGATAATCATTATTTGCGATCCCTGGAGAAAATCCATTTGTGATCCCCCTGTTCGCAGTGATATATGTATGTAGTTGAAAAAGAGTTGTAATATTTTGGTTCCGAGGTACACTGGTATTTACTTTCAAATCATTAATATAACTTTAAAAACGGTAACCCTAAAAAATTATTTTTCGCCGTCTTCTCAAAGCATGTCTACAGTCAGACGCGCATTAATTTTTTAAAACGAAATTTTTGTAACAAAATCTTTTAAAACAAAAAGATTATAGGCATTTAAAACCTAAGTATTTCTAAAAAATTTTCAATTTTAACAAAATACAATGTCCACATTAGACCACCTTGTTCTCTGCAATAATGTTGAAATAGAGCAGTAATATTTTGGCTCCTGAGGTACTCTGGTATTTACTTTCAAATGAGTAATATAATTTTAAAAAAATGATTTTTGGCCGTCTTCTCAAAATATGTGCCATAGTGTGGCGATCTAATTTTCACACACCCTTTGCAGAAAATTAGGCTGTATTCTGGAAATAACGCATATTATATTGGCTTCCAAGTGCTTGATCTTCTCTGGTTTAACTGAAGAGACCTGTGTTACCGTACATATTCCTAGAAAAAATAGCGTCAAATCACACAAACGAGGTGGCCATTTATATGAATTCAAATAGGGTATGTTGCACACACCTGTTGATCTTTAGTAATGCCGATAAAATATATTCTAAATAAGACAATATGACAAATAGCTTGAGGATTGGCATGTTCAGGTCTCCGTTTATTATAATTATTGCTATTTTTAATTGTTGTAAGTAAAAATTGTACCTTTCTCTTGTTCACTAATCATTTTAAATAAAAAACAAAATATTTTTAAATTTTGTAGACTTTTTTTATTTTTGGCGGACTTTAGCTATTTGAATAATTTTTTGTTTTGTGATTTATTATAAATATTTTTAAAATTAAAAAATATTGTAAATACTATAGGAAAATTCTAGCAAAAATCTATTATGGAGATTTTTCACGTCGATTTTAGCGAAATAGGTGAAAAAAATCTGACAATCCTATTCTCTATGGCCATTTCGCTTAATGCTTAATTTAGCTCATCAACTTTACTATCTAACGCTCTGTCAAAATTGGATTTTACAATTGCCAAGCGTTGACGCCGCTATTTAGTTTGCTTCATACATTTTGTATGAGAATTTTTGACAGTTATTTTACGCCTTACGCGCTTGTTTAGCTTAAGCTGTTACTCATTGCTTTTGAATTTATTTAGATTTTGTTTTATGAAACGTTAGGTGGTTATCGCCAATGTTTGTCAATTTGTTATTCTAGTTGTAGAACACTTCTGTTTACCATTGATGTGTCTTTTGAGTTTGTATGCCATTACGCTGTTAGACAGTAGATAGACATCTTTAAATGTTTATTTAGTTAATAAATTTGTCAAGACATTTATTGCTAACACTTTTGCTCTTGTTACGTTACAGATCTTATCAAATTAGAAGATAAATATTTATTTTAAAAAATTTAAAGAATTATAAATCAATCAACCAAAAGTAATTAAAAAATCATAGAATCTAAGAAAATAGCGACAAGCTGTTTAATTATTATTTCAATTGCGAGTGTAATGACATAGTACATATAAAAGCAGTTGCAAATAATACCTATTACTACTTAGTCCCGTTCCACACATGCAATTTTTGTTTCTGCAACACATGCATTTTTTGTTGGGAGATTCAATAAAATGTACATTAAACTCTGCCTTGACTCTCTATTGTTGTTGTTGTTTGTTCTCTTTGAAAATGGCTGTATAAAAGTATAGTCATCAGAAATACAATTTTTAAAGAATGGACAAAATATTTCAGAAACAAAAATTGCAAGTATGTAACGGCACTTAGTATTCACACTTCTGTTTTACATAACTTCATTAGTTCTATTTAAATATTTCAATGTTCGCCGGAAATTCAATTAATATATTATTGCCATACATGTTTCACTCAAGGAGAATAAGGGACTTAAATTAAATTTAAAAAATCAGCTCAACAATAGAAATTGATATTATAGATATATATAGTAGTGCACCTCTGGTATATAAAATAAGTATGCAATATGGCTTTTATCTTCTATGAACTATAAGGTCTAAATTCGAAAATTTAGCTCGACAATACCTGTTTCCAACTCAAGTAACGTTTTAGAGATACTACTGATCTATTTTCCACCTACATCGTATAAAGAGAACCTTTATACCTTTCAAGCGATTCGAAGGCCGAAGATACACCATAATACCAAGATTCTCTGTAAATGGTTACTTTCTGCAAAAAATACTATGCTTTAGAAATTATTTTCGAGAATCAGGATTTCAATTGGCCTCTTCGGAATTGAGTGCATGACCCTTTTAAAACTTTTGTTTTGGGAAGTCTTTAAAAACCGATGCTATGCTGTGTCAGCCTATTACTGTTCAAATATAAGATCATATATGCAAAATCAAGTCACTATCAAAACACCCTATAATTTTGGGTTTTTATTTTGTGTACCAGTTCAATTTTTTGTTTAATTAATTTTTTTATATTTTTTGCTATAGTGAACATAATTTTACATACTCTGTTTAAACTTAATAATAATTAAAATCATTATCGCGGAAATCGCGTCACTATTGGAACACCCTTTAAATTTTAGTAATTGTTGGTTTTCAAGCCATGGTAATACACTTTCTATGAAAATATCAAATCTAACTATTACGGTTAAAAAACAGGGCATATACGTGAAAAACATTTCACTGTCGGAACACCCTTTAATTTTTAGTAATTTTTATAGCGGCCGTGGCCACACATTTTTTGTAAAAATTTTAAATGTGTTACTATTGCGGTTCAAAAGATAAGGCTAAGCCATATGCATGCATTTCACGTCACTGTCGGAACACCCTTTAATTTTTTACATGTTCATATAGCGAACATAGTTTTAATGACTTTATGTAAATTTCAAGTCTCTGGTTCTTACGGTCCAAGAAAGAAAGACATATACGAAAACAACACATCACTTTGGGCACACCCTATAATTTTTGGTATTTATTGTTATCTATACACATAATAAAACAGTAAATCCTTTTCTGTCTATTTGTATTTTTCTTTGTGTTCGGATCACATAAAAACTACTGGATGGATTTTAATAAAATTTTGTGAGGAGGTACCTTAGCATCCTGAATCCAATATACGATACTTATCTCTAGGATGTTGCGCAACAGATGGCGCTGTTTTAAAATAATGAGTATCTCATTTTCTGTCTGTCTTTTGTAGAGCTTTACAATAATTTTTTAAATTTTGTATAAATTTTAGAATTTCATTAGAGATGGGAACCTTTATATAAAGTAAATAATTAAGAGTCTTAAAATTTGGTGCGAATATAGTAATACAAGTGGTGTGTAAATTTCAAGAGTCTTTTTATTACTGTTCCAGAGATAGAAGTCGCTGACAGACGGAAACACATTGTTGCGTAGAAATAGGGTTATATTTTAAATCTTTAAGTACGGACCCCTAAAAAATGATTTCTGAAATTTCGCAAAAAATAATTTTTCATTCTTTGGCGTAATTAATTTACATTTTTAATCATTTATTTTATTCCCTCCAAGCCCATCCGGAACGCATTAAACTTTCATATCGTCCGGCCCGCAATAATCCTTTAGATCTGTACGTGCTAATGGATTTGACTTGGACCATGAGAGATGATCGTGAAACTCTTGTCAAACTGGGCTCTGAATTAGCCATCACTCTTAAAAATTTAACTTCAAATTATCGTTTGGGTTTCGGGAGTTTTGCTGATAAACCGGCAATGCCCATGATAATGCCACATCTCAAGGACAATCCCTGTGCCCCCGAACGACAAATTTGTGAACCCACTTACGGCTATAGACATCATTTATCGCTGACCGAAGACGAAAAACTATTTGTTAGATCAGTCAATGATAGTAAAGTTACTGGTAATTTAGATAATTTAGAAGGTGGATTCGATGCTCTCATGCAAGTCTTGGTATGTCCACGAGAAATTGGTTGGAAAGAGGAGGCCCGTAAAGTGGTTATATTGGTAACTGATGGTTTTATGCATTTTGCTGGTGATGGTCTGTTAGCTGGCATTATTAAACGTAATGATAAGCAGTGTCACTTGAGTCCACAAGGAGAATATTTGGGCTCATTGGAATATGATTATCCCTCGTTGGAGGAAATTTATAGGGAACTGATTAGAAGGAAGATAAGTGTGATATTTGCGGTGACAGAGGAAGTGGTTACTACTTACAGAGACATCAGCAATCTAATGAAGGAGATAAGTAATGTTGAAATCTTGAGAGCGGATTCTTCTAATATCTTAGAATTAATAAAGAAGAGGTAAGCTTTAAAAGTATTTTAAATAAAAAAATATAAACATCTTCACTTCCCCATAGTTATGAGAGTTTTATAAAACGCACCCAGTTTACGGACAATAGTCCGGATTTCATAAAACTGGAATACGAAACAGAATGTGGAGGCCAGTTTGCCTATTTAAGAAAACGCAATTATTGCAATGATGTGGAATTGGGTAAAACTGTTGATTTTTATATTAATGTCACGCTTACCGATTTTCCCAATAATGGGGCTTATGTGGGTATTGGAAAAGAAATAAAGAAAATAAAGAGATTTAATGGTTTTTATTTCAGATCCATAAAATACGTGTGGAGGAATCTGCCCTAAATGAGTTTATGGAAATTGAGGTAGAAATCCAAAGACCTTGTCCATGCGATGAGAAACCCGATCCAAACGATGAATATGGTAAATTCCAGTGCAATGACAATGGTCATTTACAGTGTGGTATGTGTCAGTGTGAGGCAGGATGGTAAGTGTTTTCTGAATTCTCTAAATCAAAAATATAAATTTTCTCGCTGGTTTTTAATAGGACTGGAAGTTTTTGTAACTGTCCCACTGATACTACGAATGCCACCACAAAAGAAGCTATCGAAAATCTTTGCCGACAACCTTTAGACTTGGGAAATCCTAGCGATTTGGGTTCGATCTGCTCGAATCGTGGTGAATGTGATTGCGGATCTTGTTTTTGTTTTCCCGGTTTTAATGGCAAATTTTGTGAATGCCCGGAATGTGATATCGATTGTGATCCTGAGAGAGCCAATTGTGTTTGTGGTGAATGTGTGTGCAAGTATGGTTGGTCGGGCAATCGCTGTAACTGCAGAGAGAGTACTGATGGCTGTATTGGACCAACGGGTGAGATTTGTTCAGGCCGTGGCTACTGTGAGTGTGGCGAGTGTTTGTGTGATGAACCGTATGTCGGTAAATTTTGTGAAATTGGTTCCGAAACTGAAAACAAATTGTGTACATTTTATGAACCCTGTGTAACCTGTTTGATCGAAGAGAAAACCGATATGGGTAAATGTGAGAGAACAACGGAAATTTGTTCAAGTGCCCAATATAGTAAAAGATTTACCACGGCTTTTATAACAGAAGAAATAGGTAATAATATACAATTAATGCAATTACAATTAATATAATCTTTTAATTTCATTTATTATTTACTTCAGATGCTGATATACGCTGTTTGGCTCGTGTGGAAAATAAATTTGGCATTAAATGCGATCACTACTTTACCTATCAGACAATGGGCCAATCTGAAAACTATTTACTCATCCAACTAAACAGCTGTGAACCTGTTAACTATGTAGCTGTTGTAGGTTTCGTTTCGGTTGGTACTTTTATTTTGGGTTTACTCTTGATTCTGATTATTTGGACTTGTATACGTGTCAAAGATGCTCGGGAATATGCCCGCTTTGAAGAGGATCAACGTAAGGGTTATTTGATGGAGAGTCCCATATATAGGGATCCAATTAGTAGATATACCGTGCCGAAAGAAATTAATCGTAAACAGAGTAATCCATTTTTATGAATTTTTTAGTTGTATACATCGTGTTCTTCGTATTAGATAGAGAATGACAATAAATTTAATTTAATTTTTTATTTATAACAATCCATAATACACTAGTTAACTGCAGTTGTGTTTTTACTTAACCAATAATAAGCTCTTTGGGATTTGCCACGCTCTTTGTCTTTTTAATTTTTTGAAGATTTCAGGTTTTTGAAGAATCGCGAACAGTTAGGAAAAATTTAGAAAATTGCTTTATTTGTTTTTTTTTTTATTTACAATATTTTGCAACACTACAAATAATACATGGGTATAGGTTTCTCAAAGCTTTTTATTTATTATTTTTTAAGTAACTAATCGGGTATGTTCTGTAATCCGAAACCGAGTGAAATTGAATCCGAATGAAATTTTAAATTGTCATAACATTTAAATTTTACAACATTTTGATATTATTTTTTATATATTTGATTAAAGAACATTCACATAACTTCCTTGATTGCTAGTGTTTTAAAATAATAGGTACAATTAAGTTATAGTTTTCTTTAAAAATTTATTTGATTTCTATTTCACTCGGTTTCGAATTACAGAACATACCCGAATATTTTTTTATAGAGGCAGAGAACTTTAAATTAAAGTAAATAAGAGAGAGAAAACTTTCTTTTTTAATATTCGTTCAGTTAGCCTCATTAATTACATAATTTGATTGGCTCCTGATATAACCATATAAACACATATGCTGATAACCTCCCTATCGTGTAAACAACCTAATTTGCATAATAAAATTTATATATAAAATATTTTGAATTTTTCTGTAAATATTTCAATTCTCAGTGCACTGTCTTGCATTATCTTTTCTTTTCTTAAGTATCAGCAAACCTCTACTGGCTACTTCTGGTTGTCGAGTCTGATTAAAAAAAAAATCTGAAAAAGGCACTCGAAATCAAAATATAACTAGGGCTAATTTTATATCAATACAATTTTCAACTGAGCGCCCCGAGCCCGACCGATTGGGAGTGCCGCTAAAGACTCCCAGTGTTTTCTGCAGACAAGCAAAAAGCTTCGCAGAAGTAGCGTTGTCTTTAAAAGTATCTAAAAAAAAACAATTTAATGACAGAATAGGAGTGAAATGTTAATAATTCAAACGTCATTAAAATTCTTAAAATTCGAAAACTTAACTCTTTGACTTTTAAATTAATACTGCCATACTACTCGCCAGCACGATTCACTTATATAGGTGATTTAAAAGCACCAGAATGTTCTATTCCAGACAGATCTGGCAGGTTCGATTGTTATTGCTCTTGTTTTCTGTTTGTGTGGTTGTTTATTTCTTTATACCTGTATGTGTGGCTGTTTATATCTTTATACCTGTATGTGTGGCTGTTTATTTCTTTATACCTGAATGTGTGGCTGCTTATTTGTTTATGCTTGTATTTATGTATGTGGCTGTGTATTTAACTGATGAGTGTTTATTTAATGTGTGTGTGTATATGCGAATGTTTGTTTAAGGCGTTACTCTTTATTGTTTGTTTCTTTCTTTTATCATTGTAAGAAAACAAACCATTAATGTTGTTGTTGTTCGAGTGGTTCAGAGCCTATAATGAATAAATTCCTCTTTCGTAACAATATATTAAATTTAGATTTTCTGATTCAAGACAAATCAGACAGGTTATGTCAATGAAAATAAATGACTTAAATGTAACGCACAAATATATAAAATTTAAGAAAAACACTAAATAAAAAACATTAATATAATATCAAAAAATAATCTATATATATGTGGGATAATGGGGTAGAATAATGGACTGACGTAAGACGTACTTCCCTACCAAATTATACAACACGTACGAATAATAAAACAGGATAGAGAGTAATAACTCGCTTGTCAAAGGAGTTGTAAATTAAAGTAGTGCAGTTGTTAAGTAGAAACGAATAAAGAAAGTTGTAAAGTCGTTTTTAAGTAGTCGAAAGTTGTTTAAAGTCGAACGGACATAATTACAAATATTTACTTAATTCTATTTACTATTATTTTCCTAATTAATTTTGAATTTATTAAATAAAACTGAATTTTCTAAAGAAGTGTACACTTTGATGTCATCACTAACTGCGGAAATGGTTCAACCGATTTTAGCTAAAATTTTAGAGTATGTTGGGGATGGTCTGTAGATGGTTTGTGTGAAGCTGGCACGATATCGGCCCAGTGGTTCCGGAGATATGGCATTTACATTTTCCTATATATTCCCATACAAATATCATATCAACAAAATGCCCTTAATTTTCCATATTATGATTTTTTGTTGTCACTTGAAAAGTTACCAAACCATGTATAGTAATGTCTTATGTGTATAATGACATTCGGTCTTTCTAATTGGAATGTTGAGCTGAATTTTTTCGGTCGTAGCTTCGATCGTCATTTTATTTGTGCGCTGACCATTTGATTTTTCACTTGTATAATATAAAATAAATAATATAACAATAGTTATGACTGACATTTAGAGCAAATTACGTTCAGTAGAATTGGTTTAGTAAATGTTAAAATTTTTTTGCGTTGCCAAAAGTTTGCAAATTTGTAGGAAGTTGGTTCCAGAGAAGTTACTCTAAAGTTGTAATTTAATAGAAAAACTAAACTCAAAAGCAGACTTAAAGAATGCACGAACCGGCCAAGAGAGATGCTGGAATCTCGAAGAGTGGCATCTCTGCAAAACTATTTGGGAGACCTAGACGCAACTTCTCAATCAGATTATTCATTTTGGCGTGCTTGTAGAAACCTCGGTCGGTTAAAACTAAAAATTATATTCTCCCATCTTCTTAGCTACTTCTTATGTCTATAATTACATCGGTTAGGGCAGTTAAACATCTATGCTGAGCTCTAAAACCTGATTGACAGCCAGTTAATAAATTGTACTGATTTATATATTCAACTTTTTGTTTATATACAAGTCGCTCAAAAACTTTAGAAAGGTATGTTAAAATTGATATTGGCCTATTGACTGGAGTGATTTTGACATACTGCCATTCCGTCGGAAAATACTGGTGGTTATAATAGCAAGTATTAATTTTATTACTTACTTACTTACTTACTTAGGTGGCTATTACAGAACATTTGTTCCTGTAGCCGAACGTAAAATAGATCTCCAAGCGCCTCGATCTTCTGCGCTTCTTCTCCAATTTCTGACACCAAGTTTCGAGATGTCTTCCTCAACTTGATTTTTCCATCGAAGTTTCAAATACGGCATACAGCTCATGGTTCATACGACACCGATATTCTCTGCCAACGCAGATTGGTCCATAGATTTTACGAAGAATTTTTCTCTCAAACACTCCAAGCACTGCATCATCTGCTTTCGCAAGTACTCATGTTTCGGAACCATATAATAGCAAGGGTAATATCAATGTCTTGTAGATAGCGATTTTTGTCTGTCGAGAGATGGCCTTGTTTTTAAATTGCTTACTTAGTCCAAAGGAGCATCTATTGGCCGGTATTATTCTTCTCTTTATCTCAAAACTGATGTTGTTTGTTTTGTTAATGGCGGTACCGAGGTACATAAAATCGCTGACTACCTCAAAGTTGTAGTTTTCAACTTCCACTGTCTGCCCGAGTCTACTGGACGTCTTGTGCGTTGATACCATCAACTTGGTTTTATCGCCGTTTATTGCCAGACCCACTTCGGCAGATTCTTTTTCGATTTTTTCAAAGGTCGCAGTTACCGCTCGCAATGTTCGACCAATGATGTCTATATCGTCAGCCTAAGCGAGTAACATGTGTTGTTTAGTGTATAGCGTGCCAATTCTATTCACATTCGCATCCCGTATAACCTTTTCTAGCAGGATATTAAAAAGGTCACACGATAGTCTATCGCCTTGTCTGAAACCTCGTTTGGTACTAAACGCCTCGGAGAGGTTTTTTCCTATTTTAACGGAAGATCGCGTATCAGTTAAAGTCATCCTGCACAGCCGTATTAATTTTGTAGGGATACTAAACTCAGACATGGCTTGAAACACCTTTGATAGTATGGGGCTATCAAAAACAGCCTTGTAGTCGACAAATATACGGTAGGTGTCGATCTGTTTTTCTTGGGTCTTTTCCAGGATTTGACGTAAGGTAAATATCTGGTCGGTGGTGGATTTGCCAGGTCTAAAGCCACATTGATATTGCCCAATTATATCGCCAACTTTAGATTTTTATCTTTCACACAGTACGCTGGAAAGTATTTTGTATGCGATGGGAAGGAGACTTATTCCTCTGTAGTTGGCGCATACTGTCTTGTCTCCTTTTTTGTGCACGGTATATAATATGCTGAGGTTCCAATCATCGGGTATGCATTCCTCTAACCAAATTGAACAAACCAGCTAATGTATACACCTTATCAGCGTGTCGCCTCCGGTCTTAAATAGTTCGGCTGGTAACTCATCGGCTCCTGTTGCCTTATTATTCTTCAGCCGAGTAACTGCTACTTTGACCTCATTTTGGCTAGGTGGTACACACTCAATACCGTCATCCGGGATTGGTTCTGGGGTATCTTCGTCACCGCTACTATCTGATACCAATAGTTTGGAAAATTTTCCCTCCACTTCCTCAGCACACACTCAGTATCTGTCAGCAGATTACCTTCTTCATCTTTACAGGAGGATATGCTTGTACCAAATTAATTAATTAATTTTATTTGACCTTGGATTAATATCTTCCAAATTGACGGCATTTGATTTGACTTTATAGAAACTTTCTAAAATATTATTCAGATTTAGGCCCATTATTATAAGTTGCCTTTAGCTAAACTTAGGATTTTGTTGGAGCGTTTTTCGTTATAATAATGAGGATCATGCTCATTGCTATAGCTTGTCCTTATAGTACGTGATAGTTAAAAGTGGCTTTTTTTAGCTTACTTTTAATAACAAAAAACTATTTATCGCACCAACAAAATCCTAACTTTAGCTAAAGGCAAGTTATAATAATGGGCCTAAGGCACTTAAAACTGACTTTTGTAATAGTTGGATCATATGATGGTGTATGAGAATAAAATCCAGGTTTCACTGTTGGTAAAGAAATATTAACGAAAGATTTGTTAAGCAAATTGACGTCAACATCATCTTCACGTCTTATTCTCCACGTCTTTCAACAGCGCTATTGGAATAAAAAGCAGATTTATCATGTTTAATTTTAGAAACAACAGTTTTTCTACTGCTCACGATACTCTGGTGTACTGTTTCGTTTCCACATATGGAACATATTATCGCGGCGTTAAATTAATAATCGGCCCTATTCCCGTTGGCGTTTTAGTTTGAAAACGAAATAAAAACGACAATTTGGCATTACCGTTGGCGATAACGACACTCGTCGTAATATATATTTTGAAGCGAAGACAGAACGAAAATAAAACATTCGTTCGCTGTCGTCATTATTATTATTATTAACGAAATTCAAACGACTAAAAGAAAATAAAATTTAAAATGAAAAAAAAAGTACATTAAGTAAGTTCGAAATTGTAGTTTCTTAAATGGAAAAACATCCCGTTTATGCTAAGGGTTTTCGAAAGGCCATAAAACCCTAAAATTTAGTGATTTTTGAAGCGAAACTGTCGAGAAATTAAATTCGTTTGGGCTCCATTTCTTGATGTAGAAGGTTGGCATAAAGTAAGTAAAACTAAATTAGGAGAAAATATCCATTAAAATGTTTTTTTATTAAAATAAATCAAGATAAAAAGGAAGCTCTGATTCCAGAGTTATAAACAGGTATCCCACCTGTTTATAACATCACTTTATTCATTTTTCTCTTTGTTTTCAATTACGTTTATTCGTCGTTTCAATATATTTTAAGAATACGAATTTAGGAACGAAACGACTATAAAAACGACAACGACATAGAAACGACTATTGAAATTAAAACGCCAACGAGAATAGGGCCGAATTTTGTACAGTTGCTAAGCCATGACCGTTTACAGTTTCTTATTGTTTTGGTTTTCAATCGAACATGTGGTTAAAAAGTTGAAAAATTCCGCAATTTATAAAAGAGACTTTTTCATCAACTGAAGACAGGCAATACATTTGATCCCAAGATATTAAGATTTCTAAAATCACGGTAAGTAAACGTTGAAGCGGGTTTCTCTACGACAAAGTCATATACTGTAAACATTAAATTATGTTTTGAAAAGGCTGGTGCCGTTAATTGATTGTAGGTTAATGCTTTGTCTTCATTACTGACGAAATAATTCTTGCAAAAAAAAACGACTACAAAACAAATATATGTGCATCAATTTTTAACTAAAAATTTAAAAGGAAGTAATCTGTAAGAAATAGTACTCAAATCAAATTCTTTTATACTTGTAGCTCTAACGGACATAGTAGTATACGTTCTGTACATTCAAATGTCTATCCATAACGGATCAGCAGATAAAGCCATATACGACAAATTACCTCAGATATTACACTTACACTTATTATTATTACTGACATAGCAATAAAAAGTAACGGTTCCAAAGATATGGCCATATAGGTTAAACAATATCACCTAGGGGACAGCCTTTAATGTAAAATTTTAAATTAAACACTTATTTTAAAGGACAGATTCTTTGTAAATTTCAAATGTCTGTCTAAACGGTTCAAAAGTTTGGCCATATGCATAAATTTACATCAACTATTGAGACACCCTTTAAAATTTTAAATATTTATAATGTTATTATACGGGACATAGTAGTGGAGATTCTGTCTAATTTTCAAGTGTTTGTCTATAACGGTTCAAAAGATAGGGCTAGATAGGTAAAATTTTATCAATTATGGGGACACCCTTTAGTTTCCAAATTTAAATTATATACTTGATGTTATAAAGGTCTTAGATATATAGGTTCTTTGTAAATTTCAACAGTCTCTCTGTTACGGTTCAAAAGGTTTGCAATATACATCAAATTACATCAACTATTGGGACACCCTTTAACTTCTAATTATAAATATTTAATTTCAGATTATAAATATTGGACATTCTGTCCAATTTCAAGTGATTGTCTACATTGGTTCAAATGGTTCATATATTTAAATTGACGTCACATATGGGGACACCCTTTAATTTTTAAGTTTATTTTTTCTATTAATTTCTGTTATTGGCAGCTATAGTGATATACAGTTTTTTTAAAATTTTAAAAGGGTGCCCTTTACGGTTCATAATACACGTAAAAAACACGTATGTTGTATGGAGACACCCTTTAATTTTCAAAATTCTGAACTTGTTTTAAAATGGGACCAATCTGTAAGCATTTCCTTTCTAATAAAGAAAAAAGTTTTAAAATCGGTTCAGAAATGACTGAGTTCTGCAGGCACAAACATAAATAAATTAGTCAAGTGCGAGTTACACTCACACACGTAGGGTTCCGTACTATGTTCAGTATAATTTAAAAATTCCAGTTGTTTATTTCTTTATGTCTTATGGGACACCCTTAAATTTTATAATTAAAGTAATATTCGAGAAAATTGCATCATAATTAGAACACCCTTTAAATTTTAATATGTAATTGATTTTATAGCGGCCATGGTAATACACTTTCTATTAATATATCAGGAGCCTACCTATTGCGGTTAAAAAAATAAGGTAAAATTCGTGAAAAATACGTTACTAATGGACACACTTTAATTTTAAGTATCTGTTATAGCGGCCGAAGTAACACATCTACTGTAAACATTTTAAGGGGGTATCTATTACGGTTTATAAAATCTTGTCACTGTCGGAACACCCTTTAATTTTATTATTCATTATAGTGGCCATGGCAACTTCTTTCTATAAATATATTAAGAGTCTACTTATTGCGATTAAAAAATAAGTCACTATAAGTGAAAAACATGTCAATGTCATAACACCCTTTAATTTTTAGTAATTGTCATATCGGCCGTGGCAACACATCTTCTGTACAAAATTTTAAGAGTCTACCTGTTACGGTTCAAGAAATAAGGCTTTATACATGCAAATCACTTCACTGGCGGAAAACCCTTTAATTTTTATTATTTGTTATAGTGGACATAGTTATACACCTCCTGAAAAAATTTCAAGATTCCACCTATTCATTCAAAACTTAGGATATATACATGCAAATCACGTCACTATTGGAACCCCCTTTAATATTTAAGTTCAATTTTGTATACTTGTTTATAAAACAAACATAGTTTTAATTACAGTCTGCAAATTGTAAGTGGTTTCCTCTTACAGCTCAAAAAAAAGACATAAACGTAAATAACACGTCACTTTTGGAACACCCTACGTTTTAGTATTTGTTGCTATTGTGGCCGCAGTAATACACTCTTGGTAAAATTTTCAAGAGTCTACCTATTATGGTTCAAAACTTAGGTCTTACACATACAAAGCACACCACTATCGGAACACCCTTTAATTTTTAGGTTTATTTTTTTAGACTTGTTTATAAAGCGAACTAAGTTTTAATTACTGTTTGTAAGAAATAAACACATATTCGTAAATAACACCTCTCTATCGGAACACCCTATAAGTTTTAATATTTTTTGCTATAGCGGCCATAGTTCTACTCCTTTAGTAAAATTTTCAAGAGTCTACCTATTAAGGTTCAAAACTTAGGCCTTATACATGCAAATCACTCCACTATCGGAACACCCTTTAATTTTTAGGTTTACTTTTTTAAGACTTGTTTATATAGCGAATTAATTTTAATTTAGTGCTTGCATATTTTTAGTGAATTCCTCCTACAGTTCAAGAAATAAGCACATGTTCATGAATAAAACCTCTCTATCGGAACACCCTATAAGTTTTAGTATTTGTTGCTATAGCGGCCAAAATTATACACCTTCTGTAAAAATTTCAAGATTCTACCTATTATGATTCAAAACTTAGGCCTTATAAATAAAAATAACACAACTATCGAAACACCCTTTAATTTTTAGGTTTATTTTTTAGACCTGTATATAAGGCGAACTACGTTTTTATTACAGTTTGTAAATTTTTAGTGTATGCCTCCTACAGTTCAAGAAATAAACACATATTCTTGAATAACACCTCTCTATCGGAACACCCTATAAGTTTTAATTTTTGTTGTTATAGCGGTCACAGTTATTTACTTTCTGTGAAAATTTCAAGCGCCTACCTATTACGGTTCAAAACTTAGGCCTTATACATGCAAATCACACTACTATCGGAACACCCTTTAATTTTTAGGTTTATTTTTTTATACTTGTTTATATAGCGAACTAAGTTTTAATTACTGCTTACATATTTTTAGTGTATGCCTCCTACAGCTCAAGAAATAAACACATATTTGTGAATAACACCTCTCTATCCGAACACCCTATAAATTTTATTATTTGTTGCTATAGCGGCCAAAATTATACACCTTCTGTAAAAATTTCAAGATTCTACCTATTATGATTCGAAACTTAGGCCTTATAAATCAAAATAACACCACTATCGGAACACCCTTTAATTTTTAGGTTTATTTTTTAGACTTGTATATAAGGCTAAATACGTTTTTATTACAGTTTGTAAATTTTTAGTGTATGCCTCCTACAGTTCAAGAAATAAACACATATTCGTGGATAACACCTCTCTATCGGAACACCCTATAAGTTTTAATTTTTGTTGTTATAGCGGCCATCGCTATACACCTTCTGTGAAAATTTCAAGAGCCTACCTATTATGGTTCAAAACTTATGCCTTATATATGCATTTCACACCACTATCGGAACACCCTTTAATTTTTAGTTTTATTTTTTTATACTTGTTTATATAGTGAACTAAGTTTTAATAACTGTTTGTAAATTTCAAGTGTATCCCTCCTACAGTTCAAGAAATAAACACATTTTCGTAAATAACACCTCTCTATTGGAACACCCTATAAGTTTTAGTATTTGTTGCTATAGCGGCAACAACTATACATCATCTGTGAAAATTTCAAGAGTCTACCTATTACGGTTCCAGAGATAAAAGGCGCTGACAGACGGACAGACGGACAGACGGACAGACATTGTAGCGAAAACAATAGGGTTTCGTTTTTACACTTTGTGTACGGAACCCTAAAAAGTAACATTCAGACGAATAGATAACCTCCTTTTTTTGAGGTCGTTTAAAAATAGGTCAAGTATAGTGCTGTTTGTAATGTGGCTATGTCTAGATCTGTTAACAGGCAATAGGTTAATTGATGACATCATAGTAGTTAGACTAGAATCGATGTGAAAATTGCAATTAAAGTCACCAGCTATTATGACTACTTGATATGAAACTGAAAAAAGCTGTAACTGACTGGAAAGTTTATCGAGTTCTATCCGGTCTATAAACGCAACCAACTGGCAAGGGGTTAACATCAATAAATAAATATTCAACATCATTTGCTTCATTGTAGATAATATTAATCTTACATGATATATATATTTCATACATATGTATGTATATGCATATATTGCTACGCCACCAGCATGTTTATATCGATCAGACCGAAAAACACGGTATCTATTAATACCATAAAAATTATCGCTTATTTTATTGGAAAACCAAGTTTCGGAATCACATACTACATCAATTCCAGAGTTTTCGAATAAATAATGGAATTCCTCCAATTTATTGCCTAGGCTTTGAGCATTAATATGACAGATATTGAAAGCCTTTTTTTGCTTAACTAAGATTCTTCTCATATTAAGGTTACCATCTCTAGAATCCAGTTGTTCAAATTTCTCAAACAGTGACTGTGATTTCACAACTATCGGGTATGTTCTGTAATCCGAAACCGAGTGAAATTGAAATCGAATAAATTTTTAAAGAAAAATATAACTTAGTTGCGCCTATTATTTTAAAACATTAGCAATCAAGGAAGTTATGTGAATGGTCTTTAACAAATGTATAAAAAATAGTGTCAAAATGTTGTAAGATTTAAAAGTTATGACAATTTAAAATTTCATTCGGATTCAATTTCACTCGGTTTCGGATTACAGAACATACCCGTATAATTTCATTCTTTGCTTTATACAGCTCAATATTGTTTTTATATATTTTTTTGTGTCTGTAATTATTTTCTATTTTAGGTGTAGAAATTTTTAAAGAAGCATATACATACGTATGTATTAATGTTCCTTAAACTACTGTTTAGGTCTTTATTTTCTTAGCAGGTGACAACACTAATACGTAACTTACACCATGAAATCGTGTCATGAAATTTCTTCAATTCTCTTTTGAACTTTCTTGATTTTCCTTGCCTTTCTTCACCTCTTGCCACACAAGACCGGTTTCATGCAACTGATTTCATGAAAAATGTCATCGTGTAATTTAGCTATAATTCGTATAACGCCTGCAACAACAGTAATGTATTTTGGTTTCGTACATTTCGAACCTTTTCCCAACTGTCATCCCGAAGAGAATAAAACGTGACGTCTATGGCAAATAATCTTCTGAATGTTTAGAGGGATATTGTTGCAATAAAAATTTGTTAAAATATATAGCATACCTTATGGAGTTGTATTGTAACCAAATTGTATAGGATTTTACATTTCGTTTTTGAAAAAAAAAAATTGTTATTCAATTCACAAGCCCCTGTTATCATGTTTTAGGGTTTACGGACAACTTATTTCACAATAGTTTATATTTGTTGTTGGTCATTGGCTTTGAAAAATTTGTTATAAATATACAATTTAATTTTATTTAATTTTACATGTATGTATAGGAAGGTGTAGCGGTATTCCACATAAAAAGTAATAATTAACTGTGACTTTAGTGACACTCTCTAAATCTGATAAAAGCTACTCTGTACGCAGAGTACGTTTTCTGGTAAATGCTCGAGGGTTTAGAACGGGTACTATACAAAGTAATTACTAATTGTTTGATACAGAATATTTTGACAATACAGGGCGTTTTTCAGTAAAAGCTTGATGGTACGGGACGAGGGGACAGGAACATCCAATTTAAATTTATTTACCCGAAATCTGGAAAACTAGATTCCAAATTTGCTGTAGCTCACTCTGTAATTTTTTCGTAAAGTGATGAATTTCAATAAATTCATTTTAAAACATTTTAAGCGCAGCTTTTTTTTGTTAAATAGCGCTTTTAGTCTTAACCTTGTCAAAAAATTGAAAGATTAACTTTTTCTTTTAAAGTCCATTATGAATTTAGTCTTAATATTAAGAGTCTAAATTGTTAGGTTTGTTGTTTGAGATTGATGAGAATAATTTCTTTTGATTTTGTTGTCACTATTATTATGGAAGGGATACCCAGTTGGTATTTTCTTATTTTGACAAGGGTAGATTTTTTCAGTCCGAAATATTTACTATCAGTCAGTATCATACCTTCGCGTACCAAAACTAGTCACTTTACGCTATGGAAGCTAATGCATCCACAAAGGTTGACATTTTGATAGTTGTGGACGTCAACGGACAACGACGACAGAGCTATGAACTATAAAATCTTTGGTTTCAGCAGGATGGAGCACCATGTCATATAACTCATCAAACAATCGATCTTTTGCGCATTCAGTTCGGTAATCGTATTATAAGACGACTTGCTTCGAAGGTGCAATTTAAACCTTTCACATTTATATGAATGGAGTCGTGTTCCACAAATAATAGGAATATTTGGTATGTACATATACTACGTTTATACGCAAGACTTATTCACAAATAAAAATATTACAAATAGAAAAATTATCAATTCCTAATTAAGAAGTGTGCACACGGTGTGTATTTGTCATATGGAATGTCACTTTTTCACATATAGAATTTGTATACGTTGTGTGAACACCTCTAAGCAATAGCATATGTTATTTCTATGTGTGCAATACATATGATATTTTTGATTTAGAGCGAATTCTTTTTTCATCTGACAAAGTATCTGACATCAGCTGTTATTGGCAAAATTAAAAACAGTTTGTGGCGAAAAAAAATAAAATAAAAATTCAAGTACATTGGCTGTGGCGGTAAAAAATAAAATAAAATTTTAAAGTAGAAGTATTAATAATGAGAGTAAAAAAATAAAATGGAGGGAAAAATAGACAAGGAAATAATAAAAGTAAGTATTTGTTTTTATCGTAAGGTTAAACAACATACAAACATTTTTTATGATGTTAATTGGTCTAAAGAAGCGGTGCTTAAAAACTTTTTGGTTCATTTTTAAACTGAAATTTATAACTCAGCTCTTTAATGATTGATGTTATTGTTGTTGAAACCAAAAAAGGTTATGTATGTATGTGTCATACGACACAAAATGTGTCATACACAAAAATTATAAACCTTATGTAAAATACAGATTTTGACGTACACATGAAATTATATATGGTTAGAAAAGTGACATTCCATATGACAAATACACACCGTGTGAACACTACTTTATCGACACAATTTGCAAATAACCCGTATGATGTTGCCACTTCTTTTAAATATAAAATGTATTGTGTGAATTAATGGAATTAATGGAATTAATTAAAAAAACAATTATCATTTTTGATCACAACATTAAACATTTAAGAAAACAGCACTAAGCATAAACAGTGAGTTAATTATTTTCGAATAATTTTTATTTGCAAATAGGCTACGTATAAACATGGTAATATATACATATAATATCACTGAAATAGGACCGTGTCTTTTCATGAAATATTGAAAATTTTGTTACTGGTACCGATATTAATCGAAACGGAATACAAAATACCAATTTTGAAAAATTTTGGCTGTCTGCTGTATATTTATCTGTATGTTTCCGCACATTCACGTAACAAATACTGGCTGAATTTTAATACAATTTTGTGTAACAAATTTAGGATATTTTTCTCCGTAAAAATCTCCTTTTCAAGATAAAATAGAATAAACCAATGAAAGTATGTATTCCCTCTATTACGGTTTACAACTCAACTCAGTTGAGTTGAGGCC
Source organism: Phasia obesa (assembly GCA_949628195.1). Taxonomy (NCBI): domain Eukaryota; kingdom Metazoa; phylum Arthropoda; class Insecta; order Diptera; family Tachinidae; genus Phasia; species Phasia obesa. The sequence goes on from OX451216.1 coordinate 48,243,593, forward strand.
CAACTATAATATGCATAAGATGGCTTAAGCTAATGTCAAAAAATGAACGAAAAGTCTGTCAAATGCTTAAGCAACTTATTGAAGACTTTTAGGTGGCTACAATGTACTTACATGAATCTAAAAACTATCATGACACAGTTGCACATTTGTTTTATTCGTTTTGAAAAATAATAATTTTTTTTTGAATAAATTATATTTGTTAACAAAAAGGTGTTAAATAAACATATTTTAATACCTAATACCATTCATATACAAATTAATAATTATTTTTAATAGTCTTAAGAAAATTTCGCAAATAAAAATTTAACATTTTTGGCTGTTTGTGTAATTTTGGCCAAAAGTACTAAAAAATACAGCGGTGTGCATCACTCAACTTATAGAAACTTCTTTTTTTAAACATTTTATATTAAATTTATATATAATTTGTTCACTTTCATTCTCCATTGCAATTTTTACGAATATACATTCATATGTAAAACACAAAGCACAAACAGCTGTTTCCGTACGGAATGTGCGATCGGTTTCGGACTTTGCTTAAGCAAATGACATTTGACGAAACTCAACGAAAAGTGTTGTACATTATAGTTTGCCACATATGATTTATATGTAATTGCACAGTTGCTTAAGTTAGCTTAAGCTAGCTTATGCATATTATAGTTGAGCCTTTGTCTAAAAGACAACTGCTACTGAGTTGTAATTTGAAACAACTGCTAGTGATGAATTGTAAACGGTGAAACTACAACAAAATTGTAACACAATTTAAATTCAAGCAAAGCATATTAATCAGGTAGCCTCACTACTGAGGGGAAATATTAAGGCGAAAATAATGAATTTTTTTATGGATTTTGATAGTTAAACTTACAATTTTTCCCCTTAAATGGAAGTTAAACTATCAAACTACATATAAAAAAAATTTAAAAATTTTCGCCTTAATATTTCCCCTTCGTAGGTTACCTGATGAATGTGCCTTGAATTCAATTTAAAAATTTTTGACAATTTGAGTTGTAATTGATAATACCAAATTGTAAAATTTCAACTGAAGTAGAGTTGAGTTGTAAACCGTAATAGGGGCCTTAATTTTACCAATTTATTGGTACTTACCACTTAACACCACCATTTATTTTGTAAACCCAGAGACGGGAACCTCCAAAAAAATAACTATATCTGTAGTACTATAAAAGTAAGAGTCTTAAAACTAGAACAATATATTATTGTGAGGACGCTGAAAAAGTCTTAAACAAATTAAGTTTCATTCATTTTATTTCATTTTCCAAAAAGTAACACCCTTTAAATATATTTGTATTAAATCAGAACAATATTTGAAAATATTTTTCTATAAAGATTTTCCATACTTTTTATTTAGCTTTTTAATTTATTTGTATATTTAATAAAAAATATTATTGAGTAGACAATACAGTGTTTAAATATGTGTTGTTTTATTATTATATAAGTATTTTTGTAGGTGTACAAGTTAATTTATATCTGGTTAAATTAATTTAATAATAAACGTTTAACCAAACTTGTTAGATTATTTTATAAATTTAATAGGATAAAATTGTAATTTTTTGTATTAAATATATAATTGATTAATTTAATATTAAGAGTAGTTGCAATCACCCAAGAAAATATTAAATAACTCCAATTTTATTGAAAAAAAATTTTTTCATTTTACATTCCATTCCTTTAGTACTTGTTCTACTGAAGGTTAATCGACAATTAATGATGTTCAAAAAAGATTGTGAGACACGTTTATCGAAGATATGGTTTATATGTTAATTTGCTCTGGACTAGCTGCAGGGACCAGTTTCAAAATATTGTTAGAGAATTGTATAACCTTTTTATTTTAAATGACGTCTTGAAGAGCTCAAGCCGAACAAATGTGATTTAATTGTAATAAAAAGTTCTACAGCTCATAAAACACGGAAAGCACAACGAGAAAAAAGAACCTTCACGACACTCTATACAAAATCTCAAGACGAACTAATATAATTTGTTTTTAACTATTAAAAAAAAATATGTAATCAAACTTGAATTTATCAAAATTAATTCGGAATTCATGAAACATTCCTTAAATATTTTCTCCTAAAAATTACCAACAATATTTGAAATTTCTTGTTTAATAAATGTTCAGGTTTCTAGCTAAACCACAGGCGATGTTTTTGCACTAAATCTAAATATATCTATATCCAATTCGGACTGGTCTCCGGCCAAAAAATTATAATACCCAAGAAAATTCCTGAAATATCCCCGGAAAAAAATTATCAAAAAATAATTTTCGAATACATTTTGTATGGAGTGATTTTACGACACCATTTCTATGATAGATAACGTTTATGTTTCCGTTACGTTGTGACAATTTTTTTTGCAAGTTTTTGCGACAATTGTTATTCCAAAAAACTTGTGTGGCAATTGCATTTGTAGCAATTTTTTTTGTCACACATTTGAAACGAACATGATTTCAAATGCTGGTTCCAATATTGCCAGCAGATGGCGTTATGTGCATAAACTTTTGACAGCTGATTTACTTGCACAGTCACGTTTAGCAAAAGGAAAGTTCAAAGGTGAGAATTCCAATGATTCCAACCAATGTGCCATTCGAGTTTAAGCTAATCCAATTTTCAATTCGTCTCGCTTTCGCCATGACAATCAACAATCACAATATTAATCATTGAGTGTTTGTGTCCTGAATCTGACCTGAATCTGGATAATGAATGTTCTTCACACGTTCAACTGTATATCGCATGTTTCTGTGTCGGAAAACCATCCGCTTTGATTTCATTGAGCCATTGAACCTTGTAGGCCGTCTTCACTAGCCATCAGTTTGAACAAAACATAAACATGACGCCGGCAGAGCAACGGAATTCATTTGTGCATGTTATTATAGGTGGCGAATACGAGTTTATGTCATTTTCTGTTTAAAAATAATTTTCAGTTTTCCAACAATGTTATTTGAATGATTATTTTACAGCAGGTAGTAGTAGTACGGTTGAGCAACAGATGACGCTGTTTGCAAATAATACTGTCGAACTAAAATACAACAACGTCATTGCCATGTTATAAAAAAGTTTTTATAACAAATGTTTTAACAACCATGATAAAACTTGTAAAAAACACTAAAATGGGCAGTCTACACTTAACACTAACATGATGTTAGTTAGTGTTAATGTTTATCATTTTTTATTTTATCTAATGTAAACCCCAGTCTACTTGTTCGTTAAATATATGCCGGTTAGAACTGATTGTTCGTGTATCATTTTAACGCATTTATTCTGGATTGGGGGAAATTATCCCTAAAGAATAGATTGAACATCGTTGTAAGAAGTAAAGGATGTTTTTATGCAATTAAACTGCAAAAAATATTTTTAATATCAATAAAATCGGATACGACTTCGGGTATATAGCTCTAGCAGCTGCTGCAAAGATAGTCTGATATCTGTAACACATATTCACATTTGTAAACTTTTTGCAGTAAATAACTTTTTTTTGCAATAATACTTTTAGTCAAATCTACACACGTAAAAAAATATTTCTATTTAATTTCTTATATTGCAGAAATTTTTTCAATATGACTATTTTCTTATTGCTATTTAATAGCTAATTTTTTTTATTCAATCTTTATCTTTATATTATCTTTATCATTAATACCCTGTTTACATATAAGACTTTATTGAGCAATTAAAGAATTTACGCAATTAAGGGCGCAATTGAGCTCAATTTACCATACCATGGGCCATATTCTGTAATTCTCGTAGCTAAAGCTATCATCAAAACTCTAAAAATGCATAATCATTTCAATTTCGTGAATTCTTACATATTTTGCCAATTTTAGTTTTAATTGCTCAATTTGTCCTTAAAAATAGAATTTAAAATTAAAGATGGTAAAATATTTATGTAAGAATTCACGTAGTTTTTGTATGCATTTTTAGATTTTTAGCGATAGCTTTAGCTACGAGAATTACAGAATATGCAACCAGTACTCAATTATTAAATTAAGCAATTAGTACATTATGACGTCACTAATTGCATAAAATACGAAATGCAACCCTGTTGCATGCTATTGAGAAGTATGTTCAGTGAGAAAAAAAAAATTTAGTTTACTGCATGGCACCTTAATATTAGATAGTCGCATTACAACAACAATAAAAACCACAGGGTTTTGTTGATAACAATTTAATTTTCAGAATAGAAAAATTTTTTTAAAACGCAACTTTTATCTATTTTTTCAAAACAAAAAATTTCACGATTATAATAAAAACAATTTTTTTTGTTGTCAAATACTAATTGCGTAGGCTTAATTAAGCATGTGTGAACAGTAAATTAAAATGCTCAATTCAGATTAAATTGTCACAATTAAGAAAACATCCACATTATGGCGTCACTAATTGAATAACATACGAAATGCAACCCTGTTGTATGTTTACTGAGAAGTATGTTCGATGCTAAAAATTAGGTGGTCACATTACTACAACAACAAAAATAACATGTAGTTTGTTGATAACAACTTAATTTTCAGATGTCAAAATGAGCTGACTGAAATAAAAATAATATTACGAAGCATATTGTAGTTTTATTTCTTCTAGTGCTTTTAATTGTAGCCAATAAAATAGCAAAAGTTTTTTAAAGCGCAATTTTCATTTAGAAAAACAAAAAAAAAAAAAATTTAAAATACTAATTGAATAAGTTTAATTGAAAATGTGTAAACGGTAAATTAAATTCAACAATTAAGATTAAATTGTCTCAAGTAAGAAAACATGTTTGAACAGGGTAGTTTGGTAGTTCAATTGATTAAAACTCCAAGTCCTAAGCCATAATCTAGTGATTTTGCAACATTATTCTTTTTGTGGACAGTTCTATTTTTTGATAAGACATATAAACAAGAGCCCCCACGCAAACCCCTAAGGTCCTGTGAGCACATACACAATCTCAACTAGAATCTCACAGAAAAAACAAAACATGTAAAAATTTTAAATCAGGTAGGTTTGCGTCACTTTGCTAAATATTAAGAAAGTGACCATTCTAACCACTTTTTTTGGTTGGGGGCCTTTGCATATAAATAAAACAAATATTCTGTGTCTTACATAAAAGGTTTTTCTTGACAAAATTAAAATTTAATCACTAAAGAATATAGATATGAGATTTTTTGTCTAATTTATAAACATTTCTAACTTTTAGTTAGGTGCTATAATATCATAAGTTCAACCCAAATCATATTTAAAAGGAAAATTATTTTTTTTTTATAAAAATACCCTGATTATTTAACTTATAAAAAATTATTTTTTTATATTTTATATTTATATTAATATCACTAACAAAACTTATGAATAAATTGTATAAGTATAATAAAAATTATACTCAGCGAAAAACTAAGGATCATTAATATTTTTTATTTTAATTTTTAAAAATTTGTATAAAAAAGTATTTTGCCAATTACTGCTGCAGTAAAAGCCTTCTTCATTTTGAAGTAATTGTTTTCAAATATTTTGCCTAATTAAAACTAAAAATACTAAAATTAATTTATTTAACAAGAATTAAACATTAACAGTAAGAAAAATATATAAAAGTAATTAAAAATACGCCAATTTAATAAATTAAAAGCACGTAAATTACAAAGAAGAACTTCATTAAAAAATCTAAAGTGTTTTCCTAGACTTAAGAACCTACAAAAACAAATTAAAGTTTAAAAGAAACCATGACTAAACTAAATTTTATATACAACAAATAAGAAAGGAAATTATAAAACTCGCTCGCCCAGCGAAGGAGAGCGTTGTATAAGCAATGAACCCGCCTTGGTTAAGGTTTCCTTAAACGTATTACTGCCAATGTCTGTTATTAAAGGTGAGGATGCAGTTAGATCTGACGATGGCTTAGAGAATGAATTTTTCTTGTAAAGTTTTAACAGTGACTTTTGAGCTGAGCCATGCGGAGAAGCATCAGGCACTAAACGTCGAAGAAGACCAGAAATACATCCCCATGGGAAGGTCCTTTAGAAGAGAGATATATGTTTACGTTATTAGTTTGGTTTATTTTTTCAAACTAATTTTTCAAAACACTTACCATTTAAAGGACAGGAGAAGCTTAATATATCCTGGTATAATGGCAATTTTTTGATTTTTCCTAATGGCGGTAATAACACGATCAGCCACATCATTTGGATTGAGAGTAGGAACCCATCTGAAAGAAAGAGTTAAGATTTAATTAAATTGTTTTACAATAATGGCCCATAATCGTAGGCACACACTAAAGTCGACTTTTGTAAAACTCCACTTTTTATTAAGGAGTTACTATTAACAGTTTTGCTGCTATAAAAATAAAGCGTTAGTATATTTTAAGTCAAATCAGCTTTAAATATGCGCAACCTCAAATTTAGAAAATGATTGTAGCAAAATATTATAAAGTGTCATCCCAGTGTCAAGTCAACTGACACAAAATATAAAAATTATGTTTTATGCTTTAAACACATTGACAACGGCAGTGTACTGACTACAAATTTTTGGATCTAAAAAACACACGTTTATATGAAGACGATTGTTTTGAACACTTCATAGCCACCTGGGTACACGACCACCTTTGTGGCTGTAGTCAACTTAGGTTAATGGGACAATTTTTTTTTATTCAACAGAAAAGAAATTCACAAAATTAAAAATTATAAATCTATTTACAATCTGGAGGTTTTGATCAAATACATTTTTTTGCTTTGATATTATAAAAGAATTTCTTGAAAAAGTTATTTTATTTTTACAAAAGTAAAATATGTATTTCTGCAATAATGTCAGAGTTTACCATGTGGCTCTCGAAACAATTAGGTAGCTAACTACACGGCGACAATTATAGCAAACATAATTTATAGTCGTGTCGCGGCGTAGCCGCTGTTGTCAAGTGTTAAAAGCAATTTAAAACAAGTAAGAATGATCACCATAGTAATACTAGATATTGTGTTGCTATCTTATGATTCTTTAAACGTTTTTGGAAATTTTTTTATAAAAAGAAATTTGTAAAAGTATTTTTTAAAAATTGTTGGTAAAATTTTTTTTGTAAATATTTTTTCTAAATTTTTTGTAAATATTTTTTTTTAATTTTTTGTAAAAATTTTTTGAATTTTTTTCTAAAATTTTTCTTTCACATTCACACTGCGTACGGAATCATGCTACTCTATTCGCATAAATAACCAAACGATACCTCAGCTTTCAGACGTCAAATATCTCGGCATACATCTTGTCCGTCGCTTTACTTGGAAAAGCCACATAGATTTCAAGTTAACACAAATGAAATTAAAAGCAGTACAACTAAATAGGCTTATTGGCAGAAACTCCTGAGCTTAGATTGTAAACTCTGTACAAGTCGATCCTCAAACCAATTTGGTGTTATGACATTCAATTATGGGGCATTGCCTCAGCTAACAATGTAGAAAAAATTCAAAGGCGCCAAAATAAGGTTATACGTATGATTACAGTTGCTCCCTGGTATATAAAAAATTCGAACATCCACGAAGACCTAAACATGCCATCAGTCAAAGCAGAAATAGCAAAACATGCAGTAACGTATCTAAAGAAGCTTAAATCTCAACCAAACCCTTTGGCGCGTAACATACTAAGTGAACCTGGTTACATTCGACTTAAAAGAAGAGATACTGCTTTTCTTGGCCGTACATCAGAGGGATGACCCGCAAATGATTGCAAAAACCGTGATACAAACATTATTTTTGTCTAGCACTGGCTAGACATAAAAAGTATATTTTTTATTTTAGGCTTAAGATATGAGTAAGTAATAAACGAAAAAAAAAAAACAAAAATAGGAACTTCCTGCAATCTATATTGCGTTAGCATAGTTAGACAAAAAGAACCTTAAAAAATTTCCTCATTGATGAGGCCCATTGACTGCTTTTTGTTACCAGTTGGCACCCTGTGTGTCTATTGCCTACCTCTATATGTAGTATTGCTTTCTATGGCCTTTAAAAACTTACCAACCTAAAAATAAAGACAGGGAGTTATTGACCCCCCGAGATGTTATACACTCCTTGCGATCTACCTGTCGTGGTCTAGTATTTATTTAACAAAAAAAAAGTAAAAAAGAGATTTATTAAAACCGAAAAAAGTAAAAAAAAAGTGAAAAAAGGTGGGCGTAGTTTTTTGCCCCCAACCTCTAAAAGAATGATCTGATATTGCTCAATAAATGTGAAACTAAGTCCAAGTTCCTATCCAAAAATATATGCAATATAATTATAAGGATAAGTATTGGACCAAGCATGAACTTAGTTTTAATTTTGATCTAATTATTTAACGAGCTGAAATTTTTAGGTAAGAGCTTGGGGACTTATTGCCACATTTATATTTTTGTGCGGATCTGACTATTTTTTCATTTTTTATCCACTCCTTTAGGTTAAAGGTGACCAACCAAACTCAGATATAGCAATACGAGAACATTATATTCAATCATCAATCGTCAGTTGCATTCCTTTATATGAGTTTGGTTAGTTAAATAGGTGATGCTTACAACTAAACACTACCCAAAGTAGATAGATAAGAAGAGTGCTGATGACGGACGTAGCTGTCTAGAAAAAGTATTCCATTCTGCTGGTGGTAAAATTAAAATTTTTCTATTTTTTTTAATAATAATAGTCTAATTTGTAATTTTAATTATTCTTTCTTAGAGAGAATAAAACGAACTTAAGTTTGACTTTAAATTTAATCTGCATTATTATTTACTCGGTCGATTTTGTAGCAAAAACTGATCCTACTATACAAAAAAAAAAAACTTATAAAAATTCCAATCCAATCAAAAGTTATGGATTTTTGATGGCCTTCTCGTTACCTTAACTGTCCGCCCACTCATTACCAACCTGACCCTCTTTACTAAGAACTCAACAAAGTGTTAAAATGTAAATCGAGTTTAGAGATGCCGCATAGTCCATGACTACCCTAGACATTAGTTAAATGAGGTGTCACTTTTCACAGAATTGTTTTTTGTTTATAAAAGTAATTTAGTAATTTTTTAATGTATAAAAGGTATTTTAAGAAAAAGAGCCATTTGATGAAATTAAAACAGTGATGATATATTATGTCATCTTAATAATAATAAATTGAAATAATATAAATATATGTATATTTAAAAACTTAATTACCGTGCATTAACATCATCAAACATGCCAGTTTGTTGTATAAAGAATGGACACACACAAGTTGTTTTTATTTTCCTATGACCAAGGACTTCAAGTTCCAAACGTAATGCTTCATCGAAACCCACCTTTTAAAAATTAAAAGAATTGAAAAAAAAACTCAATATGATTGCAATATATCTTAAATAAATTCTTATTAAGATAAATAACAAACAGTAAGCTAAACCAATAAATTAAAATCTTTAGGAAAAAATAAAAAAAACAACAAAAACTACTTACAGCTGCAAATTTACTGGCACAATAGTCAACCAACTTGGTTATGCCAACATGACCGGCTAATGAAGCAATGGTGGCAATATGGCCACGTTGGTTCTCAATCATTTTGGGTAGAAAAGCTTTGGTTGTCTGTAATAGAAATAGATATGCAAGGTTAACTAGAATCTGTTATAAGATTACGAAATATAAAACAAACATGAAATAATTATTAGCTTAATGCTTTTAAATGTTTCGCCAACATTTAACAAGTTGAATTATAAAAAAAGCAAAAATAAAAAAAATATAAATAAAACTTACCCAAAAGTGTGCCATTACATTTACATTAAACGAACGTTCAATTAAATGATCAGGGGTATCAAGTAAATGTAGACCCGACACAACACCAGCATTATTGATCAGTAAAGAAACCTGCAAATAAAAGCAAAAAAACAAAAAAGAACAACCAAGAATTTTAGCTACTAAAAATTTTGTTGTCGAAAAATCATTTAATAAATTAATAGAATTTTTCATGATTTACGGTTCGGTTTAAGAATGTTTTCTTTTCACATTCAGCAAATGAGTGGGAAAATAGATACAACTTTATTGTGAAATTTCACACTTTGATTAGTGTTTTAGTGGTAGTTTTTAGGTGTGTGTATTTAGTAGTTGTAAAAAAAATCGCTTTAAAAACGAAAGATTTAAGCAGCAAACTTGATAAAATGCATTACGTAACACGATGTAGTTAAACATTTTGTGGCTGTTTTTTAATTTGTGGTTGCATATTTTGTTTTAAGAATGTTGCAACATCTACATGCAACCAAATTTTGTAACTTTAATAAGTCTTGCGAAATAGTCATTTGGCATACCAGTTTCTTCGTTCTTAAGCAATACTTGTATACATATTTTTGATTTAAAAAAATCAATTTAAGTAATAATACCACAATAATTACGGTAGGAATATAATCTTGACTAAAAAGCTGCCAAATTGTTCTAATGGTAGTATTTATAATATATCATATTGTATTATAAATAAACTTCTTTGCTAAAATGTTGCTAATAATTTAGGAAAGACCTAGATTTTTTACGACACTGTATTAATAAAAAAAAACTTATTGTTTTCTTTAGTTGCAAACCCATTTTATATGATTATTATATAGTGTTTAAATGAAAGCACTACTGGCAACCCGGAATTTTGTATGAATAAAACATAGAAAATAATGAACGTTTTATTATATACTAGCAGTGCCCGCCACGACGTATTTTGCCTACGTCGTATCTAGCCGGACATTAGGCCAAAAATTAATTTTGAGAAATGTAAAAATTTATATACGCAGCTCGACAGACAATAATTCTGCATCGTATAGTGCATTTTCAAGGCCTTTGCTTGCGATTTGTTGTTTTGGGACACTGTTAAAATCAGGAAAGTTGAGTAAATCGCATACGTTTTTATTGACTTTAAACGATTTTGAGAGGTTTGCAATATATTTTTTTGTGGCTAAACGAATAAAGATTTTGTATTGATTTTTTTAGATTTGTTTTTTAATTTTTAATGATAAAAATTTTCGTTCAAAATTAAAAAAAGGTTTTTTTTGTAAAATTTTTTGTCAAAAAAAAAGTGAAAAGCTTTTTAAGAGCGATCTTCATCGCGATCCTAAAAATGTTATATATCACTACCAAATTTACGATTTCTACTTTTATACTGTAACAAAACGTTGTGCGTTTTTTCGCCATTTTTTTGCGAGTTTTTAAAAATTTTACCTTTTTATGTTTTTTCTTATCTTGGATAGGTGAATACGAGTAAGAAACCCTTGTATATTCATAAAATGTTTTGGTTTTTAACAACTGAAGGTAAATGTTTTTTATTTAAATCATTACATCTAACACTGTTATTACCTGTACAAAAAAAAATTTAAATATCAAAAGAGATATAGACGTAGATGCCCCTTCTTTCGGACAATCTACTTTACACCCTAGAATTCGCCTATTTGAGAGCATATTACACCTTTTACTGACAGTGAAAAAATGGCAAATAAAATCTGATGCGGACAAAGCCATTGTTAACGTGAGGAAAAAAATAGCCAAGAAAAATTTAGAAGTGAATTAGGTCTATTAGTGGGTGTACCGAAAGCTGGATTTGGAAACATCAACGATGGTAACACTAGCAGAAGATTTTTTTTCCAATCCTGAATTAGCTGCAGAAATAACTGGAATTGCGTTTGATTTCATATACCGAATCAAGGTTATTATTGAAGTAATATAAAGTGGTCACAAAATCCAAATGCACGAGTTTGCCGATTATTGCTTAGATACTGCAAAACTTTACTTTACTCTATATGAGTGGCATCCTATGACACCTACAATACACAAGATTTTAATACATGTTGCAACTGTTATGAATGAGGCATTGTTGCCTATTAGGCTGTTATCAGAAGAAGTGGCTGAGGCACGAAACAAACATTTCCAGCTTTACAGCCAGAATTTTGCTAGAGAGTTCTCAAGGGTTCAGTGTAACATAGATATTATTCATAGGCTTTTGCTAAGTTCTGACCCACTCTTTACTAGACCCACTTCAAAAAAAAGGTCATTACATTTTACGAAAGAAGCAATTTCTTTCATCCTTGCACCTGTACTTAATGCTGAAAAGGATTTAGATTCGGAAGAGGTCTTTGAAGAATCAGACGAAGAAGAACTCTGGCATTCATCATCATCTTAGTGCAAAGGATAAGTTGTTTTAAATAAATTAGTTGTTATAATTTTAAATAAAATTTATCGTTACAATCATAAACACGTTATTACTATGAATAAATTAATTATTTCCCGATAAATAAAATACTATTAAGTAACAAATTACAAAAATATTTTTTTTATAATATTCTTGGGAGGCGGAGATTGGTTAGGCATTGGAAAGCTTAAAAATGAATATTTTTAGGAAATTGGCAAAAAAAAAAAAATAATTTTTTTTCACAGGGACGTTTTGGGGGTGGGATTGGTTTTAAGAAGTATGAAATCTATTTCTTTTAATAATTGCAGGGGCTAAAAATGGCAATTAAGAATCTCTTGAGTCCAACTTTAAGTTTTTGAATATTCTTTGACCTTAAAAGTTTTAATTGCTAAACAAAATGACGGGAAAATTCAAAAAAAACTTGCATTTTTCAGAGGTAGGATTCCCAGGGGAAATTATTCCTCCTTGGTCCGATTATTCCTATTTTCTAGGTTTGACAGCCTATGACCATAACAGATTTTTTTGCAAAGTTTCATTAATCAGTACATTTTTAGAGCCAATATAAGCTAAAAAAAATGTAATGTCCGGCTAGATTGGTAAAATACCCCTATGTCCGTCGTGAGCGTCCTGACAATATTTTGATCAATTTTGCTTTAAAAGTATTCCACACCAATTGCAAGTCTTACTTTTATGGTTTATGTATTTACTTTATATAAAGGTACCCATTTCTGGATAAAATTCTAAAATTTAAGAAAAATTCTAAAATTCAAAAAATTATTGTAAATCTCTATAAGGGGTGTTTAAAATATTTTAATAACAATGCTATTCCACAAAGTAAAAATACAAATTAAATACAATACATCTGTTGCATAGTAGTTTCTTAAAGTATCCCATTTTCGAAAACAAAAAGGTGAGTTGAAAAAAAATTCGTGTTGAAAAATCCTAGTTTTAAACCGAAAATATCAGTACCTTTAAACCGGAAATTGCGTTTTTCACTACTTTTTCTCTACTTCCTCTTGGAAATAAGATATTTTTGCGGCAAAAAAGTACAGTATATTGGGACCAGGATACTTAGGTACCTCCTCACAAAATTTTGTTAAAATCCATCACGTAAAAACGTGATGCGAACGTCAATGAAAAGCACACAGACAGACGGACGGAACTGAGTTACTATTTTATTATATGTAGAGATATAGATGAACAGAATTTAAATTGGCATGACTTCTAAAGTAACATACATAAGAGAGCTTTAAAACAGATAGTATTAACAAATTTTAAAACTTTTAACACCTAAATTCCTAAAAAAAATTACTTATTTATAAAATTGGTTACGCTGCCTTTGTTAACCATGGTGCTATCAAATTCTTTTTGGAGTACGTTGCCAAGGGATGAGGATTTAAAAATCTGTCAATTTATTACAATTTCTGATTTTTCTTATATTCAAATTTGCTGTAGGTTATGTCTATAATAGTTAAAAAGAAATTACTAGTATCAAAGTGAGAAGATCGGCTAAAAATATAAACAATTTCTAAGCCTATTTTCGCCTAAAATAAAAAAAAGACATAATACAGACATGTAAGCATATTTTTGTAGATTTTTTCAAGGTCTATTTAAATTTAAAAAATCACCTCTACTTTGTCTCTGTAAAATTTCATTACTATACCTTTAGTAGTTTATGAACAATCGCATTATTTCCAAAATAAAACGTTTTTAAAACATTGTTTCATGGCACGAAACTATTGCAGACAGGGGCGCCTTCTTGTTGCTTGAGGCACTCAGAAAGTGTAATCTTGCAACAACTTGTATTAGTCTAAAGCGATATGTGTACTGGATAAAATAAAAATCTAAAATTGACTTTAAGTGACTTAAAGTTTTTTAGTCTCTTATGAAAGCCATTGAAATTATCGACTATAAATATTCACATTTTGGGAACTCTTATCTGCCTAATGAAGACGATTTTGAAACTATAACAAGTAATATAAGATAAAAATATTTATTATATGTCGCTAAAAATTATTATGACTCTTTCAAAAACTTGATCATAATGACAAAGTTAAAATATATTAATAGTAAGATTATACTGGGTGGCGCAAAAGTAATCCCCCTATCAGAAAATGATATAAATTTTGCGATTGGCCCCTAATATCAATTCTGTTTTGACATTTGTGTAGTAAAGACTTGCAAAATACACGTTAATAAACAATGTTACGCTACACTGCTCCAGAACGCCATCCTTAATCACCACCAAGAGGAAGATGATTTTTCATCAAAAATAATCATGAGTGATAAGGCCTATTTCCATCTTAGCAGGTACGTAAATAAGCAAAATTTACGCTTCTGGGGCACTGTTAATCCGCGTGTAACCCACGAAGAGCCACTTACACCCGCTCAAAGTCACTGTATGGTGTGCTGTTTTCGCTGGAGGAGTCATCGGACCTTTTTTCTTCGAAGACGTCACGGGCCAAACGGTTACTGTGAATGGTGAGTGCTACAGAGAAATGATTAACGAGTTCTTTTTGCCGCAACTTGATGATTTGGGATTGGAAAACATGTGGTTCCAGCATGACGGTGCAACGGCACACACTCCACGTGCTACAACCGATATGCTGAAGGATGCATTTCCCGGGCGCCTAATCTTCCATTTTGGCGATTTGCACTGGCCATCAAGATCGCCTGATTTGACCGCTGCAGACTTCTTTTTGTGGGGCTTTTTGAAGTCGCGGGTTTATGTCAACAAGCCTCAGACTCTTGCAGCTCTTAAAGACAATATCCGTCAAGAATGTGAGGACCTATCGCCGGAAGTTTTGGCCAAAGTGATGGAAAATGCCATAAAAAAGGCTCAAATGACAATCAACTGTGGCGGCGGCCATTTACATGACATCATATTCTCGACTTGATGTAAAAAAAACTAAAAGACCAAATAAAAATAATCCACAAGAAAAATCAAAGTTTTTCATTTTTTTTTTTTAATTACAGCCAAAAAACATCGGAAGGTTATTTTTGCGCCACCCGTTATGTATTTAAATAATTTCTTATTTTGTTTTGTTTTATTTTTTATTGTTGAAATATTTGATAAAAATGTCATAAAAAGAAAAAAAAGATTCTTAATGTGGGGGTATATCGAAGCAGATCACTTCCCTAATGGGTTTTTTGGACCCCTTTCCGTTCTCAAAGATTATAGGCAACCGAATTGTAATTTACGGCAACTTTACTTTCGTTGAGTCACGTATAACTATCAGGCTTTAATTTTGACTTTAATGATTTCAGGCTACTGGCTGGTAACGTTCGGCCTTCTTTCTCATAACGGAGTCATTAGTAATTGCTGGCATTTGTTCAAGGCTCAGGTTTATCATGGCATCCACATTTTACAAGACTCTGCTCATGGTTCTAAGTCTTATGCCAGATAGTGCTGGACATTCACACACACAATGTGCGCTAACCTCGATGTAGTAGACACAGTTTGCAAGTATCATCTTCGATTTTTATTTAGCCTAGATGCCATGACATGTCACTCACGCAGTTATTCAGCTTCAGCTAATTCTATTCTGTGGTTAATATTTTGTACATCTAAGATTTGTAATTTTTGCTGACTTTGCAAGTGGTGTAAAGTTCTTTTGAAGTCACCAAAGTTGCTAATTGCATTTAAAAAATTATAAAGTTAAATAAACTTAGTATTTAGAATATAAAAAACTAGTATCCATATTTTCCAAATTAAATATATTTTCTCAACTTTCAAAGAAACCAGCTCAAACATTAAGAGTTTTTCAAAATAACTTTTTAAAATTATTTAAAAAAAAACTAAAAAGCTAAACACAGACGTCTGCTACTAAAAAATATGATTTGTTATTTCTTTATATTTTGTAAATTAAACTTGTTAATTTCATTAACAACAACTATTAGCAACAATAGCAAGTCAACAACATTAAAATAATAGCATTGGCATAAAAAATAAAAGTACTAACAACAACTTGCAACATTTTTAAACTTGAACACAATACAAATAGCAAATAATTGCATAATTTTAAATAATCAAAACCAAGCAAATGACAGAGTCGCTTAAAATGAGATTGTAGTATGAGTATTTATGGATATGATGTCACATTTTAAACTTGTAACATTCAACTAATCATAATCACAATCAAATTAAATGTATTCGTATTTCGTTAATATAGCTACCCTACTTCTGAAATATACCGTCATCTAAAGTGTTACTAAACTACTTTATCGTGGAGTCAACCGAAAGCTGGATCGTAGCAAGGGTGTTGACTAATCCAGACAGGCGAAGAGGGTGAATTTTTGAAAAATTACTACTATACGCCAAAACATGCAGGTCTCAAAGAAGCTTAATTTGCATATTATTGATACCAGATTTACCTCTGTGCCTGACGTGTTGCTCTAACCTGGCGGTGGTCTTACCACTAGGTGAAAACAATGTATCTAACAACGCTCTTGTCACACAACCATTAGAAATTAAAAGCAGGAACATGCGTATACCCCTTGTTGATACCCCCGGGGGTTCCAATTGTCACTGCAGGAATGGCAAATGCTTTGACGCGGTTCACTCGGGGAAAATAGGGGCACCAGACGCCAGGGTTCCTAGAGCCTAAATCTGGAAGAAAAGGTCTGTTGTTTTATTATACGGGTCCTCTTCGAGGCCCGACCAGTGCCCAAAGGACGGGTACCACGGGAATCGGTGGCCCCACAGAGAGCCTATCCTCTCTGTGACCGGTTATTGGTGAGGTCCCCTTCGGGGGTACACGTGGTGGTTGTGGTTTAAGATCGATTTATGTAGGTATGGTGCACGGTCGATCAAGTGTGCTGTTGCACTCTCAACAGACGGAGTTTGTTGAGAGTGCCCCTAAGCAAGAGGTTATAATGTGGATCTAGGCTTGCCTTGGAAAGGCTTGCCATATTATATAAATGGCTACTCATTGTGACTGTATCACACACAAAAAGCGATTGGTGGCAATTGTAAAGTGTTGTTATACTACACAATGGGGGCGCTAGTCTACGCCTAAGTTTCACTCGGTGGTAAGACCACCGTGAGGTTAGGCCGACTAGGCAGGTACTCACGTTAATCTTGTTCCACAATACCCCTTGTTGAGGAGTTGGAAACTATATGAACTTCTGACACGCTATTGATGCCTTTGTTGAGAGTGCAGCAGCACACTGGGCTAAATCAACCGGCCTGCGGTTTTAGATGCAAACTACAGCCACTACGTTACTCCCCAAAAGTTCTCACCAATAACCGTTCACAGAAATTCGAGAAAATCCCCGTGTGGCTACCGTTTCCTGTGGTACCAGTTGTTTGGACACTGATCAGACAGCGAAGGTATTTATCTTCTTCAAATTAAATATTTTTTTTTTTTTTTGTTAAAAAAGTTGTGAGTTTTTGATCTGTCTTTATATATATAATTAGAGATTTTTAAGAACTGGCTAGATGTCATGACAAATAGTTGGGCTTGATATATTGACTAGTTACTTTAGAACCTTTAATTTATTTCATTTAATAGAACAATTAGTCTCATTATTATGTTTTTCAACAGTCATAAAATGACAAAACTTTTCAGAATAAAGAAATTTCAACATCCTTGCAATACCAATAAAATATCCTAAAAATCTACCGATATAATTATACTGAAATCAAATATAACTTTGTGGATAATAATGTTCTTAAAAAGAAATTAAAAAATCAGTATATAAGCTGTTATATTTAAAAGTGTTATAAGTCAACTTTAGCAAAAAAAAAAATTTTTTTTTTACCTAAATTTTTGTAAGATATAGCCAACTTCTTGTTTTAGTTTTAGTCATAAAGGGTGGTTTTTATAGAGATATAGAACTTTAAGTTGCAATAAAACAACGATGGATTATTCGATTGACATGAATTTTATTTATCCGAAAGATAATCTTGTGGCATTACATTTTAAATATGATTTCTGGCATATGACCGCCACGGCTGGCGTGGATGTAGTCCAATTTGGACGTCCAATTTTCGATGACATTTTCCAACACGGCGAATGTTATCTTCCAAATGGTCAAGCGTTTGTGGCTTATCCGCATAGACCAATGGCTTTACATAGCCCCACACAAAGTAGTCTAGCGGTGTTAAATCACAAGATCTTGGAGGCCAATTCACAGGTCCAAAACGTGAAATTAGGCGGTCACCAAACGTGTCTTTCAATAATTCTATTGTGGCTGTGTGACATGTTGCGCCGTCTTGTTGAAACCACATCTCCTGGACATCATGGTTATTCAATTCAGGAATAAAAAAGTTAGTAATCATGGCTCTATACCGATCACCATTGACTTTAACGTTCTGGCCACCATCGTTTTTGAAAAAGTACGGACCAATGATTCCACCAGCCTATAAAGCGCACCAAACAGTCAGTTTTTCTGGATGTAACGGTTTTTTGACATACACTTGAGGATTACTTTCACTTCCAATGCGGCAGTTTTGTTTGTTGACGTAGCCATTCAACCAGAAGTGTGCTTCATCGCTTAACAAAATTAGCTTATAAAAATCGGGAACAACGGTAATCTTGTTTTGGGCCCAAATTGTACTATTTGCAAGCGGTGTTCAGGCGTGAGTCTATTCATGATGAATTGCTAAACCAAAATGAGAATAAATCACTTGACGGCTGTTAAATCGGTCGCCATCTTGAAAAGTATTGCCAACTTAAAGTTCTATACCTCTATAAAAACACCCTTTACATGCAATGAGAATGAGCTTTCATGAAGTAAAGAAAAAAAATTTGGGATAAAAATAATATCTCAAAAAATTTGTTGACAATGTTATAACTCCAATTATAACTTTCATGTTATAACTCTAAAATCAACTTTCTGATTGCAATTGTTACTGCTTATTACAACTTAAGTATATACTGCGCTTTGACAGATATTACTTAATAAATTCTAAAGTATAAAAAAACCTTTAACTAGAGAATGATATTATTGATTTATTTTTATGACAAAAAAGTTCATACCTATTCGTGACATTATCAGTTGATAATACCGTAAGTGTTTATGACCACAAACTTTTTATTATCGGGTCATTCATTTCTTCCAAACGACACAGATTTTAGAGTTCTGGAAACAGTATTAAAGACTAATATAAGGCAATAGAAACTTGACGAAAAGAAATAAATTCAGCTTGTATAATATGAAAAAAGAAGAATTTGTGTGATCAAATCTTTAGAAGAGGCAATGATGTTTGTTTAAAAAAGATAAACCGCAAAAGATTTTTTACACAACTAATATGAAGGAAAATGTTTAGTTTAAAGCAATTTTTTTATTACTATTTTGCCACTGCATAAAACTTCGAGACCCATAACAAGAAAAAAAATACAATGATATGACGAGTTATCTATAATGAAATTAATATTTAATAAACTTCGTAATTCATGTGTTTTAATATCTTCATTTTAGTGATAATTTTCTACATCAAAATGTCAATTTCATTAAATCTTACATCTATACAAATATGGACTTAAATTTCTATTTGACTTTATTTCTTATTATTTTTTTTTTTTTTTTGAAAGTGGTATAAGTGGCGTAATTTTTTCAATGATTATCATCTATATATGTACATATATAATAAAACAGTACCTCCTTTCCTGTCTGTCTGTCTGCCTTTCTGTCTGTGTTCGCATTACGTAAAAACTACTGGATGGATTTTAACAAAAGTTTGTGAGGAGGTACCTTAGTATCCTTAATCCATCAATCTGCCTTTCTGGATGAATTTTAACAAAAGTTTGTGAGGAGGTACCTTAGTATCCTGAATCCATCAATCTGTCTTTCTGTCTGTGTTCGCATCACGTAAAAACTACTGGATGGATTTTAACAAAAGTTTGTGAGGAGGTACCTTAGTATCCTCAATCCATCAATCTGCCTTTCTGGATGGATTTTAACAAAAGTTTGTGAGGAGGTACCTTAGTATCCTGAATCCATCAATCTGTCTCTCTGTCTGTGTTCGCATTACGTAAAAACTACTGGATGGATTTTAACAAAAGTTTGTGAGGAGTTACCTTAGTATCCTGTATCCATTATATATCTATCCGGAAAAATATCTTATTTCCAAGAGAAAGTGGAGAAAAAGCAGTGAAAGCATGCCGATTTTTTACCGATTTAAAGGTACTGCATACAAAATAATGACAAAAAGAATGATGGCTCTGTTTTAAAATAATGATAAAATTTTTATTACTAACTGCCAAATAGCCGATTGAATAAAATTTGTATTTGATTTGTATTTTTACTTTGTTGAATTACATTGCTATTAAAATATTTTAAACACCTTTTACAGAGCTTTAGAATTATTTTTAGTATATTAGAGTTTTATATAAATTTTAGAATTTTATCCAGGGATAGGTACCTTTATATAAAATGAGTACGTAAGAGTGTGGATTACTTTCAAAGCAAAATCGAACAAAATACATACTGTCAGGACGCACACAACGTGTGTAAGCGCAGCTAGTTTTATAATAAAATTAAAAAGATGTAGTGTTAAAACATCACTCGACGTGATTAACGTTTGTCAATATATTTAAATTAACAAATGCAAATCCTTAAATATCTCGGTACATGTAAAAATGGACTTATATCACTTTCGAAAATAACAGTTCATATAATGTTCTCGTAAATATGCATTACTGCAAATAATATTTTGCTAGATTTGGATGCTGCAGCATATCTTGGTTGATCACGCAAACTTGCTAACTGCAAAATCTAAAGTTGCTCTTCTGCTTGAGTTATGTGCAGCCCATTTATTGGCCAAATTGTGGTCTAAAGTAAAACCTAAGGTTTCTTTCGAGATCGAAGACGTAACTTTTTCGACAGATTCAGAAATAACATTACACTGGATTCAAACTCATCCATCAACGCTGTTAACATTCGTATCAAATAGAGTTTCAGAAATCCAAGAACTATCAGATCAAGTTGCATGGCGACATGTTCCAACTAAGGAAAATCCAGCTGATATAGTTTCAAGAGGATGTGATGTAGATGAACTAGTAGATTCAATTTGGTTTAATGGTCCTAAATTTCTAATACAGGAAAGAAATGAGTGGCCAGTAAATTTCGCATTTTCAGTTGACCGCCGAAGAAAAGTCACTAGAAAAAAGGAAAACTAATGTGTTTCTCGCTGTAGAAGAAGTTGAAGCCAACTGTATTGATTAAAAGATATTCATCATATACTAAAATGATCCGAGTATTTACATACGTTTTCCGTTTCATCGATATTGCTCGAGGTAACAAATATTGTAACTTAGGAATGCCTACAGCGAAGGAAATGACTTGGACTTTTCTACAGCTAGTTGAAATCATTCAGAAAACTGAATACGCTAAAGAGCTGGAAAAGTTGAATAAGTCACAAGTTTTGCCTTCTAATTTACAAAGATTGAATCCATTTGTCTATGAGTTTAAAAACAAACATCGTTCATTTCCACTACTAAGGGTAGGCGGGCGGTTGCTTAACGCGCCAATTGCATACGATGCTAAATTCCCACTGTTGATGCCCAAAAAATCACATTTTATGACATTGTATTTGCGACATTTACACTTTAATTAAAATTAGAGTGTCGGGCACAGGCACGGAAGGTGGTACACCTTACTTTGCCCTGTTACTGGCAACTACGGCAGTGACTATAAAGAAGAAGTCCTAATCTACTTTTCCGACCCTTTAGAGATGTCCTTACTGTTTTTATCTAACAATTGCACTGAACGCTTGCCATTATAGCACGACCACATTTTTCTTGCGATCTTACAATAATTTAGTTTGCGCTATCTTAGCTCAGCTCTCTGAATGTAATACTCGAAAATACTGTCCCTAGATATACATATAACCTCACTAACACTAGAATTACTGCATTTACAAAGCTGTTGCATTTACAAGTTTATGCCTTAAGTCTTTTGTTTTTAATATATTAACACAACATAGTTTTTAAAAAACAGAAACACCCTTTTAGCACTTCCATTTATTTAATTAAAAACCTTTGATATGACTACATAAAATATATACATGAACAATTTATGAAGTATAAGTTGTAATGAAGCGATTTAAACGGAAGATAAAATTTATTATTTTATATTTTTTAAGATCAAAACAAAAAAGTTGATGTTATGATATTTTTTTGATAATAAAAATTGGGATGAAAGCTTTAAGCTTAGGCGTAAACAGAATTTAGTACAAAGTTGTAGGTCCAGAGATGAAGATCTTAGAAAACCGAAAGAGATGGTTTGTTTAACTAAATAATTAGCCTTTGCTTACATGTTTGAATGTAAGTTAAATAAATTGCGTGATTACAAATATTATTCATATTAAGTCAGTTTTATATAATGCTATATTCATAATGTCTTTGATATTTTTATTGCTGACTTAATTTTCAGTATTTTTTTTTTTGTTTGACAATATATGTACATAAACATATGCTTATAATTTATTCAGTTTTTCTAAACGAATATTACTATGCAATGAACAAGAAAGAAGTAACAATCATAACAATAACTCAAGTGTAACATATAATAATTTTGAACCCTTTAAAAGCGTTTCTTAAGCAATTTTTTTAATTATTTAAAAATAAAAGTAAACTATAAAATACTTACATCACCAACTTCATGCCTTATAACTTCCGCTGCCCTATACACTTCTTCTTTTTTAGAAATGTCCACCACATAACCTTTACAATAACCACCACATTCTTCTACCATCTTTACGGTCTCATTAATGCCTGTGGTAAAATAAAACAAAAGATTTAGAAAGCAAACCTTTGTTGGTTTTCATTCATTCAATTTGTCATCAATACCTTGTTTATTTATATCCCATATTAGGACTTTTGTACCCATTTTAGCCAGACGCAGAGACAAAAGTCTACCCAAGCCACTGCCTCCACCAGTTATTAAAGCAATATCGTTGGTTAGTTGTTTTTCAGGATAGCCAAATGCTACGAAGTACAAGTCCTGCAAAGAAAAAAATTACAAAAGAAATGTAATGTTATTTTGTATTTATGGATGGTTTACTAAAACAGTCAATTAAAATTAAAATTAATGAGCACTTTTATGAACAGCGCGTGTTTAAAAGGGCAAAAAAATATTTTAAAAATGCACCGTTTTTAGGACAGACAAAAAAGTCTATAAATATAAATTAAAAGTAGCTAAAAAGTTATTTAAGTATTTAATTGTTAAAGTTGTATAAAAAGTTTTCCAACGGAGACAGATGAATAATGAAATTTAACAGAGTAGTTTACTTTTCAAATACGAGGGCAATTTGATAATGACGTAATTTGTTTGCGACAGAAAAACGTTTACTTTTAAACAGAGTCTGCTTTCAGTTTGATGCATTTAGTTTAGCGTCTCTATTTCTCTATTCCCTCCAAATAATAAGATTTCTCAAAGTCATCGAAATATGCAATCATTTCAATGATGAAGACCTCTTCGTTTGACTCAATTTCCTTACCACACAGCTATTACTATAAATTTGGACACAGAAAATACACGTAAGTTGCAGAGTACACTAGTCTTAAACGTTGGTTGAACCCTTAAATGATTGATCTTTTCTGATAATAATATATATAAGGTACAACAAAGAAACAAAACCATACATTATGGTTAGTGTGTTCTGCAAAAGCAAGCAAGCAGTTAGGGCAGCAGTAATAGCCTTTGAACGCTCATCTGTACCAGCAGGGTTCGAAAATAATTTGGTAGAAACGTTTGGACGTTTAAACGAGTCTCCGTGCATTGTTTATAACGTTTTTTTTCAAAAAAAGTTTCAAGATTTGTTTCTCCATCAAGATGAAAATTATATTTTCCATACAATGAAAATTTATAATCAAGCTTAAGTTCGTTTTTATTCTCTCTAAGAAAGAATTAATTAAATTACAAATTAGGTGATAATATTAAAGAATAATTGGGAAAATTTAATTTTTAGACACCAGCACGAGTGGAATGCACATTTTCTAGACAGCCACGTCCGTCATCAGCACTACTTGTATCTAATCTACTTAGGGTAGTGTTTTAGTTGTAAGCATCATCTATTTAACCAACCAAACCCAGATAAAGGAATACGAGAAGAAAACTTGTATTCAATTATCAATCGTCAGTTGGTGAGAACGAAGTCTACCACTAACTTAAGCTTCCCTCTTGTTGAATATTTTTACTTTAATATTTACCACCTATATTTTGTTGTTCCTTCAGCGAACCTTCGGTTAGCAATGAAGTTACTTTTTGTTTATTTGTTTTACTGCTGCTGGTGCTGGTGTCTAAAAATTAAATTTTCCCAATTTTTCTTTAATATTCTCACCTAATTTGTAATTTAATTAATTCTTTCTTAGAGAGAATAAAAACGTACTTAAGCTTGATTATAAATTTTCATTATATGTAATACGTAAAACAGTTCGACTAATAATAATTAAAATTTTCAAAATTAATTATATTTTCCGCAATATAACCCAATAGATTATTTTATATAAATAATTTAACTTTTTAAATACAAGAGCAATTATGCGATTTTTTTTGGCAGAATAAATTGCATTTTACATCTACATGGTCCATTCGATCAGTCCAATTTTTGAATACTTTTTCCAACAAATTTGGCCGTATGGATCAATGTTATCTTAAATATTGGCTTCCAATACTTTAAGAATTGCTGGGCATAAACCAATGACTAAACATTGCCTTATAAAAATAAATCCAGCGGGACGAACGAGGGGGCCAGTGAACAGCACCACTGCTGGATATAAAGTTGTTACGAAATTGATTTTGAAATACATGGATTGTTAAATGCGCTGTATGGCAAGGTGCATCGTCTTGTTGGAACCAAATATCGTTGATGTTTAGCAGATAAATTTTTTAAAACAAAAATTCAGTCAGTTCAGGCTTTATAGCACTCACCATTCACCATAAGGGCAGTTCATTACGAAAGAAATAAAGATTCATGATGCCGCCAGCGTGTAAATCCCACTAAACAGTTCATGTTTAATGGATGTAATGGTGATTCGTTAACGGCTTAAGGATTATCTCTTTTTTCTTATTAACGTAAACATTTAACCAGCTTCATCACAATGGACGAAGTATTCTATGAGTTTCGCGAACAGATGTATGTTTTTCAAGTAAGCAAAAAGTCAGACAATTTTTAAATTGCCCTCGTATCGATTTTTTTTATTTATTTGAAGGGCCTATAATATATACCCTATATAATATATTGTAACAATAAAATGAATAACGCGGCTTAGTTCTGTAGGGCTCATTCGAAAAGAAAAATATTTGATTATTCTGGTGCTTAGATGAGGTGCAATTAGAGCAATGTAACTCATTTGAGTAACTAAAGAAAAATAGATTTCCAACTATAAAACAAAATTATAGTAAGCTTGTTTTACACAGGGTGTCAGATTTTAGTAAATTTAGCATAACTAACTCTATACCACACGCCCTTTAATCGCATATAGTATTGTACTGTTTGGAAGCACTTATAGTTCCTATCTATATAATCCTATTTTGAACGACCAGTAGGATTCTGCGTTGTCGTTGATATAAATGCAACCATTGTTATCTCAAAATTGTGGACAGATGATGTTTAAATAAGGCTCTACTTTTAACTACTTTAAGATTCTGTTAGGTAAGGTTCGGCATTTTGTACGATTTAGGTTAGTTGGATTTCGCACGATTTTTATGATATAAAATTATGCCAGTTTTTCCTTTGAAATAAGGCAAGCTTCTGTGCAAAAAGATAAATTGGTCGATTTGGACTTTCCCCAAGAATAATCGCAATTGTTAAACAATTTCTTTGGTGTACCAATATTTCCTGATTGTTTACAGAACCTTTACAAAAACGACCTCTTAATTGAATAAGACTTTGCATTCAATTTTTATACTTACAAAAATCGTTTACCGATCGTTTTTTACATTATATTTCATTATATTTCAAACAAAGTAATATGTATTTTTTTTTTGTATAATTAATCATAATTAAACAATAAGTCTTATCTTAAGTCCAAAAAGTTATACTTAAGTCCAGTGCTGAGCAAAATTTTTGTTTAAAGACAATACAAGTAGGAAGATCCTGATCTGTCTGCAAAAAAACATCCAGAGTTTTAAAAGAGAATCGAACCCGAAATCGATAGGCTGATAGATAGTCTACGGACTATGGTAGGATATTAAGGGCCAGCGGGCATGGATGTATTTCAAGCTTCTTTAAGTAAGTTTTGGCATGATTTGCGGATTTGTTTAATCAATAAAACGTTTAGATCTTTGTGAATATTTAATATTTCAATATACCAGAGAGCAGCTGCTATCACTTGCAAAATATTTTTTTTGTGCGCCTTTGAATTTTTTCTAAGTTTAAAACTAAAGCTTTAAATTTATAATTGAATTTCATAACAACATATTGGTTTGATAACTGAATAATAAAGGATGAAATGATTAATAAATGATAAGGTTTCTTCAGTTATACCAGTTTATTTTTGCTCCTTTTAACTTCATTATGTTAATTATTAAATATGTAAAAAGCTGTTGTAGCTATGGTCTTTAAATTTTGACTAAATTGTCAATTTACAGCAAATATAAACAACAAAAGCTACTGTTGAATAAATACTCTTTTTGCTTAAACTCAAAGCTTTACCTTGAAAGCCTAACTAATATAAAACTATAAGAAATAAACATATAAACCCTGTGTAAAACATATAAAACATAATAAACATATAAAAGAAATAAACATATAAATTAGATATTATGTGTTTATTTTGGGAAGAGAACTGGTTCAGCACTACTTTCTTTACTGTATTTATAAAAAAACATTCCGAATTATGATATATTTGTAATATTAAAAAAAGTAATATAGAACCAATTAAAACTTTAAAGTTTGTTTCTTAAGTCTTTTGTTTTTTTATAGGTGGTGGTCATTTATGCCAGAGATTTAAAATTACTTAATGATGAACAATTTTTCATAAATGCTTTTTTACTCTTAACTATAACTTTACTTTTTTCATCCAAACTCCTTATGTAAGTGTTTACAACAGTTTATTTAATCATTATATTCATTCTGTACCCTAAATTGTGAATGCAAGAATCGGCCCTATAAATGTTACCACATACATTGTTTATCATGGCAGTAAAAAAAAGTTATCGAAATGGGTTTCAAATGCAACTGCGTTGTTGCCTTTGCATATATTTATTGGAAAATCACAATCTGACATTATTGATGTGCTATGCCATTAATTTCTGAATAAATTAGTTATAGTAATACTGCTGCCATCAAAAGCGTCATTGAGCAACGATCCGAAAGGTGATGCCCTGAATTCAACGTAATCTGTGATACAACGTATAACTTCGCTCTTATACAAAAACTGAAAGATTTAACATCTGCGCAAGAGGCATCTTACCAAGCCAAAGCAAACCTATTAAAAAGCATAAACGTTGGTTGATCGTTTGAACGATTGATCTTTTCTGATCCGAAAAATATTTGCGGTTTACAAATATAATTATACACTATGTATCAGTGATGGATTAGGCCCCCTTAAAAAAAATTACGCCGCGAAAATATTTTAAATGGCCCTTCAATACCTTGAGTATGCAAGCAATTTGGTGGAAATGATTGGATGTTTAAACAAGACTTGGCACCATCTCCATAAAGCCAATGAAACTCAAAGTTTCTTGCAAAAACTGAACGTTCGGCTTAGTTTCTTCAATAAAATAAATAATAAAAATATTGCTTTTGCCACGATTGTAAAAACAAATGCTATCAGGCCACATTTGTGCAGGGTGAAACATCTTTCTGGACGGCAACACACAATAACAATAACCGATTTTGTGAGGAATTCGGTTTAAATATAGGATACTTTTTCTTGTAAAAATATCTCATTTCCAAGAGAAAATAGAGATAAGGACCCGAGCTTACCCCACTTGATCGATTTAATTAACTTGGCAACACTGTTCTAATTTTTGTAATTGGCAAATTTTAGTCACTATCTACAGAACTCTACGATAATAGAATTTTACATAAAGCCTATGTTGGAACATCCTAAGTAATTATCCAGAGACGGGAACCTCTATATAATGTAAATATACAAACCTTATCTGCAGCACTATTAATTTAAATATCGGTGTGAATTACTCGAACAAAAAATCCTTATGCAGTCGAATTCGGTTAAGCGCAAATGAAAAATAACATGATATATATTTTACTTATCCGGTATTTTCAATTATAAGGACTTCGGATAAGTGAAATCGGGTTTCCTTTAAACGAAGTGAGCACTTGAGATTAAAAAAATAGTCTTATATTAAATTTCAATTCAGATTAATTTTACTAACTGTAATGCCGTACAGAGACGACAGAGTCAATTTGCATTACAAGCTCACTAATGTGAAATTTTACCCTGACAGATGACAATTATGTTCATTTAGCATTGTTTGCCATAAATGGGTATAAGGCAGATTGCGATTGGCAGCTATGCTGTTGGTAAAAAATCTGAATTTATTTCAAAGAAAGCTAAAATTAATTTTTCTAAAACTGCTTCATAATTTAAATTTTTAAATAATTTTAAATAATTTGTCATTATCTAATTGATTGTCGACTGTGTTGCCATATTGAAATAGCTAAATTCAGTGTAAATTCAAAAGTTAATTTGAATTAAGATTGTTAATGCACATTAACTCTGTCGTCTGTCTACGTTATTATACAATAATAATAACTGCATTTCACTGAATAAAATATGTAATTTTCACTGAATTTTTACTTTCTTTTGCAAACAAAACAATAACCAATGTTAAAAATTGAGACGACGCTATATTGTTTTTCATCGCTGTTACATATAAAATCGCATCATTTGAATGTGTGTCTTTCCAAACAAATTTTGCGTTACTTAACCGATTTTTCAGTTAAGCGAATTTCTCTTTAAGCGAACTAAAAAGCTAAAATTCAACGAGATTAAAAGCTAATAATTTTCAATTTCAATAGAGCGATTTTTTCTTTTAACCGGCGTGGGATTAACCGAATTCGACTGCATTTGTTATTCATCTGCCTTAAAATTGCATGTCTAAGGACCCTAGGTTGTTATTAATGTAGGGGGATTATCGAGGCAGACCGCTTCTTTAATGGGTCCCTTATCGATCCCCTTCAGCCCACAATGTTTATAAGCAACCGATTTAAAATTTATGGTCACCTTACTTCCTTACTGCCACCAGCCTCTACTCTTCACTTTAGTGATTTCAGACTTTTTCGGTAGTTGTAGTTATTTAAAGGGAACATAAGATTCGCCACTGCCGATAATATTCCTCTCTTGTTAAAAATTGTTTTCAATCTTTGCAAAACAATTTTAAAACAATTATTTAAGCGTTAACATGATTTTAAATTACTTAAGCTCCATACACCTTTAGTAATGATAATTTTTATACGACAATTTTACCATTTTTTGCGATAAATTCTTTTTAAAACTAAATAACTCTTAACAAGATAAATATGCTGCCACATACTTAAACAAGTTTTAAAATTTATTTATTAACTACTTAAAATAAATAAATAAATAAAAAAAAAGAAAATCATAAAAAAAATCGTATCAATGGTTTCAATCTCAAGAGATGTTCACCTGTCAGCGCTGAATTTTAAAAGAAAAGTTATTAAGACAATCTGATACTGTTGCTTTTTTAATGAACTCGCATCTTATTTCTTTACACTCAACTGAACAGACCGCTGCGGCCGAAATAAAACCAAACTGGTTGTAAGAAAACAAAATTGGAAAAAAGCATAAACAAAAGATATTTTTCAGGGTCAATTTTATTTTTGAATTTTTTATGTTTAAAATGTTTGCTCTTGTTTAAAAATTATGTAAATGGGAAGCAAAATAAAAAATTGAATAAAAAAATCAGTTTATCTTTTTCATTCGTTTAGTTTTTGAGCTAGAAGTTTTGTCGTGAAAAAACTTTTTTTGGTAGTAATTTGAACAGCCGTAAATAATTGGTATGACTGCATAGAGTGAAGGTCAATTATGTCAATGTGTCACTTAGTTTTTTGAAATAAATGTTAATGACAATATAATATAAATATATTTATAATTTGAAAAATTATAAATAACAAACAAGGGTGCATTAATAAGAGCAACAGTATTTTCTTTTCTAATTTGAATTTAATTTGTCATATTTTATTTAAACAGCTTAGATACATATATCGGTAAAATCTGCTTAAGCTGAATAATAATAATAGAAAATAAATATAAAATTCAGCTTAAAAGTTAAAAATGATAGATTTATGAAACGTTTATAAATGTGATCATGATCGTATTAGTTAAACAAATTAATTTTGATTTATACAAAACACAGTTTAATCTACAAGCCTGCATTGCTATAAGATCATTGAATTTATTTATTGAATTATAATATTTATTGTTTTTGACTTAAACCTAAACCTAGTTTGCTTTATCGTGAGTTTAAGGTAATTAGAAGCTGAAAAAAATGCGCGCAATAATGTATATAAACACATAATGTTTATAAACACATTTTGCATTTGTATATAGAAATGACAAAAAAATTATTATGGTCAAGGTTTATGGATCTCTTAAAATTAAAAATCATACACAAAACATTATACAATTAATTGATATTATAAAAAAAATTTATGATCTCTAGAATAATGTTTTATAATATTTTTTCCCGCTGCATTTTTTAAGCGTTATTTAACTTCATAGAATTTGAATTCACACACATTTTGAACGGATTTAGATATTCTTACAAAAATTTAAACAAACAAGTGATAATGAAAAATTTTTAATATTTATATAAATTTAATTTTATTTCAACTATTTTTTTAAAAAAATTAATAATTAAATTGATTGGATTTGTTCCGCCAGTACATAAAATACTGTTGTCATAGCTTTCGGTGAAGACCGAAAGGTAAGGAAGGAAAAGAGAATAAAATAAAGAATAAATGTCTGCTTGGTATTATAATAGAAAGAAATACTGTTTAAGAGTGTAAAATAATTTCAAAAAGCTCTATCATTCATGATATATAATATAAAAATTTAAATTAATCATATCCTCTTTCTTTGTTAAGTTTGTTTAAATAGAAAAATAATTACAATTGAAACTACCTTGTCGATAGATACGAAGAATGCTGCCGACGGATGTAGCGATCCAAAAAATGCATTACATTCTGCTTAAGAACTTAAGTCTGAATAATTATTAATTAAATTTTAATATGTTATATTTTAACATCTGAATTCCTAAAACGGGACAGCTGCCTTTGTTAACAATGAGGCTGACAAATACTCTTTTTACTAGGTAGACAGAGAAATTCATAAATTTTGTTTTAAAATGTGCTATATTTGGATTGGGCTGGATGACCAACGGTTACAATTAATGATCCAATTATACTTTTATTCGCATTGGCTATAGGTTATTTTTAAAATAGTTCAAACAAATTTACTAGTACGGAAGTAAGTTCAATTTATATAAGCCGAAGTCCTTTACCACCTTTTTTGGGGAAAATCTTGTAAAAAAATAATTTTGACATTTTCCCAATTCAGAGGGGTGTAACTTTTTAACGAAAAAAAAACTTGATATTATTTTGTTCTAAATTTTATCAAAAGTGCAGCCGATATATAACAAGCCGGTCATAAATAGGTCGACCACGTCAAAAATACTAAGTTAAGGTAGATCAAAAGTTAAGAAAAGAATTCTAAGTTATTTTCCTCCCAGTCACGTAAGCGCATTTTTGAAGATATTTTCAAGGACTATAATGTATTCAAGTTCTTAACATTTAACTTACAAATACATTTTTTGGTGACATTTCGAAAAAAATTTATTTCCTAGGTATCCAACTTTGGCGACATATTAACAAGCCCCTCTTCGACACAGGGGGCGCCCATAGTTCTACTTAAAAAACACCTCTGCTTTGCCTCTATGTAATTTTGGGAAGATAGCTTTAGCGGTTCATAAGATACCGAATTATTTCAAAAATAACATGCTTTTACATCACTGTGCGCGGTGTAGACAATGTTATTCATAATAAGTAAAATCTCGTTTTACATTTTAGAAGGTAATGGCTGAAAACCAAAAGATGACGAGGAAAAATTTATTTTATAAATTAATCTGTTTTATATTGCAAATATCACTATATATATACTTCCTAAAGTATATATCTTTGGGGTTTTCATAATATTCTTTGATGTATAATTTTCGTCCATCGTTGTATCCGCCTTTGAATATTTTTTAAATCATAATATATTTTAATGCACAAAAAAGATCAATTTGAATAAAATTTGGTAACTCTACTGGCTGGTACAAATACAAATAATAATTAAATAAAAAAAAAAATGCCATCAGTTAAAGCAGAAATAGCGAAACATGCAGTCACATATCTAAAGAGGCTTGAATCTCATCCAAACCCTTTGGCGCGTAACATGCTGAATGAACCTGGTTACATTCGACTAAAAAGAAGAGATACTGCTTTTCTTGGCGGTACATTAGAGGGATGACCCGCAAATGATTGCAAAATCCGTGAAACAAACATTATTTTTTGTCTAGCACTGGCTGGAGTTAAAAAGAATATTTTATTTTAGACTTAAGATACGAGTGATTATTGTTAGTTCAAAAATATTGAAGATACAATAAATAAATTATGAAAAAAAAAATTAAGTAAAATAAAATTAACTAAACTTTATTTCATCTATATATGTACATATATAAAGAGCAAAATGTGTTTGTTTGTTTGTTTGTTTGTCGGAAAGCTATAGCTGCCTACACCAGTTAATCGATCTTTCTGAAATTTTCACAAATTGTTACTAGATATACGATTGGTAAAATAGGGTATTTATTTTTTTTGATATTTGACGTGGGCGTGGCACCTCCTATACAAAGTAAATATTTATCATCGTGTAGCTTGGTAACAGTAACAGGTAAGGCCTTGAAATTTTGCACCCATAACCTCTATATTAACATACGTAGTTAAGAGAAAGATAGACTGGATTGGAATAGTGAGCTTGGTACCTCCTATACTAAGTGAAAAAATATTTTCCAGTATCTAGAGAACTGAATTAGGTAGCACCTTGGAATTTTGCATCAGTAACCCACATATTAATGTACATAGTCATGCCAAACACAGACTGAATTGAAATAGTTGGCTTGGTACCTTCCATATAAAGTGAAGTGAAGTTATTATCGTATTCCTGGCAAACTAGAATAGATAGAGCCTTGGAGCTATGCACGAGTAACTCCTATGCTAATGCGAGAAAAGAGAAATATTGCAGTGACAAAAGTTGCATAATGTAATTTGACACTTACAAATATTGCGTCGGCGTCCTCTACTTCATAGCTACCTACGTTGATATATGCCGACAACACCATAGGTGGTGAGGTGAGATGAAGCCATTAATAGAAGCTTTTTCGCTGCCAAATACTCACGTAAAGACTTTATTTTTCAAGCTTTAATTAAACGCAACGAGTGCGTCCAAAAAGTAAAATCCATTTATTAAAAATTAAATAAAAAGAAAATTATAAATATAAGAGTTAAAAACATAAAAGTAAAAATTAATATAAGTCAAAACCAAAACTCCCCTCTGTGTACTTAAGGGTGGTTTTTGATTTTGTACAGTAGCCGACCACGACTAACCTCATTATCAAAATATTTGAGCAGCCTACCAGTGTTTTGTACAACCAGCCCAACAGCGCTTTGTACAAACAGCCCAGCCAGGTATACATTTTTTGATCCTTCGAACCGGATGATAAACATTTTTCATTAATTTATGGAACACATGTAACTGCCGCAGGCGGGATCATATTGCATTCTTCTGTCAGTCCAATTTTCTAAGAATTTGATGACGGTTTTTGGTTCTGTAACAGCTTGGATATTATTAGCCTTAAGCAAGTAGATCTTTGCTTGATTATTGGTATGGCATCGGTCTTTAACGGCGCCCCACAAAAACAACAATTCTTAAGGGTGATAACACGATTATCGAAATTAATGCCCAAAAGATCGATTGTTTGGTGAGCTGTGTGCGTCTTCCTGGTGATACCAAAGTTAATATCTTCTATTTCAGGTCATGTACAGTCCGTAATGAAGGCTGCGTAGCACTTCCCGACTAAATGGCAATATTTTCAAAAAATATTGAAAATATTTCCATATTTTTCTCAGCAATGATGTGTGTTTTTTCCAATTCCCAGTGTGGCCATTTTGCTTGTTGACATAGCGACGAGATGAAAATGCGTTTAGTTAGAAAATATGATTTCGTTTCCGGTTGGAGCATATATAAGTCCCGATCTGAGAAGCCGCGACGAGGTGTACTAGCGTCCACCTTTAATAGGTACTTGGTGGTGTGCTCGTCTTAGGACAAATGTACCAAATTCCTCCTAGAGGTCTCAGTACAAAGGGTAAATATTGCTCTAACTACGCAGTGAAGAATTAGTCATTTCCAACTAATTGCTTGCCATATAATGACTTACTTTTGTGGTTGACAAATTCTGTAACTCGATTACAAAGCACTTTATATCAAACTTAAAAAAGGATATTCGAAAAAAAAGATATTCTTATTGCTTTAAAGAATATGCCTTGTAAAATTTAGAAAAATATATCATTATTTTAAAAAAATCTTACAAATTTATTAGTACCTTCCTAATTAAATAAAACCGAAAAAGACATTTTCCTTAAATTTCATTGCGTAATTAAATCTCAAGAACTGATTATTTTAGTCTTATGCCTTGTTAAAATTATTAAGCCGGTAATCCAAATGTTTAATTGCAAGTTTATTGCTGGGTATGCTCGATAAATAAATATAATTTAAAATTGTATTGTACCATTTGATTAATAAATAAATGAGTTTTTTACCCTAAAATTCCTATTTCCTCAAACTGAAAAACAAAAGACTTAAGACACGAACTAGCTGTTTAAATTTATATCACAAAAATTTCCCTAATTTCCATAATAAACTTTAATTAGCTATGCACGACTCTTAAGCTTTTTGAAAAACAACTGCTATTTGGCATTTTCTCAGTCGCAAATTATCTTAAAATTTGATAAAGGAATAAAACAAAAGATGTAAAACAACAACAAAAAAAAAAAAACAAAAACCAAACAACATTCATGCCAACAAAATGATGCAATTTAAGTTTTCAAATGCAAGTCTACATTAAAGACATAAAATGCCAAATAAAAAAACATAAATAAAAACAACAAGACAGCTAATGTTACAACTTCCACAAGAAGTTGAAAATGAATGTTGCATGATTATTTTTTTTTCGTATATATTTGCGGTTGCTTTATATGTGTATTCGTTTTATTTAAGAGGCATTATCAATAAACACTGCACTATCAACAGGCTTCAAATAACACTTGAATACCAACTAACAGCCAACCAAAACGTTTGTAGAAGTAGTTAAACCACTTTACTGACCTTCTTCATACTAAAAAATTACATTTTGCATTGTGCACGGTTTTATACGTTTAAATATTGTGTCTAATATTTGTATAAAAAAAATTAATACAAGTAGCCATACACTTCAGATTCAAATACAAAACACTAAAGCTTTTTGGATTTTAAAAAAATATTTCTCTCGGAGTCCACGAGTAATAAAAAAACAAAAGCCGGTAGAAGAAGAGCTTGATAAAAAGAGAGATTTTATTGATTTTTTTTTAATTATTTATTTCATTTTCCGAAAATTAAAAAGCTTTTATCTACATTTAGATTTATGTGGAAACAGTTTAATTCTTAAGAAAAAATGGACACTGATATGAGTTCAAAAAGCAAAACAAAAAATGTATATCGAGATAAAAAAATGTAGAATAAAAAATAAAGCTCATTAAAAAATGTTCATTGGAACTTGGATTGGAGTTTCAAATTTTTTTGTTGAATTGTTGATCAGTCTTTTAATCACATATACACGACATGTGTTAAACATACGAATTTTTGACACTGTGAGTCATATGTAATTCTGTAGGTCTCTCAAAATTATTATTTAACAGAAGACTTTTATTATTTGGTCACAAATGTACTTGTACAATTATACGTCGGACGACTGCATGCAAAATGACCCTAAGAAAAATCGCCCAAAAGCATAAATGAAAAATAGCCCAAGAAATCTTCATACAAAATTGGGTAATATTTCATATGAAAAGTAACCCAAAAATTTTGGGTGTTTTTCTTCGTTTTTTGAGAATAATTAATTTTTATATTTTTGGGAGATTTTTTATAATGAAAAATTGCCCAAATGTTTTAATGAAAGAAAGATCATCCATTTTTGAGCGATTTTATATTATGAAGGAATTTTTCAATAAGAGTGTAAAAATAATGGTTTGTCTTAAAAACGATATACTTTTAATAAAAAATTATCACTTATAATAAGTAGTTATAAATTTTACCTTAAAAAGCAAAATTGGTAACATTAAAAATTTATCATGATATACACATTTTTATTTTCATATTTACAATAATTACTCATATCTTAAGCCTAAAATAAAAATAAATATACTTGTTATGTCCAGCCAGTGCTAGACAAAAAAGATGTATGTTTCACGGTTGCTTCTATCATTTGCGGGTCATCCCTCTGATGTTCGGGTGAGAGAAGAAATGTCCCTCCTTCTTAGACGAATGTAACGACATTCATTTAGCACGTTGCGAGCCAACAGATTTGGTTGTGTTTCAAGCTTCTTCAAATACGTGACTGCATATTTCGCTATTTCTGCTTTAACTGATGGCACATTTAGGTCTTTGTGGATGTTCGAGTTTCTTATGTACCAGGGAGTAACTGTGATCATCCGTAGAATTTTATATTGGCGCCTTTGGATTTTTCTATATTGCCAGCTGAGACAGTGCCAGCTGAATGCCATAGCACTAAATTGGTTTTAAAATTGACTTTTACAATAATAGTTTACAATATAAAGCGAGAGTAGAATTTCTACCGATAAGCCAGTTTAGTTGGACTGCTTTTAACTTCATTTGTGTTAACTTTGATTCTATGTGGCGTTTCCAAGTAAGGCGCCGGTCAAGATGTATGCCGAGATATTTCACGTCTGAAAGCTGAGGTATCATTTTGTTATTTATGTGAATAGGGGGGCACGTTTGCCTACGCAGTGTAAAAGTTATGTGTGTACATTTTGTTCATTGACCTTAATTTTCCATTTCTTCAACCACTTTTCTAAAATTAATATGTGGTCTTGTAAATATCGTGATGCTACTTCAGGACTTTCGTGAATGCTTAAAAAAGCTGTGTTATCAGCAAATGTCGATGTGTGGACTCGGTCACTAGTTGGTATATCTGAAGTATACAACAAATTTAAAATCGGCCCCAATATACTACCCTGGGGAACTCCGGGTGCAATTGGCTCAGGAGAGCTTACAAAATTGCCTTCTTTAACACTGAATTTGCGATCAGTTAAATAACTATCTAACAACTAATATAAGTTATAAACATTGGCAACTATATATTTAACTTGGTAGCAAAAAGCTTCCTAATCACAGATTACATAAAAATTCTTCTCAAATCCACGTTTTAATTAATTTAAGTCAAAGGTTTAATTTAGCAACGGCTGTAGCGACCGTGACTACGGTTACGCAGCGTTCCTTTCGCAGCACCACCAAAAGTAGGTGTCGCTGCATTCTTGGATTTTGATCAATGATTACACATAGCAGTTGCAAGATCAAAGCCTGTTCAATGAATTAAACCAATATCAATGCCCTTACTAAAACTATTGACATTTTTATATTTTTTTATATAATAAGAAAACTATAAATAAATTTGGACGGTAATTCATTTGTATTTGGGTATTTTTTCACAATTTTTGAACCAAAATTTACATTATTCTTTTTGGGCAATTTTTCATTTTTGTTTTTGGGCGATTTTTCATAGGATCATTTTGAATGCAGCCACGTCGGACATATCCCATATTTGTCTACAAAAACTGATCTGCGCGCAAATTTTTTTGATGTTAGATGGGTTGTCAGATCAAAATAGAACACATTCTGAATGCAATTTTGTCAGATGACTTTACACATGTATTTTACAGAAGCAATGTTTTTACAGTCCCACACGACATATAATTGCTTAGCAGTGGGAGATTTCACATGTCAGATTTAAAAATCATGTCGTGTATATATGCCATTAGTAGTATCGATAAATATATAAAATATGCTGGGCAAGTTAATTGGATTTGTTCTGCCAGCAAAAAAAACTGTTTTCATACCTTCCGGTAAAGACCGTCGTCACTGGCTGTAGCAAAACGGTTGGTAAGCGCTTCCACTGTGAGGATATCATTATCAAGCCACGTTTTAAATAGCTCTCCAGTACTATTAGTATTAGGTATTTTAGTATAAATAGAGGTGCGTTCAGGTAATTGGTGCCAGAAAACTTTTTAAACTTTTTGTAAAAAAAAAATTTTATTATACTCCTTATATTGAAGAAATTTTTTCAATATAACATTTT
The DNA here is from genome assembly GCA_949628195.1 of Phasia obesa. Lineage (NCBI taxonomy): Eukaryota > Metazoa > Arthropoda > Insecta > Diptera > Tachinidae > Phasia > Phasia obesa. The sequence goes on from OX451216.1 coordinate 48,282,067, forward strand.
CTTGTTGTTATTTATAATATGATCAATTTTTTATTTAATATTTTTCTTTATAAGATCTTTATCACTATTAGATAAAAATCTGCAATATGCACATTGCATTACATTAATGTCTTATTAGGTGTCTTCCTCTGATAAGCAGCTTTCAGGCATTTGATTTTTTTTTTAATGATTTTCCAAAATTGCCCACAAAAATCTTTCGTCGTGGTTTTGAAAACTTAAACTAAACGAATGATTTTTTTGAGAAAATTTTAAGCTAATAGCGATTAGGACCATAAATATTTTTAAAGAAAATTTGAGAAAAGCATTAAACTAAAATCAAATGCCCACAAATTGAAGAAATTATACCGAAAAGTGCAATTTATTTGTTGAACATTTGAAAAAGGTTTTCGCTCTAAATATATGTATGTTCTGATATATAGTTCAGTTGCCGCTAGTAGAGACTAGTGCTACTGTTTGAATTAAGCGGTATTGAAAGGGCAATAACTGATTTAAACATGAAGAAAGTCCCTGGCGGTGATAAAGCTAGTAACAAGATTTATTTTTGTTTCTAATGCCATCTTATGTCTTGAGTACTTTCCCACAGAGTGGAAGGTCTAGTTGACTACTATGATTCCTAAACCAGGAAAAAACAACACAAAAATAGAATCATACAGACCTATAAGCCTTTTATCAAACATACCAAAGCTATTTGAGAGGATATTAATAACTAGGCTGAATCCAATTCTTAGCACGAAAGGATTATTATTTCGAACCATCAATTCGTCTTCAGAAAACAACATAGTACGACCCAACAAACACACAGATTAGTAAATTTCATTAAAAAGACCTTTGAAGAAAAAAATACTGTTCTGGGCTTTTCATCGACGTTTCTCAAGCACTCGATAAAGTATGGCTCTAAAAAAATTATTTAACGGATCGAAAGATTTTACTAAAAGGAGGAGATTTTTGAAGTGCGCCTCAGCTTATTGAAGCCGGAGTTCCCCAAGGTAGTATTTCGGGACCAATTTTAAATTTGCTGTACACATCAGATATGTCAATTAGTACCCGAGTCCACACATCAACAGTTGCTGATGACACAGCTTTTTTTAAGTATTCATGAATGCGCCCAAGTAGCATTACAACATTTACAAGACCATATACTCAAATTGGAAAAATGGCTGAAGACTTGGACAATAAAAGTAAGTGCAAAAAAAATGCATTCATATAACTTTCACACTGCTACATAGATTTCAAGTTAACCCTAATGAAGTTAAAATCAGTCCAATTAAATTGCCTTATTAGCAGAAACTCTACCCTGAGCTTGGATTGTAAACTTCTACCGTACAAGTCGATCCTCAGACCAATTTGGTGTTATGGGATTTAACTATAGGGCACTGCCTCAGCTAGCAATGTAGAACAAATTCAAAGATGCCAAAATAAGATTCTACGAATAATCATATTTGCTCCCTGGTATATAAAAAACTCAAACATCCACAAAGACCTAAACATGCCATCAGTCAAAGAAGAAATGGCGAAACATGCAGTAACGTATCTAAAGAAGATTGAATTTCAAACAATTCCTTTGGCGGGTAACATACTAAATGAACCTGATTACATTCGACTGATAAGAAAAGATACTGTTTTTCTTAGCCGTACATCAGAGGTATGATTGCAACAACCGTGAAACAAACATTATTTTTGTCCAGCACTGGCTGGACTTAAAAAGTATATTTTTTTATTTTAAAATTAATATATGAGTAATTATAGTTAGTTTAAATATATTGAAGATACAATAAATAATAAATGAACAAAAAAAAAAAAATGGAATTGAATTGAAAGTCTTATTTTTTTATTCGTCTTGAGGCATTAATGTTGATTATTTTTTCTTATAATCAAGTATATTCTGTAATTCGAAACCGAGTGAAATTGAATCCGAATTAAATTTTAAATTGTCATAACTTTTAAATCTTACAATATTTTGATATTATTTTTTATACATTTAATTAAAGACCATTCACATAACTTCCTTGATTGCTAATGTTTTAAAATAAGTTATATTTTTCTTTAAAATTTATTCGATTTCAATTTCACTCGGTTTCGGATTACACAACATACCCGAATGATATTGATTTTTAAGAGAAATATTGAAACAACTTAATTAATAATTTTAGTTAATTTAACTACATTTTTTCATATTTACACCCATTTAAATAAGGATAACGAAAATTATTTTTTACGAAAAACGGCTGTAAATTTGACTTCAATCTTCTCCACCCCATTTTACAGTATATAGGAAAAATTTTAGTTCAGTGAATGATGAAAAAATCAATAATGTAAAAACGAATGTTGTAAGTAAAACAAATAAACAAAAAGTAACTTTCATTGCTAACCGAAGGTTGGCTGAAGGAACAACAACAAAATATAAGGTGGTAAATATTAAAAGTAAAAATATTCAACAAGAGGGAAGCTTAAGGTAGTGGTAGACTTCGTTCTCACCAACTGACGATTGATAATTGAATACAAGTTTTCTCGTATTCCTTTATCTGGATTTGGTTGGTTAAATAGATGATGCTTACAACTAAACACTACCCTAAATAGATTAGATACAAGAGTGCTGATGACGGACGTGGCTGTCTAGAAAATGTGCTGGTGTCTAAAAATTTAATTTTCCCAATTTTTCTTTAATATTATCACCTAATTTGTAATTTAATTAATTCTTTGTTAGAGAGAATAAAAACGAACTTAAGCTTGATTATAAATTTTCATTGTATGTAATACATAAACAGTTAAAATTTTCAAAGTAAAAGTTTTTGTATAGGCAGCCAAAATCATTCAAGCTAGAGTGTATACGACTTTGTGGAACAAGATTAACGTGAGTACCTGCCTACTCGGCCTAACCTCACGGTGGTCTTACCACCGAGTGAAACTTAGGCGTAGACTAGCGCCCCCATTGTGTAGTATAACAACACTTTACGATTGCCACCAATCATTGTGACTGTATCGTGTGATGAGTAGCAATTTATATAATATAGCAAGCCTTTCCAAGGCAAGCCTAGATCCACATTATAACCTCTTGCTTAGGAGTTTGGAGACTATCCAAACTCCGTCTGTTGAGAGTGCAACAGCACACTTGATCGACCGTGCACCATACCTACATAAATCGATCTTAAACCACAACCACCACGTGTACCCCCGAAGGGGATCTCACCAATAACCGGTCACAGAGAGGATAGGCTCTCTGTGGGGCCACCGATTCCCGTGGTACCAGTCCTTTGGGCACTGGTCGGGCCTCGAAGACGACCCGTGTTATAAAACAACAGACCTTTTCTTCCAGATTTAGGCTCTAGGAACCCTAGCGTCTGGTGCCCCTATTTTCCCCGAGTGAACAGCGTCAAAGCATTTGCCATATTCCTGCAGTGACAATTGGAACCCCCGGGGGTAAGTGTATACGACTAGGAAATTTCTTCGTCTGGTTAAAACTACATGCCGCACACCTCAATTGTGTCTAATTGAGGCAGAAATAACTCTAATATCATGTCGCCATATAGTACATATATCGTTTCTTATTTGCAAAAAATTATTCAATTTTAATATGTAATAGTGATAAAAAGTTGCCATTTGCTATTGTTAAGTCAATTCTAGTGTATGAACACGATTGGAGTAGGGTAGGGAGATCCAAATATATTGAAATTTAGCAAAAGTCATTACATTTGCATTTGCAAAAACCATATTATAGAAATAAAAGGATCATTCTAAGTACATTGGATAAGTTTTAGTTAAAGAAAAATCATTACAATATCATATCCACCGACATCTTACTATAATAATGAAAAAAAATATATATATATTATGCTTTTAAAACGTGAAACGTGAATAAAATGTCGATGGATATAAAATTTTTATGTCTTGCATTATTTTACGATTAGTTTTAATGAAATTAAAATAGTAATAAGCACCACAATATGTGCTTCCATCATAATAAAAATTTGTTGAATAACTTCTCACATAAAAAGAGAAATTTTTTTCACTAATAGAACGGGTAGTACAAAAAATTAATTTTTGCCATATACCAACATTCCAGCCTATTGCACAGTGATGCCTTTAGCCATTAGCTTTATTCAATTTAAACATTAATCTGGAACTGTTTTATAATATTGTTATTAAGATAATATGCACTTACGAAAGCCTAAGTTGCTAGTTCTTGAGCTTTATTTTATTTTATTCTTATTTTTTTTATTTTATTTATTTTTCATTTCCTGTGAAACAAGACTAAGTCTTATATTTAAAGCACAGGAATGCATTACATTATCAGAATATTTATGATAAAGCAGAAGAAATAACATTAATACTGCTTAAATTGCGAAAAAAGAATACATTTAACATTGATTGTGAAAAATTAAAATTAAAAAAAAAGAATAACGAAATTAATTTACGTAAAGGATTTAAATAAAAAAGTTTTGAAACTACTAGCATTGCTACTAAGTTGTTGATTCAGTGGAAGATTATTCCAAAGACGAGCGGCATGCACATAAAACTGCCACTCAGAAACAAGATACTGATGTCGAGGTATTATTATGTTTCGGTTGCGTTGGGATTGGCAAAAACGTATTCTATCGAATATATATTTGGGTTTTTGTCAATTTATGATTTTGTGCTTTCAAGAGATACACCGTAAAGGTTATAAGAGACAGTGGAAATACGATCAAACCTTCTCAATCCATACACATACCTTATAATGTTGTTATATAAAACAGTCAGTTTTCTTTTGCTGGATGAGTCACAGCTAGAAAATAGTTCACGTCCATAAAGTAAGGAGGGAATTAAGTATGCTTTCGCTTTAGAAATTTTTTTTAAATTTTAATTTTATATAAATACTAAAATTGATATAAAATACCTAAAATTATTGTAGTTCTAGTGTTTAAAATAAAAGGTGCAGTCAAGATTGCAATACCAATGAATCGGTAAAATTGAGTTTTTTTAGGTTTTTCTTTATTTTCTCTTAGAAATATAGTTTTATGTAAAAAGTATACTACATCTGAACCGGCATACACAAAATTTTATTAAAATTCATCCAGTAGTTTTTACGTGATACAGACAGACAGACAAACATACAGTCAGACGGACAGACAGACAGATTGACGGACAGACAGACAGGCAGACAGACAGACGGACGGACATACAGACAGACGGACATACAGACAGACAGACACAAATTACAAAAATTGCTGTTGTGTATACCATTTCGATTACCATCTATATCAACAGCAACAAAATTTTCAAGTAATATTTCATGTTTTCTATAAAAATATGATTGACTTGATGTGCCCACACATATTGTGTGCGTCCTAAACATATTTTGTTTTATTTTGCTTTGAAAGTAATCCACACCAAATTCTAAGACTCTTACGTATTAACTTTATATAAAGGTAAGTAAGTAAGTAAGTAAGTAAGTAAGTAAGTAAGTAAGTAAGTAAGTAAGTAAGTAAGTAAGTAAGTAAGTAAGTAAGTAAGTAAGTAAGTAAGTAAGTAAGTAAGTAAGTAAGTAAGTAAGTAAGTAAGTAAGTAAGTAAGTAAGTAAGTAAGTAAGTAAGTAAGTAAGTAAGTAAGTAAGTAAGTAAGTAAGTAAGTAAGTAAGTAAGTAAGTAAGTAAGTAAGTAAGTAAGTAAGTAAGTAAGTAAGTAAGTAAGTAAGTAAGTAAGTAAGTAAGTAAGTAAGTAAGTAAGTAAGTAAGTAAGTAAGTAAGTAAGTAAGTAAGTAAGTAAGTAAGTAAGTAAGTAAGTAAGTAAGTAAGTAAGTAAGTAAGTAAGTAAGTAAGTAAGTAAGTAAGTAAGTAAGTAAGTAAGTAAGTAAGTAAGTAAGTAAGTAAGTAAGTAAGTAAGTAAGTAAGTAAGTAAGTAAGTAAGTAAGTAAGTAAGTAAGTAAGTAAGTAAGTAAGTAAGTAAGTAAGTAAGTAAGTAAGTAAGTAAGTAAGTAAGTAAGTAAGTAAGTAAGTAAGTAAGTAAGTAAGTAAGTAAGTAAGTAAGTAAGTAAGTAAGTAAGTAAGTAAGTAAGTAAGTAAGTAAGTAAGTAAGTAAGTAAGTAAGTAAGTAAGTAAGTAAGTAAGTAAGTAAGTAAGTAAGTAAGTAAGTAAGTAAGTAAGTAAGTAAGTAAGTAAGTAAGTAAGTAAGTAAGTAAGTAAGTAAGTAAGTAAGTAAGTAAGTAAGTAAGTAAGTAAGTAAGTAAGTAAGTAAGTAAGTAAGTAAGTAAGTAAGTAAGTAAGTAAGTAAGTAAGTAAGTAAGTAAGTAAGTAAGTAAGTAAGTAAGTAAGTAAGTAAGTAAGTAAGTAAGTAAGTAAGTAAGTAAGTAAGTAAGTAAGTAAGTAAGTAAGTAAGTAAGTAAGTAAGTAAGTAAGTAAGTAAGTAAGTAAGTAAGTAAGTAAGTAAGTAAGTAAGTAAGTAAGTAAGTAAGTAAGTAAGTAAGTAAGTAAGTAAGTAAGTAAGTAAGTAAGTAAGTAAGTAAGTAAGTAAGTAAGTAAGTAAGTAAGTAAGAAAAATTTCGAATAATATTTCATGTTTTCTATAAAAATATGATTGACTAGATGTGCCCACATACATTGTGTGCGTCCCAACAATATTTTGTTTTATTTTGCTTTGAAAATAATCCACACCAAATACTAAGACTCTTACGTATTTACTTTATATAAAGGTATCCAGCCCTGGATAAAATTCTAAAATTTATATAAAATTACATACAATGAAATTTATAATCAAGCTTAAGTTCGTTTTTATTCTCTCTAAGAAAGAATTAATTAAATTACAAATTTATATATAATTTAAAAATTCTAAAAATTCTAAAAATTATAATTCTAAAAAATAAAAAAAATTTAATTTTATATAAATTTTAGAATTTTATCCAGGGCTGGATACCTTTATATAAAGTAAATACGTAAGAGTCTTAGTATTTGGTGTGGATTATTTTCAAAGCAAAATAAAACAAAATATTGTTACCTTTATACAAAACAAATAAAAAAGCAAAATAAAATAAAATATTTTCAGGACGCACACAATGTGTGTGGGCACATCTAGTTAATCATATTTTTATAGAAAACCAAGCTCATTTCGAGGTAAATATCAATATTATTAAACAAAGTTGTTGATTACGGAGTGCTTCCAACTTATAATTTTTTTGCGAAAGGCAATTTCATCCATTTCGGCTCTGCACACAGTGAACGGTCCCCATAGTAAAACTGAAAAAAAAAATCGAAGGAGTTATGGTAGCTTAATGAAATTTTTGGCACTTATTTCTCTTGGCCTACTTTTTTTAAAAATGAAATAACATTTTTAGAAATCTTTTTATTTTTCCGATGCGGGGACAATTAAATACCCAAAATTCCCCCATTTCAGTAATTATTATTTTTTATTTGAATTTATATCTATCATTTCACATACAAAATGATAAAGCGTGATAGTTTTTTATAGAATATAACCAATCTCTAATTATTTATTACATTATAACATTATTTTAAACTTTTTAGTATTTTTATTTTTTAAAGTTTGGAAAATACTGATAACCATTGGTATTCGAATAACGTTATATAAATAGGGTTACCAAATTGACAACACTAAATATTTTAAAATTAAATTATTATTTAAGATAAAAACCATATTTATATAAAGATTAATAATAAAGTTACAAACAAATTCAAGTAACATAACAATTTCTTAATCCCTAAAATAAGTTTCTGAGTCTGAATCAGTGTTAATAGATTCATCTACTATTATGTAATTACTAATTTCTTGATTATTTTTGAAAGAGCTGGTTGTATTTATTGTATTTCTATTAGATGAAATTAATGGATCAGAAGATATTAGAAGTTTATTCATTAAATCTTGATTACAATTTTCTCTGCTATTTTTTCGAGTGTACTCAAGTCTGTTCTTTCTTAATTGTTTTGTGTAGGCATTCCAAAGCATTCGCCCGTGCACTTACCTTGTATTAGTTCGTCCTGGTTTAAAGCATAGCCTACTATTATCATACATTTTCAAATATTAAAAATATCAACTGGTAATTTTAGTAAAAATATCAAATATGGATGATATTTAAAATCACTATATTTCAAAAGTTGGCATAGAAAACACCTAAACCTTTTTATTCATGTTTTAGTAAATATAACAGAAAATAAAATTATTGATGCAAAAAAGAAGTTTTTTGATGTGTCTATTTTTTCGGGTCCATCGAGGCTAACTATTTTTTAACCGACATCAAAAAAGAAGGAGATTACCAATTCGTCTGAATGTTGCTTTTTTTAAGTATGTAACCGCAGAACTCAGCCACTTCTGAACCGATTTAAAAATTTTTTTCTTTATTTGAAAGGTTATGCTTTCAGGTTGGACCCGTTTTAAATACAGTTCAATATATTAAAAATTAAAGGGTGTCCCCATACAACATGCATGTTTTTACGCGTATTAAGAACCGTAAAGGGCAGCAAATTAAAATTTTAAAAAATTGCGTGTCGCTATAGCTCCCAACGGCAGAAATTAATAAAAAAAATAAATTTAAAATTTAAAGGGTGTCCCCACAGGTGCCGTAATTTGACCTATACATGCCTATCTCTTGAACCGTTTTAGACAAAACCTTGAAAATTTTACAGAATGTCGATTACTATAACCGTTATAATAAAATGTGTAAATATACAAAATATTAAATTAAAGGGTGCTCCAATAGTTCATTTAATTTTATGTATATGGCCATACTTTTGAACAGTTTTACACAGACCGCTGAAATTTACAAAGAGTCTGTATTGCTAAGTCAGCTATAACAAAAAGTATAAAATTTGAATTTGGAAATAAAAGGGTGTCCCAATTGTTAATGTAATTGTATCTATGTGGCCAAACTTTTGAACTTTAATAGACAGACAGCTGAAATTTTCAAGCAACCTGTATTCCAAAGTCCACTATAGCAAATATACAATTTGAATTTAGAAATTAAAGGGTGTCCCCATAAATTACGTAATTTGGTCTATATGGCCCTATCTCTTGAACAGTAAAACACAAACACTTAAAAATTAGGCAGAATATCCAATACTTTCTCTGGTATAATAACAAGTATAGATATTTAGAATTATAATGCAAAGGGTGTCCCAATAGTTCATGCAATTTGATATATATGGCCAAACTTTTGAACCGCTTTAGACACAGATAGTTGAAATTTACAAAGAATCTTTGTGGCCAAGTCCTCTATAACAACAGGTCTTTAATATAAAATTGTAAATTAAAGGGTGTCCCAATATGAGATGTTATTTGATCTATGTGACTCTATATTTGATACCGTTATAAACAGAGGCTTGAATGGTGTCCCCATAAAAGACGGATGCTGGTGAAAATAGCCTAACTTTTGAACAGTAATAGGGAGAGGCTTGACATTCACATAGTCTTTACTTCTTTTCCCTCTAATTTTGGCGCATATATTATTTGGTTTAAATTTAATTCTTACAAATTACTTCTTACATTTTTAGTTTAGAATCGGTGCCCTTCTATCTGTTTTGAAGTCGTTTTTGTTTCGCAAGAATTGTTTTTAAGTACATATTTTGGCTAAAAACTTAACAATTCTTTTTGCAGTGTTGTTATAAATATTTGAATCTCAGGATTTTTTCATCGTTTCTGGTACATTTCGGAATAAAACAAATATAATTGCATGCATTTTTATTGAAAAATGAATTTTTGATATTTATTTTTCCAAACCCATTTTTTGTTACTTAAAAATTATCAAAATAATTCGATTTTAAAGCCGTGTAACTTTTTATAGGTGTAACGCACATGAAAAACCAAACCACCTCTGGAATAGCTTTTATCCCATATGTATTTTATTGATAAATTCGAAGGTTTTTTTCCACTAGACAGTTTAGTGTGCGGCATTTGACTGCAAAGTTCGAAGGTCGATTAAAAAAAAAAAATTGGAACTAACATAAAAAAACGCTGCGATATGGGTCTTCTAATTTAGTCTCTATTTTCACTTCTCACTCTCAGAATCGACCTAACTTTTGCTAACTTGAATTTGTTCCCCAGTGTTATAGCAACAATTGCAAACACTCGTATACAACAAACATTTTAACGAAATATTTGCCCCCTAAATTTACAAGGAGCTAGAAAAACTACTGAAATATAAACTTTAAATAAAAGCTAAGAGAGTTTTGGAGAGTGGCAGAGAGTCGTTAGAGAGCTTAAAATAAACACTTTGGCTACAAGAAGAAAACAAATAGATACTGAGTAAATAAAACTGTAGCTAATGATCAATTTTAGCCTTTAAACGGGCTTTTTAAAGTCAATCTTATATCTAAGCCGGCAAAATTAAAAAATGTTAAACTAGGTCAAAGCGTTGCTATTATTTAAAGTATGCAACACATACATTATACATACATACATACATATTTAAACACACTTGAATTTATCTATATAAAAAATTGTATGCTTCTGTATGTGTTTTGCCTTTTCTTTTAACTTTTTATGGCCGAATGTATGTGTGTTTGCAGTGTGAGTCAATTCCACTTTGTGATAGTTAATCTATGCAATATTTTACTATATTTTTGCTATTATCTGTGTACTTATTTTCATAAGCCACTGCCAAACGGTGGCACAATGGCATAATAGTGGAAGTAACACTTGTCGGTGTTAAATAAATTTCAAATAAAATGATTCTCATAAAATAAAATTTTGTAGGTTTTCGTTTTGTTGTTGTGTTTGTTGTTATTATATTTATCTTGTCACGTTCAGAGTTCATATCATGACAGTTTGACATGCAAAACACAAAGAGATTTTTTGTATTTTTTAAAATTTTTTTAAGTCTTTCTCATATAAGGTCATAAAATGTTTGTAATTTTTGCTGGTATTTATTTCTTTGCATTAAGATGAAAGTAGGCTCTGAGCTATTGTATAATTGTTTAAATTTTGTAATATTTTTTTTTTGATGATAGAGAGTTAAAGGTGTGACCGTGTTACATTTTTTTTATTTTAATTTGGGTCAGTCTCTTTTTTAATATAAGAATTGTTTATAGCATGTTGTAAAATTAAATTGGCTTATGTTTTGTTTTTTATGAGCTGTTTTTAAGCATAGAATCTTAATAATTCACAAACTAAATGAATGAGTATTTGTATAGTCATGTTGGATAATTGCACTGATATGGCTCAAACTAGATAGCTAACGAGTCGCCTTACTTGACACTGTGAATAATGTGGCCTTAACTTGATAAGTATAAAACATACGAACTACTGAGGATAACAAAAATGTAACTAATGGTGGCTATGGTTACAGGCTACTGAAAATCGGAATCCCAGCCAACAAAATGGGTAAGCTCTTTAGCGATTGCTGCAGTAGCTGTTGAGAGAGAAAAATATGGTAATATCATGTCTGAAATTTTCCTGTACTTTAGAATCAATGACCTTAATTCCTGTGGCAAAGAAGCTCAAGAGCCCATTCGGTGAATCAATAAGGAAATCTGCAGCAGTTAATTTTCCTACACTCTGCCACTTGAGATGACATAGTTACGATCTCTGGTACAAATGACACAATACTTTTATCAAAGCCTGATACTGGCCAATAAAATTAAAATACACTAAGTGGTTACAATTAAATAAACAACAACGTACATCTATTTTCAGAAAGGATTGTGCCGATAGAATGGCACTTGCACTCGGAGACCCAGAGGGAATATTGTGATTTACTTTAAATAACTAATCCTAAGTAGCTCTATTTGCATACTGATACCCATCACTAAGCCACCTGATTACTGTGATAAAGTTGACCATATCTTTAAGTTTTGCATAGCCCATCGTGAAATCTTTCGTCTAGATAGCTAGGCCTGTGGCTTCTTAATACCGGGCAGTGAAGCATGATGTGCTCTATGATTTCTAATTTTTCTGCATTCACACACAAGCAACAGAAATTTGATGTACCGTTAACCGATCTACCGGTTCCTGCACCAATGGCGCAGTTTTCACACCTAATGCCTTTGGTGGGAATCGAACTTACAATTATTGATTACACAGTGCAACACGGAAAAAAATAACCATATACGGACACCACTACGTGATAAAAGACCAAAAAAGAAAAGACCCCTGTCTCCCAGTTTTGCCCAAAGTCCTCGAGGTTTTTTTTATGGGCCCTCAAAGATGTGGGGCCTCGATGTCATTTTGGCAAAAAATGATTCTTTACTCAAACTCATATTTTGCAAACCGTTTGAAATTTTGATATACTCTCTGAGTCAAAGTTGTAGCTCTTGTCATAAAGAACAACATATAAAATCAAAAAAACTTCATCTTCAAGGTCAAAATCGCAAAAAACTTTAAAAAATTCAATTTTTTTTACCTTTTTTCCCCTGTTCAGGACCATAGGTAGCAAACCGTTCAAAATTCAAGGAAACGATCAACTACAATCTAGAACATATGAACTTCCTAGGAATGATTCTTAACGCCGTTTAGGTAGCGCTTATGTAGCCGCAAAAGTGAAAAATTTCCCGGCTACCTAGGAAGTTCATATGTTCTAGAAAGTTGTTTATTGGGATCTTAGGTTCATTTTTGTAGTTGATTGTTTCCTTGAATTTTGAACGCTTTGTTACTTATGGACCTGAACAGGGGAAAAAAGGTAAAAAAAACTTGAATTTTTAAAGTTTTTTGCGATTTTGACCTTGAAGATGAAGTTTTTTTGATTTTATTTGTTAACAATTTTTGTTCTTTATGACAAGAGCTACAACTTTACCTCAGAGAGTATATCAAAATTTTAAACGGTTTGCAAAATATGAGCTTGAGTAAATGATATTTTTTTTGCAAAAATGACATCGAGGCCCCACATCTTTGAGGGCCCATAAAAAAAAACCTGGAGGACTTTGGGCAAAACTGGGAGACAGGGGTCTTTTTTTTTGGTCTTTTATGACGTAGTGGTGTCCGTATATGGTTATTTTGCCATGACTTAAAAAATTACACAGTGTGTTATGATTGATTAAGGTATTATGAATGAGTTACAATATGTTTTTCACATCAATTGCAAGTGAGATCGATCAACCAACTACTTGTTAGTTTAATGTCTGCGAAAAAAATATTCTACGATCATAGATATTTGTATTTTGTATTTTTTTATTGAGTGATTTTCTAATACAACAAGATGCAACATCTTTTAATTTACAGTATTAGAATCAGTTATGTTATAATCAATTTAATTAAGGCAAATAAACATATATATGCTTGTGTACAAAATAGATATAAATATATATAAGAACAATTTTGATAAAATTAAAAGAAAAGAAAATTTTAGTGTTCATTTTAATTGTTACCATTGTAATATTGGAACAAAAGTTTTTTAAATTTATATGCGTTGCTGGTGAATTGTAGGTATGAGGGAAGACGGTTCCAGAGACGTATGGTGAAGATGAAGAATTGATGGTAGGATGCTGTATCATGATATTGGAAGGTCCTAATTGAATTATTCCTAAGTGATGTGGTAAAGGTCAATTTGTTATAAAGGTGGTAAGGCTCCTTCGTAGTGATAATTTTATGTAGAAAAGTTAGATTTTTTAGATCCAGGTAGTTATCGAGTGTAATTCCAAATATACGTTTTGAGAATGAAGAAACACTTTCAAATCGTGTAGGCCATAAACATAACGTGTAATATTGTTAAAAGTAGTGTTAATCTTTCTTTTTTCCTTTAAATTACAACTTGCAAAAATTTCTGATGAATACAGCAGTGTGGGTATAAGGAACGTCTTTGCTAACATCATCCTTAATTTCGGTGGTGTGTAGTTATGACTTGGCCATAGACTTCTGAGCATACCATATGTTCTTCCACAGGCTTGTGTAATATGATCGGACCAGTTAAGCGACCAATTAAATGTGACTCCAAGGTTTTTTATAGTGGTTACAATATCAATTTTGGTCTCTCCCAGGTATATATTGATGTCATCACTTAATGATACGGATTTTTTGCAAATGATAATACATTTTGATTTCTTTGGATTTAATCGTAAACCATTGGCAGAGGCCCAGGTAATAACTCTGTTAAGATCTTGATTGAGTTCGTTAACTTTTTCATGAATAAGATCCTTGGGACTACTGAGGTAAATTTGAACATCGTCTGCATACATACGAATACGACAGTGTTGGATTTGCTCAGGTAAATCATTTGCGTATAATGAATACAATAATGGACCAAGTATAGACCCTTGGGGAACACCTCTAGGCAAGTGCAAAGGCCTTGATGTTCTGTCTTTATTTGTAACTGATTGAAATCTATCCGTCAGGTATGATTTAATTAACTTTGTCGCTGTGGACGAAAAGTTAAATATTTTTTTGAGTTTCATAATCAATGTATTGTGTTCCACAGTGTCGAATGCTTTTGAGTGATCTAACAAAACTAAGAAGGTAATTTTGTTGTCATCAAGATTAACACGGATATTTTCAACCACTTCCGTTAAGGCTGTGATACAACTATGATGTGGCCTAAAGCCAGATTGCCGATCAGTAAAAAGCTCGTTTGAGTAGATATATTTGGAAATTTGTTTATGTAAAATCCGCTCGAAGACTTTAGAGAGATAGGGAAGAATAGATATAGGTCTATATTCTTTATCTGATTTTAGCACTGGTATTACTTTGGCATACTTCCATTCTGTTGGATATGTGCTGGTGGTGACTATGGTATTAAAAATATGATATACATAACTTATGATCCATGGGAGTATAATTCTTATGAATCTAGGATGAATATCATCTGGCCCAATGGCATTGGACTTAATTGACCAGAAACCTTCAAATACTTCATTTATGTGAAAGCACATAACGTTAAACGGATTTTCAGGCGACGTAACAGCAAGATTATCTGTATTATAAAAGCTATGTTGTACTAGAGGTTGAGGTATATTCACAAATTTCTCATTTAGGGAACTGACGTCTATTTCAAATATGGAATGATATTTTATGAATTATGCATAAAACAAACACTGGTTTTGGTCATCTTATGTATGGTAATGACTGGTCGTTAAGATTTCGGTCAGAAAAAAATCTGCTATATTCATAATAAGAGAGCACTTAATACAATTGTATTTGACCCACCCATTAGACAAAAAGTGTATATTCCTGTGACTTCGTGGGGATTTTAGTCAGATGATTCTTTGTAGATGACACTAGCTGGTGTATACCAGACTTGGGGGATGTCAATTACGCAATTATATGTAATTGTAATAGGAATTTTTCAATTACCATTACATTCCACTATTTCAATTACACATTGCATGTAATTTGTATTTGAAAAATTATTAAATTAAAAGTTACAATTGCTAGTAATTTTCAAGTTGTAATTGCAAGTTTTCAATTAAAAATTATATGAAATTGTAATTGAAAAAAATCAATTATAATTACTTTTGATGGAACATAATAGAATGTTGTTTGAGTGTCTCGATAGACCAATTGCGCGTAGCGCGCTAATCTATCAGCCTAGAGATTGCGGATTCGATTCCCACCAAAGACTCTGGATGTTTTCTGCAGACAAGCAAAAAGCTTTGCAAGGGAAATACTGTCATAAAAATGTATTCATTATTGCTTAATTACAATTACAATTGCTCGTAATTTGTAATTACAAATTTGCAATTACAACTACATGTAATGTATAACTGAAAATTTTCAATAACAAATTACTAGTAGTTTTAATTGACTTTAGTCCCTGATTTAAATTACAATTACTTGTAATGTGCAATTGAGAATATGCAATTACACGGTACCTGTAATTTTAATTATAATTGAAATGTAATGAAATCTTTCCATTATTTATACTTTTTATATAAACGTCTTGTAGTTCCAATACAACGAAGGACATTCTGCAGAAACGATTTAAAACTGTTATGAAATTTCCGAAAATCGTAGGTATGCTAACAAAAATTAAATGTCTAGTGCGCTAAAGTCAACAACATCTGTATCATAGCTTTAATTCAGTCGGTTCTAAGTCGCATTTATATTGTGAATATTTAAAAAATGATAAAAGTTTAGCCATAAGTATATTTTCATTAAAAGTAGAGCGTGTGATATCAAAATACATAACGTTTCACAATTTGGTAAAGATTTTGGGCTTGAAACATCAAACTTCTTTGAAAAAGAATTAGTAGCTATTACTGGCGCGCCAATCTAGGCTTAGGTAATACAATTTGTTAATTATTGACAATATTTTTCATATAATATGCTATATAAACGCCCACAAAAAGGGGGCGGGGTCCAAAAATAAATTTTTATGATTTTCTGGCTCCAGGGTAAAGACCTTGAACCTTCTTTGACATAAAAATGTTTCATTTGCTTAACAAATTTACAAAAAAACTTGTAAAAATGTGTAGTTTTTCAGGGGTTGGTTTAGTTCTTCTTAGGGGAATTTTTCCCCCTGGTCCGATTTGGCCCATTTACTAACTTAACCTGCCCTATCCTTCAAGATTTATATGTACCAAATTTCAAGGGTCTAGCTCTTTTCGTTTAGACTGAATCGTGTTCATACAGACAGGCGAATGGACGGACGGCTGGATGGACAGACGGACGTATGGACAGACGGACGTATGGACAGACGGACAGATGGACATAGCTATATCGTCTTAGATTTCATCACTGATCAAGAATATATATACTTTTTTGGATCTTAGAGGGATATTTTACTATGTTACACACAGAATAAACCCATATTTCACTCTGAAAGTTAAAAAAAATTAAAATGTTCAACTTTGACCTCGAATTCCTTAAAAAGTCCTCAATCAATTTTAATGTAATTAAAACTAAATCAAGCTGAGCTAAATATCTATCCATTAAAAAAAATTATTTCAATATTTTGATCGGTTCAAAAGTTACAGAATTTTGGCCAACGAAAAACGATTTTCAGCCACTGTGTGGCGTTCAAATCGCGAAATGATAACAGAGTTCTTTCTGCCTGAACTAAATGATATGTAGTTTTAATCACATGCCATACAACCCGTCAATTAATTCAATTACTCGATTCGTTTTTTGACATTGGTCACATAAACTGTGTAAATGAAAATCATTGCTTTTCTTTTTATGGGACTACTTAAAGTCAGCCATTTACATATGCATCTAAGGAGGATAATTAAAGTTGCATCAACAAATTTTAGCCACATTTATACAAACTACTTACGGAAAATTTCGACAAAAGAGAACCAGTTTCCTAATTTCTACTCCATATAAAAAACCTACCTTGTCCTCAGTTACTTTATAATTCCAAACAAAAAAAAAAAAAAAAAAAAAAAAACAATCTAAATTTTGAGACTCCTTTTATTAGCATAAAGTTTTCACTTTTTTACGCGTTTAATGTTATTGAAGATGTTGTATAATTTCCTGTCAATTAATGTTCAAATTGTCTTCTCTTCTCATTTCCGTATGCCAAAATAATTGAAATAAAAGTAACATCAAATACAATAATGAACTTGACGGGTAAAAATCATATTTTTATGACCTGCTATTTTAAAAGTAATTATCTTCGCAATTTTGAAGTTTGAAATAATTTATGTTTAATCTGACAGGAAAAAAAAATTGTTTTTTTTTTAACTTCACAGCAGGAAATTGGCACTTTTAGGAAAAATGTTTATTCAGGCTATAATATTTCAGCAATTTTTATTTATTAACATCTTTGCGATGACTGTCTAAAGACACATTTCTTTCTATTTAAATTTGCTTAACAAGGGTTAAGTTCGTTTTTCTAAATGATATTATTTAAATAAATTTTATAGAACACAGAAAATCTTATTTATACCACAAAAATCTGGAAAATTAACAAAATAAAACGTCGTTACTAATACAATTTTTTGGGAATTTAAATATTAATTATTTAATACTAGCTGACCCTTCCACGAAAAGTAAAAGTATAATCAAGCTTTAGCAATAATTTTGCTAAAGATCATAGCATGATCAAATGCACAGTTTACGATTTAATTCGTTTTGAGTAATTTTCTGTGGCGCCACCTGTCGAAAATTAACCCCACCAACTTAGGAACCTCCGTCGGCTCATGCGCAACAATTTTGCTAAAGATCATACCATCATCAAATGCACAGCTTACGATTTAATTAATTTTCAGTGGCGCCACCTGCCAGAAACTAATCGCACCAATTTACAATCCTTCATCGGCTCATTCGCATCAACTTTGCTAAAGATCATAACATGACCAATTGCACAGTTTACGATTTAATTAGTTTTGAGTTATTGTCTGTGGCTCCACATGTCGGAAATTAACCCCACCCCAAAAACTAATCGCACCAATTTACAATCCTTAATCGGCTCATTCGCAATTACTTTGCTAAAGATCATAGCATGATCAATTGCACAGTTTTCGATTTAATTCGTTTTGAGTTATTTTCTCTGGCGCCACTTTTCGGAAATTAACCCCACCCCAGAAACTAATCGCACCAATTTACAATCCTTCATCAACTCATTCGCAACAACTTTGCTAAGGATCATGGCATGATCAATTGCACAGTTTACGATTTAATTCGTTTTGAGTTATTTTCTGTGGCGCCACCTGTCGGAAATTAACCCCACCAACTTAGGAACCTCCGTCGGCTCATGCGCAACAACTTTGCTAAAGATCATGCCATCATCAAATGCACAACTTACGATATAATTAATTTTGAGTAATTTTCCGTGGCGCCACCTGTCGGAAGTTAATCGAACCAACTTAGAAACCTTCGCCGGCTCATGGGCAACAACTTTGCTTAAGATCATAACATGATCAGATGCATAGGTTACGATTCTATACAGGACATACAAACATACAGACAAACATTCATTTTTATATATCGACGCCTCCATTCTATAACGTACTAAGTGTACTTAGAACGTTTTTAATATTCTTGAATTTTTGAATCCTACGTTCTCCAATTTAAATACTGTCAAAATTTGGTTAAGATGGGCCGATCCGTTCCAAAGTTATAGGCATAAATATACTTAGACTACACACATAGACGTAAAAATTTTACATTCTAAAATGTAGTAAGTACACTTAGAATACTTTTGCTTGGACAATTTTAAATTGACTTGAAAACTAAGTTGACTTAGTATGTTATGGAAGAGACATTTCTTAGCGTTGTGTTTTCTATGTGTATTTGGTATGTTCAATGTGCTTTTTTTAGTGTCTGTAAGTGTAGTTAAAAGGTTTTTTCCCGAACTAAAAAAAGAATTTTCTGCGTGTAAGTGTGCATAAGATGTTTTAGTTCGGAAAAAGTAGTAAACCAAATCGGACGCCTAATTTTTGTATTTTCGGATATAAAATGATTTCGCGTGCAAGAAAAATGATAAATTTAGCACAAAATAACGTGAGAGGTATTATTTATTAGATTTCCATATTATCTAAAATAATTAATAAGTTTTTTATTAGGAAAAGGTGAATCAAAAAGTATAAGTTCACTATCATATAATCGTGAGGAAAGTGTTGGTAAGAAATTCACGACTTAAGTTAAATGTTGTGATTATTTATATTGGATATTTTTGACAGGAAATAAAGAAATAAATTAGTCCAGCAAACGAAAAATGGTCTAAATTTGATACTGAAAATAGTGGAAATTCTGTTTCACTAGCTATGTGATATATTTATATTAATATATTTACATTTTTTTATATTAAGTAATTGATTTTTTAGAAGCATATCCCGGGACTGACTGCGAATATAACACATCGAATAATTCATCTGAAATAGGTATGTTTATAGACACTTTTTAATATAATTTATTTTAAGTATCGCTTCAACTTTTAGAGCCATTTCCCGGCAGTTGCAGAGAATATAATCCGTCAAGTAATTCGTCGGAAGCAGAATAAAATCCAGAGTTTAGACCAATAACTCCAAAATTAAA
Source organism: Phasia obesa (assembly GCA_949628195.1). Lineage (NCBI taxonomy): Eukaryota > Metazoa > Arthropoda > Insecta > Diptera > Tachinidae > Phasia > Phasia obesa. The sequence goes on from OX451216.1 coordinate 48,301,890, forward strand.
AAAGGAAAAATTAAATCCGGAATTTGATACACCACCCGAAAACTTTTGCAAAAGACATAGAAGACCATCCGAGTGGAACAAAAATATAGCAAAATATTTAAAAAACCATGGAAAAAGGATCATTATAATAAAAAAGGTCAGTTTGTACCAAAGAAAGAGTTAAAAGAAGGTTGCAAAGAATCTTGTAGAATCAGATGTTCACAAAAGCTGTTTAAAGAGAATTTCAAAGAAATAAAGATATATTTTGTGAAACTAGGAAGAGAAGAAAAGAAAATAAAATTGTTATTGAAGAAATACCAAAAGCATACATATCCGGATTTCCTATAACGGCTGAAAAATGAAAAGATCTTTTATATCTGTGTGATCAAAATTTAATTCCAAAATTTTACCAAAATTTCTACAGACAACTTAATGGTTTTAATGCAAAAGATATGTAGTCGTGTCAGATAATGACTAAATAATACAATACAGTTTCTACTTATTTAATGTTACACCGATTTAATACTGTTTCTGTTATCTTTATTCTTATAATTATTTTTAAGTAACCTTGAATTTATGTTATAACTACTTTTTGTTTGAACTGAATTATTATACATATTTAATTTTCTTTTTTATTTTACGAATAAAATTAATTTAAAAATAAAATAATTGTTTTTTTTTGTATAACATTTTAACTAAAAATTCGTCTATGTAGGAAATTATAATTTTCTAAAATTTTTGTCCAAACTAAAATATTATATGTATACTTAGGTGATTAATTTAAAAACAATAGACCTATCAAAAACATGCTAAAACATTTTATATCATTTTTAGCTATGATCCAATTAAAATTTGTAAATTCAGAAAATACTATCAAAATTCTACTCAAATTCTACTAAAAACAGTGAAAGAACAAATGGCGGCGTATCTTATATAGTTTATGAGATATCGCGTGAAAACTTTGAGAGCTTGTAACTCAAAACTCACATTTTCGTCTTAGAATGTTATAGAATGGAGGCGTCGATATATAAATTATGCTAATTACCCATAATATTTTATAATAAAACTTCTATTTATTTGTTGTGAGAAAAGCTAGTCTCTATACGTATTTCACTGGTTGCTTAGGCCAGATCTTCAGGAAACCTTTTTCCTAATTTTAGAGAATCCAAACAAACTCTATAACTGCCTATTTCACAACGTCACACGAAGTCGTTCTTTCGCACAATTACATTTAAAACAAAAACAAATTTACAAATGTTGTTTTTGTTTTAAATGTAATTGTGCGAATGAACGAATTCGTGTGACGTTGTGAAATAGGCAGTAAGTAATAAAATTTTACAAAACAGAATGAGAAGTACACGAAAATTTTAACTTCTGTTATTATATGATGTTTGATATGAACTGTCATGAACTACGCAAAAGCCCCTTTTTCTCTATTAAATTCACTATACTTCAATATTTTTAAAAATCACAGTTCAATCATTAAAATAGATTTGCATTGAATTTAAACATTTAAGAAAAATGTTATAGAAATTTTTTATGGTTTTTACATTAACAAAATCCGCTCACTTTGGTACACAATTCTATCATAAAGCAACTTGTTTTTGAATTCGTATTTGCCAATAAACTTGTTACCATTTATTTACATGTATTTTTTATTTCTTCAGATGAACTCTATAAAATCTAATACTTACGAGGCCACTACATAAACACGACTCGACATTTAGTTAAACAGAAAATAGAAAAATCAGTTAAGCAGAACTACATTTAAAAAATATATTATTTAATTAAATCTGTTTAATATTAAACAAAACTTATAGAAAAAATAATGTTTTAGCAAAAATAAAATACAACTTTATATTGTAATACTTATGAAACCAGTATAAATACATACTTATACAACAAATATATTCACTTATAAGGGGTGATCCATTTCGAGGTACTTTTTTCAATAGCCTTTTTTGACTTTTTGATCATGTGTAAGTGATGTCATGCTGTCATGTTATTTTTGTTTAGTATTGTTTGGCATTTCATAATGGAAAGACTTACGCCTGAATCGCTTCCCTCTATGGGCTCTTGAAAAGTTCTAAGAAGATTCGACGTTTACGAGGCAAATCTTGCTAGGGATGAGGCTCAATTTTTCTGGCTCAATGGTCGGTAAACAAACAAAATTACCGCATTTGGGACGAAGAGCAACCTGAAGAGATTCAAGAGCTGCCACTTCATCCAAAAAAAACAACGATTTGGTGTGGTTTGTGGGCCGGTGGAATCATCGGTCCATATTTCTTTAAAAATGATGCCGCTGCGAACGTAACCGGCAATGGCAACCGTTATCGTGCCATGATAACCGACTATTTGATGCCTGAAATTGAAGCTCGTGATCTCGGCGACATTTGGTTTCAGCAAGACGGCGCCACTTCCCACTTATCGCATCAATCAATGGATTTATTGAGAGAACATTTCGTTGAATACATAATTTTACATTTTGGGCCGTTCGATTGGCCACCAAGATCGTGTGATATCACACCGTTAGACTTTTTCCTGTGGGGATATGTAAAGTCTAAAGTTTATGCGGACGAACCCGCTTCGATTCAGGCCTTGGAGGAAAACATCACAAGTACCATTTGCCAGTTACGAGTCGAAATGCTCATTAAAAATTAGACGCAACGGATGGACCATCTGCGACGTAGCAACGGCCAACATTTGATAGAAATAATATTCAAAAAATAAATGCCAAAAAATGTTCTTTCAAATAATAATAAACATTCTCCATTAAATTTGAATTTTTTGAAAAAAGTAGGGAACCTCGAAATGGCTCACCCCTTAGTTTTTTAAAAAACTCATTTATAAAACTTAGTATTAAAATTGTACATATGATTATAAAAATTAATATATGTATGTACATAGATTTTATTCTACACCTTTTAACTGTTTCCCCTTCTAAAGGCAAATTGATATTTCTGTTTTTTGTTTTACTTTTTATAACAATTTCAAAAAATAAAATTTTATTAAACAAAATTTATTTTGTATTTTTTATGTTAACCACACATGCTTGATATGCCATAAAATCATTGAACCTTAACTTGAAAATAGAATTAAAAGGAAATAAAAAAAAAAATTAATTAAATTTTTACTTATAATTTATAACGTTTAATATCATTAAAAACAAAACAAAAATAATTAACTTTGCAGCAGTGTTTAAAGGATGAAAAATAGAAGTGGAACAATAAAAGATTTAAGAAACAAATTTTGTTGAAATCTAGTAAATTAAAAAAGTATTTAGAACTTAATTAAACAATATTAATATTATCCAAACTTTTACCTAAAATCAAAATATGAATCATTCTAGTAATTAGTTATATTCAAAACCAAACGGATTTAGATGAAACAAGTATAAGTACTTTATTCGACAATGTCGAATTTTATATTGTACCAAATGTGCTTCAAATTTTAAGATTCTTACTTTTATAGTGCAACAGACATGCTTTATGTATTTACTTTATAAAATATTTTTTTCAAATTAGGTGATTAATTTTGAAGAAAATGTAAAATATTTAATTTAGACATTAGTAAAATGTAATGCATTTTCAGGATCGACGTATCCGTCTTCAGCATTCTTCGTATCTAACTACTTTGGGTAGTGTTAAGTCGTAAATGTCATCCAGTTAACCAACCAAACTCAGATAATTATTTTATTTTTATGTAGGGGGAATATCGAAGCAGATCACTTCCTTAATGGATTCCTTTTCGACCCCCTTCCGTCCTCTATGATTATAGACAACCGAAATGTAATTACGGCAACCTTACCCTCTCCAATCATGACTTTAATCTTGACTTTAGTGATTTCAGACTGTCCACTGGTATTTATCGGCCTTCTTCCTCATCACACAGTCTATGGTAATTGCTAGCATATACTCAAGGCTCAAATCCCCATGGCATCCATATTTAACAAGCTTCAACCAGTGGTCCTAATTATTACGCTAGCCAGTGCTGGACATTCCCACACAATGAGCACTATCGTCTCAGCCACCTCTTGGCTAAATGATACTTGAGTTTCCATGACCTGTCAAATGACCTGTGCAGTTATCCAGCTTAGAGTACTTCTCTAACTCAGACAAAGGAATACACAGAAAAATTGTATTCATCTGTCATTAATTAGTGAGATTAAACTTTAAGCTTTCCACTGATTTCATGTTTTTCTTTTAATATTTATCATCTTATTGTTGCTTCAGCCAACCTTCAATATTTATTTCATAAATCTAAAATTATTTTAAAAGTGTCCAAACTTTACCATTTATAAAAATAAATGGCACTGCCAAGTTTTCAGTACCATTATTGAAATGAATTATTTTTACGGGATAAAAGTATCCCATATTTAACTAAGAGGTACAACATACAAATTTTTATGTAAATTTGCTCAGCCGGACATTACTTTTTTTTAGCTTATATTGGTTCTGAAAATTGACTGAGTGACCCTAGTTATTGCTCTGACAAAATCCTAACTTTAGATACTGGCAAGTTATAATAATGGGCCTTAGGCTGTTAAAGTTATAAAATTAATAAAATCGGACCAAGGAGAAAAACGTTCCCCTTTGAAGAACTAATCCTACCTCTGAAAAATTCAATTTTTTAAGTTTTCCCATACTTTTGTTTATCAAATACATCTTTTATAGTCAGCGAATGTTTAAAAACCTAAGCTTGGACCCTGCAGATTCTAAAATTCCATTTCTCGCCCCTCCCCGTTTTGTGGGCGCTGACATAAAATATTATTTGCATAAATAAGGTTATGGATTACATACGCCTTATATTATGTTTATGGAGCGGGGAAGGTATCCATCCAATCACACCCCCCGAAACGCACATGTGAATTAAAAAAAAAAAAATTTTTTGCTAATTTCCAAAAAATATTAATTTATAAGCTTTTATGTCGAAGAGAAGAATATTAATAAAAGTCAGCTTTGTAATTTATTACTTTATAGTATTTAATTTATCTGATAATAGTTAAATTATTCATAACTAGGTGTGCCCGCCACTTCGTCAGCGTCCTTATTTTGCTTTGAAAGTAATCCACTTTGAGGCTCTTAATTTTAATTTTAAAAGTCTTTCAGATATGGTTTATGTAATTATTTTATACAAAGGGACCCATCCCTGGGTAACAACTCAGAAACATAGGCTTTATATAAAATTCTAAAATTTGTATAGAATTCCAAATTTATTGTAGAGCACTGTAAATAGTGTTTTATAGTACCCGCTGACAAAAATAAACTTGCTGTCAAGTTTGCAGTACCTTTGAATCAGTAAAATTGCGTACTTTTACTACTTGTTCTCCCTCTTTCTTGGTAATGAGATATTCTTACGCGTAAAAAATATCCTATATTTGAAAAACGATACTAGGGTACCTCTCTATAAAATTTAATTATAATTCATGCAGTAGTTTTTACGTGATGCCAACACAAACAGACAGACACAAAATTACGGTTTTATTATATGTGTAGATAATAAATAATTTACATTAGAAATAATGCATTTTATTTCAAATAATAACAATTAATGTATTTAAAACAACTTTGAAACTTAAAACAAAACAAAAACAGTAACAGTAACAGAAAAAAGTGAAATTTAGAAAAAATCGCAAAAATGCGCAACGTTTTTTTTACATTATAAAAATAGAGATCGTAAATTTTATAGTGAAATATAACATTTTTAGGATCGCGATGGCCCTTGCTCTCAAAAACCTTTTCCTTTTTTTAAACAAAAAGTGAACAAAAAATATTCTTTTTTTTTAATTTTGAACGAAATTTTTTATCATAAAACTAAATAAAAAAAAAAAATAATAATATAAGTAGCTATTAATAAACCCTTTCACAAAAAAAAAAATAATTTAAAATCTTTATTCATTTAGCCACAAAATATATATTGCAAACTTTTGAAAATCGTAAAAAGTATGCGATTTACTAACTTTTCTGATTTTAACAGTGTTCCAAAACGACAAACCTCAAGCAAAACCCTTAAAAATTCACTATACGATGGAGAATTTTGTTGTTTGTCGAGCTGCGTACTTAAGTTTTTACATTTCTCAAAATTAATTTTTGGCCTAATGTCCGGCTAAATTGGCAGACAAAAATTCGAAAAATTGGTGTTTTGTATTCCATATCGATTAATATTTGCATCAGCAACAAACTTTTAAAAAATATTTCTTGTTACAGTTGTATTATAATTAATTTCTATAGAGTATTTTTGATTTTTTTGTTTGTTTTTATAAGGCAAAATTAAGGACAGTTTAGTGGTAATAATTAAATAGTAGCAGGAGTTTAATCATGCAATCATTCAAAGTACATTATGTTTATATTACGTACATTATGTTTATAGTACGTTATGTTTATATTTATTAATAAATTTACTATTTTATGTTTATAATTTATTATTATTTTTATTTCAAAATATGTTTATTTATATTTCTGGTTTATTTAGAAAACAGTCATTCAGTTGATTGAAAACATGAAATTGAAGACAATATTAAAAAGAAAATATTGAGGAATGAAAATGTTAAGTTTACAAATTTTTTAATTAAAAAAAATCAACACCAAGTTTCCACTATTGTGCTATAATACAATAATTGTAATACAATAATAGTAATGATTTATGACTTTGTATTATTAAAAATACATTACGATTTTTTTGAAAAAATTACTATAATAATCACAGACAACTCTGAAGTTATACTAACTGATATATAAATACTAATGTGGACCAATTTGTAAGAAACAAAACAACTTTATGTAAATATAAGAACCTAGATTTTTTGAAAATTAAGCTATTATAAATCATAATAAAAAAATAAAAAGCCAAACAAAATAATTCACCTAGCAACGGTTTTAACGACGGCCAATTGACAAGACATCTGATAATACAATTACAGAACTTAGGAGATGAGCTACAGTGCGGGCCATCCTGCTAAAACTAAAGATTATCTAAGTACATATCTTTCATTACAGACTATAAACAGTACATAATAATGGCCGTTGACTGAAATGGCAGCAGCATTTTCGAAACAATGGACCAATGATGCTACAATTCCAAAATCTAAACTCACCTCTCACTCTCGGTGAATCCATTAGTTTCCGAGAATGACGGCAAGATGCGGCAATTTTTTCAATTAAGAGATAAAAATACGCCTTGTCAGAAAACAAGATTGGCCAAGATTCCGAGAACTTTGTAAAATCTTGCTGGAACGTGAAATGCCGAGTTGTTGAGATCGATGGCGGTATGACGATTTTGGATAAAGTGGTAAAATTTCGGTTAAAGGCGGTGGAAATGAGTGTTGTTCACTAGAAAGCCAGTCTCACTAAAGTTTTCAAAAATTTGCGTACAGCATTCGACGTGGTTGTTTCATTTCGACCCAAATTTTATTTTAACAAGCGCACAATTTGGGCAACACAGCAGTTACTTTGGAAATAAGTTTGTAATATTTTTCTACTTTCTCCAAGCGTAAAAGTTCTCATTTACTGACTGATAGGCAATATTCGAACAGAAGATACTTGTATTTAGTCCACGTATTACATCCGAATAACGAAGAGACGTTGTTGAATATAGGAAGATTAGAAAATAAAGTTCAAAAGTGAAAACTCTGGAAACCCAACCCCATTACAACTATGAAAGGAGTATGATTGGCTGCAGACTTTCTAAGGACCAGAATCCTGAATTTTTAATGGATAGTTTCTGAAGACAGTAATCACTTGAGTCAAAAGAAAATGTATGTAGTTCAACAATTTTTAGTCAAAAAAAAAAAAAACCATCAAAGAAGGATATAAATTTTAATGATTTTTAGCTAGCAATGTTGAAAAATTCAAAGGCGCCAAAATAAGAATCTACGAATGGTATATACAAAACCCCTGACTCGACTACGCTGATAATATATGTCTACTTACCCACACCTTCTCAGACATGCAATTAAAGTTATCACTTGTCCACGAATCTGAATCACACGCTGGCTTAAAAATAAATATCGGCAAAACAAAAACAATGCGAATAAATGTAATTAATGAGCAATTACTAACCGTGCAGAATCATCCGCTTGGAGAAGTCCATTCATTCTGTTATCTGGGAAGCATATTAGATAAAAGTGGTCGATCCAAAGCCGATATTTTTATCCGTTTAAATTAAGCCCGGCAAGCTTTTGGTCAACTCAGGTCAGTGTGGAACTCCTCACATATATCAAGAAGGACGAAGCTAAAATTGTTCAACTCCAATATAAAAACAACACTGTTATATGGTTGCGAGACATGGAATGCAGCACCTCGCGATATACATTCTATGCAAATCTTTATAAACAAATGCCTACGAAAGATTTTGCACATATTCTGGCCCAGAACAATATCAAATGACCGACTCTGGTCAGAAACTGCTCAACAAGCTATCCAAAATGAAATTCGCAAACGCAAATGGAATTGGATTGGACACACATTACGTAAACAACCCAATGACATTGCTAAAAAACCTTTAGACTGGAATCCTCAAGACAGTCGACGTATAGAAAGACCATCACATACTTGGAAACGGCAAATTGAAATTGAACTATCCCATCTACATCTGGGTTGGAATGAAGTTAAGTATCGTGCATCAGATCGAGTGTATTGGAAAGATCTTTTGGTGGCCCTATGCTCCTTGCAGGAGTAAGAGGAACTAATAAGATCCAATAAGATCTAAACGTGCCCCAACGGTTAAATCAGAAATAGCAAAACACGCGGTAACGTATTTGAAGAAGCTTGAGAAACATCGAAATCTGCTGGCCCGAAACTTCCTAAATGAACGTGGTTACATTCGTCTAAGATGTTCGTCCGAACATCAGAAGGATGAACCGCAAATGATAACAGAAACCGTGAAATATACAATTTTTTGTCTAGCACTGGCTGGACGTAACAAGTATATTTATTTTTATTTTAGACTTAAGATATGAGTAATTATTGTTGGTTTAAACATATTGAAGATACAGTAAATAGATATGAAAAAAAAAAATTTAAATATCTTTTATCGCTTTTTTATTATATTAAATAAGAAATAAAATAAAATAAAATCGAAAAATCAAAAATTTATATTTAAAAACTACTGCGTGCCGTTAAAATATTACAAATATCGTAAAGTTTGTTTTCATTAATTTAAACGAAAAAAAAAAAACAAGAAACCCTTCATTAATTTAAATTTTTGAAAAAAAATTTTGGGAATTTCAAAAAAAATTAAAATTAAAAAAAACTCAAAACATATTTTCACTCCCTTTAAAGAAGGCAATCCTAATGTAGATTTGTTACAACGAGTTTGTTTCTAAAGTCTTTTGTTTTTTTTTTATTTGTAGTAACGAGTGATTTTTTAAGAGCTTGATAACTTTTTTTTAAAAAAAAACGCATAAAATTTGCAAAATCTGATCGGTTCTTTATTTGAAACGTTAGATTGGTCCATGACATTTACTTTTTGAAGATAATTTCATTTAAATGTTGACCGCGGCTGCGTCTTAGGTGGTCCATTCGGAAAGTCCAATTTTGGGCAACTTTTTCGAGCATTTCGGCCGGAATAGCCCGAATTTCTTCGGAAATGTTGTCTTCCAAAGCTGGAATAGTTGCTGGCTTATTTCTGTAGACTTTAGACTTGACGTAGCCCCACAAAAAATAGTCTAAAGGCGTCAAATCGCATGATCTTGGTGGCCAACTTACCGGTCCATTTCTTGAGATGAATTGTTCTCCGAAGTTTTCCCTCAAAATGGCCATAGAATCGCGAGCTGTGTGGCATGTAGCGCCATCTTGTTGAAACCACATGTCAACCAAGTTCAGTTGTTCCATTTTTGGCAACAAAAAGTTTGTTAGCCTCGAACGATAGCGATCGCCATTCACCGTAACGTTGCGTCCAACAGCATCTTTGAAAAAATACGGTCCAATGATTCCACCAGCGTACAAACCACACCAAACAGTGCATTTTTCGGGATGCATGGGCAGTTCTTGAACGGCTTCTGGTTGCTCTTCACTCCAAATGCGGCAATTTTGCTTATTTACGTAGCCATTCAACCAGAAATGAGCCTCATCGCTGAACAAAATTTGTCACATTTGAACATTTCGAACCGAACACTGATTTTGGTAATAAAATTCAATGATTTGCAAGCGTTGCTCGTTAGTAAGTCTATTCATGATGAAATCTCAAAGCATACTGAGCATCTCTCTCTTTGGCACCATGTCTGAAATCTCACGTGATCTGTCAAATACTAATGCATGAAAATCCTAACCTCAAAAAAATCACCCATTATATTTGCCAAGTTATGTTGCTTAAGTCTTTTGTTTTGTTTATCAAAATATTTACTAATATGTAATAAATATCCAATATTGCAAAATATTTATGAAAATATGGCTGTAATTGTTCTTTTCTTAAGTTGCAGTGTTATTTTTGCAATTTGTTTAACTGCTTAACAAACACCTGATAATTGGCTAAATGGATTGCTTAATAGTTCTGTTTAAACATGACCTGTGCAAGTTATTCAAAATATTTTTATTATGTTTGTGTTAATATATTTTTAGTATTCTTTTCATTTAGTTTGTTTGAACAATCACCAAGTTGCTTGGTGATTGTGTTGGTGTTAAGTTTGGTTGTCAAGAAAAATGTCTTTTGTATATTTTTGTTATTTATTTGTTTAGCTTTAGAGTTTGTTTGTTAAGTTGAATAATGGCTTTTTAACGCCACTTATTATTGACTTATGGACATGTATTTGTACTTCACGAGTTTTTAAATTTTTTATTTTTGTCATTTAATGTTTTTTTTTTCATTTAATTTAGAGTTTGAATATGTTTTAATAATTCAGTAATAAATTTGCTTAATTACTTTTGCTTAAAATAATGCTCACTTGCTAGGGCATTTACTTGTAAGTTTTTCTACACTTCCATGAATTATATGGAGTTTTTATGACTTTTTTAAGATTTAGATGCAAAGGATTTAGAAATGTCTAACGTGTGTTCATTTTTAGCGGTTTGTCTGCTTAAATTCTGCCAAGAATTTTATATATGTTTTACCTTAAAGCTCGCTATTATGGCTCATTAACAACGTGAGAATTCAAATATTAGAAAACAAATATTTGTTTCATTAAATGGAATGTTTACTGCAAACAAAGCAAATAATTTGTGAATATTTTAAGTTATTCATTAGATTTATTTTAAGAGCCAATTTAAATTGTTTATTGTTATTTATAGCCTCTAGACTTTATTAGAATATTATAATCATTAAACATTATTTTTATTTTCTAGTTTTCCATTTTTTTGCTGTCATTGTGTTAATTTGTGAATATAATTAGTGAATATTTACACACTTGTTTAATTTTATCAGGCTTTTATATGAGCAAACACATACCTGAATATTATATTATACTTCCTTATTAATTAAACGTATTGCCCCGATTCAGCTAGTTTAATTTATATGAAACAAATACAAGCTGTTAATGTTTAACTTAAAGGCATTATTGGTCCATATTTTGTTCTGATTTCAGTTGCTTAAGAATTTATTTAATTTTTCTTTATATTAGTTCCAAGGGCATTTTTAAAATTAGAAGTAGAATATGAAGTAAGATGCTTTTAGAAAAATATTTAAAAATTATTTTATCAATTTTTTCTACAAGAAAAGTAAATTATTTCCAAAAAAAAATGGAAAAACGTGAGGTAAATACAAAATACGCAACAAAAATGAAAAAACTCCCAACAAAAATGACACAATTTTTAATGCAAAAACATAAATTAACATCATTGTGCTTGTTAACTTAAAACAGACGCTGCTCATACCTACCAAAAGTAATTCAATTGCACTTAGTAATATTTATTTTCTTCTATTAGGCTAGATAAAAAGATGTAAGGAAGGTTTTAGCAAGTAAAGCTAGGATAAAAGGCAAAACCCAGCGAAGAAAATATTTGCTTCAGCCTGGCCAAAGACAGTAAATGTATAGAAGCTTTAACAAGTGAAGTTGATTTCGGATATATCTCAGGGAAGAAAACAACAGAACCGTAAAGAAAGTAATTTTAAAAGAAATAAACAAACTACCTACAAAAAATAAAAATAAAATTTTTTTGATATATTTTTCCTAATGAAAAAGTCGCTTAAAAACTTTTTATATTGCAAATAATTTCGTAGCTTTTAAACTACTAAATATGTGGTAATGATATTGCACAGATGCAAAGCAGAGTTTTTTTTTTCAAATAGAGCTGCAAACATACAGAGGAGGGGAGCATTATATTTGAACCCATTTTTTAAAACACCATTTGTTATTTTATGCTCCTGAAATGTTATAGTTTTGGTTATACGTAACCAAAAAAGTTAAATTATATTTTAGTTCATTATACCCTTCACCACAGGTGGAAAGGGTATATATAAGTTTGTCATTCCGTGTGTAATTTCTACAATATTCATTTCCGACCCCATAAAGTATATATATTCTGGATCCTTTAACATAGAGAAGTTGATTAAGCGATGTCCGTCTGTCCGTCTGTCCGTGTTAGTGTGGTAATGTCATTTGCCAAGGCACCAGAAGAGATACAAAAAATTTAAGCACACCAATCTGTCAGGCATAGTGTCGAAAATTTTGGTATTGCAATTCAGCAACATCGGATCATTCCTTTGGAGGCTACGGGCCAAAAACCACGCCCACCTATAGTTTTTTTCGGCTTTAATGATTCTGTTTTGCCCTTTTTTGTCAAATAAATATTTGACTGCGACAGGTAGATCGCAAGGAGTACATACAGATCTCGGGGGATCAATAACCCCCTGCGAGGGGCGATTTTTGTTTGCTTTTAGATTGGTAGGGTATTTCTGCTTTGATTTGTATTAGAGACCTTAATAGAAAGCAATACACATAGAGGTAGCCAATGGACCCACAGGGTACCCACTAGTAAATAGCAGTTAAATTGCACATGGGGGTCAATATGAGGAAAGTTTTTTTTGTAAGGATTTAGTTTTGCTTTAGTATGACCATTCTTACTCAATATAGATTGCAGAAAGGTCCTAAATATAACAAACAAATTTCAATAAAATTTTTAAAAAATTTACAAAACATTTTCAAAAGGATATTTTACAGAAAGATATACGAAAAATTTTTTTTTTTATATTTTCCAAAATTTTTTCGAATAAAATTTTACAAAAAAATTAAAAAAAAATATTTTTACAAAAAATTTTTACAAACAATTTTCGAAAATTTAAAACAAAAATTTCAATATTTCCTTGAAAATGAAAATCATGACTGTAACATATCATATATTTAATATTAAGAATATACATATGTATGTATGTGTGTATATAGAGTAACATGAGGTGGTTTTAAAACGGAATCACTTAATATAACTTTAAAACTTATGCGTAGCAACCTGCAATGCAAATCAAGCATTATCTTCTCCGCTTTCTAGGCGTTATTTATCTTTCTAATCAGCTCACAAAAAGTCTTATAATTCTAACCGTTCTCTAGTTTAATAAAAGTTTTCAGACAGAAAATGGGTATTAAAACATAATTTGGAGGTCTACTGTTATCGTAAGTCCCCACACTAGCAACGATGTTCCTCCTGGCCATACTTCCTTGACGTATGCTGTTCTTTTTTTATAGAGTATAGTCATTATCTTCATTTTGTGCAATATCACGAGGAAATAAAAGTCACAACTTGTATAAAATTGGATGTCTACCTCTCAGCTGGGTACTGAATTTTAGTGTTAAAATATGGACAACATTTTCGAAAGAGCATAGAACACTAATTAGTTTTATTAAAAATACTAAAATGTGTTCATATTAGCACTTCTGACTTGTATGGATGCAGTAATTGCTTCATATATTTTACTTTAATTTTATTCAACAGTCAAAAAAAACAAAAGATTTAAGACAAAAACTTGTTTTAATAAAAACCGTAAATAATAATTTTTTATTAATGACTGCTAACAATAAAGCTCAATTTTCAATATAAATATACAATATAAAAATTTTACAATAAAATATCATTTGTAATTAATTAATTTGCCCTAAACATAAATCACTGTAATTAAAACAATCAATTATAGTTGCACATATAATCGTCAAAAAGCACAGTTAGTGTTTGCCACAGTGTGGCATTTAAACCCTTTTAGTTTCATTTGTTTTTTTTTTTTTGTTTATTTTTTATTTTTGTTGCATTGTCAGCCAAATAATAAAAATGAAAAGCATTATTCATGTAATTGCCCTAAGCTATTTTTCAAACCATGCACAAAAACTTCATTCATATGATATTTTAAAATTCATTAAAATGTTACATACACCCGTATTATGTTTAATGTGCACTTTTTCATTTAATTTTTATGAATTGTACTCAACAGTTTTGTTTGCCGGTGCCTTTAAAGAGGGGAATGAATTTGCAGTTAAATCATTAAAATGCATTTGCCACAAGTTGGTGTTGATGTTTTCAATTTGGAAAATGCAAAATTGTATGACTTTACATTTTTTGCATATAAATTACACATATTAACTACTGTTTGTTTAATTTTTTGTGTACTTTTGTCTGCTTGTTAATTTTAACTTAAAGGTTAATTGTAATAACACTTGTTTTGGTGTTGTAATAATTTCAAGGTCAGTTGGTATAAACCATAATTACTTTTTTATTCAGATTTAATTTCGTTTGAAATCTATTTTATGAAAACTATTATTTTATTTGAAACTAGCTGTGCCTGCCACTTCGTCAGCGTCCTTACAATAATTTATTCGATTTTGCTTTATAAGCAATCCACAGCAAAACCCTTACTTTTTTAGTGCTTCAGTTTTGGTTTATGTATTTACTTTATATAAAGCGTCTCATCCCTGCTAAAATATGCGTCTTAAAATATGCATATTGATAAAATTGCATACTTACACTGCTTTTTCTCCACATTATCTGGGAAATAAAATATTTTTGCGTTAAAAAGTATTTTATATTTTAATCAGGATACTACGGAAACTTCTCAGAAAATTTTGTTAAAATCCATACAGAAGTTTTTACAATATACGAACACAGACAGACAGACAGACAGAAAGACATATAGACAGGAAATAAGTTACTGTTTATATACTGTGATATGTATAGATTAATGTTTTATTTTTATGGAGAAAAACAAAATGAAATGCGTTTTCTAATCCACTACAGCCCAGTAATGGACGAATATGAACTACTCACTCAGTTTTGTTTTATAGTATTTATCAGAGCCTTGGCTTCCAGCTTAGATCTATAGATTAATTTTTTCTTTAGAAATCTTAAATTTAGATCAATTAACCTATTAACGTTCATCTTATTATCCTCTGCAAACTTTTTTTAGTTGTCGAGAATTTTTCTTAGTAATCTTATTAATTTTCAGAGTATAAATTTAATCTATCACTATATCTAGGTGCCTGTTAGTCTATACATATAATAAAATAGTATCTCATTTCCGTCTGTCTGTCTGCTTTTCTTTTGCGTTCGCACGTAAAAACTACTGATGGATTTTAACAAAATTTTGTCAGCAGGTACCTTAGCATCCTGATTCCAATATAGGATACTTTTTTTCCACAAAAATATCTCATTTCCAAGAGAAAGTGGAGGAAAGCAGTGAAAGTACGCAATTTGCGGTTTAAAGGTATTTTAATTTTCGGTTTAAAACTGAGATATTTTATACACGGTTGCGCACCTTTTATTTTTGAAAGTGGGATATTTTAAACAAAATTGCGCAACAGATGGCGCCAATTGAATAAAATTAGTATTTTTACTTTGTGTAATTATATTGTTATTAAAATGCTTTAAACACCTCTTGCACGGATTTACAATAATTTTTAGAATTTTGGAATTTTTTATAAATTTTAGAATTTTATCCAGGGATGGGTGCCTTTATATAAAATAAATACATAAACCATAACTGAATCACTATAAAAGTGAGAGTCTTACAATTGGTGTGGAATACTTTCAAAGCAAATTCGAGCAAAATATTGTAAAGGCGCCCACGACGTGGCTGGCATAGCTAGTACAATATAAAGTGAAAGGTCAAACTTATGAGTTCCCAGAAAAAAATTATTATGAAAGAAAAAAAATTTGTAAGATTATAAAGCGGTTTGCAATCAAGTATTAATTAAATTTCTTAATTATATGTTTCAATTCAAAGTTAGGAAAGAAAACTGAAAAACAAGTACTAACAAATGCTAACTAAAAGGACTATTAAATTTTCTTGTGTATGTTAAAGTTAAAATCATGTAAGATAAAATAATGGTAATTTGAAAAGGCTCCTTACAGAGCATCAAAAAAGTAGGGATTGTAAAAGTGTTTCAACAGGTGCATTTATATTTGATTAAATACCAGCCCTTGAATGCATCATTGTTGTATGTGTTTATGTAATTCACCATAAATTTATTTTCAAATTCTACCCTGTTGTGTAGTTGAGGAGAATAACGGACTTAAGCCGGGCTTTAACAATTCATTTGTAGGTCAATAAAAGTTTGCCAAAAAAATTCATATATTAAATATAATTCATGTTCAGATAGCTGATAATTGTATAAAATATAATCTTTTATATTTATTTAATTATTCTGTTTTTTTGTTAATTAAAGAAATATAAACAACAGTTTTATTGATCTTTTATTTAAGATTATTTTTATCTTGCTAAGATAAACAACCCTCACTTATTGCTTTTGTAATGGCAGTAGCAACACCAAACAAAAGACTTAAGAAACAAGCTCTGCTACTTGAGTTACATAAAAATTTAACGATGAGTAATTAAAGTTAAAATCCCATAGACCGCATAAATACGTGTTAATTAAACAAGAGTAAGATTAATATTAATGAATAAATTATTCATTAATTTTAAATAACCCCAACTGCAAGGTAATTTTATTAGTTATTTATTTTTGAAATTTCTGAAAATATTTTGTAATACGAGGGGAAGTCAATAGAGATTAAGACAATCATTGTCTTCTTTTTTCTTGATGGATTTGAATCCAAGTTTCTTTCTAGCAATTATTTAGTGTAGATATTTTTGAATGCTGGTGCCATGCCATAAACTTCGCCTAACTTATCATTGATTTATTTAGGTCTTTCAACTGAAAAGTTTTTTTTTTAATGTTCACTCAGATAACTTTCATTTGGATAATAAAATTTTTTACTCTGCATATATTGCTTAATTCTTTATGTAGCTTGCACCTGGCCGACTTAGATTGTGTAAAATACAAAATACAAAAAAAAAATTAATTACACAACATAAAACAACTTAACAATTAAATAGTACTTTTTTGATTCACATTTAATTACTGTTAGTTATATCAAATCTTAGATTATTATTAGGGAGTAAATTTAATTGAAAATTTATTAAATAGCGCTAAATTCAAAATGTTCTCTAAATTTACTTTTAGAGCATTTTAATTTTTTCATTAAACATCTTTCACATACATGTACATAGTTTTAAAACAGGCTTATCTATGAGATGTGGAACTTTTGCCAGCCGTGTTCTGAAATTGCGACTTATTGTGTTGCTATGCATCAATAGACGCATTATTTTCACCTAGTGATAAGACCACCATCAGGTAAAGACAACACGCCAGGCACTAATGTAAATCTGTATCTCATCTGCTTTAGTATTCTCTTCACAAAAGAATTACTAAAAGATTAATTTTTTTATATAGAAAATAGTGCATTTTATATCAAAAAAGATCATTCGGTTAATGTTTAACTACATTTTTATTTTTTTAAAAAAGAATGCCGAGAAACCATCGTATTTATATTGAGATTTATGGCGATTGTTGTTTAGAATTTAAAAATTGATTATTTCCATTTGCTTATAACACGAGTATCGTCCAACCGAATATTTTAAGATGAAGAGTTGAAGCTTTGGTCTGTATATCAAAACTCGTATGAAATGCAATAAGTTAAGTTGATATTATATCTGAATTTGGTGAATCTATTATGGTAACCTAAGATGCAACAAGTCATATGTGAGGACCGGAAAACCATGAACATCGACACTAGAGCCAAATATCAATGACACCAAGTTAATCTTCGTTATTTGGTGCAATCAGAGGGTTCGGACATTTTGGGCTGCATAGTAAAATTTTAAAGTTTTGTTGACGGACTGAGTATCCTTTTTTTTACCAAAGAAAGGTTCCTTTTTCCGCAATTGTGTCATCTATTACAAGCTATTAAAGCTGTATAAAACGTCACAGGTATACCTGTACCAAATACCATTAAGCCGCCTAATGAAAATATTGTACGGAAAACGATCAGAATAGGCGACCAAATTCGAGTCCATAATTTTTCATCATGACAATGTTCGTCCTTATATTGAAAGATCAGTTAAAACCTTGTTGGATAATATATCAGACCTTGCGCCTTTTGACTACTATCTGTTTTGTTCGCTACACGCAGATATACGCAGAGAAACAACATGGAATCATCTTAAGTTTTCTGTAACAATATATAGTTGCGATGAACAACTTATAGTTAATTTAATTATTACCATCGTCACGGCAAGCAAGTTTTTGTTACTATTTGATCATTATATGATTCCTAATCCTAAAAATATGGTTGGTTTGAACTATATAATTTTCATAACGCAGCCAAAGTTTTATTAGTATTCCAAAATAATATTATATTTATATCCATGTATTATTAAGAAATCATGAAAAGTTTGCTTTTATGTAACCACAGTAAAACTAAAAATAAACAAATAATATGTTTGTTTTTCTTTAAGTTTAGTGTTTAGTTTTATTTAAATTATTAGAATCTAATTTTACGGGTTTATCTTTCAAAAATTCACAAGACCCTGCGCTATCATGTTATAGAGTTTATCGTTAACTTATATTACAATAGTTTGTGTTTGTTGTTGGTAATTTGCTTTGAAAAAACTGTTATAAATATACAATTTCATTTCATATGTTTTGAAAATATTGTATCGAGACCATACCTGGGACTAAGTTTTTTATTTGAATAAATTATGAAAATCTTCGTAATATGTAATCATCGGTGTCTTTATTTTATTTATTTTATTTTATTTTATATTAAATGTTATATAATTATAATGCTTTTCACTGCAAATTTATTTAATCTATATTAAAATTACTAATTGTGTAAAAATTATTTTGTACTATATTTGTAATTACTACTTCCCATGCGTGATTCAATTTCATTTTATTATTCTGAACAACGTTGCCGTTTCTAAACGTTTTTATTCTACCATTTTTATTAATCTACTGTAATCCTTTACAACAAATTTGTTAGCTATCTGAATGCATATATGAATGCATACACATGCAATTAGTAAAAGTATGATTTTATTATAAAAAATGGGAAGCAAAATTGTAAAGGTTACAAAATATTTAAACTAGGAACAATACAGTCAAACTTTCTGCAGAAAATGCTATAGAAGACGTTATTATTTGTAAAAGTTTGTCATCTTCACACATAGAATTGATTTTGGTTAGTTAATACAATTCAAGGTTTAATATTTTTAATTTCATTCAAAAATTTCTTCGAATTAAAATTTTTAACAATATTTTTTTCAATATTTTGGATTTTAAGCCAAAAGACATCTATGTGGTAATTTTCAAATTTTCAATCAATTTCAATATTGTTACTAATGACCAAATTATGTTTTATAAAATTACTCAAATTGGTTAAAAAATAGAATTTATTTTAAATGTAAATATTGTAAACATAAACTTTTTGACTGGAATTCTTTGGTAAGATTATTTATCTGACTTAAAACTAACTTAAGAAATATCGAAGATTCTAATCAGTTAAGTTTTAAGTTTTGGGCGCTATTCTATTTTCTTTATGCTGTATAAATAGTAGTTTTTTCAATAAAAGCTATTTAGAAAGTAATATATATTCCCAATCTTAACAAAATTAGCTATAGCCTACCATTCTAAAAATCCCAAAAGATCTACCAAATTTGAGAGGATAAATCCAAAAATGGTAACGTTGGTTTTGAAAATATTTATTGTAGTTTGAGTATTATTATTTTTTGAGTAAAAAACGATACCAAGGCATATTAAACCAGGTGATAGCGTAAGGGAGAGGAAATTTCAGCAAACAATTTTTTCTATTTTTTTTATATGGATTTTGACAGTAAAATAGATATTATTCTCTCTTAAAAAACCTGATTAATGTCAAACTCCATATAAAAAAAAATTGAAAAAATTTCTCTTTAATATTAGCTCTTTATTAGCCTGGTTAAATATGCCTTGAACGTTACAATTCTACAATTTCAAAGCCTGCTCACAAGCTGTTTGAGTTAAAGTGTATTTTAATAAACTTTAAATGATACAAGGTAGCTAGTGAAATGAGCAAATATTTTTAATAATATTTTTATAATATTGGGTGATTTGTTATATCAAATGCTTAGACAAGTAAGGCATGATTTTCTAAATATATATCTCACTATATTTCATTAATTTATTTCGTCTTAAATTTAAAATATTTTACAATGTTATAACACCCTTCATCACAGGTTAAAAGGGTATATATAAAATTTTATTATTTCGTGTGTAATTTCAACAATATTCATTTCCGATCCCATGAAGTATATATATCCTGGATCCTTATACATAGAAAAGTTGATTAAGCGATGTCCGTCTGTCCGTTTTTGGGTACCAAGACACCAGACGATTTACAAAAGAAAATTTTGGGATTGCAGTTACGCAACATCGGATCATTCATTTGATAGCTGCGGCCAAAAAACCACTCCCACTTGTATTTTTTTTGTTTTTTTCTGATTTAATGATTCTCTTTTGCTTTTTTTTTTGTCAAATAAATATTAGACCGCGACAGGTTGATCGCAAGGAGTGCATGCAGATCTCGGGAAATCAGGAACCCGCAGCAATGGCAGATTTTGTGTTTATTTTAGGGTTGGTAAGGTTTTTCTGCTTTGATTTGTATTAAAGGCCTTTATAGAACGCAATACATATAGATGTAGTCAATAGACCCAGAAGGTGTCCACTGGTAATCAGGAGCAGTCAATAAGCCCATTAAGGGGGATCAATATGACGAATTTTTTAACGAATTTTTTTTTCTTGCTTTTGTCTGACCTTTCTAACGCAATGTAGATTGCAGGAAGTTACTAATTTTAACAAAAAAGTACAAACAATTAAAAAAAAAATTAAAATTTTTCCAAAAATGGTTACAAAAAATTTAAAAAAAAAATTATATTATAAATGTTAAAAAAAAGAACTTTTAAAAAAAACTAATTTACAAAAAAATAATGCAAAAAAAATTTCAAAAAATTTCAAAAAATTTCCAAAAAATTAAAAAAAAAAATTCAAAGAAACATAAGAGGGTAAGGCAATATCTGGCTTTTCTATGGTGAAGGGTATATAATATCCGGCATGGCCGAATATAGCTTTTATGTTAATAATAATATGGTTGGACTACAACCGTATAATTCAATCATAAGAAGTTGTTCTTAGAGATTATGGGTACTTCAACAATATTTTTTCTTTGCGTGTAGCTGAAAAACGCTTCACCTTAAAATTATATATCATAAAGTAACTTCATTTGTGTCTGGCTTCAAAGGATGAGAGCTGGTTTTGGGGAAGAATACATTTTTCGTTAAACTTTAAATAGTACCAAATAAAAAAAAAAAATTTCCTTGTTTCCTAATTAAACAGGCATATATGTACTTTAAGCTTTACAAGGATTTAAACATCAGCTTGAAAAAAAGATTTGAAACTTGTCTTAAAATATAAGCCAATTATCGTTTTCTTTTGAATTAAAAAAAAGTTTTTTCATATATTACTAGACCTTATAATACTTTTATTCCTCTTTATCTGTCTACATATAACTCAACTTGCTGTCTTCTTATTCTTTTGTTTGTTTTACTTAAAACTTGATTTGTTAATGTTAAGTAATTATCCTGTAACCCTTAATAAACTTTTGTAATCTCTTTAAAAATCTATTTCTCAAATTACTGTCTTTCTTTAAATGAGTTTCATATTCGTAACTGCTCATTAAGATATTTTACCTAAACGAATGAACTCCCTATAAAACCCTGTAAGCAAAAATAATATGTAATTTTTTGAAAAACTTAATTCCAACTCCATACCTAATTGAATGGTTAATGGTGCAAACAACTCCATATACTTAATTTCAGATTTAGTGAAAAATGTTTGCTAACTGACATTAAAGATGTTATTTAAAAACACCTCTGAAAAAATTCCGAAAAACAACTTAAAAAACAAAAAATGTATACAATTAATTTTATAATAAATAAACAAAATACCAAAGAAGTATTCGACTGCAGAAAATAAAGAACAAAAGAAAAAAATATGAAATTTAAACCAGCGACACCAAACAACAGGTTAAGGAAGGTCAGTGATTGTAGAGCTGCTGCTGTTGCTGCTGCTGCTGAAGCAGCGAAACTATTGGAGCACAAAAGGTACAAGAAATAAAATAATTCTTGTCCAGTATTGGGCATTTTGTTTTTATTTTATCTAAAGGTTTTTATTGAATTACGTTGCAATAAATATTGCTTTTTTGTTGGTTAAACATAAAAGACTGTTTGAAATTCGTTGCATTAAGCTCTTTATAACTTTTGATTGACATATTGGTATCATTGGTTTAGCATACTCTTAACATAAGATCAAAATATTTGAAAATTCACGTTGTGAATAATATTGGAACTCTGTTTAACTAATTCAAACAATAGCATGGTCGTATTCAAATTGTCTGCTGTTGTCTGATGTGACAAAAACTTTTCTGTGAACTTTTGAAATCCAACAAATAAAGAGCAACATTACTTTGTTTGAATTCTAAAATCATTGTAAAACTCCTAACAAAAGCCTTTGCCTTTATTCCAAAACTACAAATCGCTCGTAAAAGTAACAGCTTTTTTTTCAAATTAATCAATTTTTAGTGGCCTGGCAAAAATGTCGAAAAAATCGAAATATCATAAATTTTTTATAAAAATATTTTTTTTTTTTTGATTTAGCAATTAATTTTACAGTCTTTGAATTGTTTTAAAAACCAGGGCAAGTGACAAATTTAAAATTTTTTTTACAATATAGTTTCACCCCCCCCCCCACCTGGGGTATTTTCACCCCTAAAAAATATGTCCTTCTACACCAATGTCAGTCAGAAATTTCTTTCAATCTAGAATCGTTCGTTTCAATAAATATTCAGTCGGTATCCCAACGTGTCGGCCTTTCGCTTATGCCAAAATAGTTTTATTGAAGCGATTCTGCCTTTTACTCTTGAAAAACCCTATACTAAGTAAAAAACATTAACAAAAGCAAAAATGTTTATAAAAAAAATCAATTGAAGATTTCAATTTAAAATAAAGTTAATGATGCTGCTTCATGCTATCAGCAGCTTAAGGCACAATTTTTGTTATGTTTTCTGTTTTGTGTCTTATGCGTTGTGCTTGTTTTTTAAGGTTTATCTTTACTAAACAAAATAAAGGGTCAACATACATAAATTAAATTTAAATAAATTGAAAAAATGCAAAAAAAAAAATAAAACAATTGAGTTTCTCATCTACCCGTGTACGAAATATTTATTTATTTATTTTTTTTTTTCTTTTAATTGTAACTTCAAATGTTTAGACAAGCAACAACCATAAAAAATTCACGTTGTCGCGTTTTTTTTTAAATTATGCAATTCTTGTTTTATTACCAGCAGCTTTTTATTTTGCTATTATTTAAGTTTATCATATTTTTATCAACGTTTTTGAACTTTATACATTAAATATTTTTTTATTAAATATAAAATTATGATTTTAGTTTTAATTTAAATGAAATAATTGTTTTCATAAATTAGCCTTGACTTTATTTGAACTAATTTTAATGTTAAAACCTGCCTTGAGCTAACTTATTCCCCAACAAATAAATTACAATTTTTGTTGCAAAATTAAACAACAAGTAAGTTTGAATAAAATATACATTTGAAGCAAGTCTACTTATATGAAAACATATTTTTATGTAAGCAGATTTTAACATCAAAGCCACATTTTGGATCCAAATATATATCTTTCCGACTACAATTAATCATGATCAAAAAAAAAACAAAAATGGACACTGAGAATAGAATCAGCTATCGACCCTAAAAGTATTGTATTTTGCAGGCTGTGATTAACCATGTACATGAAAAGAAAATTTTGTTTTAAGCTTAAACCTTGATAAAAACTTTTTAAACGAATTTCGAATACAAATATAAATAACAACATTATCATCACAATTTTTTACGAAGTAGCTGTGCCCACATACGTTGTGTGCATCCTGACAATATTTTGTTCGATTTTGCTTTGAAAGTAATCCACACCAAATTTTAAGATTCTTACGTATTTACTTTATATAAAGGTATCCAGCCCTGGATAAAATTCTAAAATTTATATAAAATTCTAGAATTCTAAAAATTATCGTAAAGCTCTGTAAGAGGCATTTAAAATATTTTAATAAAACTGTAATTCCACAAAGTTAAACAAAAAATCAAATACAAATTTTATTAATTGGCTACTTGGCAGTAACTAATTCATATTTTGTCATTATTTTAAAAAAGCGTTATTTGTTGCGCAACCGATTTTTAAATATCCCGCTTTCCAAAATAAAAGATGCCTTAAAGTATGCAGTGCCTTTAAATTGGTAAAAAAAAAAATTGCGTACTTTCACTAGTTTTTCTCCACTTTCTCTTGGAAATGAATCATTTTTGCGTACAAAAAGAACCGTATATTGGTATTAGGATATTAATGTACCTCCTCACAAAATTTTATTAAAATCCATCCAGTAGTTTTGACGTGATGCGAACACATACAGACAGGAAGTTACTTTTATTATATGTATAGATTGGTTTTAATAAACAATCAGTCGGCTCCCAACCATTTTTTTGTGTGATTAAGAGTTTTGGATTTGGTTTAAATAAAACACATAAATTTTATAATTAATATTTTTTTATTATTATTTTAATGTTTTAATAAACTCGCAGGATAATTTCTATTTTAAATGTCCTTTTGTAACTTTAATTATTTTTTCCTTTTTTTGTGTTCTTGCTTTGAACAAAGGCTTCTAACTGGGGGCGTTACTAGCTTTTACCATTCATTATATTGCGACTTGTCCCGTATGTGATCGTGTATGCAAAAAATGTAAACTTATTGTTTTATTTAAATTACACAATGTATGTAATATAACAAACAACATGATATGTACATATACTTGTTTGTACATGTTTGTATGCTTTGTACCAAATAACTTCTGCATGCCCGATCACGTTTATTGCTTTACGCTTAGTAACAAAGCGTACAAAGAGAAAGCAAATAGATATAAATATAAGAAGATCAAAAATATAATTGAAATGTTTGTGCACTTGTTCGTACATAGTTACACACATAATTAAATGTTTTACAATATATGTAAATATGTGTCAGAACTTGTCGATTAGTGCGAAAGCCTAGTAACAAGATCAGCTTGTTAGCAATTTTAAATTTCTGAATTCCCAATTGAGACAGTTGACAACATAAAACATTTTTGTTCAAAGCAAGAGTATATTTTATATATTTATTAGGTGTATTCATGTATATAGATCAATTACTTCATGTAAAATAATGTATAAGTAAATATGTACTTATACATACATATAACTCATATAACTCCCCCACGGTTAAAGTGACGCTCCGCGGAAATTATTATTTTCCATGTCATATATGTATGTACCTATTATATACATATTTAAGTCTTTTATATATTTACATTATTTTCTATAATTCTACTTTTTATGTCCTAAGAACCAGTAAACGACTACATAAGCAAATAACATAATACATATTTTTGTTCAATATTTTTTCTAATGAAGCGAAGTTTAATTTTATATAAAAATGGTTTATATGGACATATATTTTGAGTTTTTTTTTTTATATTTTTATTATATTTTTATATAACAAATAATAATACCTAAAAAGAAAAATTTTAAATGGAGAACATTTTTTTTTTTTAGAAACTATATAATTCTGTTCACAATGAAAAAACTATTTTTTTTTATATTTTAGTATGTATAGTAAGAAATTCTAATACAAAGTTTTTTTTTTTTTGAAATTATTAAGAATTATTTTAATTTCAAATAGACAATAAATTTTAAATGTTTTGTATATATAAATTATTAAGAATACATTTTTTTAGAAATTACTTGTATGTAACTTTTTCCTTTTT
This sequence comes from Phasia obesa, assembly GCA_949628195.1. NCBI lineage: Eukaryota > Metazoa > Arthropoda > Insecta > Diptera > Tachinidae > Phasia > Phasia obesa. Next base: position 48,328,012 of record OX451216.1, read on the forward strand.
AAATGTGACTTGTAATATTTGTGCCTTGTTCGAGTTATTACATGGTCATCGTCAAGTCTGTCTACGTAGATTTTTCTAAACTTTGCATGGTTTTTTCCTCCTCTGTCGGTTTTAATAAATACTTGTCCAGTACGAACTTCACAATTTTCACGAGATCGATTTAAATTCAATATAGACTTTTCTTTTAATTTCATAATTTTCTCTTTTATTCTCGGGTAATCTTCACTTTTAATTAACCCATTTTGAAAATCTGTAGGCTTACAACCTGTAGTTGAGTGGATTGTGTTGTTATAAAAGGTGATTACTTTATATATTTTTTCTTCTACACTGTCGCTGTCCCTATTAGGATCATGTCTGAGCAGGCGAATGTGCTCATTCATCGTGTTATGAAGGCGTTCTACGTCTGAGTTCGAACTATGGTTATTGTTTGAGGAAAAGTGAATTTCGATGTTATTTGTTCGTAGAAATTCAGTAAGTGGCAAAGCTTTGAACCCTAACTCATTGTCCGTTACAATTTTCTTAACGCTTCCCACAATACTAATATATTGAGTAAGTGCTCTTTTAAACTCTATCCAAGTTCTATTCTGAATCTTGATTGCCTGAGCAAATTTCGAAAATTTATCAATAAATGTCAAGAACAAGGTTCTTTCGAGACAATAGAAGACATCTATATGTACTATCTGATGAGGGCTATCGGGAGTCTCAGTAATATTAAATTTTTGCTTGATTGGCTTTCGATCATATTTTTCTATATTGCAGATGTCGCAGTTGTTTATATATTGCTGAATTCTTAGCTTAAGTTTTGGGTGGTATATTTTTGTTCTCAACTGTTCAAAATTTTCATTGATACCGCGATGGTTATTCCGTTTATGTTCACTTTCAATACATTCATGAAGCCGATTTTCATCAAAAATGTCTTCTAAAATACTGTCGCACTTTGTAATTTTCAAATCAGAATGTTCTGAGAAATATTTTAAGATTGTTTCTTTAAGAATTTCATAAATTGAATTATCCTCAATAAATATCGCATTGACTCTAGTGGGATGAAAATGTTCTTTTATGATTCTGAGCATATCTAGTTCGTTAAAAACATTTAAGCTAATTATTTTTCTTGTATTATTGAAAATATTCTTATTTTCTATTCTCAAAGAGTTAGAACTAGATTTCTCAAATACAATCTGGTTCCTATATACGTTTAAAGGAGAGCTACTAATGGCTATTATAACTGGTTGCACCCCTGGAATCAAGTTTATCTGTGGATCTATTCGGGATAATGCATCCGCATTCCCATTGTTTATACCTTTTTTGTACCTTATTTCGTAATCGTACTCTTCCAGCTTTAGCCGCCATCTTATTAACTTCGAGTTCGGCTCTTTGATGGAAAAAAGCCACTGTAACGGCTGATGATCTGTATGTATTACGAACTTTCGGCCAAAGAGGTATGGTCTGAAGTATGTAACAGCCCATATAACCGCTAATAATTCTTTCTCTACTGTGCTATAGTGAGTTTCATGTTGGTTTAATGTTCTGCTCGCATAGCAGATAGGATGATTATCTTGGGATAGCACAGCTCCAAGAGCAAAATTACTAGCATCTGTATTTAAAACGAATTGTTTTTCAAAATTAGGATAGGCTAAAATTGGGTCGTTGGTGAGAAGAGCTTTTAGAGTTCTAAAGCTTTCGAGATAATCATTGTCATTAAGGTCTATTTTAGTGTCCTTCTTCAAATACTTTGTCATTCCCTTAGCTATTTTCGAGTAATCTTTTATAAATTTTCTATAATAGCCACTTAGGCCTAAGAACTGTTTAATTTGTTTCTGAGTTTTGGGTAACGGATAATTAATAACACATTCAATTTTTTTAGGATTTGGTTTTATACCTTTATGTGTAACAATATGGCCTAAAAACTCAGTTTCTCTTTTGAAGAATTCACACTTATCCACCTGTATTTTTAAGTTCGCACCCCTTAGCTTGTCAAAAACAAGACGTAGCGAGTTAATATGCTCCTGGAGGGAAGTAGAATATACTATTATATCATCCAGATATACTAAACAGACCTTGTTAACTAATTCTCCGAGGATTCCATTCATAAGCCTCTGAAAAGTGGCAGGTGCTGTTTTCAGTCCAAACGGCATTCTGAGGAATTCGTAATGACCGCCTTCTACCGAAAAAGCTGTTTTATGAATGTCCCTGTGGTCGATTTCCACTTGATGAAATCCTTTTGCAAGATCCAAAGTACTGAAGTACATGCATCTTCCAAGTTTGTCCAGGATTTCATCAATATTGGGAATTGGAAAACGATCATCTATAGTTTTTTCGTTCAATTTCCTATAGTCGACGACTAGTCGCCATTTCTTTTGTCCACTTGCGTCATCTTTTTTCGGGACGATCCATATGGGTGCAGAATATGCCGAATTGGAGGGTCTTATTATACCACTAGCTAACATTTCTTCAATCTGTTTTCTTACCTCATCCTTATGAATGTATGGGTACCTATAGGTTTTCGAAAATACGGGAATTTCATCCTTGGTCAGAATTCTATGTTTTATCGCGTGTGTAAAAGTTAGGTTTGAATCTTTTTTATAAAATAATTCTCCGTAATCGTTCAATAGGATTTCTAAATTGAATTTTTCTTCAGGGTTTAGGTGGTCTAATCTAATTATATCTAACACAGAATTTTGGTCGTCATTTTGGTGGAAGTTATTGTCAATTAAATGATAATTTTCTGGAGTAACCGGCCATGAATTGTCCTTCGTTAAATAAATAACTTCTGGGCATTGGGATGAAGTTTCTACTTCAATATTAAAATTGTGTACGTCATAAACCCCTTCGGAAAAAATTATGTCACCGACGTCATTTCGTTGTTCCGCGACGTGAACTAGCCCACACTCAATATTAGTTATAAGCTTGATTTTACGAACATTTTGAAATAGCAATGGTAAAATTTTATTATTTATTTGTAATTGATTAGTTTCGTAATCTATAATGGCTCCATGCTTACGAAGGATGTCATTTCCTAAAATACCATCATAATTGTTATGAAATTTACATTCAATCAACTGAATTTTTTCTTCAGTGTTTCCTAATTCAGAAAACATTGGTACTTGGTAGACTGTATTGACATAAACTTCGTTTTGAAGAGTTTTTAACGTTAAGGTACTAGCATTAATTTTCCACTTTGGATCACAAAGACCTGGATTCACAATGGAGTGAGTAGCTCCAGTGTCTACTATAAATTTTAAACTATTTTTTACAACTATATATGGTAATTGACCGGCGAGGCCGGAAAGGGAAAATTTTGTGGTGAAATATTTTGACCGCCATTTTCTGGAAAATCTAACATTTGTGGTTGTTGCGGAAAATGGAAGGGATTTGTGTTATTTTGATTACTTTGAGAATTTAAACAGGAACTTTGACAAACATCATGACCAATTGTTTCTGTACCATTATGGTTGTAAAAAGGATTTTGATTAAAATTATGACAAAAATTAGTTTGAATGTAAGGATTTGGTTCGAAATGTGATACTGACATATCACTTATAGCATTACTGTTCAAATTATCGGATTCTTGTACTATATTAATATCCATTGGCTCTGGAGCTTGAGAATTCGAAAAAGTATTTTGTTTTGGAAAATTATTCCTAAAGTTTTGACTATTATTGCGATAATAGCTATTTTGATTTGAAATAATACTATTGCTATTGTTATTTCGATGAAAGCCGTTATTTCCTGGGATAGGTCTATTAAAACTAAACTGACTATTGAATTGAGCATTATTCTGATTCCTTCCTATCCTATTTAAATTTTGATATTGAGCATTGCGATTGTTTCCAAAGCTTTGGATGTTATTAGCATTCTGGGTGCTATTTACTCGTGACTGTTTAAAATTTTTATTACTAAAATTGTCCCTCGAATTATTCCCATAGTCACCATATCCTGATGTAAAAAGGATATTCATTGCCTTCTCCAAGGTATCAGGATTTCTGCAAGCCAATATTGTTTTCATGGGCTCAGGAATTTTTGACATAAAAATATTTAATGCAGTTCTTATATTATTAGCAGCAATTTGTTCGCTATTTATATTAACGCCCATATCAGAAACAGTTTTATTATTTAAGCTACGTAATTTGTCCTTAATTTCATTGTAAAAGTCGATAACGGTTGTTTTGAAATAAACGGATCTTAATTTATCATATAATTGCTCTATACTTTGGTTCTCTCCAAAATAGTTCATTAAAACAGATTTAATTTCTTCCCATGTTTGGGCTTGGAAATTTATTTCAATAGCCTCTTTGGCTTTTCCCGTCAGTTTACTCTTTATTAGGTCCATAAATAAAAGTTGCGTTAGTTCATCATACCGAACAAAGAGAGGATCTATTCTGTCCACAAGACTAACGAACGTGTGCAAATCTTTTCGGTCACCTGAAAACTCCGGTAGCTTTCCTAAAAATTCTATTGGATTTAACGAAAGGGGGATAATTGGTTGATTTCCCTGAGCCATTTTATTAAAAGTTGTGTATTGCAAAAAGTATATTGTTAACAATCGAAAAAAGCACAAATATTTATGTTTGAATAGAAAATTTTTAGTTCAGAATGAATAATTGAAAAATAATAATAAATTTTATACAAAATATGTTATTGAAATATAGTTTATAAATATATGTTTCTTAGTATACAATATATACTTATTTTATCAGCAGCGTTGTGTGTTTTGATGCAAGTAGGTCGTCCTTCCCTTAGGGTCCTTCGTCTCAGATCCTTTATGTTATTATATGGTTCTTTCAGCTACTAATCCGGAAAAGTTCTTTCTTTACACTTAGAGTTTTATTGTTTTTATTAAAAAGGGTAACAATTGTTTTTTTGATTTTATTGTTTATTCCAAATTTAATATTTTTCGGTTCATTGCAAATGAGTTTTATAAGTAATAATTTCCTGCAGAGAGGACAAATTCGATGTTTATTTGATTGAATCTTTAAATGTTCAATATTTGTCTATATTATTTTTTTAAACAATTCAAATTTTACGATTTTCTGCAGCTTTTTGTGTTAAAAGGATATTGTTAGGAAAAAATTTTCAATAATTTTTAATATTTTTGAAATCACAAAAGTTTTTTTTGAATAATTGTTTAAGTTTGAGGGTTTTTTTTTAATAGTTTATAATCTTTTTGATTGAATTTAGTTAAAAGCACTTTTTATCAATGTTTATTTTTTATTCAGGATATTAAACGTTGTCGTTTAAAATGTTCTTGGATACCCAATTTGACATTAAAATATCAAATATCCTTTTTTTTATATAGTTTTCGCTTATATAAAGGACGAAAAAGGATATCTGGGTATCCTACCGACTGCGCCAGTTTTGGATTTGGTTTAAATAAAACACATAAATTTTATAATTAATATTTTTTTATTATTATTTTAATGTTTTAATAAACTCGCAGGATAATTTCTATTTTAAATGTCCTTTTGTAACTTTAATTATTTTTTCCTTTTTTTGTGTTCTTGCTTTGAACAAAGGCTTCTAACTGGGGGCGTTACTAGCTTTTACCATTCATTATATTGCGACTTGTCCCGTATGTGATCGTGTATGCAAAAAATGTAAACTTATTGTTTTATTTAAATTACACAATGTATGTAATATAACAAACAACATGATATGTACATATACTTGTTTGTACATGTTTGTATGCTTTGTACCAAATAACTTCTGCATGCCCGATCACGTTTATTGCTTTACGCTTAGTAACAAAGCGTACAAAGAGAAAGCAAATAGATATAAATATAAGAAGATCAAAAATATAATTGAAATGTTTGTGCACTTGTTCGTACATAGTTACACACATAATTAAATGTTTTACAATATATGTAAATATGTGTCAGAACTTGTCGATTAGTGCGAAAGCCTAGTAACAAGATCAGCTTGTTAGCAATTTTAAATTTCTGAATTCCCAATTGAGACAGTTGACAACATAAAACATTTTTGTTCAAAGCAAGAGTATATTTTATATATTTATTAGGTGTATTCATGTATATAGATCAATTACTTCATGTAAAATAATGTATAAGTAAATATGTACTTATACATACATATAACTCATATAACTATTAAGCACGATAAGTATTTATAATTTTTTCTTTTCTTTTTAATTGAATTACGGACAATAATGAATTATTTTGATTTTCAGAATGTGCCATACATATATCAGCGCTACACATTACTAAAAAAAGTGTTTTTTAATGTTCATTAAATAAAATTATTAATGCAAAATTATTTTTAGAAAATTTTTTTTAAAAATAACAAACTTTTGGCATAACTTATAATTCGTTATTAATTTTTTCATAGCATCTCTCTTTGTTCTTTAAACAAAGAGACATTAAAATTCAACGTTACATAAAACGTCAGTAAATGTGTTTCTTTCTTAAGTCTTTTGTTATGATACAACACTGAACCAAATGTCGTAGGTAATATTAGCGAAAAAACATTGCTTTAACTTTAACGACAAAAAAAGATAACTCGACTTAATTTATATTCAAATCTACGATTTATTCATATAAACTAATTTTATTTAAATCAACAGAAATTCTTTTGTTACAAACATATTTTATTTGCAATTTGAAAAACAATTTATAATTAAAATATTATTTTTAATATAATTTTAATTAAATTTTTTATATTATTTTTATTAATATAAAGGGTGATCCATTTCAGGTATTTTTTTCAATAGCCTTTTTTTGACAGATCACGTGTGAGTCGTGTCATGCTGTCATGTTATTTTTGTTAAGTATTGTTTGGCATTTCATAATGGAGGGACTTACGCCTGAATCGCTTCGCTCTATGTGCTCTTGAAAAGTTCCAAGAAGAAATTTTGTTTAGCGATGAGACCCATTTCTGTCTCAGTGGGTATGTAAACAAACAAAATTTCCGCATTTGGGATAAAGAGCAACCTAAAGAGATTCAAGAGCTGCCAATTCATCCAGAAAAAAAAACAACGGTTTGGCGTGGTTTGTGGGCCGGTGGAATCATCGGTCCATATTTCTTTAAAAATTATGCCAGTGCGAACGTAACCGTCAATGGCGACCGTTATCGTGCCATGATAACCGACTATTTGAAGACTGAAATTGAAGCTCGTGATCTCTGCTACGTTTGGTTTCGGCAAGATTTCCCACACATCGCTTCAATCAATGGATTTATTGAGAGAACATTTCGCTGAGCTTATAATTTCACGTTTTGTGCCGGTCGATTGGCCACCAAGGTCGTGTGTTATCACACCGTTAGATTTTTTTCTCTGGGGATATGTAAAGTCTACAGTTTATGCGGACAAACCCGCTTCGATTCAGGCCTTGGAGGAAAACATCACGCGTGTCATTCGCCAGTTACAGTCGAAATGCTCGAACGAGTCATCGAAAATTAGACTCAATGGATGGATGATCTGCGACGTAGCAACGGCCAACATTTGATAGACATAATCTTCAAAAAATAAATGCCAAGGAATGTTCTTTGAAATGATAATAACCATTCTCCATTAAATTTTAATTTTCTGTGTTTTTTTTTTTCTTTATAAAAGTAGGGGACCTCGAAATGGCTCAGCCCTTAAAAAAAATTAAATAAAATTCTGTTAAAAATAATTTTAAAAAATAGTTAAATATTCATCCCTAAAAAAGACTAATGTGATTAATTTATCTATTGATTTTACTTAATTTTCTTGTAATTTACTAAGTTTTTATTTATCTTATCAAAGGTATGTCTAATTAGGGAAAATTTGTAAAATTTAACTTCAGTAAAATTATTTGATTGGACATGAAAAATTGAAAACTTTTTAATTTTATAATTTTAATTTCAAAGCATTTGTGAATTGTTTGCAGTCAATTTCGGTGTGCTGTTGAAAATTAAATTTAAATTAAAAACTTTTTCTGGCAAATCTTAAACTATTAAATTTTTTTAGTGCATTATACCCTTTCAATTTTTTAAATTTTTTATTATACAATATTCTGTTACATTCTTGCCATTGAAATTGATTTTTCTTTTGTTATTTTGGGACGTAATATGTCATCAGTGCGACATTTGAAAACTACGACGTATCTTGTTTCTTTATACAAAACATTGCACAGTGGTACGATATTAAAAAGTGGTATTAAATATGCAACATCTCAACCTCTTAAACAAATTGTGGTTCATAGCAGAAGACCTAAGATTTCGATTATTGTAAAAACACCCTGTTTTAGAATAAATTGATTGTCAGGGTTGACAGTCTGGTTTATGGGAACCCAATAATATATTTTTTTTCGTTTTACATTTACGGAAATCACATGATCGGGAAGATTCTTCTTGACAACTTATAAAATTGTATATTCTTACAAGATGTTATCTTCTTGTTATCTTATGCTCTGCTATGATCTATAATTAGTTTAAAAAAAATCGGCTAATTAATTTAAAGTTTTATATTTACTAGAACAATTTTATTTTTTAATTTACTTTATTGCAATATTACTTTCAAATTAGAAGTAAATTGTATAGAAAAAAATTGTTGCACCAATTAAAGCTTTTTAATTAGTTTCAAATACACATTAATTTAAGGTTTTATTAATTCAATTATTTATTTAATTAAAGTTTTATTTTGATCTTTCTTAATTAAGTATATAATTTAATCAATTATAAAAGTAATTGGCATTACATATGAAACCAATTAAAACCTTTAAATGGTGCACATTTGTTTCTGTGTTAAAAAACATTTTTTGTGAAAATAAAATTTAATATTCTGTAATATAATTCTATTAACATGCATAATTTTCATTGTGTTTTGTAGAATTTTATTACCTATAGAGTATTTTTGGCGTCTCTAAAATTAGGAAAAAGGTTTCCTTATGATCTGGCCTGAGTAACCAGTGAAATACGTATAGGGACTAGCTCTTTTCCCCCAACAAATAAATTGCATTTTTATTATAAAACGTTTTGGGTAATTAGCATAATATTAAATAATTAATATTTTAATTCCCAAAAATGTTATTAATAATTTCGGAAAATTTTTCTAATTTTCTACACACATTTTAGTTTGTTTCTAATAAAAACGAGCTGATAAATTTTTAAATAATATTAGTTTAATTTTATTTTTAAAAATTTAATTTTAATTTAACTTAAAATATTTCTAATTTACATCTTCATTAATATATGTGACTGGTCTTAATTATTTTTTAAGAATAAATTAACTGGCATGTTAAAAAAAAAATAGAGGAAAACATGCTAATTGTAATCAGGAAGCTAGCAATGATTATTAAAGTAATATTCATTTCCGCAAAATATGCGATAAAAAATAATTCTAAACTTATTTGAAATACAGAAAAAGGAGACAATCAAAATTTATAAAGAAACGATATTAATAGCTTTAATCTTACAAGTCGATTATTCATATATAGAGAGATTTTTCAAGCGTTTATTTTACAAAAAAAATATATATATAAATTAGTAAATTTTATTTGTATTTAAAAAATTTCCGTACTTTTCTTTTAGTTTTTACAGAAAAGTTTATGTAACATTTATGAAAATCTTCCTTTTGTAGAAATTAAACTTTAAAAAACTTTGCGATCCTAATATTTCTTAAAAGCACTTTTTAAAGGGTCTTTTATTGAAAAAGATATGTATGTGTTACTAAATAGTATTGTATCGCCAACTAAAATACTATTTCTTATATGTGGGTCAAGACACAATTTGAAATTATAACTTTTTAGCAAAGCTCTTGGCCGATAGAGTAGTAGTAATCAATATACAGACCCATTATTCTTCAAGCTTAAAGCGCCCACAAAAGTGCATATTAATGGTTTGATTATCAGACCAAACTGAGCAGTTTTAGGAGTTTGCTTTTTATTAATTTAAGTAGCCATTCCAAATATAATAATTAAAATATTATAAAGAATCGATAAAACATTATATCTCTCAAGCCACTTAATGATGACAACATTGCCATAGAAAAGCTTATATATTTAACACATACCAGTAATCGAAAAATCGGAGGTCATCAATTCTCTTCTGTAAAACCAAACATCCAAATATCACCCTATGAAAACATGTTTTTGGTATATAAGTTAAGGTCTTTATTGATGGTTCATAAATTAAATAAATTAAATAAACAAATAAATAACAAGTTTGTGTCCGCAGTCTTTTGTTTACAAGCATTTTTTTTTATTTTCTTGTCTTTGAACTATTTATTTATTTATGCAAAATTTATCTTTATGCAAATCATATAAAATAAATTTAATAAATTTAAGGTTGTTTCAGAATTTGTCGCTAAATAAATCGTTTATGTTGGTCGTGAATTTTATGTAAATTTTAAGATTAAAAATAAAACAAAATATGATCATTTATTTTTATCTGTTTGAGTTTTATTTTAAATATAGGTTTTTCCTTTAACTAAAGATTAGTAATTTTTAAAAATAGCCATGTATTTCCCATATAGAGAAAGAGAGATTTTATCTTTAGAAGCCCTTAATCATACAGTTTTGTTTTCAGCATGTCCGTATTAATTGTGTTTGTTATAAACGATTTTTTTATGTTTACACATAGACATAAAATGAAGAATCGATATGACCTGTATCTAAAACTCTCAACGAATATCAATTTCACTTTAATGGTCATTAGTTTTTTTCTATCTCCGGTTTATACAAGTGATGTCAATGTGGTTAAGAAAGAATCTGTTGTCCATGAGGCGCTGCTATCATAATTTTTTTAATTTTCATTATTATATTTCGTTTATAAAATTTCGTATATACATATATTTTTATATATGTATATACTTATACTTATATATAATTGTCGTAGTTGAAGATATGTTTAATACGAACAGTTTTGGTACAGATTTACCACAGTTGCTAGTTTGCCGCATTAACCTGATAATGATCTTATCACTGTGTCTATAGATTGACAGCCATTTTTAGGCTAAAATACAATTTGGAATTTCTTGATTGGATTATTCAATCTTTTAGGATATAAAATTATTTATTTTATTTGGACAAGCATTGCACTCTTTTTAAAAGCGGACAGATTTACTCAATTTTTTTCTTGATGAAGAACACAATTTTATAGGCTTTACCAGACCTTGAAGAATAATTTTTAAAAATCAAGCGAAAATTAAAGAAATGCCAAGCTCTAAAATAATTTGCATGGGTGACGTACCCAACTTTATGACCACATAGCACCACCCCTTGCAAGTGGATGGTACCAAATTTTGGATCAATCAATTTCGTGCCAAATTTTGGACCAATCGGCTTATCCCTTTACAAATGACTGGGTTTTTTACATAATATTTTGATTATACCCCACAGTGCAATCTGAGAGCAAGCAGATCATAAAATGTCTAATATTTATTTATAATAGATATTTTAGAAGAAGTCCTAAATTATTTTGTTATTGGGAGTGCTTAATTTGAAATCAAATAAATTTCAAACGGTTTTCTACGGTTAATTTAAAATATTTTCTTATTTAAACGTTTCCAAAATAGCTGTTAAGAAATGAAATTAAATAAAAATAATGATACTAAATTTAAATCTAGAATATGGACTTTAAAAATACAGAAAAAAATGTAATTCTTTTATTTATTTAATATTATGCTAATTACCCATAACGTTTTATAATAAAAATGCAATTTATTTGTTGGGGGAAAGAGCTAGTCCCTATACGTATTTCACTGGTTGCTCAGGCCAGATCTTTTATATTTAATTCATATATTCACTTTAATTTGCAAAAATTAGAATCCTTATTTAGGTGATACGCAGTGTACCATTTTAAAATTTGCATTAACACTTCAACTTGAAATAAACATTTTAAACATTTCAAATAAACAAAAAAGGCAACAGCCCACAACAAAACGACGCAGACATGAAACATGTTAATAAAACCTAAAAATATAAACTATGTTTTGTTGAAATCTTTTTATAACATCATAAAATAAAAAAAAAACACAACTTTGCAATTTGTTAAAAATAACATTAAAATAAATTTGACTCACCTTCACTATAAAGCCAATGCAGCAAACAATGAACCACAAAAAGTCTAGAAATGGGTCAATCGAAGTCACAAACTTTGTTACCAAAGTTGACTGAGCTTTAACAGCTCCGGTGGCTGCAGCTGATGATGCTGATAATGATGGCACATTTGCATTTGATAAATGACCATTCAAGGTATGACCATTGTTATTTTCTTCAACCATTTTAGGCAACTTTTCTTTAACTTTTCTTGTTTTAGAAGATAATAAGACTTTTGAATTTTTTTTTCTTTAATTTTTTAAAATCATTAATAGATATTTTTTGTAGATTTTTTTTTTTTAATTTTTATTCAATTTTTTGTTTATTTTTTTATTAGATTTTTCTAATTTAACAATCCAACTTATTATTGCCAAATTTTGGTTTAACTGTAACGTATTTTTTATTTTGATAATTTTGTAAGCATTTGTAGCAAGCAGAAAACGTAAAAACGGAAAAAACAGAAATAGAAGGAAAACGTTTTGGGTTTCAACCGAGTTCACACGTCCGCTCTCATGAGCGTAAATAACTTTTGTGATCGTTAAGACAAAGCAAAAAGCCTTCTTGACTCTAAACACAAAACAGCAGCCAAAATACAAAACACAACAAAAAAATTACAAGCAATAAAAACAATAAAAACGAATTTATGTTATTTTTTGCTTTTCATTGTTTTTGCGGTAAATTTTGTTTTCAATTTAATAGTTAAAAGTTTTTCGTTTATATGTAGTTGTTGTGGTTCCGACTTAGACTCAACACTAACAAAGTATTAGCGTTAACGTGATCATCTCACAGTTAAATTAAACTATTAAATGTTTTTGGTTTTACAATAAAATTTTCTTGTGCTAGTTTATATACATATATTTGTGGGCAAATATGTACGTAGGTGGTCCCAGAATTAGCCTAAATAACAAGAAAAAATGTAAGCCATATGACGGCTAACAAATTCATGGATTTTTTTCTTCCATAACTCTCTTTCAGCGTTACGTTGTTGTAATATTTTTTTTTAATAGTAATAACTGTGGTGCTTCCTAAAACTTGTTTTAATAAAATTAAAATTTCTCATCTATGCCAATGTACATACATATGTATTTTTGCTGAAAAATAGCAACTTAGTAACAAATTAACTACCCGAATCATCTATTTAGCATGGATTTTTAATTGCATATTTGGCATTTTTTTTGCATATTTTGTGACTAAGTATAAATTTTTAATATTTTAAGAGCATACTTTGATCTTTTTTAAATGCATGTATTTTTATCGGGTGGGTAAATTTTAAGGCCCGATGTTGAATGTGAACCACACCTAAACGTGAAGCTTTTTCTGCATTTCTCAATTTCAGACTAACTCAATTTGAACCATGGGAAATATACACAATCGAGCATTGGCCAGAAATGGCAACGTTGGATGATCAATTTTCGAAGAAAATCATCTTCAGTTATGAGATACAGGCAGCTGCTGTGAATGGTGTTCGCCAATTGAATAAAATTTGTATTTAATTTGTGTTTTTACTTTGTGGAATTACGTTGTTGTTAAAATATTTTAAACACATTTCATAGAACTTTACAATAATTTTTAGAATTTAATATATATTTTAGAATTTTATCCAGCCTTTATATAAAGTAAATACGTAAAATTCTTAAAATTTGTTGCAGATTACCTTTAAGGCAAAATCGAACAAAATATTGGCAGAATGGAGACAACGTATGTGTCCTTTTTGATCCCACCATGGTCCCACTCTGAAATTTTTATACCGTACTCACTAAGCCACGTTAAAAAACATATGTAAATTAAAAAAAAATTAAAAGACACTATCTCAAAGATTTTAATAAAACTTTTTTTTAAATAGCAGAAAAAAATTTGTTAAAAAATTTCATGATTCATGTGATGTGTGTGTGATGATTCATGATTGATACTAAATTAAAGCGTATGAAATACCCTTTAACTGTAAGAGATAGAATTTTTTAAAAATCACATTTGGATTCAGGGATAAAAAAAGTTTCAATGAAATCTGAAGTAGTCATTTTGAATGCCTTGTTGATTTGACGTGGAATTACCCAATAATAATAAACATTTCTAATTTATTGGTTCTCCTACCTTGTCTAGAATTAGGTAAATTGAAAAATTCCTAATTTATGTTTAGGATTTTTATTATATATTTTGATAGCCTTGTTATGTATCAGGTGGTTAAATTTTAAGGGCCGATGTTGAATGTGAACCACAGATAACGAAAAAATGGCTCTTTTGCGCGACAAATTCAATGGCCGTGTTATCTAACGTGGTGGCGATGTCAATTGGCCGCCAAGATCATGTGATTTGACACCGTTGGATTTCTTTCTTTGGGGTTATTTGAAAGAAAAGGTGTACGTCGATAAGCTAGCAACAATTCAAGAGCTAAATGATGAGATAATTCGGCTCGTTAACGGCATAGAACCTCAATTATGCCTCAGCGTCATCGAAAATTTGGAGCAACGGTTGGAGGTGTGCCGCCGAGGTGGCAGCGGCCATTTGGCCGATATTTACATTACATAACTAAACCATACCAATATTATTAAAATAAAAAAAAATTACAATAATTTCCTAAATAATTTGTGTTTTATTCAAATTCAACATCGGCCCTTGCAAATTTTACCACCCTTTATTACTTTAAAAGGTCCAACTGCATATTTCTTTGTTGAGACTTGTAAAAAATTATAAATAATATGATTTTAATGGTTACATTAAGAAAACATTCCGAATTAGCTGTATAAGATTTTAATTATTTTGGAAAGTTAAATGTCGCCTATGGAAACATCTTCTCTTAAGTTCGCTACACATGAAGATTTTCTATGTACAATGGTTACATACGTTTCAGCAGACTTATAGGTATGTGGAGGAAATCGATCGATTTAAAAACCTTCTACAAACCAGATCTTTGGCAACCCAAAAGATAAAATGCAAACAATAATGAAGAAATTAGACAAAAATATAATGAAATAGTAACTCATTTCCTGTCTGTCTGTCTGTCTATCTATCTATCTGTCTGTCTGTCTGTCTGTCTGTCTGTATGTCTTCCTTTTTTGTGTTCTCATCACGTAAAAACTACTAGATGGATTTTAAGAAAATTCTGTGAGGAGGTACCTTACCATCCTGATTCTAATATAGGATACTTTTCTCCCGCAAAAATATCTTATATCTCAGAGAAAGTGGTGAAAAGGTACTGCCTACTTTAAGACAACTTTTATTTTTGAAAGCAGTATATTTTAAGCAATGTTGCGCAACATGTAAAATAATGAATATAATGTCTGTCTTTTACTGAGCTTTACAATAATTTTTAGAATTTTAGAATTTTGTATAAATTTTCGAATTATATCCAGGAATGGGTACCTCTATACAAAGTAAATATATAGGAGTCTTAAAATTTTTGGTGGATTACATAAAAAGGGAAATAATAAGCATATCCAAACTCTTTAACCAGGGATCGTAAATAACAGTTATTAAAAAAAATGTAACTCAAAAACTCTTTATGTTAGAGTCAGCGGAGATCTATACTATCACATATCTATGGTGATCTTAAAAAGTATATCTCATCTCCATAGTTAAGCGTTTTAGTTATCAACGAAAAAATAAAACTTCGAATGAAACACTTTAATTTTGCCGACAGAGAATAAATCTGTTTTGAGTTTTATTTTTCCCCGTCAGAAAATAAAACTGATTTAGTTTATTTTCTTCTTTTTAGTTTCTTTTTTATTGGGTCTATCGTTATTGGGTTTCGTTATTTTCTAATATTTTTTATTAAATTTATTGAAAAACTTTAAAATTTATTCAGATTAATTTCCGTTTTTTTGCAAATCCTTTAACAGCAACATCATTAAGACACAGTCCCAATTGAACTGGATTTATCACCCAACTTTGCTCAGCCCATATTTTTCAAAAGATATGTAATGTGTGGCATTTTTATGGCCACTGGCTGGTATCCTATTAACTGGCGATTCTTCAATACAATTATCTGATCATCTCAATTCTACCATTCAAATACTTTGCAAATTGTATATCCGTGTTTAAAGTAGTTTTGTAGATAAACTATAATATATATTTGGTTGGTATAAGAGCGCAATTTTCTCGTATAATATCCTGTTCATTTGTAGCCTTTTACATTGGCTATTGGTATTGCATTTTTTTAAATGAATTAGGCATGGTGACCCCAAAAAAATATAATTTTTTTTATTTCTACCATTAATCATTGATCAGATAACGATATATTTATATTTTTCGGTGTATAATTCTCTTAACAGCGTCTTCCAGAGTGAAAGGCCGTTTTGATTAATGTTAATTATCTTCCTTGAAAGGCTATTATATGAAGTCGAAAAAGTTTGAAGATTTTGAATTTTGCGTCTTTACTTGATAACGGCTCGTGTCAAATGCAACATGTGCTTTCAGAATTATTACGAGTAGCTGAGGCAGCAATTTCCAAGCACTTAGATTCATATTCAAGAAACAAACTGGGAGTTGAAGCTCATGATCTGACTCTAAGACACATATAAAGGCGATTGTGCCGGTCTGAAATGCTGCAGTGAGCCAAAACGAAGTAGTTTATCCATAAAATTGTTACAAATAATGATAAATGCCTTTATTATGATTATCTAAACACACAAAAAATCGTAAAAGAAACCCGACCACGAAAATTGTAACCAAAGCCTAGTACTTATGACGCCTGCATAATTCTCTGTATTTAGAGGAATCAGCAGGGTATCATCTATTATAAGCTGTTAAGGCTGGGTGAGACGATCATGGTAGACCTGTATGGAATTTAAAGAGATCACCGAGCGAAATAATTTCCAGAATATGGAACCGGCGACGGGTCCATAATTTTCCATTATGACAATGATCGAATTGATGTTGTTCGAACAGCTAAAAACTATCTGGTAAATAGTACATAATTTTCCATATATCCCAAAAACAGTCCTTTCTGACTTCTATTTATTTTTTTTTTATTGCAGACTGGCCTAGCTGAAGTACATTCTACTTTAGAACAAGGTATAGAAAATTTGAATCTTGATTCATTTCTGACCTCAAAAAATGAAAAGAGGTTGTACGATTGATTTCATAAATAACTAGGCAGATTAAACAATTTCACAGCTTCTGATAGATAATGATTTGAGTAAAGTTTATTAAACCTTCATCTAGAAATAAACAATAATTTTGCATAAAAAAGCGATGGGAATTAATAATGCACATAGCAAATTTCATTTTTAGATTTAATATTTAAAAACTTATTTTTCAATTTTTAAATCAACTCATCGGTTATTTCCACGACCAACTTCGTACAAATGAAACCTTAGCTTTATTATAAGACAATTTAAAGCTTTATTTTACTATTAAAGCTTTTTGATAAAAAAAAAATCATGTGCCAATGGATTGGTGTGTGTACGTAACAATTAGTGTTCAAGTTAGTGGATAAAAGAAAATTCACTTTTCGTGTTAACTTGGCCCCAAAAAAAAAACGAAACAAATAAAAAAAAAAATTTTACTCTAGACCTTCATCTCCTAACAAAAAGACAACGCGATTCCAGACTTTACAGCATGAGTACAAAAAAAAATTGTGTTGGTCAGTTTTCTTTCATTCACTTGGCTTCATGCTGTTTTACAAAATTATTATTATTGTTAATTTTTCATTTATTTTATTTATTTTTTGTTTTTATTAGTTGTTTCAGTAGCACTTATTTCGCATAGTTTTCCTTTGACTGATGAAGTCTCTCAATTTATAAAATAAAGCTTTTGAAAAATTTGAATAAAGTTTTGTTCTACAAAATTGTTGTAATTATGAATTTCAATTATGTTAAGGGTATTCACTTGTATAATATTGTTCATCTTAATAATTTTAATTAATTATTAACTTAAAAATAAGTGCTCATATCATTAGTTTAAAAAAAAAATACACAACATAATGTTTAGTTTTGGGGTTGCTGTTTTTATTTTAATAATTCTTTTGCATTTTATGAGTGTATTTAATTCTGTGAATTATAATCTAGCAATACACTGGCGTAAGTATTCCTACCAAACTGAGGTATTACTGCGGTTGGACTTCATAAATCAAAAGATAACTAATTGTAAAAAGGCTCGTATGGTACTTTATAAGTTCGTCTTCAGGAGAGCTAGGAGGGCCCTTTTGTGCTTTTGAAGTAACCTAAGCTGAATAACAACGATATTGACAATACTTCGCAACTCAAATATCTTTAGGGAAATTTGCAGGTAGTGGCTTGTACGACCAATATTTATGTGAATATCGAGCCCTTACGAAAATTAGAATGGAACAGTCAGACAGTTGGAAAACAACAAGTCGCTAGATAGACATCACTGAATAACTAGGGGGAATCAAGTTTAATATTAATTTAAATAATGATTTACATATGAAATTTGTAGTCAAGCTTAAGTTCGTTTTATTCTCTCTAAGAAAAAATAATTTAAATTACAAATTGTGTGATGATATTAAAGAATAATTGGGAAAATAAAATTTTTACACACCAGCAGAGCGGAATGTACATTTTCTAGGCAGCTACGTCCGTCATCAGCACTCTTGGTATCTATCTACTTAGGGTAGTGTTTAGTTGTAAGCATCATCTATTTAACCAACCAAACTCAGATAAAGGAATACGAGAAATCTTGAAGTTAATTATCAATCGTCTGTTGGTAAGAACGAAGTCTACCACTACCTTAAGAAGCTTCCCTCTTCTTGAATATTTTTAGTTCGTTCTCACCAACAGATGATTGATAATTAAATACAAGTTTTCTCGTATTCCTTTATCTGAGTTTGGTTGGTTCCTAAAATCGAATGATGACAACAAAGAGAACCAAGCTGAAACTGCAGCCTATATTTTTTTTAAAAGTGGGAAACTTGGTTGGAGGGCATACTTGACCAGTTGATATGGAGACTACAGACTATTTTTAACCGACTTCAAAAAAGAAAGAGGTTATCAATTCGTCTGAATGTTGCTTTTTTATGTATGTATCCACAGAACTCAGACATTTCTGAACCGATTTTAAAATTTTCTTTATTTGAAAGGTTATGCTTTCAGTTTGGTCCCGTTTTAACAACAGTTCATTATACTAAAAATTAAAGGGTGTCCCCATACAACATATGTGTTTTTTACATGTATTAAATTCAAATTTTAAAAAATTAAAATTCAAATTTTAAAAAATTTAGTGTCGCTATAGCTCCCAACAGGAGAAATTAATAAAAAAAAAAAAATTTAAAACTTAAAGGGTGTCCCCATAGGTGATGTATTTTTACCTATAAGGGCCTATCTTTTGAACCGTTATAGACAAAACCTTAAAAATTTGACAGAATATCGATTACTATGACCGTTATAATAAAATGTATAAATATTCAAAATTTTAAATTAAAGGGTGCTCCAATAGTTCATTTAATTTGATGTAAAGGCCATACTTTTGAACAGTTGTAAACAGACCGCTGAAATTCACAAGTTGCCAAGTCCGCTATAAGAAAAAGTATAAAATTTGAATTTGGAAATAAAAGGGTGTTCCAAAAGTTAATGTAATTCTATGTATGTTTCCAAACTTTACAACTGTTATAGACAGACAGCTGAAGTTTTCAAGGAACCTGTATTGCAAAGTCCACTATAGCAAGTATATAATTTGAATTTGGAAATTATAGGGTGTCCCCCTGAATTATATAATTTGATCTATATGGCCCTATCTTTTCAAGCGTTAAACAAAAACACTTGAAAATTAGGCAGAATGCCCACTACCTTCTCTGGTATAATAACAAGTACAAATATTTGGAATTATAATGTAAAGGGTATCCCAATAGTTCATGTAATTATATATAAATGGCCAAACTTTTGAACCGTTATAGACAGATAGTGAAATTTACAAAGCATCTTTGTGGCCAAGTCCTCTATAACAACAGATCTTTAATTTAAAATTGTAAAAATTGTAAAAGGGTGTCCCAATAGGTGATGTTATTTGATCTATGTGACCCTATCTTTGAAACCGTTATACACAGAGGATTGAATGGTGTCCCCATAAAAGTCGGATGCTGGCGAAAATAGCTTAACTTTTGAACAGTAATAGGGAGAGGCTTGACATTCACCTAGTCTTTATTTTTTTTTTCCCACTCTAATTTTGGCACATCTTTTATTTGGTTTAAATCTAATTCTTACAGATTACTTCTTACATTTTTAGTTTAGAATTGGCTGCAGAACTTGTAAGAGCTGAGGGAAAACAAAACTAGAGCATGGAAATTATTCTATTAAAGATAATTTCACAAAAGTCTTCTAACATTATTAAATATATAATTCCTCCAGCTATAATTTTTAAATTCTAGTTATACAAACTATTCAAGTTTTCCATAAACTAGATTTGGAATCATAATTTATCGCAACATAATGCAAAATTCTAATGGTTTTAATTATCATTTATTTTACCTTGAACAAGATTTTGTTTTGCGTTTGTATGTTTGTTTCAAAAATAGTTTTTCGAACTTAAAATTAAATTATGATGAAAACTGAAGCAAAATTGCTGCAGCCAATATTAACTAAAAGGTGCTTCCATCTGACAAGAATTATGAAGTTAAAAAATAATTAATTGATAATGAGATAAAAAGCTTTAGAACCTGTTAAGTTTTGTATATTATCATAAAAAAGTGGCGCATCTACTTTTTCCAATACTTTAAGAGACACTGAACTTAAGCAAAATTAAGGCGCAGTTCAATGAAATTTTTGAAAGTGGTAAATTTGAGGGCGTTAGAAAAAGTTATACAAAATGCCTTTTTAATTATCAAATTTTATAATAAAAATCAGATTTCTTTAAAAATCATTCCTAATTAATACGTGTTAATGTTTAATTGACAAAGAAATACGTTTAAATTATTTTTATTATTGGCATGCTTGTTCAGTAAGAATTTTAAAGAAATCAGAGAAGTGCGGGTTAGGCTCAGGCATCTTTTATGGGGCAGTTCTTGATTTTTAAATTTAAGTTTTTATTACCAAAAGAGTAAAAATGTTTTCACTAGAATGTTTGTTCGTCTGTCAGCGCACATAGGGGTAATTTTGCCGGACATTACTTTGTTATACCCTTCACCACAGGTGGAAAGGGTATATATAAGTTTGTCATTCCGTGTGTAATTTCTACAATATTCATTTCCGACCCCATAAAGTATATATATTCTGGATCCTTATACATAGAGAAGTTGATTAAGCGATGTCCGTCTGTCCATCTGTCCATCTGTCGGGCAACATCGGATCATTCCTTTGGAGGCTGCGGGCCAAAAACGCCCACCTATATTTTTTTACGTTTTTTTTTATTTTTTTCGGCTTTAATGATTCTGTTTTGTCTTTTTTTTTTCAAATAAATATTAGACTGCTACAGGTAGATCGCAAGGAGTGCATACAGATCTCGGGGGATCAATAACCCCCTGCGAGGGGCGATTTTTGTTTCTTTTTAGATTGGTAGGGTTTTTCTGCTTTGATTTGTATTAGAAACCTTAATAGAAAGCAATACGCATAGAGGTAGCGAATGGACCCACAGGGTACCCACTGATAAATAGGAGCAGTTAAAAGGACCCCCCATATCCTGAAAAAAGTTATTTAATTTTATAAAAGCAAAATAAGTATTTCTACAACAATGTCAGAGTTTACGATATAGCTGTCGTCTTCAATATCATTAAGTAGCTGACAACACGGCGACAATTGTAGCAACGGAATTTGTTTTCATTTGTCTTCTATTTCTTTAAAGCATCAATAATGAATTTTTCTCATACGACTTAATCTATATATAAATAGGCAAAGACAAAATTTTGGATCCCTTTTTCTCCTATGTTTGTCAACCGATTTTGTTTATTTTTTCAACGGTTAGTAGATATTATCTAGCTTTAGTGCACAGTCTATATTTGATTAAAATCGTTTCAGTATTTTAGGAATAAATGGCTCCTTAAATTGCTACCACTACACATGCTAAAAACACACATGTATGGGGTAGCTTCAAGTAAAACCAAATGTGCGTGTTTGTATGCAACTTCATTTTTTTGAAAACAAAAAGAGAAGGAGTAATTATACAGTTGTTTCTCTATTTAAATTAGTAAAGTTGAAAACATAACATCAGATGAGAGTTAATAAACATGATTAAATTTGTATGTATGTCTACACATTCCTACATATGTTCACATGTGCAAGAATGACGAAAACATGAAAACATCTTATGTGCACATATGTACATAATTAAATAATTGCCTTTTAAATCAATGCAAGAAATTTGAAACAGTTATTTTATCGATTTGCATTTGTTTTTAGTTGTTTTGTTTTTGTAAATGCATTTTTTACTCTTCTGATAAACTGAATTTTATTCTGTATGTACATATGTACATATAATTTCATAATTTGCTTCTGAATCAATGCAAGAAATTTGGAAACAGTTATTTTTTCGATTTGCTTTTGTTTGTAGGTGTTTTGTAAATGCATTATTTTTCAGCTTTATTTTATTCTTAGCTTCAAATTATTAAAGCCTTTGTTAGGAAGTGTTAATTAAAAGTGTGGTGGTATTTTTTTTTTTATTATTTACCTTTTTAAAAATTTCTAAAGTGTATGTACATAATTTATAAAACGTTTTAAATCGGTTTAAGATTTTTAAATATTTTTGCCTTTGAATTCAAAGTGACTGTTATCCTAATTTTGCATTTATTCTGAAAATATATTTTCTTTTTTGTTAAAGAAACTAATTTTTATATTTTTTTGAGATGCCACGAAGACGATCAATAACTGGTAGAATGGAGAGACGGCGACGAGCAATTCAATATCTTACTCAGAACAGATCTGGAAATATTAACACCGACAATCTGCGTAATGACAATGAATTATTAAATAGTTTTAAATGTGCTTTCAATATTGTTCCAAGTAATTTTGTAAGTCATAACTGTGGTCCAATGCACTTAATATGCCGTTTTTGTAGTGCTAAGCATTTTGAGTCTGAAGTAACTCAAAATGATTTATCTTCTTTTACAGCATGTTGCCACAAGGGAAAAGTTTCTTTAATGCCATTGTCTAAAATAGCTTTTTTAATTCTTTATTTAATAATATGAATTCACAAAACGCTGTTGAAAAGCGTAAAACAAAAAACTTTTTTGAAAATATTTGTGCTTTTAACTTAGCATTTGCAATGGTTAATACAGAGGCAAAAATTGATAGAAATTGTATGCAAGGAATCAATCATTTTAAAATTCATGAAGTGTTTTATCATCGCGTCGGTGCATTGGTGACTAAATGTGCCAGAAAACCATGCTATGCGCAGTACAATGAATTACGCACAATTTATTTACTTTTTTTTAAACCGAAATAAAATACGTCTCACTACTACGAGTATTTATAAGATTTTTGTTACAATTTTGTTTCCCATTTTGTTTAATTTAATAAATATATGAATAACATGAATTGCTATTAACGTTTGTTTCATTAAAAAAGAATGTGTACTTATGTATGTAAACTATATAAAATGTGTCAGAAATAAATTTGGTCGAATTTCGACCACGGGGCGAACTCTAGTTTAAGTAAAGAGTCAACATTATGGATAATACTGTACATGTCTGTATAAGTAAAATCACCATGGTGAAGGGTATAGAAGATTCGGCAGGGCCGAATATAGCACTTTTACTTGTTTTAGCTTATATTGGCTCTAAAAATTTACTGAGTGTTAGATAATGAAATTTGATAAAAAAAAATCTCTCTCTATAGGCTATTAAAGCTATAAAACAAGAAAAATCAGACCAAGGAGAAAAAAGTTCCCTTAAAAGAACTAATCCTACCTCTGAAAAATTCAATTTCTTTTAAGTTTTCCTAAAGTTTTGTTTAGCAAATGCAACTTCTATAGTCAGAAAATGTTCGAAAACCTAAACTTGGACCCTGAAGATTGTAAAATTCTATTTTTCGCCCCTCCCCCTTTTCTGGGCGGTGACATTAAATATTATTTGCTAAAATAATGTAACTATTAAAAGAAATTGATTAAACACGCCTTTATACCATAAAATTTAAATTTTTAAGTTTCGATGGCCAGGGATAGGTATCTTTCCATCACACCCCACTATACGTCCATGTGAATTTAAAAAAAAAAAAATTTTTTTTGCTAATTTCCAAAAAATATTAATTTTTAAGCTTTTATGTCGAAGAGAAGAATATTAATAAAAATAATTTTTGTAAATTATTACTATATAGTATTTAATTTAGCTGAGCATAATTAATTTATTCATAACTAGCTGTGCCCGCCAGTTCGTCAGCGGCATTATTTTGCTTTAAAAGTAACTTTAAGACTCTTAATTTTATAGTGCTTCAGATATGGTTTATGTTATATTACTTTATATAGAGGTACCCATCCCTGAGCAGTTACTCAGAAACATAGGTTTTATATAAAAATCTAAAATTTGTATAAAATTCCAAAATTATTGTAGAATACTGTAAATAGTGTTTTAAATTACCCGCTGACAAAAATAAAAGTTGTTGCCAAGTTTGCAGTGCATTTGAATCGGTAAAATTGCTTACTTTTACTACTTGTTCTACCTCTATCTTAGTAATTTAATATTTTTACAGGAAACAAATATCCTATATTTGAAACACGATACTAAGGTACCTCTTCATAAAATTTTATTATAATTCATCCAGTAGTTTTTACGTGATGCAAACACAAACAGACAGGCAGAAAATCACAGTTTTATTATATGTGTAGATAATAAACAATTTACACTACTAACAAAAAATTTTATTTAACGTAATAACAATTAATTTATTTGAAACAACTTATACAAAAAGTTTCTTGCTCGTATCTACCTATGCAAGATGAGCAAAAACAGAATAAAGGTGAAATGCGGCAAAAATGCGCAACGTTTTTTTTCCACAGTATAAAAGTAGAGATCGTGAATATTATAGTGATATATAACATTTTTACGATCGCGATAGCCCTCACTCTCAAAAACCGTTTCACTTTTTTTAGAAAAAAATTAAGAAAAAAATAATCCTTTTTTTTAATTTCGAAAAAAAAAATTTATCGTAAAAATTTAAAATAAATTTAAAATAAAATTTAAAATAAAATTTTTCGAAAAATTAGTATAAGAAAAAAATCAATCAAAAATCTTAATTCGTTTATCTATAAAAAAATATATTACAAACCTCTCAAAATCGTATAAAGTCAATAAAAACGCAAGCGATTTACTCAACTTTCCTGATTTTAAAACTGTCCCAAAACGACATATCTCAAGCAAAAGTCTTGAAAATTAACTATACGATGCAGAATCTTGACGTCTGTCGAGCTGCATACTTGATACTTAAATTTTTACACTTCTCAAAATTGATTTTTGGCCTAATGTCCGGCTGGATTGGCAAAATACCCCTCTGTGCAGTGGCTGCTATCTCTGGAACCGTAATAGGACTACTCTCGAAATCTTCACAGAAGTTGACAACTATAAGAATTACTAAATGTTAAAGGGTGTAAAGTCACGTGATATTTACGTATATGGAACCCTACGATTGTGAGTCTGGCTCTTACTGTGACTGATTTATTTCTCTATATAAATACGAAAAAATGTCTTGCTAAAATTAAAGCTAAGTTTGGGGTGCATCGAATTTGAACGGCTTCTTAAGTGGCAATAACAATGTGAAGTCAACCAAGTTACCAGACACGTTACGAACTAATTGTGAAAAGAGGTTTCTTATTAAAGGGTGATTTTTTTGAGGTTAGGATTTTCATGCATTAGTATTTGACAGATCACGTGAGATTTCAGACATGGTGCCAAAGAGAAAGATGCTCAGTATGCTTTGACATTTCATCATGAATAGACTTACTAACGAGCAACGCTTGCAAATCATTGAATTTTATTACCAAAATCAGTGTTCGGTTCGAAATGTTCAAATGTGACAAATTTTGTTCAGCGATGAGGCTCATTTCTGGTTGAATGGCTACGTAAATAAGCAAAATTGCCGCATTTGGAGTGAAGAGCAACCAGAAGCCGTTCAAGAACTGCCCATGCATCCCGAAAAATGCACTGTTTGGTGTGGTTTGTACGCTGGTGGAATCATTGGACCGTATTTTTTCAAAGATGCTGTTGGACGCAACGTTACGGTGAATGGCGATCGCTATCGTTCGATGCTAACAAACTTTTTGTTGCCAAAAATGGAACAACTGAACTTGGTTGACATGTGGTTTCAACAAGATGGCGCTACATGCCACACAGCTCGCGATTCTATGGCCATTTTGAGGGAAAACTTCGGAGAACAATTCATCTCAAGAAATGGACCGGTAAGTTGGCCACCAAGATCATGCGATTTGACGCCTTTAGACTATTTTTTGTGGGGCTACGTCAAGTCTCAAGTCTACAGAAATAAGCCAGCAACTATTCCAGCTTTGGAAGACAACATTTCCGAAGAAATTCGGGCTATTCCGGCCGAAATGCTCGAAAAAGTTGCCCAAAATTGGACTTTCCGAATGGACCACCTAAGACGCAGCCGCGGTCAACATTTAAATGAAATTATCTTCAAAAAGTAAATGTCATGGACCAATCTAACGTTTCAAATAAAGAACCGATGAGATTTTGCAAATTTTATGCGTTTTTTTTTTTTTTAAATTTCTCAAGCTCTTAAAAAATCACTCGTTATTTTCAATATTCAATTTACAGCTATCTGTATGCGCTACACATGCTTACTCACAATACTTTACTCGCACTACTTAACTATGATTAATCATTTTATATTTTTTAGCTTTTATATTATAATTTAATTAAGTACAATAACACACGTTTCTCAAAATTAAAATCTCATTTAAGAAAAATCGAAATTTTTCATTTGTTTTCTTTTAAAAATTATGAAAAAGAAAAAAAATTGCATAAAGAAACTAAAGAACAACTTCCTTCCGTCAAAAACCAACAACAGCAACAATAAAAACTACTAATTAATTAAAAGTTTTTACAATCTTTCACACATTTCTTATAAGTGTTTAAGCACTTCACCTCACTTAAACAAATGTTTAAATAATTTATGTTAATTTCACATATTGATTGTTGCTTTTGGCAATAAATTTTTTCTTTAGATTTTTTATTTGGATTTTAAACTTTTTTTCAATGTTTTGCAAAAATAAACTCATGTTAACAACTGGCGATGACTGGCAAATCGAAAGAACAAAATTAAAATGACATTTGCAGGACATGCGCAGAAAGAAGGAAGGCAACGAGAATCTTTCAGCAAAAACAAAACCTTAACATGTGTTGCTAATTGTTGCAGTCCAAACACTTAAAGGTTCATTATCCTTAAAGTTTTGACATATTGTAGCCATAGTTGCCAGATGAAATTGGCTAAAACTAGTCAAAAAAATCGTGAAATCTGCAAAAAAAAAGTCGTCAATGAAAAATCGCTACATATTTTGTGCCATATTCATAAAAAGTATTTTTGGGTTATAAAAGGTTTATAAAATAAAAATATTTTTTATGAATTTGGCTCTTTGAAGTTGTACTTAGTCATTTTCTATGGTTTTTTTATTCTTCACTAGTTTAATAAGCATAGCGCTCCTTTAATGTAACATAGCCATATCTCCAAAAAAACATTAAAATTGCCAAAATGGTTTTGAAGTTTTTAAAATGTATGCTTTATGGTTGGCCCGAATGTGTATAACCTGGATTTGGTTTAAGATATAATTCTTGATTTTTTCTTTAATAATTTAAAATTATTTAATTTTTGAGATATGACTAATTTGCACCTAATCGTTGTTTTTGCAGCATTTATATAATATACTTAGTCACTGATGGTTAATCTCTATACAGGCCAGGATTCACTATCCTACTCAATCGTACGATTTAACCACAAAAAAAAAAACTTACAGAATTCTGTCCTACTCAAAATATTGTTTCGAAATGGCGTTGTATCACATAAAAAAAAAGATTTTGTAACTCTGATCGCCTGGGAAAAAATATTTTTTGAAATTTTTTTTAAAAGATTATCAAATCGTACAGACCTGTCAAAAATATATAATTTTCTAATCCACACTATCATTCCCAATTTGCACACATGTTATTTTGACAGATCGTATGACTGAGTATTATAGGGAATCATGGCCTTAACCAGCACTTTCATATGATAAAAAAAAACCCAATAATCAAAATTAGTAATTGCAAGAGCAAATCGCGAGGCGAATTTTGGGATGATTGGCTGTGTTAACTAACAAAATTCCCGATTATGAGCCGATTTCAGATCGACCCAAGGTAGAACAGGCGACAATTCATCCAATCGGTGCAGATTTTACGACACCTCGGCACGATTGGTCGGTACTTAATCGAAAGCTGCGTTTATGAGGTCATTACCTTCAATAATATGAGCTACAGATCAATGAACGTTATGTGTGTGGACGATATGTGGTGCTAATAGAACGGCACCACACAGTGAATGCCACAATAAAAATTTTGCATTGGCATATTGTTATTTCTCGGAAAGATGATGTAAATTCCTCCTTAAATCGCTAATTTAAGTTAATATGTCGCGAACGACCAATGCACTCAAAGTCGACATAGGTCAGGCTATCTAATAAGCTGGTTAGTAAAATGCTCAGATCAGTGCCACTGCACAGTGGGGCAGAAACTAAATATTTAGTTTATAATTCAGCCATTTGTAAAGGGGATAATTCGATTGATCTGAAATTTAATATTGACTGCATTATGTAGCCACGACATAGGTAACCACATACTCAACAATTTTTAGAGCTTGATATTTCTTCATTATTTGTTTGTTATATATCGTCCTTAAGCTCTAGTTAAGGAAAACAAAAAGTAATGCTTATCTATAAATTATGTCTTAAAATAAGGAGTTATACGCATGTAAAAATTATTATTTTTTTTTTTTTTTTGATGCCCTAGGTCCAGTTTTTTATCATAATATTATAGAAATTTCAAGGTGATGTATTTTCTCAGTTCAGAACTAGACGATTTACAATTTAACAATTTTTGCACTTTTGTGTAATTTAGCCGTAAAATTATTTTTTTTAATAGAAAAAAATTTCCTACTGAATATATAGAAATTGATTTTTTTTAATCAAAATTCGTGAAAACAATTATCCTTTTTGGAGCTGGACTAATTTAATTTTTTTTATTTTACTTCGAAATCCTAAAGCTGGGATCCGAAGAAGAACACTGGTATAAAAAAGCTACGTACTTATGAGCAAAAAACCAAAAACTCAAATTTTGGGAATTTTTCTTTATTTTGAGAATTGTGTAATTTCCTTTACAAATTGGTATATCCTTTGATTTCTTGTGGAAAATTTCATATCCACATAAACTTGCAACAATTACAATTATTCTTTCGTCAAATCTGGTAACACTGGTACACTTTTAAGGGTTGTTGTATATTGTA
Source organism: Phasia obesa (assembly GCA_949628195.1). NCBI lineage: Eukaryota > Metazoa > Arthropoda > Insecta > Diptera > Tachinidae > Phasia > Phasia obesa. The sequence goes on from OX451216.1 coordinate 48,357,380, forward strand.
CATATGTATAAATTTACGTACGTAACCCTAAAGAGAAAATAAAGTGTAATTTATTCGTATGCCAAACATATAGTAAAAATCTTTTTTTCTTAACTCAATTGATATAAATTTAAACAATGTTAAATGCAAACAGCTGTTGTTAAGAGATTGCGCATTTTCATTTTACACAAGAATACATCTCTGTTTTTTTATAATTCAAAAACAAATAGTGTCACATAACTGTAAAATTTTCATCCGTTAAATTTTATTCTTTTTATTTAAATACTATTAAATATAAAACTACAAAAAATGTAGCCGCAGAATAGATAAAACTAGGATTTCATCCAATGCAGAAAAACCTGCATCATCTAAATTAAAAAGTTATTATAGAGATTATAAAAATTATAAAAAAGTTTTCTTAAGTCGTGTTCGAAGATCATTTTCTTGTAAACTATGAGCTTTAATTTTGTTATTTATTATTTCATTTTTCGAACTTAATTTCAAATTAATTGGCTGCCTTTTTTTTGTTAAAACATAATGACGCATATACATATTTGCAAACAAATTAAGAAGCTGCTTTTAGATTCTTCCAGTCTATTTAAAACTTGTTTAAGAATTAGTTTCAATAATTAGTTAGTTAGTGTTTTACATTGCTGTTGTTATACCACAAATTATCTATTTGAAATTAAATTGGCGTTTGGTCAGCAATATGTGTTAAATCAAAATTTAAAGTAAAAATGGATTACAAAGATTGTTATTTACGACAATTTATTATTCCGAGAAAATCAAAATATTTTATAATACATCTGACACTATTGTATCGCCATTACTTATTTATATTCTATACAGCACAGTGCACATTGGGGCAGAATCAAAATATTTTGAAAACTCAGCCATTGGTAAAGGGGTAAGCCGTTTGGCATGAGCATAGCAGAGGAGAATATCAGCTTAAGTTTTGACGGTGGGCACCATCCACTTGACAGGGGTGATGAAATGTGGTATCCAATTTGGGTACCACGCACCTGCAAATTCTTTTAGAGCTTGGCATTTCTTTAATTTTTGTTCGATTCCAATGAAATTTTCTGTGGATAAGTAGTTAGTCAACAAAAATCAAATCGCAAAAAACCTGCAACATTAAGGTAAAGCAAATCCCACAATTCCCAAAATAAATGCCGAAAATCCCAAAATTGAGTTTTTTTAGTCTTTTTCCCATAAAGTCGACATATGGGGTTATAAAATACTTTCAGCAATAGTGGGAGTATATATAGCTTTATCCCAGCTTTAGGATTTTAGAACATATTGGCTAAAATCAAAATTTCGTTGCAAAATAGGTCATATTAAAGACCTCCATCTTCTACAAGGTTAATCAATTTTACACGAAATTTGGTTTAAACATACATACGTACATATTGTTAGTTTACACAAGGATATAACATATTTATATATTCCTTAAGAAAATTTTCTATTAAAAAATAATATTGACAATTTTTAAGCTTAAATACACGAGAATTCAATAATTTTGAAAATTTTCTGGTTTTTAACTCAGAAAAGATATAATGTTAAAAATTTTTACTAACTATGGAAGAAAATTTAAAAAAAAATTTGACGGAAATTTTTTTAAATATTTTGAAAAAACTGGACTAGGTAAACACTACCCCAAGTAGATAGATACGAAGAGTGCTGATGACGGACGTAGCTGTCTAGAAAATGTGCATTCCGCTCAGCTGGTGTCTAAAAATTAAATTTTCCCAATTTTTCTTTAATATCATCACCTAATTTGTAATTTAAATTATTCTTTCTTAGAGAGAATAAAAACGAACTTCATTTTATGTAATACATAAATAGTTCGACTAATAATATTTAAAATTTTTAAAAATAATAAATTTTAATTTTAAAATTCTTATAACTCCCTCGTTTTAAAACATAATTTACAAATAGGTTTTATATAGACCTTTAAGACCATTTATAATTTTTAAAAATCAAAAAACTTAAGAAATGCCAAGCTCTAAAAGAATTTTCATGGGCGAAGTACCCAACTTTGAGACCACATAGCAGTACCCCTGGCGAATGGATGTACCCACCGTCTAAACTCAAAATTTTATACAGATTTGTAAAGCTTCATCCCTTGGCTACATGCTCCAAAAACTTTAAAAAGGATTTCACAGCTCCATTGTTAATAATGTTTTTCAAACATATCATTCCCGTTGTTTTAAGATCTAACGAGTTAAAATAAAATATTAAAATTTTTTTCTTAGTCCATTTAGAAGTTGTGTCAATTCAAATTCTATACTTTGTTTTGCAAAAATCACCTTCTCGTGAATTTTCCAGTGTCTAAGGTAAATAACATTAATCTAGAAATCATACACTTTTCTCTGTTAAAAATTATTTGTATAGAAGTTATATATTTAAGCTGTAGGAGATCCAAAAAGCTAGCCTATTAATGATTTTTTTTTATCATTTTGTATGTAAAAATGCAAAATGTTTAGTGAATTTATCTACCCTCCAGAACCGGTTAGTTCCTCTTACTACACAGTTAGACAGGAGACTATAGAAATGAATAATCGGTACTTTTACCGATTATACTCTTACTAAATTATTTCCCTCCTAGCCCCACAACTTCAATTTGAAGCTGTGACCAGACATCAATTTGATAGTCTAAAGGACAGCGAGAATCTCTGCCTGGAACACACTACATTGATCGGGGTTCCGAAGTTTCTAAAATGAAAACCCAAGCCACCACATTCCTCTTCGAACCATTCGTAAAACCTACGGCACCGTTGCACAACAGTTGATTGTGTTACATGCATTTGAAAAAAAAGGTAAGGGCAGATCGTGTAGTACAGTGTTATTATTAAAATTATTATTAACTAGCTGTGTCCACACACGTTGTGTCCATTCTGTCAGTATTTTGTTCGATTTTGCCTTAAAGGCAATATGCACCAAATTTTAAGACCTTTACGTATTTACTTTATATAAAGGTATTCATTCCTGGATAAAATTCTAAAATATATATTAAATTCTGAAAATGATTGTAAATTTCTATGAAATGTGTTTAAAATATTTTTATAACAATGTGATTCCAGAAAGTAAAATTACAAATCAAATACAAATTTTATTCAATTGGCTATTTAGCAGTAAGTAATTTATATTTTGACATTATTTTAAAATAGCGCCATCTGTTGCTCAACCCTGTTTAAAATATCCCGCTTGATTAATATTCTGAGGGGTGAGAAACTTTAAAGTTAACTCCCTAAATCGATTAAGGAATTATATATAAGTATAAATATACAAAGGGATGTATTTGAATCTGGGATAGATGCCTAGGATAATGCAGGAGGAGAAACCTGATTATCTAATTTTTCGTTATATATATTGCGATTAATATATGTAAACTTCAGACACTTACATTTTTTAAAAAAATAGAGTTTAATATAGGGATGACTTCTTCTTTGTTGCTTCACCGTTCGAGATAGAACGTTACAAAACCCGACAGCAGCTCGGTTATGATTCAAGAATGATGGCGCCAAGCAACAAAGAGGAAGTGCAATAAATTTCAATATAAGGCAAATTAATAATAATAAATGATTAAAAATCTATTGCGAAGCAGGGTTGGATATTTATAAATAAAAATGTAAATTCAAAATTTAAATTAGACAAAATACAATACATATGACTTAAACACCGCTTTTAAAAATAAAAGATGCCTAAAAGTATGCAGTACCTTTAAATCGGTAAAAAACGGCGTACTTTCACTGCTTTTATATTTATTTATATCTATATATTTTTGCGGAAAATTGCAGCAAGGATACTAAGGTACCTCCTCACAAAATTTTGGTAAAATCCATCCAGTAGTTTTTATGTGATGTGAACACAGACAGACAGGCAGGAAATGAGTTACTGTTTTATTATATGTATATATATATAGATTATTATGAATAAGTGTTTTTTATCACACGTTCTTGGGTGGTGTGAGGTATCTTGCCTGTCTAGAATTGTGGTAGGGGTAGTTATATTGTCTATGGAGGCAAGTATTATTTTTATTGGAAAATAATACATATATTGAAAAATAAATATATGCATTGTGAAATTTATTAAAAATCTGGGACAAGGAAAAATTGTATAATAAATCAGTAAACATGTTAGAAATTCCATTTTTTCATGGATGATTAGACAAGAACATTCCCTGTATGATAGTTTTTATTAAAAAATATTAAACTTCTTAAGCAAAACAATTATTATCAATTATAACGTACAACGTTCAAATTATTTTTTTTTTTTTCATACCATAAACTTTAAAAAACATAATTCTTAAACAAACACAATTAACACTCAATTAACATCTTAATTATTTTTTTTTTCTATAAAAATAAACATATTTACACACATACACGCCTAAGCTTTAAGTTTATTAAAATATTTCACAAATAGTTTTGGAATAGTTCAAAACATAAAATCTACACATTAACACTCTCAAGTTAAATTCTTAAAACTTGTCTGCTTGCTTTCATGCTGCTTGTCCAATTCAAGGTCGTCAAAATTATGTTTTTATTATTAAAAGATCTTTAAAAAAATTAAAAATATTACATTAGGAAATAAAAATTAATTTTAGTCGATTTATTCACTCTAAGCACAGTGGACAAAAAGGTCATTTTAGCTTATAGAACTTGATCTACTCAAAAGTAATAATGCAACGTGAATAACTTTTAACAGCAATAATTCGGCTTAATTAGTTAGAATAAAAAATATATTTTTATTTTCTTATACAACCCAACATATAGGGAGTACCAATTTGTATTATGAAACTAAGTTTTCAAAACAATTTAATTTAGTAGTATTAAATTTCGAATATTCGATTTTTTTACCGAAATCTTAATTGTTGTTGAAATTTTAAAATCTACTGTACAAAATTTAATTTTTTGTAAAATTCCATTACTTGGGTAAATGGGAAATTACTTTCTTTTGGTTTATGTGAAATGGTAAACTTTTAATATTTTGCTGAAATTTCGATAATAACTACGAGTTCCCGATAAAATTTTCGTTTTTTTAGAAATGTTGGAAGTTTTTGAAATATTGTTCTTTTGCAAGTTTTCAATAATTGGGTGAAATTTAGATTGGGGTGAAAATTTAATTTCTTTCATGATATGTTTTTTTTTGACAGTTAGGTTTTTAATAACATTTACAACTTTTTTTAGGCGAAGCAAGACGCAATAATAGTTCTTGCTATACCAATTCTACAAGATGTCAGAGTGAATGCTATATTGAGCAAAGCGATTTTTTTGTTTATAATAATTTTCAGTGTTTTGCGATGGATTCAGACTTAAATAAATTTTCCGTATTGATTTATATTTTATTATAAATTTATTTTTTTACATATAAAATTCGAATTTAAAAATGTCAGAAACAGTATTACAAATGTATGCATACTCAAAAAAGTTATTAAAGCAAAATTAAAAATAAAGTCCAGTTCCACACTTGCAATTTTTGTTTCGAAAACATTTTTTGAAGTTGCATTCGTGTCCATACTCTAAAGGTTGTGTTTCTTACGACTGTATACTTTTATACAGTCATTCTCATGACAAAAAGAGCAAACAGCAACAAAAATAGAGAGTTGCAGCAGAGTTTCAAGTACATGAAACATTTTACCGCAGCCATTTTTATTTCCCCTCCCAACAACAAATACATGTGATGCATAAACAAAAATTGCAAGTGTGGAATGGGACAAACAAGAAAACCTTAGAAGCTACAACGCGTTACAAGGTTGATGCGAGTTCATACAACAAAGCAGGTTGTGTAATACCTGCTTTGTAGTATGAACTCGCATCAACCTTCGCTCTCACTCTGACATGTTTTGAGCGAACACATAAGAAAAACTCATGCAGTAGTTCATAGTAGCATAGTATTATAGCTTCGCATGTAGCGCGCACTCTGACATCAGCCTTAGGCCTTTTTGGAAAAAGAGTCATTTTACAAAATTTTAACTTTTTTAATTTTCGACTTTTATAAAATATTAACTTTTTGTTTGTAAATATCTTTTTTAGTGGAATCCCAATATTTGTTTAATTTATTTTTGTAAATTAAAATTTTTTGTACAATATATTTCTTGATTTTTGGTAAAATTAACAACATCATACAACAAAAAAAAAACAATTTGAAAAAAAAAATTTTTTCACAAAATTTTCTCTGACAAATTGATATTCTATCTATATTCACAAAAAAACGATAATTAAATAAGAAGTAAAAATCGAAAATTATATAGGTAAGATATTAAAGAATGAAAAGACAGAAAAAATTTTAACTAATTCAATCGAACTTGCACCAAAATGCTATAAATAACATAAACCTTAATATAAAAGTCTAAACATAGAAATTTCACTACATTTTAATTACAATTTCAGTTTAATTACAATTATAATTACAAGTGATGTATAATTGGATATACCCAACAACACATTATAAGTAATTGTAATTAAAATCAGGGACGAAAGTCAATTACAAATAGATGTAATTGAATTGAATAATTTCAATTACAATTACTTATAATTAGTAATGGACATATTCAATTGCACATTACTTGTAATTATAGTAGGAAATGTTTAATTACAAATTACAACTAATCGTAATTGTATTAAGGCAATAATCATTACATGCAACAACACAAACTTCAATCATATTTGAAAACCAATATCTTAAATTGGAAAACTCTGAAAATGAACTTCTGAAACATTTAAGAGAATTAAAGTAAAAGTAACCTAATGTTGTTCAAAATTAATTGAAATTAACTGATAAATACCGTTTTTATTTATTTTACTAAGTTTTTGACTTAAATATACTGATTGTTTTTATTTTTGCGCTTTTATTATGCGAAGGTAATTCATAATTTTTTTAATTAAATATTTTTGGTCAATAAATACTTTTACAAGTAATAATTGAATAATTTTTTTTTTCAAGTACTTAATGACTGGCTAAACGCTTCCATTACATTTAATTGTAATTGATTTTTTTTAAATTACAATTACAATTACATGTCAGGTTAATTAGATTTTTTAAAAACAAAATACAAGTAATTGTAATTGGAATTTAATTACAAATTACATGTAATGTGCAATTGTAAATAAAAACGCCAATCACAATTACATATAATTGGTTGACTATCACCTATTTTCATGGCTCATATGGCTCAAGGTTTCATATTTTTTTTTTCATAATTTATTTATTGAATCTTCAAAGTATTTGAACTAACAATAAGTGTTCACATCTTAAATCTAAGGTAAAATAAATTAAACTTGTAAAGTCCAGCCAATGCTAGACAATAAAACTATTAGTTATACAATTACTGATATTATATGAGAGCTATTCATCTGATGTTGGGCTAAAAGAAGCAAGATTTCTCCTTCTTAGTCGAATGTAACCACGATCGTTAAGGATGTTTCGAGCCAGTGGATTTGGGTGTGTTTCCAGCTTTTTCAGATACGTTACTGCATGTTTCGCTATTTCATCAGTAACTAATGGGAAGTTTAGATCTTTATGAATGTTTGAGTTTTTTACATACTAGGGTGCAACTGTTATCATTCGTAAAATCCTATTTTGACGCCTTTGAATTTTTTCTAAGTTTAAAGCGGAGGCAGTGCCCCATAATTGAATCCCGTAAGACCATATAGGTTTGAAAATCGATTTATACAATAGAAGTTTACAATCCAGTCTTAGGGTTGAATTTCTACCAATCAGCCAATTAATTTGTTCTGCTTTTAGCTTCATCTGTGTCAATTTTGCTTCGATGTGTCTTTTCCAGGTTAAGCGTCGATCAAGATGAATACCAAGATATTTTACCTCTGAATGCTAGGGTATAACTTGGTTGTTTATATGGATAGGTGGGCATGAATCTCTACGCAGTGTAAAAGTTATGTGGATACATTTTTCTTCATTTATTTTTATTCTCCATTTTTTTACCCACTTCTCCAGGTGAACTATATGATCCTGTAGATATTTGGAAGCTATATGGGGGCTTTCATGAACGCTTAGAAAAGCCGTGTCATCCGCAAATGTCGAGGTATGGACTCGGTTACTTGTGGGCATATCCGAAGTGTACAACAGGTATAAAACAGGTCCCAAAATACTACCTTGGGGAACTCCAGCTTTAATTGGCACAGGCGAGCTTAAAAAATCTCCCTCTTTAAGGATAAACTTGCGACCAGTTAAATAGTTTTTTAAAAGATTATAGAAGTTGTAGGGTAAGTTAAGTTTAAACTTATATAGTAAGCCTTAGTGCCATACTTTGTCAAACGCTTGGGAAACGTGTATAAAAAGCGCAGAACAATATTTTTTTTCCTCAAATGTCTTTTTTATTACATTTACCATCCTTTTTCGCTCAAAATTGAGTTCACCTTAGTAATAAAGATTTTTTCAAACAGTTTTGACATATTTGTTAGGAGACTTATTGGTCTATATGAATCGACCTTTGTGAGGTCTTTCCCTGGCTTAGGTATCATAGTTATAACGGAGACCTTCCAGGCTTGAGGAAAGTACTCAAGGCGTAAAATGGCATTAAAAAAGGTTTCATATGGCTCAATGTTTCTTTTATATTTTTTTAAGGTTATGTACCTGGCCCAATTTGGTAGTTTAAGCGATTTAGTATCTAAGAAAGCGACCATGTTGGATTTTTAATTAATTTCATATGAATATGTTCATACGTACTTATATATATCTATACATATAATAAAATAGTAAATCATTTAATATCTATCTGTCTTATTTGTGTTCGCATTACGTAAAAACTACTAGATGGATTTAATCAAAATTTTGTGAGGAGGTACCTTAGTAACATGATTTCAATAAAGGATACTTTTTTTCCGCAAAAATATCGATTTTTTACCGATTTAAAGGAACTGCATACGTTAAGGCATTTTTTATTTTTGAAAGCGGTCTAAACATATAATAAAATAGTAACCCATTTCCTGTCTGTCTGTCTTTCTTTTTTTGTGTTCGCAAAACTACTATATGGCTTTTAATAAAATTTTGTGAGGTGGTGCCTTAGTATCCTGATTCAAATATAGTGAAAATGGAGAAAAAGCAGAAAAAGATGCCTTAAAGTATGCAGTACCGGCGTACTTGCACTGCATACTTTAAGGCATCTTTAATTTTTGAAAGCGTAATATTTTAAACACGGTTGAACAACAGATGGCGCTGTTTCAAAGTAATCACAGAATGAATTGAAAGCGTGATATTTTAACCACCTGATATTTTAATCACAAATTACTTACTGTCAAATAGCCAATTGAATAAAATTCGTATTTGATTTGTATTTTTACTTTGTGGAATTTCATTGTTATTAAAAAATTTTAAATACCTTTCACAGAGCTTAATTAATAATTTTTAGAATTTTTATAAATTTTAGAATTTTGTCCAGCTACCTTTCTATAAATAAAATACGTAATAGTCTTAAAATTTGGCGTGGATTACTTTGAAAGCAAAATCGACCAAAATATTGTCAGGACGCATACCATGTGTGTGGGCATAGCTAGTAAACTATAAGAGGGTAAGGTCATAAATAATCTGGGTACAGGGTTTGATTAATTTTGTAATTATTAAAAAATAAAAACCCCTTATTTTTTAGCAAGTGATAAGCAATTTTGTTGCCAACAGTACATAAAATGCAAAATTTGCCAATCATAGTCGTAAATTGTAAAACTGAATTTGCAAAAATCAATTAACAGTACGAGTTCAAATCAAAGGCAATTAATTTTTTTTAAGTATAAATGTTTATGCAAATAAAGAGCATAACAAATGTCAATAAGAATCAATTGAACACTTAAAAAAGTAATTAAATATTTTATATTGCTTACATATGGCTGATAGATATTGTTAAGATTGTTTGGCAAACAAACGTTTAACAAAAAAATTCAAAGTATGTAGTAATTTGTAAATTGGTACAAGTACAATTTAAACATTAAAAACTATTTTTAAAGCTATTGTTAATAATAATTTACATAAATATTTAGGTAAAAAATTCAAACTAACATTGCTGTGTCTTATTTTAACGAGCGATTTTTTAAGAGCTTGAGAACTTTTTTTTAAAAAAAAACGCATAAAATTTGCAAAATCTCATCGGTTCTTTATTTGAAACGTTAGATTGGTCCATGACATTTACTTTTTGAAGATAATTTCATTTAAATGTTGACCGCGGCTGCGTCTTAGGTGGTCCATTCGGTCCAATTTTGGGCAACTTTTTCGAGCATTTCGGCCGGAATAGCCCGAATTTCTTCGGAAATGTTGTCTTCCAAAGCTGGAATAGTTGCTGGCTTATTTCTGTAGACTTTAGACTTGACGTAGCCCCACAAAAAATAGTCTAAAGGCGTCAAATCGCATGATCTTGGTGGCCAACTTACCGGTCCATTTCTTGAGATGAATTGTTCTCCGAAGTTTTCCCTCAAAATGGCCATAGAATCGCGAGCTGTGTGGCATGTAGCGCCATCTTGTTGAAACCACATGTCAACCAAGTTCAGTTGTTCCATTTTTGGCAACAAAAAGTTTGTTAGCATCGAACGATAGCGATCGCCATTCACCGTAACGTTGCGTCCAACAGCATCTTTGAAAAAATACGGTCCAATGATTCCACCAGCGTACAAACCACACCAAACAGTGCATTTTTCGGGATGCATGGGTAGTTCTTGAACGGCTTCTGGTTGCTCTTCACTCCAAATGCGGCAATTTTGCTTATTTACGTAGCCATTCAACCAGAAATGAGCCTCATCGCTGAACAAAATTTGTCACATTTGAACATTTCGAACCGAACACTGATTTTGGTAATAAAATTCAATGATTTGCAAGCGTTGCTCGTTAGTAAGTCTATTCATGATGAAATGTCAAAGCATACTGAGCATCTTTCTCTTTGGCACCATGTCTGAAATCTCACGTGATCTGTCAAATACTAATGCATGAAAATCCTAACCTCAAAAAAATCACCCATTATTAACCCTTCTCTGGTAATAAAGTAATAAATATGTTGTGCAAAAAAAAATTTACTTTTATTTAAACAATTTTACAAATGCATTAATCACCATGATTTTATTTGGCGCCGCCGACATCGTAGTAACTTTTGAGTCGACATCAACTTTATTATAATTTGGTATTCCCTAACAGTCTTATGACGACGGCGACGATTTATCGATAAATTTTCTTAAAAAACACATATAATATTTATTATAAATATTTTTTTTCATATCAAATTTTGATTCTAGGGAGGATGAATAAATAAAATTTGGTATAAAAAGAAGCTGTTGTTGAGATGTATGCAAATGCTTTGTCGTGAAACTATAATTGTTTCTCCTCTGTTGACAAAACCGAAAAAGGTTGATCATTTCGCAAGTACTTAGAAAGGCTCTAAGGGTGGACCCAGGCAACGCCAGGTAAAATACACTAGTGTTTTAATATTTCTTTACAGATGTTACAGCAATTTGCTGAAATTAATATGAGCTTGTATCATATTTTGTAATATTGAACTTTTATTTCGATTCAGACATTATCCACTTTTTAATTTTTTTCATAGTTGCAAGGCGAATTCATACCAGGTGTGAGCAGTAGGACAACAACTACAACAAAACAACAACTTTGACATTAGATTAGCAGCTATGAAACAATGTATTTTTTGACAAGACATTAGAAAAATAACAGGAGCAAAAAACAATCAGCTGCGCTATCGACTCCATCTGGTATGAATTCGCCTTGCATAGTTGTTTTTTCTGATTTTGTTAATTTTTTTGGAGTTCTGTTGCAATTTGTTAGTCTATTTAAGGTGTTTTTAAGAAAATCATATTACTCTTCTTTTTATTTGTTGTATTTATTTTTACATATTTTTTTTTTAAAGAGAAGTACCACTCAGACAGTTAATGCCTACATAAACTCTAGTACTTCCTTTGGAAAGGGATAGTAGTAGATAGGACAGATGGTTAGTGATAGTAAAGCTTCAATTCTGGCAACATTGCAATTGCACCTTATGATTATTTTTGGAACAGTATTGCAGCGCCTCTGGTGTTATTTAGGTGAATTAGTTCGAAGCTAGCATAGCCAATTTATAATTATTTTACTTCGCCGGCGATTTAGTACTATGTGCTAATACCGGCGAAGGAGGGCGCTGTGATATGCATTATTATAAAGAAAAATTAATACATATCAGAAAAATTGATGTTGCCACGGCTGAGGTGTGAACTCGTGACCATTGCGTAGTAGTCAACGTGCTAACCACTTAAGCGGTGTTTTATAATATTGAATCACAGCTATCTTTTAATATGTTTCTTTTTTAAATATCTTCATTAAATAAATATGGGAATAAGAAAGCTTTATATTTTATATTAGGCTCGTAACATCGTAAAACAAAATTTATACCCAAAATTCTGTTTCTTTACTTTCTGAAAACACGTACTCCATTGCATGTATGACTTAAAATTTAAAAAAGCTATCTATCACTCATTTTCATAATTTTTTTTTTTTTTTGTTAATGTGGACTTATAACACTCTCAAATATAACAGCTTATATTTTAAAAAACGAGTGTTGCAGAAATCACATAAAGAATAAAAATCTTAAACAGATTTCTACTTGTGGCAAAGGGTGCTTAAACTCATAATAACAAAATTAATTAAAATTTAACCCAAAATATTCCTGCTCTAAAACTTTATGTCTTAAAAAATAGCAATACAATTTAATTAAAATATAATAATATTATGTAGTAATTACGTGAATTGAATCATATAATATATATCGTTTAATTTTAGTTTTTGTGAAGGTCATGTGTTGGTTTTTTCTGAACGAATTAAAATGTAAGGGTTTCTATAATAAAATTAAATAGAAATATTTTATATCATTATTAGCAAGATTATTAAGAGTTTAATTAATTTTTGAAATTCAATATGAACAACATTTGAGTCAATTTTTAATTTCTGTAATTATAACTTTCAAAATAACTATCACTTTACTTTATATTCGAAATTGGAAACTTTGATTACTTCTGGTTAAGGCTAGCTAATTAAGAAATTGCACAGCATACTGGAAGCTAATTAAATATCTATAAAAAAAAACTTCAACTAATAACAACAGTGAGTGCATCGAATTAAAGTCAATATTACCAACAACATTCTCACCGAAAAAAAAAACTCCAAACAAGTATTGATTAACAACACAACATGCATATTTCGCACACTGGGAATTATTTGATGTTAATAAACTTTAATAAAATAATTATTATTTAAAACAGGCAGTGGCTTATCTTACTACATATGTACATACATATCCATTATTAAAATGCCTCAATTAATAAGTTTATTTAACTTTTATTCTCGTTCTTGAGGAAAAAAAAACATAATTCAAAAATGAAAGGAGCATTCATTTTTACTTCCTAAATTTTTTATTTCCTAAATTTACAAAAAGCTTAACCCATATTAACACTAAGTGTCATTCAAGCGAAACAAGTGTCAAGATCTACATTGTAAACAACAACCGCAAATAAACAAAAAAAAACAATTATAGTCGCATGCAAATGATATCAAAGTTGTTGCTTTTTTATGCTGTGAGAAATAAAAATGTAAAACAACTCATCGCCAGGGTTGCCAGATTTATTTTTAACCTATTTCGCCACATAACGATGTGAAAAATCGCCAAAATCGTCAAAACAGTTTTTTGTTAAAATTTGCCTGTAATATATACAATATTTTTTAAGTTTAGAAATATTTTTAACAAAACACAAAAAATAAATTTAATCGAAATAGCTAAAATTAGCCAAAAACAGAAATAAGTCGCCAAAATATATAAATATTTTGTTTTTTTATTTAAAAAGATTAGCGAACACAAGAAATGTAAAATTTTTACTTAAAACAATGAAAGATAGTGTTTATTATAATAAATAGAGACCTAAACATACCCATCCTTAAGGTATTTGTCACTATGATCTTATTTAGAATATGTTTTATAGGAATTAAATGTATTCAACATTACTAAAGACCAACAGATGTGTGCCACATGGCCTATTTCAATTCCTAACATTTATAGTATGTGTTTCGCAGTCGAGTTTAGGTGAAATTCACTATTGAAATCGATCTTTCTATACAGTAATTAGCAGCGTATAAATTTTAAAAAAAATCAATTTTTCAATCACCTAATATAAAAAAAATATTCATTCAACTTAGAGAGCATAAAACGAACTTAATCCTTACTTCAAAACTACCTTTGTATGTAAAAAAATAAGTAAAAAAAATTAATATAGCTGTACATAATTAGATAGAATATCATATTTTCTATAATCTTTCTAAAATATAAGTTTATATTTTCTATTAAGCCTAGTACTCTGTCCGAATTTATGAAAAATGTTGAGCAACATTTATTATTACACAAGGAAAATTTGACATTTAAAATGTGGTGTCTATCTCGCGATTTGGAAGAATTTTACGATTTTATTGCTTTTAAGTATACCACATTATTTTACAAATGTTAACAAAAGCCAGGTGATCAGCTGTTGTTTGAAAAATTCCGCATGAAATAATGCCCATTTGCTTTATTTCACAGCTTTGATAAAATGTTGCCAGAAACATTTCAATGTTTTTCCACAGCAAAAACAGAGTACTACTTCAGCAACATTTTTTCAGGACTTTTTCATAAAAATTTTTTATGTATGTAGTATGACAGCATTCCGCATGAAAAACTGAACAGAGCACCAGGCTTTATGGTTAATAAATATCAAAAGTATGTTAGCATTTTATTTTTGAAACCAAGTAATTTTGTTTGTGAAGCAAAATAAGAATTTTAAATTGAAGCATTTTATAGTCAAAAGATGTTTGTAAACTTTAAATAAAGATCCCAGTTTCCAGAATAAAATCATCTTTAGATATGAAAAACATTTTTAAATATAAAATGTTCATGAACTTTATATAAATTTATATGTTTCAAAAGTTTTCAGTTTCCAGATGTAAAATCATATTTAAATATGAAAACTAACTTACTACTAAAACTTCAATTTCTTTGTTATCCATTTTGATATTTCTTAATTCATTTTCTAATGATGGCCAAAAGGCAATAAAACAACCCAAACCATTTTAAAAATCGGCAAAAATTCGCCATGTTGTCAAATCCAAAATTTGATCGCCAAATGAGATTGAAAATATCCAACTTTATCCATATCTGACAACCCTGCTCATAGCCAAATTTTATAGTGAGAAGCATTTGTATTGTATTTGATTCTGATGCTATAGTAATAGATGCCACAAGATCCACATATTTCTATAGCAGTATTAATAATGTAAAAGTATATTTGACTAAAATATGCTTGTCTTAAGTTTTGTTTAGACCTGGCAAAAGTCGACAACATAATCGTAAACACTATTATTTCCAAATGTTTGTTTAATCTCATCTGGCATTAATAAATTCTCATCTATACATATCTACATATACACAAGTATAATAAAACTGTAACAGGACCGTAAAAACCTCGGTTCATATATGGGATAAATTTTTTCCTAAAATCATTTCAAAGAGAAATAAAGAGATAAAAAAAGTACGCAAATTTATAGATTCATTTACTGGTAGTATGCTAGTCTACCAGTCTGGGGGTTGTGAGTTCGATTCCTACCAAAGACTGACTAAAAAGAATGAAGGTCCTCATTACTGCGAGTATGTTCGATAATTAGGCTAGAATTTAATTTATAATTGTAATGTAAAATTCAATTAATAAATAAATGTAAAACCTATTTTGCAAACTCCAGAGTTACTACACAGAGATGAGATGGGTATCTATATACTAAACGTGAGCATAAAACGTCTTGTTAGACTAACTTCATAATGTTCAATAATGAATTGGTCTCTTTTTTCTTGCACTTGATTTCATGTGTATACAAATATTGTTGTGCTCTTAAATAAAAACATACAATAGCATTTGCTCTTCTTCCAACCAATGCAATATTTGTTGTTGTTTGAAATAAAATTTCAG
Organism: Phasia obesa; assembly: GCA_949628195.1. Taxonomy (NCBI): domain Eukaryota; kingdom Metazoa; phylum Arthropoda; class Insecta; order Diptera; family Tachinidae; genus Phasia; species Phasia obesa. Next base: position 48,373,324 of record OX451216.1, read on the forward strand.
TAGTGCATATTTTGTTTCAATAGTGTCTCTTGATATGAAATACTGTTATAGCAGATAACATGTATGTAAATGTATGATGTTAAAAGCAAGGGTTTGTACTTTGTATTTTAGTTATTTTATATTAATTTGCGCGTTGAGTGGTTGAAAATAGAAAACTGTAGTAGATTGAATTTTTTTAACTTTTATTGATGAATAAAAAAATATAATTTCATTTTTTCTCTCAAAAAATCAGAGATTTTACTCTCAAAAAAATTTAAGTAAAATGAACTAGTGAACAATATGACATGCTCAGCATATTAATTGCACACTTGATAAAACTGTCCGGTCAAATCAGGTGCACTGATTTTTGCACTGTTTGCTCTCTTGTTCTCTGTATTTACTGTTTAGTAATATTCCACTACACATACAATCAATATTTGCGTTTCAAAAACATTCAATACTGTACACTTTTTAACATCTTGCGCTCACGTTTACTATATACATACAGAGTAAACACGTATTTTTTTTTTTGAAAAAGACAACACTATCACTGCGAAGTTTTTTTGCTTGTCTGCAGAAAGCAACTAGAGTCTTTGGCAGGAATTGAACCCGCACCCTCAGACTGATAGACTAGCGTGCTACCAATCGATCTATAGAGGCCTAAATGGACAAATTCGAATAAAATGTTGTCAGAACGCTGACGACGCACAGAGGGATATTTTACCAATCTAGCCGGTCATTACATTACAAAACTTAAATTTAAGAAATGTGAAAATTTAAGTAAGCAGCTCGGCAGACAACAAAATTCTGCATCGTACAGTTAATTTTTAAGGCTTTTGCTTAAGATTTGTCGTTTGGGGACACTGTTAAAATCAGGAAAGTGGAGTAAATTGCAAAAATTTTTTGATTTTTTACGATTTTGAGAGGTTTTTGTGGATAAACGAATAAAGATTTGGTATTGATTTTATTTTATTTTAGTGAAAGGCTTTATTAACAGCTACTGATATTAATTTTTAGTAAAATTTTATTTTAAATTTTTATGATAAAGTACTAAGTTACTTTCAATAAATTAATTGTTATTATTTTAAATAAAATTTATTTATGTTACTAATATAAATAAATTATTATCTATACCCAGTAAAAAATATATGGATTAATCCATAATCGAGCAATAAAGGAGTAATGACTTGTTCATCCATTTGGAGTTGTTTATTATTCGCTTAATACTCCAAATGGATCATTGAGGGATGTATCAGTTCGTTTTTTTTTTTTCTTTGACATAACTGTTAATTGTCGATGTTTTCGTTTTGTTTTTCTATTTCGTCAGTTTAGTTTTAAAAAGTGAAAGAGGTATTATTAAAAAAATCGAAAAGGTACGGGTAACAAATCATATCTTAAATAATATATTACGTGTTATATTTTCTTTAATTTTCTTGAAGAAGCCCATAAAGACACGTATCCAACATACCCAGAATATGAAAAATCTTTCAAGCTGGCATTTCGTAAATGTAAGGCAACTGTTTACCGACAGCCCTATTCGTCAACAACTACGACCTCGTCGAATCCAACAAAAAAAAAAAACAATAATAACATTTTTGAAAAAATTTAAAAAATAAATGAATATTTTCTTGTTTTTGTAAAAATAACCAAATTTGTATTTTATTATGCTCTTTTAGGAGACAAAAACGATTACTCCCTCTGTCGTCATTTTCAAGATCAAAGGGAGTACTCCATAAGGAGCTTAAAAGAAGTACTCATGTCTGCGGACATACTGTGTTAAAAAACCAATGAGGTCCGGAGTTTTATGGAGTAATCCATTACTCGCAAAGGAGCGCTCCAAGATTACTCTTTGGATGATCCTATTTTTTACTGGGTACATATAATAAAACTAGGATTTTCTGCCTGGCTGTGTGTTTGTGTTGGCATCACGTAAAAACTACTGGATGAATTTTAATAAAATTTTATGGAGAGGTACCTTAGTGTTTCAAATATACGATATTTTTGTGTAAAAATATTATATTACCATGAAACAAAGAGAACAAGTGAAAGTACGCAATTTTACCAATTCAATGGCTCTGCAAACTTGGCAGACACTTTTATTTTTGAATGCGGGAGATTGTAAAAACTATTTACAGTACTCTACAATAATTTTTGAATTTATATAAATTTTAGAATTTAATATAAAGCCTATGTTTCTGAGTAATTACCCAGGGATGGGTAGCTTTATATAAAGTATAATAATAATACATAAACCATATCTGAAGCACCATAAAAGTAAGAGTTTTAAAATTTGGTGTGGATTACTTTCAAAGCAAAATAAGGTCGCTGACGAAGTGGCGGGAACAGCCAGTTATGAGTAAATTAATTATTTTCAAATAAATTAAATACTATAAAGTAGGTAGCCTGGGTATAACATGACAGTCTTGGTATGTATACATATAATAATAAAATAGTAACTCACTTCCGTCTGTCTGTCTGCTTTTCATTGACCTTCGCATCACGTAAAAACTACTGGATGGATTTTAACAAAATTTTGTGAGGAGGCACCTAAGTATCCCGGTCCCAATATAGGATACTTTTTTTATGCAAAAATATCTTAGAAAGTGGAGAAAAGGTAGTGAAAGTACGCAGTTGAACTAACCGGATATGAATACTTTACTTTTTATAAAGTAAAAAAATACATAAACTGATACGTAGCATATCTTAAGGCGGAACTAAAAACGGCGGTATTACCACATAACACTAAATCGCCGGCGAAGTAAAATAATTATAATTTGGCTATGCTAGCTTCAAACTAATTTGCCTAAAGAACACCAGAAACGCTTGCGAAGCTTTACTATCGAACTAACCATCTGTCTTATCTACTACTATCTCTTGCTAAAGGAAGTAACACAGTTAATGTAGGCATTAATTGCCTGACTGTTACTTCTCTTAAAAAAAAAAAAAAACTAAAAACATAAGGTTCTTTGGTGTGGATTGCTTTCAAAGCAAGAACGAACAAAGTAATGAAGGACGCTGACGAAGTGGCTGGTACAGCTAGTATTATCTAAAATTAAAACAGCAACTAGATACATAATATTGTATACTTATTGACAAAGAGTGTAGCAATACTTAAGAAGCGACCCTAACGTGTACAAAATTATTGTTTGCTCTAATTCTAAAGTATTTACTTATTTTGGCGCTTTATTAAATTTGCTCTTTTTTTAATAATTAAAACAAATAAACAGAGAGCAAATAATGCAATAAGGAAAGCTACAGGGCAGGCGCTTAATAAACGCATGTTGGAACGTAAAGCTTTTTATATCGTATTAAGCTTTAAAGCTTTCTGTGTTCTTTGTGAAAGTAATACGAAAAGAAGACCTTTGGTAAAATGAAAACCTAAGAGAAAATATTAGTTTTTTGTTGATTTTTGTTGAAAGCGCAAGGTTTTATTGAATTTGCCAAACTAGACAAACGTGTGTATATCGTTTTTACAACAACAATAAAACGTGATATCCACCCGTAAATCGCAAGGGGTTTGTTTCATAGTTTGTGCTATGAAAGGGGTCAATATAAAACAACAATAACAACTAACGAATTAATAGAATAAAAAAAATAACAAACAAAAATCAAAAAATATAAATGTAATGGCCCCCTCCGTTAAATGCCTTGAATTACCTTTAATTTGCAATTGAATGCAAATTAAAACGAAAAATATATTAAAATAAAAACATAAATAGAATTTGTTTTAAATAAAAGTTCTATAATGTAATGGAAGTTTAAATCCAAAATATGTTTAATATTATAGAATATTTAATAAACGTCTTAGTATAAGAAGTAAGGAAAATAAAAGTGTTAATAGTCCTCTGAAGTACATGAATGTGTCCCAATCAGAAGAGGACAAGCGGCGACACATAAAAATCCATACTTGGATATTAGCCAATAAGTTTCAGCCCACTAATCAGAGGATTTCCTTTTTTTGTTTCTACAGTGCAGCGTAAATAATGGCTACAACAAGGTTCGTATGTATTTACATCACAAAATATCTATCTATCACTTATATGTAGCATATTGAAACCCCTTAAAGCCTTTTTTTTTAATTTGTATGGATTTTCTTTAGTTTTTTTTTTTTTAATTTTATATCAATATAATTTTAATGAGCATGTTGTGTTTATTACCACCAATCAATATAAAAGGTTGTGGAATCTTGTTTTATACGAGTATGTAGACCTTTTTTGTGGTATTATTTCTCTGCAACAGAAATACCACATACATTTTAGTTTAATCTTTTACTACAAATCACTAGTTTTTAATGAACGTTGCCCTAATTTTTCCCCCCGGACATCATCAACAATCATAGTTTTCGTAAGCATTTTTTCTGATTCTTTTTATTCTAAATGGCTTTGGCTTGCGTGCTTTATTTATTATTCTTTTATTGGATCTAAAAATAAATTGAAAAATTTTTTGTTTTTACATTTTATTTGTTCTTTAATTAGTATACATGTGTATGTGTACATACATATATTTATAACCCACAAACTATAGAAAAATAAAGGCCAACAACTATCAGTAATTTGATTAACTATAGTTGAGTATAATTAATAATAATAATAATTATTATTTTTATAATTATAACTATAGTAAGAAAATTAATATCTATACTTATAATAAAGCCGTAACGCATTTCCTGTCTGTCTGTCTTTCTGTATACGTTCGCATCACGTAAAAACTACTGGATCGATTTTAACAAAATTTTGTGAGGAGGTACCTTAATATACTGACTCCAATATAGAATATTTTTTTCCGCAAAAATATCTTATTTTCAAGAGAAAGTGAAGAAAGAACTGTGAAAGTACGGAGATTTTTTTTACCGATTTAAAAGTACTGCATACTTTAAGGCATCTTTTATTTTTGAAAGAGGGTAGTTTAATCACGGTTGCGCAACAGATGGCGCTGTTTTAAAATAATAACAAAGTATTAAACACTTACTGCCAAATAGCCAATTGAATAAAATTTGTATTTGATTTGTATTTTCTTTTTTGGAATTACAGTTTTATTAGAATATTTTAAACACATTTTAGAGAGCTTGACAATAGTTTTTAGAGAAACTTTTTGTTATATGAAAAGGTGGAGCGAAGCTACAACATGCAGACAGGCTCGAATGGTGCTCAAAGATCGCCTTGGCAGGAAGGCCAGTAAGGTGCTCAGATTAAGTAGAAAAACCTTAAGCTGAATAACTGCGTTAGTGACAGGTCATGGATGGAAACATCGAGTAACATCTAGCCAAGATGAAAATCGAAGAATTTGATACTTGCAGGCTGTAAGACTTACAACCATGGGCAGAGACTTGTTAAATGTGCATGCCATGAGGAGAACTAAGCCTTGGACAAATACTAGCAATTACTAGAGACTCTGTAATGAAAAAGAAGTCCTACAGTTACCAGTCGACACTAATATGCTCGTAATAAAATCTTGCCTCTGAGGCTAGCTTAATTAAGAAGAGCGAACTCTAGATACTTGTCGATCTTCAATTATAGTATTATTATAGACACCTTTTCATCATTAGCGGGGGAATTTCGTGAATTCTACAAAAAGCCTATGGGCTAAGTGTAAACAGAGCATAAGATCTTATCCAAAGTATTAGACGGTATTTTGTATTAAAGACGTAATGTAAATAAAAGCCCATAATCTAAGTATAACATCATAGACTAAGTATAACATCTTATTCTGAGTATAAGACCAGAATCAGAGTGTAAAATGGTACTCAGCAGACTACTATCCAATTATAACACATTGTATGATTGTGAGATCGTAAACTGTTGTATAAGACGGTACCCAGTGTATAAGACGGTAGACTGAATTTAATTAGTATTCTGAGTAGACGTTGGTAGACTGAATATTACGGGGTAGTCTAACGATAATATCGTAGTCTGAAGATAATCTGAAATTATAAAACGGTAGTTTTAGTATAAGTTGGTAGTTGAAATATAAGAGAGTACAGTCTGCGTATAAGAGGACGGTATTAATGAAAAGTTTAGTGTAAATATTGGGCTAAAGGGCCAAAGTTTTAGTATAAAGCGATAAAAAGTGTTTTCTAGTTATAAAAATTTTATTTAGTATAATGTAGGTAGTCTTACTATGTAGAATGTTTATATGTAAAACGTTAATATTAGTCTATATGGTATTTGACAGCACGTTTGATACTGATTTGGCTATACAAACAGACAGTGGTCAAACAAAGCTCTACGCATAATAAGTTTGAATAAGTTAATCATTAAGGTGTACAAACTATAGTAAAAGCTTATTAGATAAATATTAAGAGTGTAAGAGTAAAACACTGTATTCTTTTAAAATGTACGCAACGAAAAAACATGGTTGAGGTAACCATAATCTAAGAGCAACATATTATGATTGCACAACATGGTTGTGGTGAAAGAATATTATTAACAACATTATTAGAATATTTTTATGTGAGAACCATATTATTTTCTAATTTAAGAATAACATTGTAATACATATATATTTATTTATTTATTTATTTATTTATTTATTTATTTATTTATTTATTTATTTATTTATTATCGTACTAGCTTAAAATTAAAATTATAAGATAATAAAGCAAATAGCTTTAGCAACATCGGCCTTTAGCTGTACATTTTATAAATACTTAAAAATAATAGGGAAAAAAGCGCTTACAAAAATTAACAAATCCAGTAAGAAAAAATAACATTTAACACATAAGAACAAAGATTTAAAATGAATATTATATTTTATAGGTATTTCAAAAGAAATTACAAAATGTATATTTGAGTCAGGCAAAAAATAAATATGTAACTACAAGTTAAATTGGATTATAAATATTAGTAGCTTTAAGAAAATCTATGATAATATGTATATTGGCAGTGATTGTAAAATAAAGGGTGTTTTTTTACAGAGGTATAAACTTTAAGTTGGTATTACTTTTCAAGAGGGCGACCGATTTAACAGCTGTCAAGTGATTTATTCTCAGTTTGGTTTGGCAATTCATCATGAATAGACTCACGCCTGAACAATGCTTGCAAATAGTGCCCAAAACGAGATTACCGTGGTTCCCGATTTTCATAAGCGAATTTTGTTTAGCGATAAAGCGCACTTCTGGTTGAATGGCTACGTCAACAAACAAAACTGCCGCATTTGGAGTGAAGGTAATCCTCAAGTGTATGTCGAAACACCGTTACATCCAGAAAAACTGACTGTTTGGTGCGCTTTATGGGCTGGTGGAATTATTGGTTCGTACTTTTTCAAAAACGAAGGTGGCCAGAACGTTACAGTCAATGGTGATCGGTATAGAACCATGATTACTAACTTTTTCATTCCTGAATTGAATAACCATGATGTCCAGGAGATGTGTTTTCAACAAGACGGCGCAATATGTCACACAGCTCATGCCACTATAGAATTATTGAAAGACACGTTTGGTGACCGTCTAATTTCACGTTTTGGACCTGTGAATTGGCCTCCAAGATCTTGTGATTTAACACCGCTAGACTACTTTGTGTGGGGCTCTGTAAAGTCATTGGTCTATGCGGATAAGCCACAAACGCTTGACCATTTGGAAGACAACATTCGCCGTGTTTTTGCCGATATACAGCAAATGTTGGAAAAATTCATTGAAAATTGGACGTCCAGATTGGACTACATCCGCGCCAGCCGTAGCGGTCATATGCCAGAAATCATATTTAAAAGGTAATGCCACAAGATTATCTTTCGAATAAATAAAATTCATGTCAATCGAATAATTCATCGTTGTTTTATTGCAACTTTAAGTTCTATACCTCTATAAAAAACACCCTTTATAATATGATCATATTATAATGAAATTTTGTTTTATTATGAAATAAATATAGTACGATGTATGTTCTAAAAAAAATTTAATTTGTTAATTTTTAAGCATACAATACAAGAAATGACTTAATTTAAAGATTATTATTTTTTGAAGCATAAACCCGTAGATACTAATAATTTTAGAAAACTAAACACAAAACTTAAAAAATACAAATTATTATTTATTTGTTTATTTTTAATTATACTGTAATTATATATGAGCAATTATTTTATATCAATTTCTTATTTATTTGGTTGTGATATAATTTCTTATAAGTTTATGAATTATTAAGTTTATGAATTATTTCTTTAATATTAATAGCAAGTGAATGAATTTATAAATATAAAAATTGTTAATAATACACTATAGTTGAAAATACAATATTATTTTCGAATACTTATACAACTTTGGTTGTGATTTGATAATTATGCATTTTTTGGGTGTAGTAACCATTTAATGTTCAAATAGTAACAAAAAACTTGATTATCGTGACCACAGTAACGATTAAAAAACTATAAGTTGTTCGTCGCAAATATATATTGTTACAGAGAACATAAGATATGTCTTTTACAATACCATAACTAAGTTTTTTTCAATATACTGCAAACTATTATAATTGATCCTATGTTTGTAATATATTACGACATAGCATCTTACAGCTAAATATTTTCTCTCTAACGAATCAGTCCTCGTTTCTAAATCATGAAAGTAGCAGTTAAACTAGAATTTGTGATTAAAATTCCCGGTGGTTTTGTTCAATTTTGCGGTCAATGGCATGTCAGAAATATCCTATTTTGAACCTCTCCACTTCCCTAGTTATTATTTTTTTTTTTTTTTTGTAAATTAATACGCGATTATTTTAATCTTCAAATAAACGACTGCTTCCTGCCAAAAACAATAAATTTTCTGGTAAATTTCGTGATATCCTAAAGCGTTTAAAATCAGTCTTCTTTAAAGAAATAAAACTTTTGTTCATTTTGATTACGAAATTCATAAAAATATGGCCACAAAATTAAAATAAAATACTGAACAAGGGGTTCTTTTAGTTAATATTTTTATTAGCAACAAACAACACGTTTGGATAGAAAAGATAAGGGTAATTTAAATTAGAAAAATATTTAAAAAATATGGTTCATTCTTAACTTAAAGCTAATCTGATGTGATCCGTATAGCGTTTTTTTTTTTTGTTTTGCTCTGTTTTTTGTCATTTCAATTCATTTTTAAGCTTATTCTTATAGCACCTCTCTATCGCGTGTCTTTAGGGTCTGCTACACATAAAATGGATTTAGAACAAAAAATAAAGCAAAACAAAAATATATGTATAAACAAAAGCAAAAAATGTAATTTTTTTTTTCTGAGAAACATTTACTTGTTTCGTACAATTGTTTTTGTACTAACGCTTATTTGTAGAGTTGTAGATACGTTGATAAGGGTAGAAGTGTATTATTATTTCACCTTAGGGCCCCAAGTGTTTGACTATTTTTCAAGATTTCAAATAACAAATTAACTTGAATTTGATTTTATTTTTTTTTTTTTAATTTAACAACACATCATATTATGTATATTCGTGTTAAATGTTGCAAAGGGAATAAAGGACAGTTTATATTGGGTAAAAAAATATCTTTGTCATTTAAAACTATTATTATTATAATAACAAAGTACACAAGATAGTGTGGAGAGTGTCTTTTATGCTAGTCAAATGTTATAACAGCAGCAGCAACATAATTTAGCTTTACTTGGAAAGCTAACATTAGTAATAGCAGTCATCCCAGTATCGTTAGGAGAAATTTTTTATTGCTACTGTACATTTAGACTCTAAGAAGTTTTATTTTTCAATAGCGAAGAGTCTCTTCATAAGGCATACACTGTGCTTAAGCAAATGGTTTTAGAAGAAGAAGAAGAAGAAAAATAAGAGGCGATTGTGAAGTCAACTTAGATGAATTTATTATAAAGATTACTTTCAGGCTCCGAAAATACTATAACAGCAGCAAATTGAAATATCGAGTTTGCAGAGACACCAAAGATACAAACACAAAGTTTACTTAGACGTTGGGTTATTAAAAAAACAACAACAACCGAAAAATAAAAACGTTTTCACCTCGACCTAAAATGTTTTAATATTTTTTAAGAAGTAACGTTACCAAAAGCTAGGTCCTTAATTTTTCCTAAGAGTTTTAAATTTCATTAGTATTGGCTTGGGTAATCGGACTGCTAAATTGATAGTTCTTACTCTAGCAATAAGTCCTTAGTCATAGCCCACTGAGTAAACGTCCGAAATCTTAGCTGGCTAGCTAAGTGGCGGTATTGAACGGGACGGAAAAATTAAAAAAAAATATTGTCTAGAACTGTACTGTCCTTAACAAAATAAAGTATTAAATAGTTATTGTAAATTTAGACTTTTTTTTAAATTTTATACTTGTACTAGCTATCACCGATGCGCTTCGCTACACACATCCAAAAAAATACAATAAACAATTGAAAGAAAAGTATGGCCAACTTTTAATTCGAAAACGCAAGCTATTCTTACGAAAAACTGTTTCCGTTTTTATGTAAGGTACGATGCCCACTGTTCCCATCCAATCTGCTTTTGCTAGACTATGCGTATTAACACGATAATAATATTTTACTTTGTATGAGAGGTACCACTTCTACTGTCCCAGCCCAGTCTATATTATGTTCGACTTTGCACATTACTATAATGGTTAGTTATGCAAAGTTTCAAGACTCTAATTATTGCAGATTTACAGGTAGACGATAATAATTGTTCACTTTGTATAGCAGCTACCACTCCGCCTATTCCAAGCCAGCATGAGTTTCCCGAAACTAAGTGGTTATTGGTGCAAAATTTCAAGGATATACCAATTATAATTCTCTAGCTATTTAAAAAGTAGGCGTAAACGTGGGCGTATTTAAAAATCTAAGTCGGGTTATGATGAAGATTTAAAAAAATGGCCAAATCGGTGCAGCCGTTCTTAAGTGATGCGATTACCAACGAACTACATTTGATTTTATTTATATAGAAGATTTTTGAAGCTTTATGTTTTTTTTTATAAAAGTGTAATTTTATATTCAATATTTCGCTACACTAATTTTATATTAGAATAAATTTTCATTTATTTAAATATTATAAAACCACTGGTGCAGCGAAATAATGAAAATAAAAACAAATTACATTTCAATAAAAAAAAGACCGAAAAGCTTAAAAATAGAATTATATAAAATAAAGTATTTTATTAAATGATACAATACAACTACAATTTAAAAGCCTTAGTTGCTAGTGCTAATTTCCTTTTAGTTAAAATTTTAATTATAATTAAAATAAATAAACTACATTTTATATTATAACTTAAGTTATCGAGCATAGTAACGAAGACATTCACTCGTTGTAGTGAAACACCTGAGATTTTGCAGGGAATCGAACCTACTACACCCAGAATGATAGACAAGCACACTACCTACCGGGGCACCCATAAAAAGAAAAATAAAATAAGTTCATTCAAAAAAGCTCTCCAAATCATAAGATAAATTTCATATAAAATCATTCACACAAAAATCGCGCCAATATGGGGTACCTCCCATATAAAGTGAAAAATTATATTCCGGCATATAGAGAACTGTAATAGATAGCGCCTTGGGATTTCGTGCCAGTTACCCCTATATTAACGTAAGCAGTTTAGACAAAGACTGAATTGGAATAGTGGGCGTGGTACCTCCCATACAAAGTGAAAAATTATTATCGTATTTCTGGAGAACTAAAATAGGTAAAGCCTCCAAACTTCTGCCCAAATACAGAACGAACTGGGCCAGTGAGCGTGGTACACCTTATTCGAAGTAAAAAACTATTATCTTGTACATAGAGAACTACAATACATAGAGTTTTAAAACTTTGCACAAGTAACCCTCATACTAATGTGTATAGTCTGGAAAAACATAGACTGGATTGGAACGATGGGCGTGCAACCTCCCATACAAAGTGAAAAATTATTATCGTGTATATAGTATAGCAAAAATAGTATAGCAAAAACCAGATTGGTTGGGAACAGTGGGCGTAGTACCACGCACGATTTTTTGTCGTGAAACAAGCGAAGTTTTCGAGTTAAAGCTTGATCATACTTTTATTTTCATGTTCTTAGTGCTTTTTTTGTGGTGTATAAATCTCATTAAAAAGTTGAATCTAAATTGCAAGACCAAAGTTTAGCTTTTTTTTTCAAATAAAGTAAGTAAAATTAAATGTGAGAATAACATAGCATAACATAGCAGTGAAAATTGCTTTGTGACTCAAACGATTTCCTACCTGCACTGCTTTCGTTTGACATAACTTTCTTATATTAAAATGGTATTTCGAATAAAAACTGTTTTTAAATAACGAAGTCAAGCTGGTATGTCCGAATCAGTTTCATCAAATTTTCTTGTTTAAAGTCTCAGTTGTTGAAGAGACAGAATAGGGGAAAGGACAGCAAATTTGTCTATTCAGTTTATTTATTTTCTTTTATCATTTGTAGCAAAAAATAAATCTTACGCATTCAAAACAAAATATTGTTGCAAATATTTTCCTTGTGGTAATGACAAGTTGAAAGAGAAAACAACAAACTGAAAATTGCCAAAAGACAAAGTAAACAGTTTTTTTTTGCTTGGTTTTCTACACTTTTTTATGTCAAACATGACAAAAAATTACAGATTTTTAATTATATTTGTTTTACAACTTTTTTCTTTAACAGCATACTATCGCACCGTCCAACAATTTTCCTTGCGTATTTTTGTCGTCAGTAAACCTTGGCAGGGATAAAATGAAATCAAGTTCATTGATTGACCTTGAAAATTGAAATAAGCATATTTTGTTTGCCATCTTACACCCACATGTCAAACTGTATTATGTTTCTAATATTCTTACATTCACACTAAGATCTATATATTTGTCTTAAGATTTATAGAACAGTTGGTAGTCTTATATGAAAGATAGTCATCTCAAATTACTTGAAAGACAAGTCATAATTTTACAGTGATTTTTACATCAGAAAATAAAATATATATATGCACATATGTATGTAGTCGTGAGTGTAATGAGTTTTGTAAAATTGAGTTGTACACACACGGTGAGTGACAGTGATTATAAGTGAGATGAAATTTTTGATTTCAACCATCCGTTTTAAACATAAAAACATCCGTTGTCTTGTTTATTCGTAAATTTTTACCTGTACGATTAAAACTGTGAAAGAAGAATGAGGTCTAAAAAACAGTAGGCTGAGTATAAGACGACAGTGTAAACATAAAACGCTAGTTTGAGTATAAAACTGTGATTGATTGCTTATGAGAGAGATAATATACTAACTATAAAGCTAAATATATGACTATTGTCTGAGTATAAAACAGTAATATTTTTTTTGTGCTTTAAAGAAGAATGTACATATATGGCGATGCTTTAATAAAACATATTGCAAGATTATTCCACCTTTTGTTTGATGCCTTTCACCTTCTCCAGGAAGTCAAAATTCTCAAATTTTAATTTAATAATTAACTTAAAATGACTGATGCCATACTTTTCGGTGAAGACCGATGCCAATGGCTGTTGTTTTGGTACATTTGGCGAGCGCTTTCGAAGTAAAGATATTACTTGCCAAACGTATCAAATCAACATCCAGTGACGACGGTCTTCACCGAAAGGTATGACAACATTTCTTTATTTACTGGCGGAACAAATCCAATCAATTTTATACCAACTTAAAATGAGTTTAATCTAGTCCTCCACCACCATTTCATAATTTGAGGTTATAAGCGTTTCATGCATTCACTACTAACTGTAGCAATGGTAGAGTAAGAAGTAAATCACTTGAAAGCCGGTAACAAGTACGCCCTGGCGGCCCTTTAGCAATAATGACAATGACGGGTTCGTCTTGTTTATCAATCCGGAACTATTTTAAAGTGGCTGAAATGAGTTAAAGTCAAAAACATTGGATAAAACAGTCGTGAGTATAAAGCAGAATTATCAGTTTTAAACAAAAGTTTATGTATAAAAAGGTAGTCTAATTATAAGATAGAAATCTGAGTATAAGATCCTAAGCATGATATAGTAGAAAACCTGATTATTAAATTATGAAATAAGCACTAATAGATATTTTAACAGTGAATATAAAATAAATATAACGCGACAAATAAGAACTCTATAAGTATTAAACGTTGTGTGTGTAATACTGAGTATAAGAAGGTATCCAGAGTATAATACAAAAAGTCTGATACCGAAATACAAAACAAATAAAGTTTATTTGAAGCATATCTTATGACAAATTGTGTATGAAACTTTGTCCTAAAGTAAACGTTAAAAAACTCTTTTTCATTTGTGTATGGGCATAACTATATGAATGTTTAAAACTGAGGTTTCAACTGTTACTTTATCTGAGTAAAAAAGGGTTATCTGAGTATAAGAATTTGCCTAAATATAACGTTGGCTAAGTGTAAGAATGTAGTATGGGTAAAAACGATAGCCTAGTGAAAAGAAGTTGCTGAACCGGCTAGCCAGAAGCTGCTGGCCAGATTAACATGAGAAGACTACACTATAGACTGTCTCAAAAAGTGTAACTGCCGCCAAGCAATTGTTGAACGCAGTGGTATAGTATAAACTAGCAGAAAACATTTCTATGAAATCAGTAACATCACAGACACCACAAAGACAGCGAAATATACCAATACAGCCCCGCAGTCTGAATGATATAAGATCTCAATAGAAAAATTGAAAAATAACATAGCAGCAGCTAAGATTGAGTATCAACAAAAATTCTACGGCTTGACATTAAAACCACGGCCGAATTCATATGAACTCCCATCACAGCGGTATAGGAGGAAGAAAAGCTGCTTGAAGTATTGCGATAACTTGAGAGAATTACTCTGCTCAACAGCATAAACAAGATTCTAGCAGTTATAATACACGGTAGGATTCGAAGCAAAAGACAGAACATATTGCGAGATTAACAGGCATGCTTGCGGCTAAATATTAGGCGAAATATTTTGGTTTAACACCAACAAACAACACAGACCTGTGGAAAATTATTGAAGCAGATAAAGAAGAGGAAAAGAAGGTAGAGCGGCCATACCTTATAATATTACAAGAATGGCCATGAAGTAAAATCCTCAAGGCTAAAGGAACCTTGATTGACCAAAAATCAACTGGCGACAAAAAATATTCCATTATTATTTATGGTTGCTTCCAACATGGGAAAAAAAGTTTGAGAAATAAGATACAAACTATTTTATTTTAATGTAAGGGGAATATCGAAGCAGACCACTTCCTTAACGGGTCCCTTTTCGACCCTCTTCCGTCCTCTATGATTATAGACAACTGAAATGTAATTACGGCAACCTTACCCTCATAGAGTCAGGTGCTACAATCAGCCTTTAATCTTGACTTTAGTGATTTCAGATTGTCGACTGGTAACTGTCGGCCTTCTTTTTCATTACGCAGTCTCTAGTAATTGCTAGCATATGTTCATGGTTCAGGTCCCCCAGGGCATCTACATTTGACATGCTTCTACTAATGGTCTTAAGTCTTACTTTAGCCAGTGCTGTACATTAACACACAATGTGCGCTACTGTCTCATCCTCCTCCAGGCAAAGTCTGCAAGTATCATCTTTTTCGATTTTCATCTTGGCTAGATGATACTTGAAGTTTCCATGACCTATCACCAATGCAGTTATCGAGCTTAGAGTACTTCTATTGTATCTGAGTACCTTACTGGACACAAACTTAATGTAACATCATTTTTGAGTACATGTATAAAACGACAATTTCGATATGTTTAATAGAGGTTCGTTTCCGTACAGAGGAGACTAAGAAGTTTAAATAAAGAAAAGCAAAATAAATTAATGTATTTTTTTAGAAATATTAACAGTACCGTTCTTAATGCATGCACGTGCACATCAAATAAGTTTAAACAATAAGAAACAGATTCTCTATTTTGATTTAAAAGAAAAATCACACTCATACGTCGAACATACATCGACACTTAAAAATTCTTGCACTGTATTGTGTTGTAATGTGAAAAATAAATGTTAATCATACGCTCACACACTGCACATACTCACACAAGCAAATAAATTACCGTGTTCTTTCTTTCTTTTCTCTATTTTTACTATTTTTACATTTGGCTGTGGCACTTTAATGTTTACACAGTTTTCTATGACATTTCCATGTTAAGTTTCTGTATGAACGTAAAGGAGAAGAGTAGAAGATTGTAATTTCTGTTTGCTTTGTGTTTATTTCCTCTTTCCTATTCTTAAACATTTTCAATGATTGAGTGTGCTTTTATGGATGTGTACGAATCTACAGTTTTTCTTATGTAGGTGTGTGTCAGTTTGATTTGGCGCCATTTGGTTTTATTAGGTTTGCAATTTAAACATTGAGCTTCTTTGTAGTACCCCAACAAACGGGTGGATTTGCAAATGTGTGAAGGCTTTAAATACCATGATGTTTGTTGGTTCTTATAATTATTCTTTGTTGTATTTTAAAAATATGTTTTTGTTGCTGATTCTCTTTGTGCCATTTCACAATGGAAGATACTAATTTAGGTTAATAAGGCTGATTTAAATTACACGCTTTTGTAATTAAAATGAAATTGTGCTTTTGATTTAACAATAAATGACTTGACTATTTCACACTTAACGATTATTTTTTTTTTTTTTTTTTTGCTTCACAGACAATGAAAGAGAATTACCTTTTTAAAATAAAGCCAAAACAAAAGTATTGTGCAGCAATAAATAAATGTTGAGAATAAAGTTTTGAAGAAAGCTTATCGTAAATGGGACTTTTTCATTGGATTCATTTGAAACAATTACAATGAAAAAAACTTAACTACCATCTGAAGCTACTGACTTATAATTTTTAATTACTATAAATTGTATAATTATATTTAATGGAAAAGTGTTCTGTATTTGTTTTTTGTCTCATTTGAATTGTCTTAATTTACGTTTGTTTGCTAGTATATGTCGCATTTATAGTTTTAAATAAGTGACCAATGTTTTATGAGCAAACTATTAAAATTAAATACTCATCAATAACAACACAAATAAAAAAAGACCAAAAACAAAATCAAAAATAACCAGCAGTGTCACAGAGCTCCTTTCGGAAGTGGATTTGATTTATCTTTGATTCTCTAGAAAACATAAACCGAAAAAATTGTTCGGAATGAAACCACTTGCAATTTGCTATGTGGAATTGATATTTTTAGTGTTATTTAGCCGTTTAAACTATTCAGGTCATCGTTTTATTAAAATTCATCTTTCATCAGTTTTTAATACGAACCCTCCCCTACACTCCTCTACCACATTATATATGAGCCGGATTTCGAACGTGGGCACCAGAACAATTTTTCTGACCCAAGGTCCGATATTTTCCGCACAAATTAATGAATTCACAATTTTTACAAAACTAATTATTTTCTGCACAGCTTTGTAACGTTGTTTTTTGAGGTATTCTGGCCTTCTTAATACAAACCTAAAGACAAAAACTTTTTATCAAATCATCTTTTTGGGTATTGGGAGCTATTACTTTTAGCGAACCCTGCCAATAAAAAAAACATATGTCTGAATATTAGAGTAATTAATATAAAAATCATATCGAAAAATAATTGTGTGTTAAATAAAAATATAATTTTTACCTGATATGTCCACATATCTGTCTGGACATTTTAACAAGATACAGAGAAAGTCCATTTTGGAACGTCCTGTTTGTGATAATGTTGAAATACACCAGTAATATTTTGGCTCCCTAGGTACTCTGGTATTTACTTTAAAATGAATAATATAACTTTGAAAACACTTCACTTTCAAAAATTAAAGACCAAAGTCCTACAAAACAGGAAAAACCTCGTAAAAAAATTCGAATCCTATCAAAAGTTATGGATTTTCGACCACTGTGCGTCGTAGAGTTTAAGGGAGTCCTGAATAATATCCATTACTAATAAAAAAATGTTTTGAATAGTTTTAATGGCTATAAATTGCTTAAAATATCAATTCCACATAGCAAATTGAAAGTGGTTTTATTCCGAAAATTTTTTTTCGTTTTACGTTTTCTATAGAAGCAAAATATGGAATCAATTTCACTTCCGAACGAAATATATCTCTAGAGCATGGGTGATTGTTTTTCTCTATTCATTTTTATGTTTATGGTTTTGTATTTTTTTCGATTTAATGAAACCGAACGGAATCTATATCAGCTAAAACCATACATTTCGGAATGGTAACTACGGAATTATTTCAATTCCGAACGACATGCCTGAACAAGTCTGAAAGCAAATATTGCAGCCAAAATAAGTAATTCATTTCTTTTAATAATTACATTATTTTTAAAAATATATTTTATGTCACGGCCCACAAAAGAGGACGGGGCGAAAATATCATTTTAGAATCTCCTGGGTCCAAGTTTAGGTTTTTGAACATTCGCTGGCCTTAATTTGCTAAAAAAAATTTAAATTGTTCAGAAGTGAACTTTTTTCTCTTTTGTTTTTCATTTTCAAGCCTTAATACTTAATCGAACCCGCAACCCTCAAACTAGTGGACTAGCATCGAGTACCTCCATTGAAGTACTGAAACCATTTCTTTTATTTAATTTTCTAAAATCTTTAATATATAAAACTCCTACAATTAAGTTTTAATCCATACGTTTTCTAAACATTTGTCACACATGACAGGACGAATTTGGCAGAACAAATATGTTATAGATAAAAAGCGAACAATTTTAGAAATAAAATCCTTGAATCAATAAATTTCAAAAATTCTTTTTTCAAAAGCTTAAACCGCAATGACGATATCTTTTTTGCGTCTTTTCTTAATCTAAGATTGAAAGAATGAAATAGCTAATGTAAGAAGAAGAGAAATGTATAAAATGAAAACAAAAATGTTTTTATTTTTGTTTACTTTTTTGTTTTCTTTCAATGGTGTATCATTTCATTCCGCAAAAAAACGCCAAGATGAAAAAATATAATTTAAAATAGCTATATTCGCCAATAAAATGTATGAATTAGCATCACTGTAATATTTTAAGACTTTTGACTTTTTATCGATAACATGTATACTTTTATCGATAACATGTATAGAAATTTTGACGTTTGGAAATTTTTTTTTTAAATATAGCTAAACTCTTCGCTCTTAGGGGAATTTTCTTTTTAAAAAGCAAGTGATTTCAGATCTCTAAATTCGGAGTCAATTGCTTGATTATTTGAATTCAAACTGTCTTACATTATTTTAGCTGTATATTCTACTTTTTCCAACAATGCAAAATACATAAATCTTTGAATGATTCTTAACACCGTTAAAAAATTTTCGGGAAATTTTTCACTTTTGCGGCTACCTAAGCGCTACCTAAACGGTGTTAAGAATCTTTCCTAGGAAGTTCATATGTTCTAGAAAGTTGTTTATTGAGATCTTAGGTTCATTTTTGTAGTTGATTGTTTCCTTGAATTTTGAACTATGGACCTGAACAGGAGAAAAAAGGTAAAAAAAATTGAATTTTTTAAAGTTTTTTTGCGATTTTGACCTTGAAGATGAAGTTTTTTTGATTTTATATATTCACAATTTTTGTTCTTTATGACAAGAGCTACAGGAACTTTGCCTCAGAGAGTATATCAAAATTTTAAACGGTTTGCAAAATATGAGCTTGAGTAAATGATCATTTTTTGCAAAAATGACATCGATGCCCCACATCTTTGAGGGCCCATAAAAAAAACCTGGAGGACTTTGGGCAAAACTGGGAGACAGGAGTCTTTTTTTTTTGGTCTTTTATCACGTAGTGGTGTCCGTATATGGTTATTTTTTTCCGTGTTGCACTGTGTTATAATGCCTTCGCTACAAAGCGAATAATTTTGACTGGGGTACAATATGACCAGTTGATTTATTTCTAATAATCTTTGAATTTCATTTAATTGTCCCAGTTTTAACGGCTGAAGGATTTTTTATTCAACGAAATAAAGTTGTCGAAAATCAATAAAAAAAAACAGTGCTCGTAAATATAGTCATTTCATCAAATCTACAATTTGAGGAAGACAGTCTGCAAATCTCACCTAACCAATTTTACAATACAAAATCAGCAAATCACAGGAATGACCTGGAGAATTTGTATAATTTGTGGATGTAAAGCCAATTTCAAATTCATTAGTATTTCATATGCCATGACGGCCTAGTCATTTTTCATTTACTTAGGTTTTTGTGTGCTTTTGAAGTAATAACGTTTGGTAACAGACCAAAATTTAATTTTTCTATTTAGTAAAAATAGCAAAAGTTATATCAAACATTCGATTATTAAATTACGAATAAATTACGGATTTTTTACTAAAAAAAATTCCGAGTCATTATTCAAAAATTAAATATTTTGATTTAATTAAATTTCTAGGGCAACAGTATCTAAGTGCCGAATTACATTATGCAACTTTTGTCGTTGCAATATTTCTCGTTTTTTTTTTTTCTTTAATATTGCAATTGTGTTTATATCGTGCAATTTTTATTGCAGTAATTTGTATGGATGTACACATTTGTTTAAATTTTAAACTTCAAAATCAAAACTACGAATGAGAGGACAAAACTAATTTCAAAAGTACATGCATATCTGTACCCTTTTTAATTCCTCTCTCTCCCCTCCCGCCTACTAATGAAGAATTGCAGCGACAAAAGTTGCATAATGTAATTTGGCACTAAGCTTTGTATCCCAATAACTATTTCGCAATAAAATTTGACTTTATTTCAATTTTTCTTTTAGCTTTATGTTGGACACACTTTCGAATGGCAGTGGTGCCCGTTTAACTTTGGGATCTGCCATCTTAGTCTATCTAATTGCCTACAATGAAACCACAGCACCATGTGTTGTTTTGGCCATCATAATGTCAACAGTATTTGGTATTTTGGCAGGTTAATATTTACTTTAACTACTCCAACAAAAAAATTGCAAAGCAACTAACCATTCGTTTAAATTTTAATTTTTTTATATTTACAGCTCGTTGCAAAACAAGTTTGAAAACTTTACAAATTCCCTACATACGAGCCAGTAACAAATTTGATTTTGGCTGCCTTTTCTTAGCCACCTGGATGGATATGTTGGCCATATTGTGTGCTTGCGGCGCACTCACTCGTACACTAAGCTTGTGTTTAGATGCCATGACTGGTGGTCTGGCTCATATTATGATTTTAGGCAAGTGTGGAAAAAACTCTTACAGTCATTCCACTGTTGTTGTTTTAAGTTAAATTTTTGATGTCTACTTTTAGGCCGTAATTCACCAGCCAACGAACCTTGGCCAGATGTTTTGGGTGTTGGTGTGGTGTTTCTAGTAACTGGCATGTTTATGTTGGGCCTAGAGGTATGTGAAGAAATATTAAATAAAATATTTGTAAGTGGCCAAAATAATAAGTGCATACAATGAAGATATGAATGAGTATGTGTTGTAAGGCTGCTAAATAAATATTTAAATAAAAATTTTTTTGTTTAAATTTATTTGGTTTTAATTTTTTTTTTGTTTTTCTTTTTTTATTCTTTATTTCTTTCTGAAGCACTCAAAGGCTTTTAGCTTTATAATGGCTTTGGCCATGTTTGGTTTAAATGCCATACTAAGTGCAGTTGGCTGGTGGAATGGTGATGCTGTTGCCTGGCATGAAGAAATTTTGCAGCCAAATGGTTTTAAAAGTGTAAGTGATATTTAAGCAAATAACTTTAAATAATTTTATTTGAAGTTATATTACAATTACTAATGTTTTGTGTCATGTTTTATGATTTTTCTAAGTAGCTTTTTGAGTTAATTATTTCATGATAAACAATTTATGCCAGCTTAAGTTATTCCCAAATACACTCTGTCACATAACTATAGGATCTAACTATTGACTTACGTAACGTTATGCTTTATGTCTTAGACTTGATAGAGCTATAGTCTATCAGTCTGGGGGTTTCGAGTTTGATTCCCGCCAAAGACTCTGGGTGTTGTCTGCTTAAAAAAAATAATAAATGTAAATATGAATATGAATATAAAAAAAACTTATTAAATCCTTTACAAAGCACTGCTGCAAAAACCCTTGAAGCTCAGTGAGGGAAACATAGATTATATCAAATTACTAACAGTTGTGGCAAGGTCACAGCATCCTGAAAATATTTTGGCAAAATATGTCTTTTATTTTGGAAGTAATCCCCACCAATTTTTAATATTTTTATTCTTAAAGTGCAGATTCAACCACATAATAGACAAATGTTAGGTTTTCAGAAGCAACAAACAATTATTAGCAATTCCCGCCACATCGTCAGCGTCCTGACAATATTTTATTTGATTTTGCTTTGAAAGTAATCCACACCAAATTGTAAGACTCTTACTTTTATAGTGCCACAGATATGGTTTACATATTAACTTTATATAGTGGTACCCATACCAGGGTCATTATTCACTATGTTGCAAGATTAGCTTTATATAAAATTCTATAATTGATATAAAATACCGAAATGTATATAAAATAAAATTTTTTTAGTACCAGTAAATCGGTAAAATTGCGTACTTTCACTATTTTATCTGTATTTTCTCTTGGAAGTAAATTATTTTTACGGTAAAAAAGTACCCTTTATTTGAATCCAGGTACTTCCCCACAAAATTTTATTAAAATTCATCTAGTAGTTTTTACGTGATACGGACACAGACACACTAATGGTGTCTAAAACGGTGCTGCCAAGTTTTTAGTACCAGTAAATCGGTAAAATTGCGTACTTTCACTATTTTATCTGTATTTTCTCTTGAAAGTAAATTATTTCTACTGGAAAAAACTACCCTATATTTGAATCCAGGTAATTCTCCACAAAATTTTATTAAAATTCATCTAGTAGTTTTTAGGTGATAGGGACACAGACAGGCTAAAATTCCAAAAATTAATGTTTCGATTTTTAAAAATATTTCATGTACAGACACGGTCAGTTTTATAAGGTGTATTAATATGTAGAGATCATCAATTGTATTAAATTTGCTTTTTCCTTTATAAAAACGCCTGGCAAGATGGTTCCAAATGTTTTCAATAAGTTTGAGATCCGAATGCCAATCGAGAAATTAGATGTTATAATTCATTAAGAACTTTTTTTTCTTGCTGGAAGATTATAGGATCCTGACATTGTCGCAGATACGGTGGCAAATAATTTATTTCAGAACATTAATGTTGCCTATACTGTTCATTTTTGTGGGCACAAATTGGAAATCCAGGACGCTATCAATTGCATATGCACCCCAGAACAAGTCTTCCAGTGCCAAATTTTTTTCTACAGAAATTTAGAGGTTAGCTAGGAACCTGTAAATTTCCTTCAAATTTAATTTTTTCTGTTTAGAATTCATGACTTCAGATAAGAATCTGATTAGAAATAAAAGTCGAATTTTTGTAAAAATTTAATTGGAGGATATTCCTATTTGCCCTGGAAATTATGCGATGTCACAAAAATGTGAAAAATTATCAGAAAATATTGGTGGTATTCAGTGTTTGATGCAAATAGTCTTGCGAAAATGCAAATGCATTATATCAATCAAATTTGACAACAAAAATATGTATTTTGTTGTTGGATTTCACAAAAGAGCTATAATATTCTACACTTGCATTTTTGTAAGACCATTTGCATCGAACACTGAATTCCGCTATTGATAGATGTGAAGTATAAAGAAAGAAGCAACAGCTTTAACGTCAACCGAAAATAGAAAAGATCTTGTAGTTTCGGAGTTATCTCAAAAGTCTTCTGTGTTATATGGCATTTATATTTCCCTGTCCATAACTAAAGAGATTACAAATAACCAACTAATGCACAGTGGCTTAAAAACGTGTTATTTTGGAAATGATTCGGTAGCTCATGAACCATTAAAGATATCTCAATGAAATTTCACACAGGCAAAAAGTCAATATATGAGTCATTATACATAAATTTAAGCGTTAAACACATAGAAGACAGCAGGCTACCAACTACACAGAAATTTTTTTCATCAATTAAAGATTTTAATCAGTTTTAAATTAAAGTTCAATTAAATTTAATGTTTAATGTTTAAAACATAACAAAAAAAAAATCCTAATTAAACAATTAATCAATCAATGAATCAATTCATTTTTTAATTAAATTTTAATCTAAAACCAATTAAAACCTTTAATTGGTGAAAATATCTTTTTCTGTATACAACCTGTGAAAACTAAAATACAGACGTTTAAATGAAGACGATTATTTTGACGACATCGTAGCTACATGACTACACGACCACCGTTGTGGCTGTAGCCAACTTAGGCTAATTTCTATTTTCGTAAGCTCTCATGAAAAATATTTTATTTCATTTAACAGAATTACAAAATTAATCACAAAATTAAAAAAATTATAAATTCATTTACAATCAAGAGGTTTTGAGAAAATAAATTTACTTGTTTTGACGTGATAAAACTATTTTTTGAAAAAGTAATTTTATTTTTATTAAAGTAAAATACTCGTATGTCTTTCTACAACAATGTCGAAGTTCTGATGTAGCTGTCGTCTTCAATATAATTAAGTAGGTAAATACACGCCGACGAATTGTAGTCATGCAGCTGTGTAGTGTCTGTTGTTGTATAAAAAAAGAAAGAACAATATCGATATTTCCATTAATCGATAATGTTCGCCCAACCCTACTCATATTGTATTTTTTTTTTTTGCTTTAATTTTTTATGATTAAGACAAATATAATTTAAACTAAGAGGATGCTCTGGAAGGAAATATTTTATTTTCAAAAATTTACATAAAAACAGTCGAATTTAACTTACTGACGATTTTTTTTTATTACAATTTCTTGCTTTTACAGCTGTTAACAGCTACAGCTTTATTAACATTTTCCTTTCCGGGTGATTACCCCTCACAAAGAATCGGATGGCAGCGCTTTACAGGATTTTTTCTGATTTTATTGGTAACAATATCGTTACTTTTAGCTTCCGGTTGTTTAACCACCATTTTACATTACAAGTAAGTTTACAATACAAGCAAAAAACCAAAACAGTCACTTACCTTGAGATTTTCTAATTCCAGAGCTGTTAAAGAATATGCCGCCGTGCCTTTATTTTATATTTTAGATGAAAATAATTTCCACAAATTAGTGCCAGCTGCAGCCTGCATGTTAATGTTGACAGTGACGGGTGGTTTTTTAGAATTATTTCCCGAATTGTATCGCATAATAGTAAGATTTGCCACATCAGAATGGAGAATTTTAAACAAACAAATTGCTTATGAGAGTTCAGAAAGTGGTAATCCAGTTTTGGCTGTGTTCATAGCAGGTAAATATTTAGAATACTTTTTATTTAATTGCTTTGTAATTTAAATTGCGTTTTTTCTTATTCACAGGAAGTTTATGTGCCATGCTATCTTTTGCCTGCCCTCTACAACATCTCAGTCATATTTTAGCGGCCAGTCATTTATGGGCGGTATTCTTTAGAGCATTTTATTTGCTTTACTCGCCATTTAGACCAAAATTTATACTGCAATCCAGTGAGTTTAATAGCATATTAAATAAGCTAATGTTGGCTTGAAATCTATACATACTTTTTGCTTTCAGACACCGATTCCTCTCTTTCCTACAGCCGCCTCTCAACCGAACCTATTAGCCATAGTACCTCAGCATCACGTTTAAAGCGCAGCTTGTGGAATTTAAATGTTGGCAAACAGGTGCCCAGCAAAAAGCCTAAAACAAAACCCAAAAACAAGCAGGAAGTGGAAAAAGAGTGGTTACTTTTAGGAGAGCCCACTTCGCCTTGCCCCCAAAGAGAACCCAAAGATGTGGAATCCACTATTTTGTCAGATGGAGAGCCACCGGTAATTTATTATATTTTATTTTCAACTACTATTGCTCTTTAATTTATATATATTTTTGTTTCGTTAGCCTTCTGATTTTGAATATCCCGATAAATTTGACAATTCTGATTCGGATACTTCTACCGATATCGATGCCATTGTAGATGAGTACAGGCAAAAGGTTAAAGTCACAACTGCTGGTCCTCTAGATCGCACTGCTCGGGTGCCCACTATCTCTTCATGGAGGGTTACAATATTTGCTATAGTTGTGGTATTCTTAGGCATTGCCTTAAGCTTAGCTGGTATTTATATGAATTGGGCACCGGCGGCATTAACGGGACCTATAGGTAAATAAAATATTAATAAAAATTTAAAAGTATTTATTTTAATTTAAAAAAAGTAAACAAAAAATTTATGTTAAAAAGTAACTTCACAAAAAAATCTAAAAATTACCAACAAATCAAAAATTCGTTTAAAGGACGCTAGAGTACCCAATAGACTAGTCTGAGGGTTATAGGTTCAATTAACACCAAATATTTCTGGCCACTACCCCATTATGGAGCACAGTACGTATACGGCGTATACTACGCACATTACGTGTACTACGTAGTATTACGTGCACTGCGTAGTATACGCGTAATGTACGCATTATACGTAATGTGCAGAATAAAATCTTCGTAATTGTACACAGAACATTGGAAAACATTAGATTACTCTGGCGAAGACAATATATAATTCGGCACGACCGAATGTAGTACTCTTACTTACTTGTTTTTAATAAATTCATCTATATATATAAAGCACAAAATGTGTTTGTTTGTTTGTTTGTTTGTCGGAAAGCTATAGCTGCCTACACCAATGAACCGATCTTTCTGAAATTTTCACAGTTTGTTATTAGATACACGGATGGTAAAATAGGGTACTTATTTTTTTTCATATTCGACGTGGGCGTGGCATCTCCCATACGAAGTAAATATTTATCATCGTGTTTCTTGCTAACAGTAAAATGTAGTACCTTGAAATTTTGCACCAGTAACCTCTATATTAACGTACATAGTTTGAGGAAAGATGGACTGGATTGAAATAGCGGGAGTGGTACCACCCATACAAAGTGAAAAATTATTATCGTGTTCCTGGCGAACTACAATAGATATCGCCTCGAAACTTTGCAAGAGAAACCTTTGTGCTAAAGCGCGTAGTCTGCCAAAATACAGAATGAATTGGGACAGTGGGCATGTTACCTCCCATACAAAGTGAAAAATTATTATTGTGTACATAGAGAACTATAATAGGTATGGTCTTTAAAGTGGGTACAAGTAAACCCTATACCCACGCGTATACTATAGAAAAACATAGTCTGAATTGGGACAGTGAGCGTGGTACCCCCTATACAAAGTAAAAAATTATTATCCTGTTCTAGAGAACTGCAATAGGTAGCGCCTTGGAATTTCGAATCAGTAATCCCTTAATAAGATATATTGTGTAGAAAAAACACAGACTGAATTTGAATGGAGGGAGTGATACCTCCTATGCAAAGTTAAAAATTGTTATCGTGTTAATACGTATAGTCTGTCAAAAAACAGGTTTGATGGGAACATTTTTCACGTGAGAATAGCGTGCGTTTTCGCGTTAAAGGTTGGTCATACTTTTCTTCCAAGTGTTTTTTTGTGGATGGGTGTAGCAAAGCGCACCGGGGATAGCTAGTAATTTATAAATCAAAAGCAATAATTTAACTTCTTTCTTTCTGTCTTTATAGGAGTCTTTATCATTAGTCTAATGATGCCTTTGATACCTAAATACACCGGCAGCGTTGTCAATGTAAGTCCCATCATATGCTGTTCCAGCATATTTTGCAGTGGCATACTTTTTGCTTCTTGTGCTCAAAACTCTTGGCCGGCAATCGTATTATGGATTTTAGCCGGATTATTTACTGTAATACGATGTGATAATATCTGCTGTACTTGTATCAATCAAACGTCCACCATTAATGAACAACTAATACCGAGTGTATCGGCCAAGACGACAACAACAACAACAACAATACGTATGCCAAGAACACCTAAAGGTATTATTACCATACCCACCCGTGTTAATGCACCCAGATGACAATCTGAGTCCTCGGAGGGAGAAGATTTATTTAACGAGGACTTTAATATACGAGACTATGAGGAAGAGGATGAAAATAATGATTGTTGGACTGAGTAAATAGAAATAAAAAATTGAACGAAAAGTATTGCTACAACAGAGAAATGTGTTATTCAAGTGATTTTTAAAATGCTTTAAAATTTTTGCCTCAGCATAAAAATTTAAGAAATTAATTGCCAGAACCTAAAACAGAAACTAAAATTTTTGATTATTATTGATCTTACAGATAATAAAATAATTTTTAAAAACAACTTTATCTTTTATTATTTTTAGGGGTATTAATTGAAAAAAGAGACATTTTAACAATTTTGTAAAGGCTATAATTCACCCTAGGGAAAAGGGAACTAACATTAGAGTTGTTACATGACTACTTCGAGTTTTAACACTTCCTATGAAAGGGACCAATCACTATAATATGAAGAGGGCCTAGAGAAGGGTGAATTAACAGTGCTTTAATACTCTATGAAAGGTCCAACACCTAATATTAAGGTGGTTGTTTATTGCAAGTTACTAAAATACTAGTCTAGTTCTAACGTTTAAATCAGTTACGTCACCAGACACGTTTCAAGCTCTGGCTAGACTAAATTATTTTCAATCTTTTCGCACAACTGTTACAGAGTAACAATCTCTGTAAACTTTGAAATATAAAAGAGAAGAAGAGTTTAAACTGTTTTGCAAACAACTATTATTATTATTGTAGGTAGGATGGGTCGCTTTGTCACTTCCCGTGTTCTTAATATTCAAGCATCATCTTTTTTGATTTTATCCTGGTTTCTGTGACCTTTCACAAATGCAGTTAGGCTTAGATCCTAGCCAGTGCTGTAGGCTACCGTCTCAGCCTCTTCCAGACTTATTCTGCAAGTATCATTTTCTTCGATTTTCATATTGACTAAATGATACTTGAAGTTTCTATGACGTGACCCTAATGCAGTTATTCAGCTTAGTTACTTCTATTATATCTGAGCACCTTACTTGCTTCCTGACAGACACCATTCGAACCTGTCTTCAGGTTTAATGAGTTCAGCCATTGTAGAATCTTCGCTCGCATTAGGCTTTTTCTACTACTACTCTGTGTTTTGGTCCACACAAATTCAGAGTAGATCTCTTTTTTGCTATTTGGTCTAGTGTTCATTCGAAGCAGTTCCTATTTTTCCTTTAACCCATATCAACGTTACTTCTTTAACTGAGACACATCTGTAGTTTTTAAACACATTCCAGCACTAGATTATTGATGTTCACTTGCCTTATGCGTTTTTAACCGGCTGGTTGTCAAGTTCAGTGAGAACCTTTTTTTCATGAACCCGATTTTCCAGCAGGTGATCCAACGTATACAGCAACCTAAGCAATTCTGCCTGGTAAAGGGAGTCGTACTCCTTCAAACGCAGACAGATTTCGCTCTGCTGAATATTCTCCTGCTCTACTATCCATAAGATAACCATCAGTAAAAATGTTGATAATTCTTGATTAACTCATTATTTACAACGTTTTCCCAATGAGTGGCCGATGCAATCTTTCGACTATTTTTATTCCACTCAAGTGTTCCATCAAGTTCCCCTAACATTTAGAATGCTCTTATGCCCGATCTTCGACCGGTCCAAACCTAAGTATGCCAAAGAGCAACGCTCTTCATCCTTTGTAACTTACACTTAATTGTAACCTGAGAAGCAAACCACAGATGCATAAATTATTATGAGTCGCATCATCATTGCGTAAATCCAGTATGAATTCTTTGGCGAAATTCCCCTCTTACCGCTGCGCACTTATTTACAAGATCATTTTGCTTTCCGTATCATCTTTTCAATGTGTCCGTTCCAGATAAGTTCCTTATTAATAGTAACGACTAGACACACTGATTTTTGATCCGAAAAGTATTATAAGGATCCAACCTCTAAACCTGTCCTCCTTCGAGTAAAGAGAATAGCGTCGGATTTCCTAGCATTTATTGTTAACCTGTCTCATACATCCTTGGATGGTGTCGATGAACTTTCGACCAACCGTAAGTACCAGATCGTCGGCATACGTAACCGTATGGACACCTATTGTCTAGTTTCCAAAGAAGGTCATCAACGGTGATGTTCCACAAAAGAGGTGAAAAAAATCCTACCTGCGGGCAACCCCTGACTACCCTACCCCGGATTGTGAAACGGCCATTTTTGCGTTTATAGCTCTAGACCTAAGCATAGCGTTGATCTATTTCATAACAATGGATTCAACCTCACGCTCAGTGCATTCCTCAACTTTGAGAAAGAAATTTTGTCAAAGGCACCATCAATATCCATAAAGACGGACTATGCAACGACACCATTGAAAATCTCTCTGACAAGTTCATGCAGAGCGGTATTAGTACATCGACCTGCTCTATACGTATGTTGGTATCTACTCAAGTTCCTATCCGTCAGCTTGTGGCTCTCCAGGAATTTGGCCAACACCCTCCCTATTGTCTTAAATAAAAAAGATGTAAGGCTTAATGGCCTGAAGGACTTAGCTTCCGTATAGGTACTTTTACCCGGTTTGGTAACTTACAACCTTAGGCTCTCTCCAAGTCACTGAAATATATTTGGTTTCTAGACAGGCTATGAATATTTCCCTAATCCTTTCAAACAAGTTGTTAAGACGCCTCTCTAATAGGTCAGGGAAAATTCTATCTATTCCAGCCGCTTTAAATACTATCTTTTGTATTGCACTTCTGACACCATTTAGAGTTATTATCCTTTCCTACTCAACCCGTCTTCCCTCACTAAGCACGTACTGATAGAAGTCCATGATTCATTGGAACTAAAGCTTCAAGGAAATTTAACTTCTACAAGCGACTGCAATGTTTCCTCCACTTTCTCAGTCATTTGACTATTGCTCTTGCGAATAATTATAATTTAAAAGACAATGACTTCCGATACTCTCTTATGTATTCTGCATACTTCAGATGTATATTTAGATGCTCATGTTAGAGCTGAATTCTCTCCACGTACTTAATTTCCAAATACGTTAAATAGTTCAGTTCAGCAGTTTTTTCCTTGTAAGTGTCCCATAAGTGTGAATCTATCTCCTTAACGTAACCATTACAGGCTTTTGTCCTTTATCATGAATTCAAGTTCTCCGTTCCACCAGGGTGTCGGATCTTTCTCCTCCACTACTGTCAAGGGACAAGCATTTTCGAATAACAAGCATTTTCGAATAATAAATCATAACCGACTATAATTTGTTTCTCGAAACCATATATTGTTACAGAGAAGAAAATATGGTTCCTGTGACCTAAGTACGAGTATGTACGTAAAGAAGAGTATGAATTATTAATCAAAATAAAAATTATTTTTTACTAGTATATGGTAAAGTATAGTAATCGTGAAAAAAACGAGGTCGCGATTTCGACGGATTTATACAATTTGAGGTCTCCTGAAGCCATTTTGGTTATTTTCGCGATGATGTCTGTGGGTGGGTATGTATGCCACTTTTTTGTGGAGTTTGTACAGGTTATACCGTTTGACATGAAAATGAAATTTAGTATCTGACTTTGGTATATGGAGATTAAGAGCTGTATAGGGAGGGGGCAAGCAGTAGTTTTCTTACCCCCCAATTTTTTGTCAAGTCATACCGTATGACATATTAAAACGAAATTTAGTATGTGTCTTTGGTATATGAAGATGAAGAGTTGTGTAAATTTTGGGCATAATCTTTATTACTGTTTATCACTTCAGATAAGAATACTCGCTCTTAACAATCTCAGTTTTTATCTTTAGAAAAATAACAAATCTTCTTAAATTGATAATAAATTCTTCTTAAATTGATAATAAATCTTTTAAATTAAAGCAGAACCAGCTAAATGGCGTCAAATAACGGAACACAGTTATTAACGGAAGCTGAATGTTTAGAAATAATTGAAAATGACTTGGAATACACCAGCAATATAAATCTGTTGGCTTATAAAATTACAAAATGTTCAGCAGATTTGGTGGGTTTTATGGGCGAGTATTATAAATTGGAAGTAGAGCTCAAAGAAAAGGTAAAATTTTTAAATATTTTCCAAACCAAATACTAATTAAACAAAAATTTAAATTTTGTTTTTTAAGCAATCACAGGAATTTATAAAACGTAGTTATTTTATAAAATCAATTCCCGTGGATAATGAACTCTATCGCAATGAATGTGACCGTAAGGGATTTTTTACCAAGGAGACTAGTATTTATAAAAATATTTTACCCAATATACAAAAATATGCCCAGATGCCATTATTTCCTAAAGCCTATTTTATGCGTAAGGACTTATTAGTTTTGGAAGATTTGTTTATGCCAGAAAAGTGTTTAAGACAAATGCAATCTAATGAAGTTTATACCAAACAGCATTACGAACTGTTTTTACAACATTTAGCGGAACTACATGCTGCTAGTTTGGCTTGGGAGTTCAGGGAAAAAATAAATATTGGCCAACAATTTGAAAGTATTTTATTTGAGCTACAATTAACTACTAATAATGAGTGGTACACAACTGGCATAAAAGTAAAATTTATTAAATTAAAACTTAAGTTATAATAATATTTATATATTCCTTTTTTGTTACAGGCTATTTTATACTTGGCTCAACAGCACCCTAATTATCAGTACCCCGAAGCTTTACAGTTTATTAATCATAAGCTTCACACAATATTGCTCAATATGGAAGATTTCACCGAACCCTCTCAAAATCTTCGCAATGTTTTGTGTCATCGTGATTCTTGGGATCGTAACATTTTTTGGGAATTTAATGCCTCCAATGAACCCGTGGCTTGTCGCATGGTGGACTTTCAACTTACCCGCTACAGCCCGCCGGCAATAGATGTTTTGTATTTTCTTTACAACAACTTTGAAACGCCTCAACAAAGATCGAAGTTATTAAAACATCTTTTACTCTACTACTATCAGACTCTAAGATCCTCGTTGAAACGTCTAAATTTGCCAGAGGATTTGATAACCCATAAAGAGTTTGAACAGGATTGTCAACGGGCCTTATTGCCCGTCTTAACCCTAAGAGCAATTTGTGAGCCTTTGATGAAATTACCTAAGGGTTGGTCTCAAGCTACGCGTGATACAGAACCCGAAAAGTTTGATCATTATATGAATGTAGACCGCTCTGAAATGTTGAGCATAGTATCAAAAATAGATTCAAGTTATATGGACAAAGTTTTATTGCCTATTCAAGAACTATTGGAGTATTTTGATTTTGAACCAAAATAAAAGAATAAAATAAGTACAGGGTGTTTTTTTTTTTTGTAAGCTAGAACTTTAAATTGTAAAAAAAATAAAATTTTAATCCAAAAAAGTTTTTATTCGAAAGATCAATACTTAACATTTCCTTTCATCGCGGCTGTTTTTGACAAAGCACATTCTGGTCGTCCAGTTTTGGGTCATATTTCAGACAATTTTCGGCCATATTTCAGACAAACAATCGATTTCACATGGTCCCACTGGAAATAATCGAGAGGTAACATATCGCACGACGAAATCAACTTATCGCCAAATTTGTATTATAATAAGTCGATGCTTTCGACTGACTGGAAGTTCTTCAAAAGAGTCGATATTTATGTATCTCATATTTTCTTAAAGTAAAATAATCGGCAACAAAATTATCGATAACCCATTATTTGTTTTGATCAAATCATCGGAAACTAAATATTTATACAAAGAAGAACTGGTAGCATTGTTTAATCTATCGGTACACTAAACACGTGCAATTCGCTAATCTGTTTTAACGAATATCGATTCGTTAAAAAATTAAACAACAAAATTTTCGATTTTGCTACGCAGCAACACTTTTAAAAAATACAACGAGTATTGTTTATTGTTTTATTGTTTGAAGTCAACTGTTATTGTTGACAAGTCTATTGCCGTTAATAAACGGATATCATTTTTTAGTTTTTTATTTTGTCGACAAGAACGTTTTTATTTGTCATTGTAATGGCTTTTGTATGTTTAGAAAATTAATTTTTGCAAAATAAGTCTGGTTTTCATACTCTAATATTTATAATGCTAAAATAATATACACATGCATACATAATATGTACATATTTACTATTATTATTTAAATCCATATTCCATGTTTAGGAGCTTAAGGTTTCTACAAAAGATTTCCAGTTATTCCTGTCTCGTCCTAGTAATCATAATTCGTTTATCGATTTGCCGGTTTCGCTAGGAACATTTAAGCGCCATGATGTTTGGGGTCTTCTGAGGGTACCCAATCCATCCATATTTTCTCTTTCTAACTTTGGCGTTGATATTCTGCTGGCGAGTATTTCTCTATAGATCTTTATTCGATATGGTTCCGGGCCACCATATTTGTAGAGATTATTACGGAGGCAACGGTTTATAAGTTTTCTGGAGTTTTGTTTTTGTTTCTTCGGCAACTAACCATGTCTCTGAGCCATAGAGGAGCACAGATTTCAAACAGGATTTAAAAATTCGGCATTTAGATATCTTGTTTAGCTCCTCCGTTAGTTGAAAGGACACTTCCCAAATATGTAAAGCTATTGACTTCTGTCGTTTATAGTGAATGATGATATATTGGGTGAATTAATTCGCAACGATTCTGCTTTGTTTACATATTTACTATAAATTAACACAAAAATAATTCACTTTTTTCAACTTTTAAATTAATTCTTTCTATACAGCACGCAAATAGTTGTTTTATTTATTTATTTATTTAAATACATAAAAGTCTACATAAAGCCATCATAAAGCCTTCATACATACTTTAGTAAAACAGTTAATAATATTTTTTTTTTTTTATTTTCTATTCCTCTTTGTGCTTTTCGCTTTTTTGGAGAGATATGCCACATATTACTAAATTTTGTATGTAGAAAAATAGTTTTGATTTTTTTTTTTGCAGCTATCGATTGTTTTTTGTAGACATATCAAAAATTTAATTTGACTCCAATTTTGATTTAACGGAAGTTTAGTCTATAATTAGATTTAAATAATATTTTCCGTAGAACTACTATCGACAACTCTGTAGCCAGAAAAAAAATTCGATACCTTTAGATCACTATACAGACAAAAATAATTAAAATTTTATTTTAATAAAATTTTAAAACGAATCGACAACCTAATTTGCTTCGAAAAAATCTGGAGTGGCCAACACTCAACTTTATCAACTTTCTCAATGGTGTCATACCGTATGACCTGTAGAGCGTTTACAAAATTTGGGAGTAACTACCCTTTGCCCCTTCCCGATTATGCCCAAAAACTATACAGCTCTTTATCTCCATATACCAAAAGCACATACTAAATTTTATTTTAATATGTCAAACGGTATGACAGCTCTGTATCTCCATATACCAACGGCATATACTAAATTTCGTTTTAATATGTCATACGGTATGACCTATAGAGTGTTCACAAAATATGGGAGAGGATAAAGTACCCCTTGCCCCTTCCCGATTATATCCAAAATTAATACAGCTCTTCAACTCCATATACCAAAGATACATACTAAAACTCATTTTGATATGTCATACGGTATGACCTGTATAGCGTTCACAAAATTTAGGAGTAAGTAAACTACCCCTTGTTCCCTTCCGATTATATCCAAAATTTATACAGCTCTTGAACTCTATACACCAAAGGCAGATACTGAATTTCATTTTGACATGTCATACGGTATGACCTTTAGAGCGTT
Source organism: Phasia obesa (assembly GCA_949628195.1). NCBI lineage: Eukaryota > Metazoa > Arthropoda > Insecta > Diptera > Tachinidae > Phasia > Phasia obesa. Next base: position 48,408,708 of record OX451216.1, read on the forward strand.
CACAAAATTTTGTGTTTATGCCCAAAAACTATACAGCTCTTCATCTCCATATATCAAAGGCACATACTAAATTTCGTTTTAATATGTCATACGGTATGACCTGTACAAACTCCCTACGTCGATTTTTTCACCCTTTACTACGTATGGGAAAGTAAACCTAAACTTATCCAATAAATGGAAAACTTATATTTTTCTAAAAAGTTACCGATAATTCATTTTTGCTTTATAAAAATCTATTTGCTTTTTCCATAGAGAAACTATCAACGATATAATTTTATTAAGGTATGAAGAGCTTTATTTTTTTTAAATCAGAACTATTATAGTGTTTTTTTAAATTCAATAATTTATTTTTTTTTATAAATAGTAATTAGTTTTCTATACAAGTTATCGAAAAAAGTAATTTACCGACGAATTTGATATTACCAAAACATGGTTGATAACTTTTAGTACTTAGCCTACCTAATTTTTCAGAAAAATTGGGGACAACTTTATATTTCATTAGAAAACATATGGTTAAAATTCGTCGTTTTTATATTAAGAAATATATTCTACATATACATATTGCAGTTAAATTCTTTTAAAAATTTTTTCCATTAACAGGTTTAAAAAAAAATATCGATAAATCTTAAAAACGATAACAATTCGAAAAGAAAAACTATTTATATTAATCTTTTTCACTTTGTAATCTAAATATTTTTCGATTTTAAAGTTTTTGATTTTATTTGATTTTATCCTACATTTTTTCGAAAAATTCGAATTTATTTTGACCGTAACAATTTTTGATTTTAGAAAATTAATTTTAAAAAAATCAGTCAAGTGCGAGTTACTCACACACGTAGGGTTCCGTACTATGTTTAGTATGTCTTTAAAAAATGAAGTTGTTAATTTGTTCATGTCTTATGGGGCACCCTTTTCTTTTTAAAATAAAAGTCATATTCGCGAAAATTGCATCGCTATTGAAATACCCTTTAAATTTTAGAAATTGTTGTTATAACGGCCATGGCAATACACTTTCTATAAACATATCAGTCTTACCTATTGCGGTTCAAAAAATAAGGTAATATACGTGCAAAAGATGTCACTGATGGATCACCCTTTAGTAATTAGCAATTGTTACAGCGGCCGAAGTACAACATCTACTGTAAACAATTCAAGAGTGTACCTATTACGGTTCAAAAAATAAGGCTATTTACATACAAATCATGTCTCTGTCGGAACATCCTTTAATTTTGTCATTTGTTATAACGGCCATGGAAATTCTTTTTCTATAAATATATCAAGAGTTTACCTATTATGATTAAAAAAGTAAGTCACTATACGTGAAAAACATGTCATTGTCGGAAAACCCTTTAATTTTTAGTAATTGTACAAAATTTTAAGAGTCTACCTATTACGGTTTAAGCAATAAGGATTTGTACATAAGAATCACGTCACTGTCGGAACACCCTTTAATTTTTATTATTTGTATAGTTTCCATAGTAATAAACCTCCTGTAAAAACTTCAAGAGTCTGCTTATTATCGTTCAAAACTTAGGCCTTATACACGCAAAGCACCTTACCCTCGGAACACCCTTTAATTTTAAGGTTTAATTTTATATACTTGCTTAGAAAGCGAACATAGAGTTAATTACTGTCTGCAAATTTTAAGTGGTTGCCTCCTATAGCTCAAGAAATAAAGACTTAGCGGCAAATAACACCTCACTTTCGGAACACCCGATAAGTTTTAGTATTTATTGCTATAGTGGCCACAGTTATACACCTTCTGTGAAAATTTCAAGAGTCTACCTCTTATGGTTTAAAACTTAGGCCTTATACATGCAAATCACACCACTATCGGAACACTCTTTAATTTTTAGGTTTATTTTTTTAGACTTATTTATAAAGCGAACTAAGTTTTAATATTTGTTGCTATAGCGGCCACAGTTATACACCTTCTGTGAAAAATTCAAGAGTCTACCTATTATGGTTCAAAACTTAGGCCTTATACATGCAAATCACGCCACTATGGAAACACCCTTTAATTTTTAGGTTTATTTTTTTATACTTGTTTATATAGAGAACGAAGTTTTTAAATCTTGAGTCTATGCCTCCTACAGTTCAAGAAATAAATACATATTCGTGAATAACACCTCTCTATCGGAACACCCTATAAGTTTTGTATTTGTTGCTATAGCGGCAAAATCTATACATCATCTGTGAAAATTTCAAGAGTCTACCTATTACGGTTCCAGACGGACAGACGGCCAGACGGACAGACATTGTAGCGAAAACAATAGGGTTTCATTTTTACCCTTTGGGTACGGAACCCTAAAAAGATCATTATTTTCCACAGAGAGTTTTGCAACGAAATTAATATACATATTTAGCAATATGCCAAAAAAATCAACTTTTTCATTTTCAAGCTATGAATCCCGAATGATTTTATATGTTTCGGGGGTAGAGTCAGGTACCCTACTTGCTTATTAGAATGCCCCTCACTTGTCCTAAAACGGATATTTAGGGTGGCCCTTAAAACTTGGATTTTTTGACTTTTTATGAATTTAACGCATTATTTATGTTTATAGCTACAAAATCAATGTTTTTATGTGTTGAATAGTTAGTTTGGGTTGTAATCTTCCATTTTTGGTTTTTGTTGGAATAATACACTGAAAAAAACAAAGTGGCAAAAACAAAACTTGGAAGTAAGAAAATAGTACTTCTAACATTTAGCGCGGCACAAATTGGGCTGAATATTATGGCTTGCCATGCAACACAGTTGTTAATGACATTAAAGTCTAAAATTCTGCCGTGGTGCTTGGCGATTGCATTTTTCGTTTACAAGAAAATAAGGAAAATGTAAAAAAAAAGGCGAAAAAAATGAAAAAAATGGGGTTTTTTGACCTTCATTCACTTATAACTTTTGAAGTAGGATTGTTATCTTCAAGCACCACCGCAGAATTTTAGATATTTTAGTCATCAACAACTATGTTTTCTCCCAAGGCATAATATTCAGCAGAATTTGTGCCGTATTCCAAACAGTACAGCCTATTTTCGACAAATTTTATTAATTGATTAAAAAAACAGGGTGAATTTTTAAAAAAACGTAAAATTATGCTACTGAAATTAGTTATACATTAGTTATTAAGAACATAGACACTGTTTTCACTTTGGGAAACAAAATTCCCTTCCATGTGATAAGTAAATATACTTATATTTCATTTACTCTTGTGATAAAGCGGTATTTTAGCCGTCACCTTTGCGTGCTTATGAATTACACAGCCTCACAAAAATATAAAAAGGTTCTGACCCTGAAAACAGACCCACCAATTCTTATGTATTATGACCTCCTGAATGCGATGCCGCCATAAGAATTGAATTCTATCGTTGGGTTTTCATGTAATTTACAAGGAAAGTCCGCAAAGTGAACTTACATAATTTGTAAATTTGACCATGTTAAAAAGTGTTTGTTTAAATGCATGTTACTTTTAAAATTTTTGACAGATTTTATTAAAACACCTCTTATTTTCTTCGTAATAAACCAAACTTAATATTATATAAAGAAATAAAATTTTTAAAAATTTTAACTACCAATAAGTCAAATTTACAAAGAAACCGGGTAGGTTCAATTTGTGGACTATCCTTGTAAATTACAGAAAAACCCAACAATTGAATTCATTTCTAATGACGGAATCGAATTCAGAAGGTCAAAATACATAAGGATTCGTTTCTGAGTCATAATTTTTTTTATTTTTTGTGGGATTGTGTTATCAATCTCTTATTATCTGTTCTCAAATGATTTACTAAATAAAAAACAGACGAAAAAATAAACGTCAAAAGTCGTTTACTTCACTTTCAATAATTCAATAAAATTGATAATATTCAAAAGTTGTCATTCCCTTGTCTTCCTCAAATTATTTCATTGTAAATAGTCCGTTACAAGTTTTTGATGTTGTTATTTTTTTTTTTGGTTTTTCTTTGTATCAATGCTTTTATTTAGAACATTTTTTACTGATTTACTCTTATTTACTCTCTTAGAATATACAAATAATTGATAAGAGCATCTTTATTAGTGTGATCAATAATCTCAGAATTGCATGCGAATTATTGCATAGGTGCAACGATAATAATTTGTTATTATCTTTTATAATTTATTCTTAATTGATTAACTGAAAGTCAAGTAAAAAGAAAGTGTTTTTTTAATTTTTTTCCAATTCTGTTTTCTTTAAAAATTGTTTAAAAATGTATCAAATTTGTAAAGCTTCTATAAATTGTTTATATAAAGATACTTACAGTCATTTAAAATGGAAAAATGGTTTGAAAAATAGTGACGTGTTTGACTTTTTTAAACTTTTTATGGTTAAAAATATAAATGCGCTGTGTACTTACGATAAAGATAAAATTTTTGAATTTTTAAACGAAGTAGAAGGTCCTCTCAAAAGAAGAACAGTGCTACGAAAATTTGATTACTTTAAATTGCAATGCACCAAAAAGTCTAAAGAGGTCTTTTTAAACCTTCAATTCGATGGCATATGCAAAAAAGTTGATTGGTTTAAAAACCGTTTTAGCAATCCCGAATTCATAGTAAAACTTAAGGAAAAAAATATATTACGGCTAAAGAGTCAGCTGAAATTTTGCAAAGCAAACAACAATATCATTGAATCAAAACAAAATGATATTGCTATCTACAAGATGTTGGAAATGCCAGTCAGTTATACTAAAATCGTGGAAGTAATGCGGCTTTTTAACAGAAGTACTTCGCTTAGAACAATTTTTCGATTTAAGGATAAGTTTAATTATTTGGTTGAATTATCAACAGCTAAAATGCTAGAACAAATACTGAAAAATGGTAACAACTTTACTCTCCATCATGACGAGACAACTATGGGAGTGCATAAACTTCAAGCTTTTGTTTTAACGGCAATAATGGAGAACGAATTCCATGAAATTTTAATCGGAATTGAAAAAGTACCTACAAAAGGAACACATTATCAGTTGCAGGTGTTGCTCAGCTGTTTAAATAGAATGGACAAACTCTTGCATTCTGCAGGAAATTTAAAAAAACAATTTTTGATGAAAATAGAGGCATGCCTTGCTGACAGTGCTGCAACTTCCGCTGCCTTTAATAAATTGCTTAGTGCAGAGAGACTGAAAATCGCAAACGAAAGTGAATTGGTAGTGCTTAAAGAATTGCAATTAAAGGACTGCTTTGTACATGCCTCTAACAATGTTTCCAAAGACACCATTGAAGTACTCAGTAATACTTGCAATGAGTTCGTTTCCAAAATCAAAAACATTGCAAAAGTTATGAATTTAAAAAATGCTGCTTATCACCCTATATCCGCTGATTTCAGAAACTTTCAGACCGAAATGGAAATTTCCCACCCAAAAAGCATTGGTGATTTGGCAGGCCACAGGTTCATGTTTTTATCTGATTTAGCTTGGCAAATATTGCAATTAAAAGATTTGCTATTTCAGTTTGTGCAAAAATATCCTGAAGCGTACACCGATGCTAAAATGATTCATGGTAATATTACAGACACAAATTTTCTGTATCAACTTGAAGTCTGTGTACTTATCCACGCAGCTTGCATTGAACCACTAAAACATATTAGCACTTGTAAATCAATTGTTGCTTGTGATCATCTTACTTTCAAGGATGTGCTGTATCAAATATTTGAATATTTAGAGTTCGAAGAAATAAATAAAACGTCGTTCTTAAATTTAATTCCCCACAAATTTCAATTTGCGTTTAACACAGACAAGCTTAATTTGCTTACTGCAAATTTGAAAAAAGATGTTAACATTTTCCAAACAGTTTTAGCGGCTGCGAAAGATTCAATGTTAAAAAGATATATAGATAGACCTGTAGATGATGTATACTCATTCCACAGCAATATCAATGTGGAGAGAGTGTTTGCGATGGCGAAGAGGAACGAGGATATGGCACCTCATAAAGAAATATACACCAGATGTCAGCAAGTTAAGGCCCGGCAAAACAAATGCATTCACTTCCTTTTCGATATTTTGCAGTTCTATCCAACGAAGCAAGATATAGAAAATGGTGTGAAAATAATGAAAAAGGTTTTTCAGGAAAATAAGAAATGGAATGCTGAGGAACGAATAAAGAGTTTGGAAGAGATGGAGAGCAAACAACAAGTAAAAAAACGACGTACGGAGAGTAAAATCCTATTTATAAATTTGCTTGATGTGAATGAGCCTATGGAATTATTTAATTTATTAAATGAACTATGTTATGTCGATGTACAGAGTAATCGGATAAAAATTCTTAAAAAGCAAACAAACATGTTGAGAGGTTTAAATTATAAATATCACGGTGAAAAAGTTTGGCAAACAGCAAATTTGGATTTAGAGTCCCAACTCAAAGAAAAGCTAAAGAATTTGCACTCTTATGTAGATCTCTAAAAATTTAAATAATAAAATAACTTGATGTTTTTAAAAGTATAAATAATAAAGATTTCTGTTAAATACAATTCTAGTAAAATAACTAAAAATTTTTTTCGCAAAACTAAAAATGTAAACTTAAATGATCAATTTAATAAAAGTTTCATATATATTTTAATATAAATTTGGTTCTATTTCATTATCTAATAGATCTTTTCTTTCTCATTCGCTTATTTTTTATCCGATTTTCAAGTTTTTTTTTTTTGTTGGAAAGGTATTTAAATTACCTTTCTAATTGTTGAATTTTGTTAGTACAAATTATTGCCACTAGATGGCGTAAAATTCATTTTTTTTTTGAAAAATGCATCAAAACACCCTGTATTTGCAAATATTTTGAGTTCATATGTTCTGCAAAAGTACTCGCCATATGTTTTTGTACAAAGTTGCCAAACAACATTTGGTCGAATTCTGGAAATTTAACGGTCAAAATTTTGATTTTCTTCCAGAACCTAAAAATAACGGTAATTTTGTAAATAACGGAATTATAAAAAAGTCGCGGAACAAAAGTTGCTTCTGATACCCTAAAGAACCATTTTCAACAATAAAAAAGTTCTTTTTCGCAAAAAGTCGATTTTGGCATATTGCTATACATATTTCTCTTATATTGCATTTTATTTTCAATTAGTTTGTCATACGAAATTGTATTTGTTTATTCGTTGTACCATTTCACAAAGCACGATCAGATCAGTTTTAAATAAAATATGCTCACGAGTCTCTGTATGTACTCAAAATAATTTTTATTTATCTTATCACCACCCACCAAAACCAAAAGACTAAAATAAAAAGAAAATTATTTAAAAACCATGTATTAAATAATTACAACAATTAGTTTAACACAAACAGCAGAGTATAGCAGATCATAGCGGATTGAAATGACAATTTTATCTACACGTGATAATCAAGTGCTAAAATTGAATGAAAACAAATCTATATTTTCGTACAATAAAATAATTAAATTATGAGTGAAATAAAAAAGAACAACAATCTTTTAGAAAAATATCATCGTCATGATATTGTTACAAGGGACGAATGTCAATTGATATTGGAAAAAATTCTAAAAGAGGCAAATGATAATAAGGGATCATTAGTATCATACGAAATAGTGCCGGAGCTGGACACTGTAGGTTATTTGGGTGAATATTTTCATTTGAACATAAAGTTTAAAAAAGAAAACGTAAGTGTTAAGTGTAAGCATACCCCAAATTACACTTTAAATTGTGAAATGATTTATTTTTTTTTAACAGGATAAAGATTTAACAAAAAGACGTTTGTTTGTAAAAACTATGCCCTTTCAAAACCCCGACATGTGTGACTTTATCGAAAGATCTAGAATTTTGAAAAAAGAATCAACACTCTACATAAGACTGCTAAACGAAATGAGAAAACTGTGTAAGTAAATACTTATGACAACGATAGTTTAAGTCAATTATTTAATATTATGCTAATTACACATAACGTTTTTTAATAAAGTCATTGTAAAAATAATATGTTTGAGGTAAAGAAAAATTTTGTTTAGACAAATTTAAAGTTATCGATAAAAATAAATATAAAAAATAATAAATAATAAAATATAGCAACATAGCGAAAAAAAATAAAAAAATAATAATTTAAATGCACAGTGGAACTTTAAAGTCAATGTTTTGAGTTAAGTGAGACTTGCAACATCTAGGGTTTTCTTAAACATCTTCTATTATGCGACGCAAAGTTTTGTTTTTTAGGACATATTAAAATATTAAGAAAATATGGGACAACGATTTATAAATAGCTTTTCTTGAATAATTTATTTTATTTTTACATTTATCGATATTAAAAAAATTTACATTTTTGATATCCGTTCTTTAACAAGATCAACTTGTCGATAACTTTGCTACATAGAAACTTAACATGATTATTGAAAAAATTAATTGAATTATTCTACAGAGAAATTAAAAAATCGTAGAAAAATTACGTTATCCATAACTTTCTATACTATCGATAATAATCCTATATATCGACAATCAAGTTTTCGCTTTTTTTTTTGATTTTTTTTTTTGTAAACTTGTTTGCTACCTATCATATAAAGTGAATAATTATTATCCTGTGAATAGGGAACTGTAATAGATAGTGTCTTAAAATTGTGCGAAAGTAACCTCCATATTAATACGCATTGCTTAGCAAAAAACAGACTAGATTGGAATAGTGGGCTTGGTAATTGCCATACAAAGAAAAAAAATATTATTGCGTAATTAATTACTAGGATCTTCTTCTCTTTCTCTTTGTTCGAGGAACACCTATCTAGACTAAGCCTGAAAGTGTTTTTACTTTGAGGATGGTGGAAGCGAAGATAATCGGTAATATCTAGTATATATTTTGTATAAAACAATTTAAATCGATAAAAAAATTTCGAGAAAACTTAAATTAATAATTTTTCTGCGGAAGAAAAATATTTATCGATAATATTTCGTGAAAAAATAAATATTTATAGATAATTTCGTAATTACTTTTTATACTATGTACTAATATTGATAACACTAAACTTATCGATAGCTTTTAAAAATAAATTTATCAATAATTTTCAATAGTAAAATAAAGTTATCGAAAAATTTCAAAAAAAAAAAACAAAGTAATCGAAATTTATTTTATAAAAAAATTTGCAATTGAGAACTTAATTTAATAATTTTTCTGCAGAAAAAATTATATATCGATAATTTTTCGTGTAAAAATAAATATTTATATATAATTTCATAATGGAAAAATTGCATTATTAATAATTTTTCTATACTATGTACTAATATTGATAACACTAAAATTATCGATAGTTTTTAGAAATAAATTTATCAATCATTTTAAATACAGTTATCGAAGACTTTCTTATTCAGAAACAAGGTTATCCATAAGTTTTATAAATAAAAAAGTGATAAATAAAGTAAAAATTTGGTTAAAGAATAAAAGTTGCAGATAATTTTTCTATCTAATGGTTTTTTATCGATAATTTCGCAGTAGAAAAATTAATCTTGTTATTTCTGTTATAAAAAAAACTATTTCTAATTAGTAATAAAAATTATTTATCGCTTATTTTCCTATTGAAAAGTAAATTTTTTTATATTTCCTTATAATAAAGCAATCGAAATTTATTTTATAAAAATATATTAATCTGTTTTAATATAGTTATCGATCATTTTTAAAAAGAGAAACAAAATCTGATATATGAGAATTAAAAAAATCTACTGATAATGTTTAACTAATTCACCAAATGAAATATAAATTTTCCGCATTTTTTTAATAGCAAAACAAAGTAATCGAAATTTATTTGAAAAAAAATAAAGTAATCGAAAAATCTTAAACCAGCAATAACTTTTGACCACATTAATTTATTCATAAATAATTTTTTAGCATTCATCTCTTTATGCAATTTATCGATTTTTAATTTGTTATCGATTAATAAAACTTTCTTAGCTCCTAACATCTGGTGCGCTCAATGTTATCTAGTTAAGCCCGATCTATTTGTTATGCAAAACATTGTGGATTTAGGTTATGAACCTATTAAAGATGTATCAAAATTTCTAAACAAACACGAAATCAAAACAATACTTAAGGGATTAGCGACAATGCACGCCTGCAGCTTGGCTTTTGAGCAACAAAAACAAGTAAAAATTGGTGATATGTTGCAGGATGTCCTTTACGAAGTAACAGTTTCCCCCAAAGTAGTTTGGTTTACAGCAGGTATTAAGGTAAAAAACAAAATATTCATGTTCACCTAAAAAATATTTTTAAATATTTTGTTTATCAACAGGCTGTTTTTGCAGTGACTTTAAAGCATCCCTTGTATCAAGCAGAACCTTTACAACTTTTTATTAAGAACGAAATGCCTTTAATACTTAATAACGTGTACGATATGGTAAATCCTTCATCAAAATATTGCAACGTCTTTTGTCACCGTGATATATGGGGTGGTAATGTGTTCTTTTCTAAAACCGATCTTTATGGAAAGGGAGCAGTTTTTGTGGACTATCAATTGTGTCGTTACTCACCAGCCGCAATAGATATTTTAATGACCTTGTACCTGAATATAAAACCAAGTGAAAGAAAACTCATTGAGAGCGAATGTTATGAATTTTATTATGAGGAATTCTCCAAAGAATTAGCTAATATGGGTTTTAGGGCTGCGGAATTTATGACATTCGCGAATTTCTTACAATCTCTTGAAGAATTGGCTTTATTTGATGCCCTTTACAATTGTATTGCTGCAACTATACTAAGAGTACCAGGTGACTATTTGATGCATATGAAATTGAGTCGACCCGACGACTTTCATCGGTATACAAATGTGGATCGAACACAGGAAGTACTGGAATTGGTGAAAAGTAATTCAGAATTCAGAAGTTATATGTTAGAATCTGTGGAGGATATGATGCAGTTAATACTAAAAATTAATAATATGTGATAAAAAAATAATTAATAAGAAAAAGGATTTTGAAATTTATACAAAAAAATTTAATAATAAAAAATAAGGCATAAAGAAATTTTGTATTGTATTCCAATATGTTGCTATAGAAATATTTTATTAAGGAAAATGTTTTTGTAGACAACTGCTGAAATGAAATATTTTTATAGCAAACTGGTGTTATAGAAAATTTTACAATCGAAAGTTATTTTATAGAAAAATGTTTTAACAGAAGACTTTCTACAAAAAAATTTTGCTATAGACCAATTATCTTTTAACAATTTGCTATCGAAAACTTGTCTATAGATTAGATATTAATATCGAAAGTTTCTCTATAAAAAAGTTTTATTTAGTCTATATGAGAAAACCAGTTGAAGTTGGTTCTAGCGAAAACTAATCCGTTTAATAATGTTGCTTCATAAAGATGTCAAAGGCGGCTACGCATTAGATGGTTCATTCGATCAGTCTAATTTTTAACTAGTTTTTCCAATAAATCTGACCTTATGGCTTCAATAATGACTTCCAATGCTTGAAGAGTTGCTGGCTTATCGGCATAAACCAATGACAACATAACCGCATAAAAAGTAGTCCAGAAGCGTTTCATCGCACTACGTGTAGCCAGTGAACAGGAACACTTCTTCAAATAAAGTTATCACTAACTTGATTTTACAATATATCAATTGTTGGAACCAGATGTCGACTATGTTAAGCTGATTAATTGTTGAAAGCAAAAAACTCATTCAACAGCTCACCATTTACCGTAACAGCAGCACCTTGCTAATTTCGAAAAAAAAAAATTAAAGACCGATGATGCCACTAGCGTGTAAACCGCACCAAACAGTAAATTTTGCTGAATGTAATTCGGCTCTAAATACGACAAATTTGCTTATTGACATAACCATTTAACCTGAAATAAACTTCATCACTAAACACAATTCTTTGATAAAAGTGCTCTTTGAACTACGCGAACAGTTTTTTTTTTTCAAAGTAAATTTTTACAATTTGGAAGCCAAACCTTTCTTAACAGAAACACAGTTTGACATTATCAGCAGTCAAACCATAGTTATCGATATCAATGGTTCTTAATGCAGCTATATAAGCACCCATTATAAACGGTGCTTATTTACCATTATAAATTTGCTTATAAAGTTTGATATTGAAAAATTTTCAACTGTAGAAGATAAATTTGAAAATATGTATTGCTTTCGAAAATTATTTTTTATAGAAAAATTTCGAAAGTATTTATCAAGGTATCAAGTTTTTATCACTACGGAGGGGAAATATTAAGGCGAAAATTTCCAAAAATTTTTATATGGATTTTGACAGTTAAAATTACAATTTTCGCCTTAAATGCAAGTTAAACTATCAAACTTCATATAAAAAAAATTAAAAAATTTTCGCCTTAATATTTCCCCTTCGTAGTGAGGTTACCTGATTAATGTGCCTTGTCAAGTAGCTTCACTACGGAGAGGAAATATTAAGGCGACAATTTTCATTTTTTTATATAAAGTTTGACAGTTAAACTTTATTTTAAGGAGACAAATTTTAAGCATAAATGTTAAAATCCATATAAAAAATTTATTGATGCCTCAATACGGAGGGGAAATATTAAGGCGAAAATAATCAATTTTTTATATGGATTTTGGCAGTTAAACTTACAGTTTTTCCCCTTAAATGGAAGTTGAACTATCAAACACCATATAAAAAATTTTAAATTTTCGCCTTAATATTTCCCCTCCTTAGTGAGGCTACCTGAATAATATGCCTTGAAAAAATTTCTACAAAAAATTATATTTTTCCCACGTTCATCTATACTTATAATAAAATAGTACCTCATTTCCTATCTGTCTTTATTTGTGTATTCGCTAAAACTACTGGATGGATTTTAACAAGACTTTGTGAGGTACCTTATTATCCTGATTCCAATATAGGATAATTTTTTCCGCAAAAATATCTTAAAATATCCGATTTTTTACCGATTTAGAGCTACTGCATACTGTAAGGCATATTTTATTTTTAAAACCGTGATATTTGCAAGACGGCTGCGCAACAGATGGCGCTGTTTTAAAATAATGTCGAAATATGAATTAAAAGCGGTATAATTTAAACAGAACTGCGCAACTGATGGCGCTGTTTTAAAATAATGTCGAAATATGAATTAAAAGCGGTATAATTTAAACAGAACTGCGCAACTGATGGCGCTGTTTTAAAATAATGTCGAAATATGAATTAAAAGCGGTATAATTTAAACAGAACTGCGCAACTGATGGCGCTGTTTTAAAATAATGACAAAATATGAATTACATACAGCCAAATAGCCAATTGAATAAAATTTGTATTTGATTTGTGTTTTTACTTTGTGGAATTAAATTGTTATTAAAATATTTTAAATACATTTTACAGAGCTTTACAATAATTTTTCGAATTTTAGAATTTTATATAAATTTTAGAATTTTATCCAGGCACCTTTATATAAAGTAAATACATAAGAGTCTTGAAATTTGGTGCCGATTACTTTTAAAACAAAATCGAACAAATTATAGTCAGGATGCACACAACGTGAGTGGGCACAGCAAGTTTTTCTAAAAATGAAGAAAAAAAAATGTGTCGTTATTAAGTTCTTTCTCAAGTTTTAATTATTTTCAAAATTATTTTCTAATTTATTTCTTAATTTCCTATAACTGAAATATTCCTAACGGCTCCAATAATATCGTCTATACTCTCCATCATTAGTCGGCAAAAATCCTGATTCTTCTCCATATATTGCAATAAAACTTTCGAACGCTCCTCGTTTTTGTAATAGTCTGTTACAAATTCTGTGGGAACTTTGAGAATAGTTATTGCCAAAGCCCTGTACACGAAACCAAAAAGCATAAAATCTTCAATTGACTCCAATAGTTCTTCTTCTGAGAAAACAATTTTATTTAAAGATATGCCGCTGGAAATCTGAGTTGTTACATGCTGGACTAATTGTTTATAGTAATATTGTATGTATTCGTGTTGTTTTTCGATTCTCTCTTGCTTTGATAAATTCATAAATAATGTGAAAATTACATCAATAGCTGCAGGACTATAACGGCAGGTTTGAAAATCAACAAACATAGCCGGCTTAAAGGAGTCACAGTGATTTAAGAAGATGTTACCACCCCAAGTATCACGATGACACAAAACATTGCGATATTTGAAAGAAGGATTGACCATAAAATATACACTTTTCAGGTGAAGCGGTAACTCGGAGTTTATACACTTTTGCATCACTTCCGTTTGATATTTTGAATAGTGCTTGGCTATTTCCACTATCGCCTTGATACCCGTATTAAACCAGGGTATATCCGGTTGGACTGTAATTTCCGTAAGGCTTTCTCCACAAATATTTTCAATGCTGTTATTGGTCTTAAACTCGTAAACAAGGCTGCAAGCATGCATTGCCGCTAGACCATTTAGAACAGGAAACATTTCATTTTCTTTTAAGTTCTCCTTCGAGGCTAACGAATAAAAGCCTCGGCTATTTAGATCCTCCAAGACAATAATATTTCTATTGCACAAATAAACTTTAGGGCACCATGGTTCAGAGGCTGTTGAAATGTCAAAAAATATTACAAACAAACACATTAAAAAATGTATTGATATTTTTTCTTTATACAAGAAGTATGTATCGATAAACTTTTTTAATGAAATTGTTTTTCAAATAATAATAATATAAATAAAAATTTGTTTGGTAGATTTTTGAATACCGCCCAACATTCTAAGCGTAATTTATTCCAAATAAGTTATAAAATATTTTTATATATTTTATTGAAAACGATCATGATAAATTTTATGAATTTTCTTCTACATATCAATTTTTACCTAAATGTATCGTTTCCGATAAAGTTTTTATTTAAAATTATTGTAATCGATTGATTTCAATCAAATATTTTTTTGTTTTTAAATTCTTTTTGTTAAAATAATTTTCTATAAAAAATCTTTGTTGTCGATCAGTTTTCTATGAAATTCAGTTTTAGATTAACATAATCGACAAATTCTTTATGGAATTTTTTTTTCCAATAAATTTTTAATTCTAAGACTTTCGACAAATTTTCTTTAGAATATTTATGCTACGAATATATTTTTCATCAAATTTTTCTATAGAAAATTATTAATCGAAGATTTTTTTTAAACATTTGTAAATGAGAAAGAAAATTTTCGCTATCGATTAATTTTCTATAGAAAATTTTCGCTATCGATTAATTTTTTATAGAAGATTAAATTTTGTAGAAAATTTTGGTTATCTATCATTTTTTTGTAAAATTAAAAAAAAAAAACATTTTTTATTGAAAAGAAAACAGTCGCTAGCAAGTGTTTGCAATAGAAAATTATTTCATTTCAAATTTTTTATTCAAAAATGTTGGTCTATTTTCTTATGAAAATCAAATCGATTGATACTCCTGTTATCACCAATTACCAATTTTTTATATAAAATTTATATTTTTGAAAATTTTCAGTAGAAAATTAATATTTTTGTTTAATTTTAAATTTAAAATTTTGATATCGATTAATTTAAGAGGAGAAAAATGTTTGTTATCAATCATTGATGTATAAAAAATTTTGTTATTGAACTGTTTTTTATCGGAAATTTTTATGAATTTTTTTTTTTTTTTTTTTTGTTTTAATTTATATTAAATATTTTTTTTCTCATATTTCCTTTATAAAATAATTGTTACCGATAAATGTTTGTTAGAAATATTTTGATGTAGAAACATTTTTAATACATGATTTCTGTTGTTATAATATATTTTTTACAGAAACCTTTTAAAAAGTTACAATAAACAGTTCGACAAATTAACCATTTTGTTAGAAAAATTTGTTAGAAAAATGTTTCGATTTAAATAATATTTTTGTGGGAAAATTTTGTTATTGATAAATTTTCTTCCATATAAAACGCTTGATCTGTGTATACATATGTATATGTTTCCTTTAGAATGAAAATAGTTGTTAACAATTTTTAAAACTTACAGTATTTCTGCAATTCTGGCAATATTGAAGCATACAAAGAGCTTTCTTTGCTAAATATCATAATTTTTTCATGTGTTTCATGTATTGATGTTGGTAGACTTTTTATAAAAAATCTCAACAGTATGGCATCATTTTTCTCAACATTATTATGATTATGATCAGCATTTAACTGTAAATAAGTAATATTCAGCCTATAAATATGCTTTAATTTGCATTACTTTTATAAATGAAATAAATTCAAATTAAAGTAAATTCAAACTCAAACCCACCTCTGTTTCGTTATTGCACTGAATTATCAAATGATAATATTCGCCCAAAAATCCTTTAGCTTCAGTAGCCGAAGCAATTGAAAATGAATCAACTTGTAAATTGTTGTTGTTTTCTTGGTTGAATTTTTTTACGATTTCTTTACATTGATCTAAGTTTAATAAAGATCCCAAAGTGTTTTGAGACATATTTGATAAATTTTATTTGTTCTTAAAATTACTTTTTGGCTTCTATCCAAATATGCATAAATTTGTTTTTTTATTTATTTTTTTTTTTTTTGTTTGCTTTTTTCTCTTAATTTGAATTTGTATGTTCTACTCAATTCGAATCTTTGGAATTCACTGATCGCCCAGTTGTATTGAATTTAGAAATTCGTTACACATTTTTCCTCTATTTATTTATTTTTTCAATTTGTTTGCTATTTAATCTAATCATTTGTACAAGTGTTTTTCTTGCCACTTGCTCATCGGGATTGCACGAGTATTACTTAAATGACTACTCATTTTCATGAGCTTCTTTGTCAATTTGGTCGGCAATTTATTAAATAGTTTTCTCTTATAGAAATTAGAATACTATGGTGGCCCCTTAGGGGGTTTTTGGATAAAAGTGTTTCGGTGAGAAATAAATAATTGAAAACAATGTGACAGATATTTTAGCAAACAATATGTTTATTTTATTAAATTATTTTAGAAATGAATATCTACTATCAAATGAATTTTTTACACTATAAACAAATTTTCTTCTTCCATTTCCAAAAAACAAAAATATTTTTTTTTTTAGTTAAGACTTTGTAGGCCTATTCACACTCATGTGCATTTGAGATTGAAAATTTGTGCAATTGTAAATATTTCCCATATATTATGAATGGGATTTTTTTTATAACAAACAAAACACGAAATTCAGACAGGAATAGTAAATAGAAGAATTATTTCCTATTGTGATCAAAGTTTTATAATAGTTAGGTTCATGAAAGCCTTAAAGTCTAGATAGTGAATTAAAACGCTGCTGAAGAAATTATTTTCAACAAAGGCTTCAAAAATATTATCTATATCTATACATATATATGTATAGAAGATATAATAAAATAGTAACTCATTTCCGTCTGTCTGTCTGTGTTTTCTTTTGCGTTCGCATCACATAAAAACTACTGGATGGATTTTTACAAAAGTTTGTGAGGAGGTACCTTAGCATCCTAATATAGGATACTTTTTTCCGCAAAAATATCTCACTTCCAAGAGAAAGTGAAGAAAAAGCAGTGAAAGAACACAACTGGGATATTTTAAACACGGTTGCCCACCTCTTATTTTTAAAGTGGGATATTTTAAAAACTGGGACAGTTACGCACCTTTTTTTTGTAAAGTGGGATATTTTAAACAAAATAGCGCAACATATGGCACCAATTGAAGAAAATTTGTATTTGATTTGTATTTTTACTGTGTGAAATTACATTGTTATTAAACTATTTTAAACACCTCTTACGAGCTTTACAATAATTTTTAGAATTTTTAAAATATTTTAGAATTTTATCCAGGGATGGGTACCTTTATATAACGTAAAAACATAAACCATAACTGTGGCACTATAAAAGTAAGAGTCTTACAATTGGTGTAAAATACTTTCAAAGCAAAATCGAGCAAAATATTATCAGGACGCTTACGACGTGGCGGGCACAGCTAGTAAATAATAAAATACTATGGCTTATAACTTAAACATTTTTCTCCTCTTCACTGATTTTCAATTGCCTTTAATGCTCGAAGTTCTCTCATTGGAATCCAGTGTCCGTTGATTGGCACCAATCCTAGGCTATTTTAAAGGAAGCATTTAGGGTGCCACGGTAGGCTAGTAGGTAGTGTGCTAGTCTATCAATCTGGGGGTTGTAGGTTCGATTCCCACCAAATAATCTGGGTGTTTCACTACAACGAGTAAAGGTCAACGTTACTATACTCAGTAAATTAAATTAAAATATAATTTGTAGTCGTATTGTAACATTAAATAAATAAATGAATAAATAAAAATAAAATTTTCTCTATGCTACTTTAATATCAATCACTTATTTCTTTAAGTTTTTGTAGTATATTTCGGATGTCTTTATAATAAATGTCAAATTTGACAATAGTCGACGTACCCAACTTTGAGAGCGAACCTACAACTCCCCCGCTTTCTCCCTAGAGGACAGAGTGTTTGGAGCTCTACTCGAAAACATCAATGCTTTTCCTTTGTGAAATTTTATTAAGATGTCTTTAAAGGTTTATGCCCTACCGAATTATTTCGAAAATAAAAAGTTTTTTAAACCACTGTGCTGTGTCTTGAGCAAAGTTGAAGTTTGTGATTGTATGGTAACATTTACATTAATTTATCCAAATGAAGCTTACCTTAAACATCATGTATTATAAAATTTGTCTCACATTTCTCTCATTTTTAAATATTAAATCATCTGGAAAAATATTTAAATTTGTGGTTGATGTCATCATTTTGCATTCATCGCTCTGGTATTCCTCTCTTCAGCGTTTAGGATTTTAGGGCCCAGTTGGAATGAGTTTGGAGATACTTTAAATACGTTGATGCATGTTTCTTTTAGATCTTAGTGGATGTTCGAGTTTAAAACGTATCAGGGAGCGACTGTATAATTGTTTTTTTCCAGATTTAAGGCTGCGTCAATGCCTCATAACTACACACAAGGAAAAAACATGTTAGAACCTCCACTTCTGACATAAAAATAACATTGTAGAATATAAAATAAGCATATTATAATGCAATTTTATTTGTTTTATTTATTTATAAAAACTAGCCTTATTTGTTTATGTAAACATACCTTATAATAAAATTCACAATTATTTATTAGTTTACTTTTTAGGTCTTCGATATTAGAAATAATTGAATTATTATTTTTTGAAATATAATAAAAATAAATACAAAACTTCAAAAAAAAACAAACTAATGTTTGTTGTTTGTTTTTAGTCATACTGTGGTTACATACGAGCAAACTAATCATAATTTGTTAGCTAATGATGTATTATGTTTAACACAATATTATATTGGAATACTAGTTAAACTTTTCTTTTGATTCGAAAATTACATAGTTCAAACCAACCATGTTGCATTTGTTTGTGTAGTAACCATTTAATGATCAAATAGTAAAAAACAACTTTTTTTGTAACCATAGTAATGATTAAAACAACTATAAGTGGTTCATTGCAACCATATATTGTTACAGAGAACATAAGATGGTGTTTGTGACCACACTATAACAATGTTTTTTCTCTGCGCGTAAATTCCATTAAACACCATATTGTTTTCAGGATCGAATTATACATTAGAAGTTTGCAATCTAAGCTGAGGGTAGGGTTTCTTCCAATAAACATTTTCTCTCAACTTTCACTATATATGACTTTTTCAAGTAAGTCGCCGATCAAAATGTATATCGAAGTATTTGATTTTAAAAGGGTGAGGTATCATTTGATTATTTATGCAAAGATGGGGGCATGAGTCTCTCTCTACGCAGTGTGAACATTAAGTGACTATATTTTTTTACTCACTTTTATTTTCCATTTTGTAAACAATTTTTTTCAAATTGAATCGCTGTTGAGTCAGCAAATGTCGATTTGTAGATTCGGTTGCTAGTTAGCATATCCAAAGAATATCTATACATATAATAAAACAGTAACTTATTTCCTGTCTGTCTGTCTGTCTGTCTTTCTCTTTGTGTTCGCATCACGTAAAATCTACTGTATGGGCTTTAACAAAGATGAGAAGGTACCTTAGTATCCTGATTCCAATAGAGGTTACTTTTTTCCACAAAAATATCTTATTTCCAAGAGAAAGTGTAGAAAAAGCACTGAAAGTACGCCGATTTTTAAGGCATCCTTTATTTTTGAAAGGAGTATATTTTTAGCAATGTTGCGCAACAGATGGCGCTGTTTTAAAATAATAAGTAACTCCTTTTCTGTCTTTCTTTTACAGAGCTTCACATTTTATATAAATTTTAGTATTTTATCCGGGGATGGGTACCTTTATATAGAGTAAATACGTAAGAGTGTTAAAATTTGGTGTGGATTACTTTCAAAGCAAAATCGAACAAAATATTATCAGGATGTACACAACGTGTTTGGACACAAATATAAAAGTGGTTTGGGGAACTGCGGCTTCAATTAACTGAGCTGGGCTATAAAAAATATCATTATGTAAGAACAACTTTGTCAAACATAATATTTTTTCCGTGAACGGTCTTTTTAACTACTTTTACCTTGTTTCGAAATACATCCTTTCTCGCTTAGAACTGGCTTCAGCTTAATGTAGGGGAAATATCGAAGTAGACCACTTTCTAGATGGGTCCCTTTCGACTTCGGTTCAGCTTACTATTTAAAATCTTTTCGAATAACTTTATAAGTGTGATAAAGGGCTTATGTATATATTTCATTGTACTTTTGTGTAAACTTTTAGGTATCACAGTTATCAAAAAACTTACTTCTCTATAAGAAAGTACTCCAGATGTCAAGTTGCATTAAAAATAAAAAGAATGATAGTTAATACTTTAAGAGGTAATTCAAATAGCGTCTTGTTGCTGATTTTACCAAAACCAGGGGGTTTCTTGAGGTTTAAATTAGTTATTTCTCTTTTATATCAATAACACAAAATTCAAATCCAGTGCTAACATCGACAGGTGCAAGCTGAGCTGTATCAGTCGAGACATTTGAAGTAAAAACCTTGAAAAAGTTCTCTGGTGTCATTTTCTGTCCACATTTTTGTTAAGTTCTTAGTTCTTGTGAAAGATTGTGATTGTGAAAGATCTAATTGATATACCACGAATCTGCCTACAAGCACCTAACTTTTTTCGAAGCATCAGCGTATATCTTTCTAATACTTTGGGATATATAAAGAGAACAAATATCTTTCAGGGTCTACTGAAAAAAATAACACACTTCCGTGAGCTTCTTAAATCTTGACATAAGCCCATTTGATTTATTTGTTATCATATTTTTATCTTATGTCAGAAACAAAAATACGCAAAACACTGCAATTTTTATTTGGTCTATAAAAAATTTAGATAACAGCACAATCTGTAAACAATATAAATGTGCAAAACTAAACAAAATATAAAGAAACCCAAACAATCATAGATAATGGTCAAATCGATTAACTCCATATTAGTATTAATTTTAATTTTTGGAGTAGGTTTAAACTGTTAATACAAATGTAACTAAATGATGTCATTTGAAGATTTACAACAATTATCAGAGTAATTTTTTTTTTTTTTTGAGCACCTATGGACTTTTAAGTATAGCACTAACAAATAAATACAAAGTGGAGATAATCGATTTGGCAATTGACACATTTCATTGTAGTAATAAAAAAAATATTTTCTAAAACAATGTAGTGCAAAAAATAGTATAATTAGATAGTAAAATATAACTAGATCTAAAAAGACAACGACACACACATTAACAATGTCTAGATCAAGATCATTGAGATAAGTTTACAACCCTTCCATCTTCTCGCTCAATTAGGAAGCAGTATGTTGCAGATGCTTTTTGTTTAATAAGCTGCCATTGGGACGTATGATAAAGTAATAAAAAATTTCCACGAAGCTTAAAAGACTAGCGCCAGCAAATAAACCAGTAGTGCCTCCGATATCAACTTGGAAAAAGAAAAGAATTCTAAACAAATTTCCAGATAAATTTCAAAGCTTAGCTTACCCACCAAATCCAATTTGCCTCTTACCACATTACGTTTATAACGTTCAGTGGGTAGTTCTATCAAAGCAATTTTAACACTTGAAAAGGAATTTTTATTCTCGTACTCGTACATACTAAAACTGATTAAATAAATGATTATTTCATAGTATTTTTTTTTTTCTTAAATAATTTTATACTCTTGTTTACTATCGATCACTGTAGTTACATCCACCTCAGTGCAAGAGGGTAGACAATCACATACCAAGCCCTTGCGTCCCATAGACCACTTTGCTATGATAATCGATAAATCCTCATAATTGTGATTGAGACATTCTAAACCAATCATATCACAATGCCGCCTACTGGGTGTATTGGGCGATAGATGACTCGAACAGTTACACAATTCTAGCTGCTTGTCCTTACGACATTGCACAATACAGGCACTGTAACTATAAAAGCGATGAACATCCAAATTATTTGCATCATAAAAACGACAATTGCGCTGAGAAACACTCTTGTGACGAATTAGTTCGTCATTCTCAATGTCTCGTTTTGAAATGTAGCGCCTTGTAATGTTAGAAAATTTACAGAAATTATTCTGAGGACGTTCATATTTTATTTTACTTACACATAAGAAATGTTCGGCTCTATAACTAAATAGTCCGTTTTGGGTGTTACTAAAGTGGGTACTTCTTCTTCGCCCAAAATGAAGACCTAAACAAAAAAAAACCTTTCAAAAATTAAAATCTGAATAGCACAGTCGTAAAATAGCTCTGGGTCGGGGAACACGTGCGTGCGTCATTGTCATTATCGCTTAAAGTCAATCAGGTCGTCCTTGTTGCTCGGCTTTCGAGTGTTTTGCGTCTCGATCGCACTCTGGCTGATTGGCGTCCTCCAATAGTTGTACTACGGTACTGTTATTGATGGTTGCTTAATCAGCTACGTGTATTCGTTTGGTTATCGTATATAATCTAGAAATTTTAATTTCAATAAGTCGGACATTGGTGGAGCACCATTTTAAAAACTCAATTTTTAACTGGAGGAGCACCATTAAACTCAATCTTTTACTGGAGGAGAACCAATAAACTCAAGTTTTTTTTCACTGGGTACCCAATAATACTCAATACTTCAGTTTAATTTATAACAACGGATTTGATCGTCGTTATAGTAAAGTAAGATTAACTACATTATAGTATTGAGTACTCAAAAAAAAGAATCAAATACTCGATACCGACTACTCAATATTAGTCATTAGGTCCAGTTTTCCCCCAATAGGCTTGTTTATAAGTTGATGAGGGAACCTCTGGCAATGCTACATCTTCAAAAAAAAAAAAACAACTGATTCATGCGGTTTGTGGGCTGATGGAATCAATAATCTTTACTTTATCCAATTGAATAGGATGTCAAACAATCGACCTACCAAAGGAAATATTTTCCATTTTCCCAACGCGTTAGTTTTCAAAATGGTGTAGCAATTGGCCCTTTAAAGTGTATAGATCGCAGTCGATTAAAAAAAAAAGTTTTGGCGCCCGCTGCGAGTGTTGCATGCAGGTTTGCGCAAAAAGTTCGCGAGATTGGTTTTCGTAGTCGAACGATGCATGCAGACAAGAATGTGTCTGCTGTAGCCAAAAGTGAGCGTCGACTCGCGATCAATCTCAACAACTAGGCATTTTTGCAAAAAAAAAAAAAAAAAGAGCTCGGATTATTTGCTTAGAAGGTACAAATGACTCAGCAATTGAAGGCAAACAACTATCCCCTTCATTACGCTTTCTCTAATCGAATTTGACCAAAAAAACATCTTTTTTGATTAGGCGTATTGTTATCTCATCGGTTATGACAACAAACAAAATTGACGCATCATGAATCGGAAAAGCCGCACTTTATTTCCAAAAACCTAAGATTCAGCTTGGTGTTAATTTTAGAGTGCCATCACTGCAACCTATTGGCCCACTTTGTTCGAAAATTCTGTTGTATACATCATTACAGTCAGCGGCGAGCGTTACAGATCCATGATTATTAATTTGTTATGGCCTAAAATAAAATATAATCTTTGGCTTAAGCTGTACGGAGCAGCATGATCCAACTCTTATTAAACAATCGCGCACTAAGCTTGACACTTAACAACCATTCGGTTATAAAACGCACCAAGCAAGGGAACGTGTATTCTAATCTAGTGCTGGAGTGTGTCTTAAAAATTAAAAGATATGCCTCGGTTCATGATGTAACATTGATGTGGGTTAAAAGACACATAAGTACAGCTGGGAATTAAGCAGCTGACCAACTAGGAAAAAGGGTATCTGCTGTGAATTTTTATGGACCAGAACCCAGAGTAGCACTGGAAAATAGGTTAATGCGACCTAGGGTCCTACAATGGGTAAATTCATTTAACCTGAAAAGGTGTAGGGAGGCTGTTACACATAGACAGGCCTCTTGGGAGCAAGGCCAGTAAAGTGTTAAGATATAATAACAGTACCTTAAGCTTGATAAATGTGTTAATAAGAGGTCATGGAAACTATCCAAGATGGAGGATAAGACGGTCCAGCACTGGCTACCATAAGACTTAGAGCCACGGGCGGAAACTTGTTAAATGTGGATACCATGGGGAAGTTAAGCCTTGAACAAATGGTAGCCTACAGTTAATAGTCGACAGTCTGAAATCACTAAAGTCAAGAGTAAAAAGGCTAGTGGTAGCAAGTGACTCAATGAAAGTAACGTTACCGTAAATTGCAGTTTCCTATAATCATTGTGAACGGAAGGGGGTCGAAAAGGGCCGAATAAGGAAGCGGTCTGCTAAGATATCACCTTACATTTATCATAAGCTCTGTAGTCGCGTTATTAACATACTTGGCGATATGAATTAACCGCCAGAGAGCTGCGATTTAACCCCCTTACACTTTTTATTGTGGGGTATAATTTAAGACTGCTGCTATGCGAATAATCCATAAACGATCGATACCCTTAAGACTAAATTCGTCATAGCTATTCGTAAGATAAAACCATAAAGCGTCAACAATATCCTGCAAATTCGACTGACAGGCTGAGCTACTGCGTGACTACCGCCAGTGGCGGCGGCAGTCACATAAGTGACATGGTGTATCATATTTTTTTTAATTAAGCCAAAATATACGATAAGAAATTATGTTTATTTATTCTTTAAAAAGATATTTGTATTTGAACCACCCTTTATTTAAATCATAATAGGGTTTTTTATATTCAGATACAGAAAATGGGTTTCTCGTATAGGAACTTCCATTTTATATTTATGAGTTATTCTTGTGAAAAGTTCAGGTGACAGATGATCAAGTTAAAGGGTGATGTTAGCGACCTTTGGGTATCTTAAAAATTGGGATTGAGAATATGAAGTATCTTAAATTTCCAACATTATTGTCTTCGTATTATTTCTACCCTAACTTACCACTGCTTCTGCATAAATGTCCATTTTCAAGGAACCCGGACCAGTATGACGATCAGACCACATATTCATCTTAGCACTATTATTTTTTCTAGAAACACAATTTGTTAAAATAATTTATTTAATGTTAATTAAACAAAAAAACTAACCCTGGCTGCAAAGAATTTATGGCATAACAAAGACCCAACTCCGTTTCTAGGCGTTGAAAATATGAACAGCATTCAAAGGCTGTATCATGCCACACACAATTCTTAATTGTATTTTCACAGCTGCTGCGCACCAATTGAGCATAATGGGAAAAGTTCGTAAAAAAACAATTCTTTGAAGGCTGTTCACCACCACACTCTTGAACAGTATAATACGATTCGCCACGAAAGAAAGCAATTTCACTAAGTACCTCTTCTAAGGTGAAATCATGCTCAGCACCCCAGAGTCTACAAAAGTGTGTATTCAATAAGTGAAACAAATATAATAATTTGTATTTTCTTTCAACTTACTGTTCAGCTACTTCTTGTATACGATCTATATTTTTAGACTCACATACTACTATGGCAGGAAAATTTGTTCTCCAATCACGGTAACTAGTCTCCACTCCGAAGCTGATGGAATTATTTTCAAAAGCATCTAAATGAAATTACTAATTAAAAAATGTAGTAATCATACAATATTCTTTCAAAGGAAATATATAATTTTTTCTCTTATTAGGATATTTGCAGGCTCATAATGCAGACAAACTTATTGCAATGTAATTTTACACTTATTTTACATTCCCCATAAGTACTTATTTAGGATATCTGCGGCAATTAATGTTTAACGAGGACCCCACTAACACTTTCGGCATGCAGCTGAGTTAAAAAATTTGTGGAAATTATCATTTAAAATAAGCGCACAAGGGAAATGGTATAGACATGAGGTAAAAATTTTTTTCGTCTACAACTGCGCAAAAGTGAAATAGAAGGGCGTGACAACTGGTAATGACACGTCGGCCTATGAGAACGATATAAAAACAGAACAACATATGTACGTCGAAATATGCCGTTTCGAATAAACCTGAACAAAAAAAAGTGGTGTCAATCCAATATAAAAATCAAGGAACTTTGCCCCGATTTTCGGTCGTGTGGTTGGTAATGAAGTATTAACCCGAAGTAATAAGGCGTTTGCGCAAGGCATTATGGCACCAACCGCCGGTTTTGTCAGTCAAAGAGCCAGATTCTTTTGAGACACAGTGGAGTTTTGGGAATAATAAATTAAAAATTAGCTTATCTTATTCTTGGTTGCTTTTTATTCTCAAGGCAATTGTCAGAAGATCAATTTTTCGCTATTAATTCAATAAAAAAAAATCAAAATTTAAAAGGGAGTAATTTGCAAACCATATCCTAAAAACCAAAACAAATACAGATAAACAATTTACATTAAAATCAAAACCATTTAAAAGTGCACTCTATAAATTTTAATACAACGATTTTATTACTGGCTGTTATAGCTGTGCCCACACACGTTGTGTACGTCCTGAAAATATGTTGTTCAATTTTGCTTTGAAAGTAATCCACACCAAATTTTAAGGCTCTTGCGTATTTATTTTATATAAAGGTACCCATCCCTGGATAAAATTCTAAAGTTTGTATAAAATTCTGATATTTTAAAAAATAATTGTGAACAGTGCCATCTGTTGCGCAACATAGATTAAAATATACTACTTTCAAAAATAAAATATGCCTTAAAGTATGCAGTACCTTTAAATCGGTAAAAAAAAATCGGCGTACTCTCACTGCATTTTCTCCACTTTCTCTTGGAAATAAGATATTTTTCAGGAAAAAAAAAGTATCCTATATTTGAAAAAGGATACTAAAGTACCTCCTCACAAAATTTTGTTAAAATCCATCCAGTAGTTTTTGCATGAATGTAAACACAGACAGACAGAAAATGACTTACTATTTTATTATATGTATAGATTTTTCCGGCGGTCCAAACAACCCCATTTTAATGGAAACACTCTTTAATTTTGAATTTTTTTTTATACTTTTTACTATAGCCGACAATGTTATACTCTTTGAATTTCAAAGACGATTGTTAAGAAAATTGTACTTCACATTAATATATTTTTGGGGACACCTTTTAATTGTTATTGTTTGTTGATATTTTTGTAAGCTTAAAAAAGTACTCTTTCCGATGGTAGTAAAATGTTCGATATCGCCAAAAAAATTAAAAAGATAGGTCCTACTAAAAACAGAAATTTAAGTGATTCTAATCATTTGATCGAGAGTGTATGTGGGCATTATGTAATGCTTGGATAAATGTTGATATGTACTCATTTCAAGTTGGTATACAAATATGCCTTTGTATGGTAGATGGCACTTTAATTAAATAAAATTTTTGGACTAAAGCCTTTTGATTCTTTTTCTTATTACCCAATGACACTTTTATTAACATCCACGATGCAAACCATGAGACCAGTAGGCATAAACCCCAAATAGTTTTTTCCATCCAGGTCGACTCTTTATTTACTATAAACCGTGCTCCATGTAGAGTTGAATTTTGCAAATATTCCTCAATAACATCACGTACTCGCACCATTTTCTTCACTCCTGCGTTCTTTAAAAAAAAGTTTTACCGTTATTTAATTAAATGTAGTTCTGTTAAGGGGTTTGATACTGATACTGCAGCTTAGCTGAAGCACTTTTAAATATTGTGGCCTATATATTCTAGAACAACTGTATGGTTTTTCATATGGTTTATCATAATTACCAAAGTGTACAGCTGTTTAAATTCTCATAATAGAGTTTTTTTTATAAGTTTTTACATTGTTGTTAAAACAAATTAAACTTTAATTACATATTGCAACAATACTACAAAGTTACCTAAATTAAATATGTTTTTATGTAATTTTAATTGTAAGTAAATTATTTCAAACAATTTTCGAAACAAAAGATTTTTAAAAACAGGAAAAATCATACTTATTAAGGGCAGTTTACATGTTCACAGAAGTCTTACGACATGTAAAATTTTTGTGTAAAAGAGAACAAATGGTATCGTCTAAACATAATCATACGTATTGCGAATAATTATTCCCATGAAAAAACTCTCAAATTTTCTATCGTGAATGATTTCTACCGTAAAATACAAGTCAATTTGTTATTGTAATCATTCACGATAGAAAATTTGGGAGTTTTTGTTTATGGTAATAATTATTCGCGAATATTTCTATGAGACATTGCGAGAAAATACGGATAATAATTTGACAGTGGCATGGTTCACAATCAAGGCATACGTTATACGTGTTCTTATAAGCGTTGTCACAATCAGTACGTCTCCGTCAACGCAAAGTACGAAAGTTGAGCAACTTCTAACTTTTGATGAACGTTGAGCAGTTTAATAGCTATAAATTGGTTTTTCTTTGTTTAATTAAATATTTGTGTTGGGTGGGAACAAAAATAACACAAACGAGAACAAAGCAATTTTAAATGTTTTTTCCTGATTGCATATCCATCAACAAAATACTTATTGTGTTAACCTCTTCCCGCGGTATTTTTATCACAATTGAATATATCAAAGTATAATGTACGACGAATTCTTTGTGTCCCGTCCTTTCAGTACGCCTCCATCAACGCAAAATACAAAAATAAAACAAAATTAATTAAATAAATAAAGTAACATGGAAAACAAAGATTTTCATGTGTTTTCTTTCCTGATTTAAAATCCGTCAACAAAATACTCATTGCGTCAACCTATTCCGTCGTTACTTCGATCTCAGTTAAATACGTCAAAGTAGAACGTATGACGGATTATATGTCCCCCGGCCTTTACTCTACACCAATGGTGTAAACGTAAAAAAATCAGTAGTAAGATTTTTACTCTTATTTCTTAAACACGCATCAATTTTGATATTAAATTCTCTTGACATTTACGTACTCAAAGTCGTACCGTCTAAACCACCCTTTAGGATATTTTCATCGGCATTATTGAAAGCAATTTCTGCTTAGAAAACCCTAAGACAGGCAAACAACTAGTGCCACTGGATCAAATGGGCATAATAAGAAAACCGGTCAACAGCTGCTACCAGTCAACAATTAGAAATCACTAAAGCCGTAAATAAATCTTGATTATTCATTGTCAGTTAATACTGTGGACACTACTAGGCAAGGACAAGAAAAATTAAATGAAAGATGTTTAAAATACAACCAAAATTAGGAAAAGTCTGGTGGAAAATACCCCTTCACAATTTAATGATTTATTTTAAATAAAACAATTTAAGTTATATCTGTCGACTTTTGATAAAACATCTAAATTCAAGATAAGATAATCCCTAAAGGAAAAATAAATTTTTTTCACAAAGTTTAAAATAAATTTAATTCTGGATAAAAATACTAAAGCAAATACAAAAAGATAAACGGAATGTGTTTTTTAATAATTTATTGTTCTCCTGAAATATTTTCAAATTAGACCAAGGTATATTTATTAAAGTAACCTCACTAGGAAGGAGAAATATTAAGAGTAAATTTTTTTATTTTTTATTTTTTTTTTTGTGGAGTTTTTATATTTTTTTTGTGTGAAGTTTAACAGTTAAACTCCCATTTAAGTTGTAAGAGATTAAGTTTACCTGCCAAACTCGATATAAAAAAATGTCCACTTCCTAGTGAGGCCACCTTATAAAATATTCCTTGTTGATTCTTTGTTAAAAATCAACGGATTTCATTTAAAAATATTAAGTTTTTATTAAAGTTAACAATTACTTGTCTAAAATAAAATTATCAATTAAATCTTCCAACATATCAGTTAATCTCATTTTATATATTTCATCCGTGTTAAAGGCCTCTAAACAAATGTCCACACGCTTGCGCTCAAAGAAATCGGAAAACCCTTCTGCAGACCCGGTCAAACTTTGAGTCAATTCCACGGGTAATATGGTTAAATGAGAAAATAGACAGGATTCGATGAGACCACAAATACGAAATTCCTCTAATGACGCAATAAATTGATTTTTTGGAATTAAGTCTTCCAACGAAAGCTGCTCACGCCTTAAGAAATCGGTCATAAAACGATAGTAGTCTTCTACAAGTTCCAAAAGATATTTCGAGCGGAATTCTCGGCTAGTCGGTATGGTTAGTATAGTGATTAGGTCCACCATGGGAGGAGCATAACGAGCCAATTGAAAGTCCACAAAACGGGAATTAATAGGTATGTCTCCATATTTACTGTACTGAAACATAACATTATTGGCCCACAAATCACCATGACAAAATACATTTTTATGTTTCTCAGAAGTTTGCACTAACTTAAATATCACCGACATTTTTTCCTGTATGTTATCAAGTATATAATCCAAATGGTGTCGATATTTAGGCATACATTTAATCAGTTCCTTAAACACTTTGACAGCATTATTGAAATTTTGAGAGCGTACATGTTGGGGAGCACAATTTAAAGGATAAGCATTTTCCACCACGGCCAAAGGTTGTAGTTCTTTTAAATTTTGTTTTTGCTGAACTTCAAACACCAAAGAGGCAGCATGTAAAGTTGCTAGATTCTTAATGGCACATTTTAAATGTTCAAAATCTAAAAGACCATCCCGTGCCGAACCCATCTTATAGCCTTGCTGAACCAAATCTTCAAATACGAGGCAATTATTGCCGGCGTAATAGCACTTTGGAGCTATACCCTCAAATATCTCCTGTAGCCTAGGCAAGACATCACGATAGACAGCAATTTCCTTTTTGAATACACCAAATTCTTCCATATATTGCATGCGTGAAGCGATTTCCATGGGAGCTGATTTGGAAAAGAATCTTAATTTTTCCACAGAATCTTTTTCAACGCCATTTTTCTTCGATACCTCCACTATTAAATAACGATGATTGCCTAAAAATCCCGCTGGATGTTCCGATACGGGTTTTAGTTTATAATATTTAACTTCAAAGTTGTTGCGCGTTTCGTCGATCTGTTGGTCTGTTTTGTTGTGTTCAAAATCATTAAAATAGCGGCGGCACAAACCCTGTACATCATTTGCCGATAATTCAATAGCAGTTGTCATATTAACGAGTTGAAAGATTCTTTAAATAATTGGATAATATTTTGCCACCAAGTGCACAACTATTTTTTTTTTTCAAATGTCTGAAACATAATAGAGGTTTGCCTTTTATAACATTTCTTATCTTTATTTGTAAAGGGTATTTTTTTTGGGTCAGGAGAATTTCAAATGTTTTCAATATCCTCAAAGTTTGCTATTTATCAAAGATAATTTTATTGCATTAATAATGCCCAGTGTAGCATATGCGATGATCTACTTAAACCATTTGTCTGCCGTATTATTGCCTTTCCATTGGGTACTGAAAAAAAAGACATTTGAAATAACGTTTACATAACTTATATTGACCTCTTGCAAACGTTGCTCCTGACCAAACTTATCCTCAAACAACCAAGAACTGTCAAATCGGCTGTCAGTTTTGCATATGAAACTTCTCTCCGTCCAAAAAAACAAACACCCTTTACTTTGCTAAGAGTCAACATGTCATTCTAGCTTTATAATCTTAATCTAAATCTGTTTCATTCGGTTTGTTGTTTTTATTATTTTTGTTTTTTATTACAAGTTGTTAAATAATTTTATGATATTTTCTTGAAGGCAACCATTATAGATAGATGTGATCAGCACATCTAAACTTTTAGTTTTGATTAGAAGGTACCAAGGCGAATTCATAACAGGTGGAGTCGATAGCCCAGCTGTTTGTTTTTTGTTCTCGTTGTTTTGCTAATGTCTTGTCAAAAAATACATTGTTTTATATCTGCTAATCTAATGTCAAAGTTGTTGTTTTGTTGTAGTTGTTGTGCTACTGCTCACACCTGGTATGAATTCGCCTTGGAAGGTACGTAAACATTTTAAGAACCCCCTTATTTTTTTGTCAATTAGAGTCTCTTCTATAAACAGTCTGCAAGTATCATCTTCTTTGATTTTTATCTTGGCTAGATAATACTTGAGGTTTCCATGACCTATCACTAACACAGTTATCCATGCAATTATTAAGACACTTCTATTGCATCTGAGCTTAATGGCCTTTCTGCCAAGAGGATCTTTCAGCACAATTCGAGTCTGTCTACATATAGTAGCCTCCCTCAACCTTTTTTAGGTTTAGTGAGTGCACCCATTGTAGAACCTTCGCTCGCATTAGGTTATTTCCTAATGCTACTCTTTTTAATGAACTTAAAAAACAAAAAGTTTTAATTTTGCAATTAAATTATATTTCTTCGACGTAATTTTTCAATTTATTACCTTATCAAATGAGGTAAACCATTAGCGTGTTACGCTTATACATTTGTAGGCAACTTCCTTAATTTTATTTAAAACGGAATATATCGTAAACTAGAGTGCAGATTTGAATTCATGGCCCCACATAACCTAAAAGAAAACATTCAGCTCATCCAACTCAACTTACTTGTGTTATTTGATCGACTTACCAACTTAAACAATACAAGGTTGTTGTCTTTGCTGTGTTCACTACACCAACTTGTTTCTTTAACAAACACCTTTAATTATTCCCAGCTTAAACTTGTTGCTGGTTTTTGATGGCAGTTTACTTTAGCCAAAATAGTTATAAAACAACAAACAATGTGTGATTTTTTGTTAACTTCCCTACTTGCTGCAACTATTCAAAGCCAATGAGAGATTTACTATGCAGGGGTTCATAATTTTAAAACAAAACCTATTAAATTCAGTTGTTTTTAAATCGCGATTGCTTAAACTTCGAATTAACGGTTAATTCGTTAAAATTATTAAACAAATAAAAATTTGTAGACATTATAAACATACAATTAACGGTTATTTTTTTGTTAAATATTTGTAACGGTTAAGTAAAATAAAATAATTATTTATTAATTAAAAAAATATTATTGCCGATTTGTTAAATTGTTAAAGTGATATTGCAAATTTGTGTGAAATTAAAAATATAAAAATGTGAGTTTTGTTCTATAATAAATTATAAAAAATATATATAAAAGTTACACTTGGCTACAAACTAAAAAGAGTAATACGAGTATATGTATGTATGTATATTATAAAACTGTAACAGGACTGTACACATGAAACATTTTTGAAAAGTTTGATAGTAATCGATATGGAATGCATAACACAAATTTTTGGAATTTTTGTCTTTCTCTCTGTTCAACTGTCTATGTTCGCGGAACGTAAAAAGTTGAAAAGACGAACCTTAACAAAATTTTGTGGGGAGGTATCCTCGGTTTAAATATGGGATACTTTTTTTTCCGGAAAAAATCTCATTTCGAAGAGAAAATAGAGATAAAAACCCGAATGTAAACAATTTATTAATATGTAGTTATAAATCAAGCATTTGCAACAGTAAACCTGGCGGAGAATTCATAAAAATAATTATTTGAAAAATAAAATAAAAAATAACTATAGCATATTTGGTCATGCCGAATATTATATATCATGATATCCTTATGCTCATATATTTTTCGATTTGTTCACTTACAATTACAGATCTAAAATGGTCGATTAATATTATCTATACATATAATAAAGATCGTGTTTGTTTGTTTTTAAATTTTATTGCCACTGCAGATGGTAATCGATATGGAATATATAAAACCAATTTGTATCTCTCTGTTCATCTGTCCGTTTATTTACCTATGCCCGTACTACGTTAAAACCACTCGATGAATTTTAATAAAATTTTGTGGTGACCTACCTTCCTCATTTCAAATATAAAATTTGGCCAATGAAAACTAACAAATAGAAAGAATACTTTTATTCTGTAAAATGTCTCATTTCCAAAATTAAATATTGAGATAAAGTCGCGAATGTATACAATTTTACCGATTTAAATGACTTGGCAGCCGAAAAAATTACAGAGGAACACACAACAAAGTTATATTTATACATATACATACATATAATAAAACAGTAACAGGACGATTTTTTAACACTGTTTACAGAACTCTACAATAATTCTAGAATTTTATATGAATTTTATAAATTCATATTAAGCCTATGTGCCTGAGTAATTACCTAGGGATGGGTACCATTATATAAAATAAATACATAAACCATGTCTGAAGAGTCATAAAATTTGGTGTGGATTACTTTTAAAGCAAAATCTACTGCTAGTTATAAATAACATATTTACAACAGTAGGTTCGGCTGAGAAATCTTAAAACTTACTTTATTAAAAATAAAAATCTGGAGTGCCCTACACTCAACTTTACCATAACCCAATGGAAACAGATATTTTTATGGATATATTAATATATAAGTTTAAAGTATATTCGAATCGAAAAATAATTATTTTCGGTTTGGGGTGTTAAGTAAACTATCCCTTGCCCCTTCCCGATTATACCCAAAATTAATAAGGCTCTTCATCTCCATATACCAAAGGCACATACTGAATTTTATTTCGATATGTCACTGTATAGCGTTCACAAAATTTAGGAGTAAGTAAACTACCCATTGCTCCCTCCCGATTATGCCCAACATTTATACAGCTCTTTATATCCATATACCAAAGGCACACACTAAATTTCAATTGAATATGTCATCCGATATGACCTTTAGAGCGTTCACAAAATTTGGGGGTAAGGAAACTACCCCTTGCCCGCTCCCAATTATGACCAAAAAATATACAGCTCTTCATCTCCATACACTAAAGGCACATACTAAATTTCATTTTAATATGTCAAACGGTATGACCTGAACAAACTCCACAAAAATACCCAGCTACCCACAGACATCATCGCAAAAATAGACAAATGGATTCAGGAGACCTAAAAACGTATAAATCCAAAAAAATCCTGACGTGTGCTAAATTTAAAAATAAGTTAATTTATGTTGGACCATTCCGAATGTTTTATATCCTGTTCTAGGACAATTAAATGATTAAAA
Source organism: Phasia obesa (assembly GCA_949628195.1). Lineage (NCBI taxonomy): Eukaryota > Metazoa > Arthropoda > Insecta > Diptera > Tachinidae > Phasia > Phasia obesa. The sequence continues at coordinate 48,443,804 of OX451216.1, forward strand.
TCATAAAACTTTTACTGGCCCGTGTCTGTACTAGATATATGTTTTGATAATTTGGTTGCCAATGCAAATACTAATCTATATGGAAACAACACACTAATTTTTGGAATTTTTTTCTGTCTGTCTACATTCCTCTCTGTGTCAGTATTACGTAAGTACTAAAGGATGAATTTTAATAAAATTTTGTGGGCAACAAAGTACCTCAGTGGAAATTTAAGATACTCTTTGAAATAAAACCATTAATGTACACAATTTTTGTAAACGGGAAATTTTAGACCCAGGGGAACAATATTTATAGAACAAAAATACAATTTTATATAAAATCTATGCAGAAACATTCTGAATAATTACCCAGAGATGGGTACCTCTATACAAAGTAAATATATAAACCATATCTGCATCACTATATACGTAAGAGTCTTGAAATTTGGTGTGGATTATTTTGAATACTACACACAAATTTGAATAAAACATCGTGAGCACTGATAATCATTAAATAAAAAAGTAAATAAATAATAATAAGTCAGTTCGTTTGCTTTTTTCGTAAAATATAGTAACGGCGCAAATATTGATAAAAATTTAAAAAAAAAAATTCAAAATACTACACAACAGGAAAAAATGAAGTGTTGTTAATTATGTGTATTTTAAACTATTTATAAATATTTTATGAAAGATAATATCGCACTTGATCAACAAGAGGGTATTAACTTGAAATTTTTAAAATTTCACTTTTTGCCAGAAATCAACCAACAACATCAATATCCATCTACTGTAACAATTTCAACGTATTCTGATTGCTCTTTCATCTCGAAACCCGCATATGAGACCATATCGTGATAGTGTCTTGAGTACCTTTATATAAAAAAAAAGGTATTAATTTTTAAAAACCATCCAATTGTAGAAGGACAGTAAGGAAAAATAAAAACGTGGTTTGTTTGTTGGTGTTTTGCTGAAGCTTTAATATTTTGTAATATTATTCTATTAACATCATAATTCTCATTGTGTTTTGTAGAATTTTATTACTTATAGAGTATTTTTGGCTTCTCTAAAATTAGGAAAAAGGTTTCCTGATGATCTGGCCTGAGCAACCAGTGAAATACGTATAGGGACTAGCTCTTTTCCCCCAAATATTAACAAAAAAAAAAACAGTGTAAATATATTTGCTATAATATGTTCGGATTTTTAAATTATCTTAAAATGTAATCACAAACAGTTTTTTATCTCTACTGAATATTTAAAAATTTTGAGTTAATACCCTGTTGTTGATCAAATGCGATATATAACTAACACTTTAACACTTATTTTTTTTAATGATATTGTTAACTTGTTTTAAGCTAAATTGAAAAAAATCCCAAGAGTATCTGGAGAAAAAAAAACTAATGAGTACCCAAAATGAGTACCCGAAAAGATAAGAGTAGTTAAGAGTAATGATAATTGACCTTGATTCATCAAACTTCCGTTTTTATCTTACTAATTTACTAACAATTATTTTTCCAAAATACTTTAATCAATGCTAAAAGATGGTTACCCTACAATCGTCAGCACGTGCTTGAAACTCCACCAAAATCACCGGATCCTAATCCTATAGAATATGCCTGCAATTATTTGAAAGAATAACTAAAGAGTCATTTAATTAAAAAATAATTAACAATTTTTCATAAGAAAGAATGGAAAAATAAAGGGTGTTTTTTATAGAGGTATAGAACTTAAAGTTGCCATAAAACAACGATGGATTATTCGATTGACATGAATTTTATTTATCCGAAAGATAATCTTGTGGCATTACATTTTAAATATGATTTCTGGCATATGACTCCCACGACTGGCGCGGATGTAGTCCAATCTGGACGTCCAATTTTCGATGACTTTTTCCAACATTTGTGGCCGTATATCGGCAATAATACGGCGAATGTTGTCTTCCAAATGGTCAAGCGCTTGTGGCTTATCCGCATAGACCAATGACTTTATATAGCCCCACAGAAAGTAGTCTAGCGGTGTTAAATCACAAGATCTTGGAGGCCAATTCACAGGTCCAAAACGTGAAATTAGGCGGTGACCAAACGTGTCTTTCAATAAATCTATTGTGGCACGAGCTGTGTGACATGTTGCGCCGTCTTGTTGAAACCACATCTCCTGGACATCATGGTTATTCAATTCAGGAATGAAAAAGTTAGTAATCATGGCTCTATACCGACCACCATTGACTGTAATGTTCTGGCCACCATCGTTTTTGAAAAAGTACGGACCAATGATTCCACCAGCCCATAAAGCGCACCAAACAGTCAGTTTTTCTGGATGTAACGGTGTTTCGACATATACTTGAGGATTACCTTCACTACAAATGCGGCAGTTTTGTTTGTTGACGTACTCAAAACAAAATTCGCTTATGAAAATCGGGAAAATCTCGTTTTGGGCCCATTCGACGAATATACGCCTTACTTGATCTATTCATGATGAATTGCCAAACCAAACTGAGAATAAATCACTTGACAATTGTTAAATCGGTCGCCATCTTAAAAAACACCCTTTATATCGGCCGAATACAGCAGAAGACTGACCAAGGCGATTCAAAAACGTTGACATGTTTATTATTATTTAAAAAAAAATAAAACAATATTTATTAGATAAAAAATTTGTTGAATACATTTATATTTTATGTACATATGTATGTAAATTGTATCAAAAAATAATGAAGTCTACCAATGATAATTGGTACCAATGATTTGTTGATTATACCAAATTGCTACAATTGCACCACAAATCTCAACAGTGCATTGTCCCATTTAAATTTGTGTAGTTTTTGATCGTAAACACAAACTCTTACTTCATTTAAACGTAATCAAGTAGGATAGAAAAGAAAATAATTAGAAAAAAAACAAAAACGTTTTGAGAAAAACCTTTTGAAAACGTTTGTTAAATGATTTGGTCATTATGTTAGAGAATTTTTATTTTTAAGAGATATTTAAGAGATATTGAAAGACAGCTTCTTAAAATTTTTTTTATTGTTGCTTACTTAGACTTCGTAAAAGAAGTAAAATTGAAACGACACACACTGCTTTTGTTTTGTTCGCTATTGTACGATTGCAATGTTATATCAAGGGAAGTAAGTACATGAGTGAAAAGAAAATTTTATTGTTTGTGTTTTTTTTCATTTGAAAAATATTTGTTTTGTTTCAAAAAAAATTTTAAAGTTTTTATCTTTGTATAAAACGTTTCATAAAAGTTTTGTTTGTTTTCATACACTGATTTGTTTTTATATATGTATTGATAGACTAAAAATCCATTTTCACATCAACGCGGATAGGCGGATATAATTAAAGCGACCTACTTTAAGGATTCAAAATATATGTAAATTGTCGTAGGAGGACATATTGTCTAGAGGTGGAAAACCATTTGTATTAGAAAATAATATTATGAAAATTAATGCAATTTTTAAAAATTCTGGGGGGTTCAACAGCAAGTCTAGAGGGGGCATTGCACCCTCCCATAATAGCCTTTCTATGCCAATGAAAATATATAAATACACTTTAGTGTCCGAAATTAACATTTTAAAATTTACAAACGGAATGATAAAAGTAACCCTTATTGTGGTAAAGGGTATACAAATATTGGATATAGAAAATGCACCTGTATTCAAATCACCGGTCTTTATGATTAATAAGCTTTAAGCTAAATATGTTTTGCTTCCAAAGAAGCACTTCAAGTTAACCTTCTACAATTTAATGATTATGAAGTTTAAATAACAATTTTGCTAAAGCAACACTCCCAAAATACAAACACACTAAAGATGAGGCGCAAAAAACAACAATATGCAAGTTACATGTATTGTTTTACAACAAACAAAAGTTTAAAACAAAATAAACGAAAATTTTAGTAACTTTTAAATGCAATAACAAAGACAACAAACAATTAACCAACTAAATGTCTTCATTGATTTATTCTACCATTGACCATCATCACCATAATTTTTATTTACGACTATACGGTCAGCTGCATTGTGTAGCACAGTGGGTATGCAAGTCACACATGTTTACATAAAATTAGCCATTACATAAATCCACCCTCAAGTTTATTTACCTGAAACAGTTTTTCAATAACGATTGCAGCATAACAAATAAAAAATTAAATTTATTAAGTAATAAAAGTTATTGTATAAAATAAATAATGTGAACTGCATATTATGTTTAAAATTAAATTAAGATCAAAGAAACCTACTTAAAAACTAATATTAGCCAATTTTATTGAGGAAAGAGGCTGTTAAATAGATCATTATTTCTGACCTTCTCTACACCGAATAAAATAACGGTTAATTTATGTTAATTTTCTTTTTAATGCTTTTATAATTTAAGAATTTGTTTTGTTAAAACTAGTTTGTTTTCATTTAGTTAAATTTGAGTTTTTATTTTTTGGTGATCGCATATATTTTTGCAATTTGTACGTGCAATAAATTTTAAAATTTGAATTTCAATTTTTTGTTTTAATTCAATTTAAATACGGAAGGCCACTTATATCAGCACTTCAAACGCCCACGTTTAGCTGAAACTTAATAAATTTTTGTGTGTTTATTTCTTTAAAGTTTATGGAAAATATCATTACGGACTACTTAATAACTAAATTTCTTAAGATATTCACGCAAAGAAAAAACATGGTTGAGGTAACCATAATCTAAGAGCAACATATTATGATTGAATTATATGGTAGTGTTCAAATCATATTAATAACATAACCATAATGTTGTTATGTTAGAAATAAATATAGTGAGATATATATGTATGTATGTATGTATGTATATGTAAATACACAATTATAAAATACACAATTATTTATTAGTTTATCTTCTTAAGCATTCGATACGGAAAACGAATCAATTCTTAATTAGTATTTTAAAAAATCCGAAACATAGGATTCTAATAATTTTAAAAATCTAAACACAAAACTTTAAAAAACTAAACGTTATTTGTTTGTTTTTAGTCATACTGTGGTTATATACTAGCAAATTTATAATTTGTTTACTAATAATATATTATGGTTATATATACAATATTATTATGGAATACTAATAAAACTTTGGTTGTGGTTTGATATTGAATTGTATAATTCAAATCCAACCATGTTCTATTTTTTAGGTGTGATAACCAGTTATTGAACAAATAGTAACAGAATCTTGTTTGTCGTAATAGTAGTAAGTTAGGCTAGAGAGGATCACACATGATTGTTTGTGTGTAGGTTCACAGTACTATTATTGATCCATAGTGACTCATCTGATATTTTCTAATGTCTATAGCTCTGTTCTAATCAATCCCTCTAAGTAGTCCGGTGAACCTCGTAAATTTGACAATCAGCATCCCTTCCAAACCCCTCAAGTCTTCAATATTCTCATGGAAAAATATATCCAAAACATTTATTGCATCTGTGTGATAATGCAGGGCATTCACAAAGATAGTGAAATGTGTTTTCCTCTTCTTCGGTACACTATCTGCAAACATCATCATCGCAAAGTCGAATCTTTCTTAAGAAATATCTGAGATTATTATGTCCTGTTATAATACCTACATACATTTTCTGTTCAGACTTACTCATACGTAACAGCTTATTTATTTCCACATTAACCTTTCCTCTCAGCAAGGATTTCGTCTGTATGCATAACAATAAATTATTTCACATTGTGTCTACATCACGTCCAAATTGTTCCCTTATCCTCCCATAAATTGAATCGAGACCAGGGTATACGTCCACACAACTGACACTTATATCCAAATCAGCTCCAGCTTGTGCCAACTCGTCTGCAGCTTCATATTGTAATGACGGGGTACTCAGCTTAGTTTCAGTATGTGTTGTTCGTTGAGAGATTGTAGCTCTCCTTGACAACGGCTGACTACCTTCGATCTAATACACTTTTTACTGAGTGCTTTTAAAACCGCCTGTAAATAGTGATACTACTTGAGAATATGGGCCTCGTAGAAAGCAATCTAGCAGCTTCAGATACCGCAAAAATTTCGGCTTGAAAAATGTTACATAGGTTATCCAGTCTAGAACTGTGTCTGATGCCTAACTTCTTGCAGATACCCCACTTCCTGTGCCATTGTCCTGTTTTAATTCATCTGTATATATTCCGATTTCCCCAGTTAAGTCATGCAGAGGTTTCCAATCATCTTTTACTGGGATGATTGTAGTAATCTCCTTGTCCCAATAGATGTCAGGTGTCAAATTATCAGTTTCTATGTTCTCTAGTTAATATTTTCTTATCAACGAGGAGTGTCCATAATCCCTAAGATTCAATTGTTTATTTTGTCTTAATCTTAATTGTGTTCTCAAAGCATATTCTTTTATATATAAGTTTAGAGGGTCGATTCCAAGTATTCCACACAGTGCTTCAGTGGCTGTAGAATTCCTTGCTCCTGTAATGCTAAGTGCTACTATTCTATTTACTCTCTCTTTAAATGATGCATGAGTACGTGTTTCCACAATTGACCACCATACAAGTGATCCATGACATAATATTGGTCTAACTATTGCAGTTTATATACAGTGGATCATTTGTAGATTAAGTTCCCAAGTTTTTCCACTTAAAGCCTGGCAGGAATATATGGCGGCATATGCCTTCCTAACTTTCTCATGAAGGTTACATTTCCATTAACGGCCTTGGTCAAAAATTACACCCATGACCATAGTAACGATTAAAAGAACTCTAAGTTGTTTATCGCAACCATATATTGTTACAGAGAACATAGGATACTTCCTGTGACAATACCATAACTATGTTTTTATTCTGCGTGTTGATATATTATTCCTTGTCCGAAATATGGGATTTTTATACGCCCTTCCTGGCCCCCAAAAAAAAAACAAAACTTAAAACAACCAACGACATAACCAACGTGTCAGCACAAAATTTTTCAGATTTAAGGGATTTTTATACGCCTTTCCTGGACCTCCGAGGCCCCCATAAAAACAAATCTTAAAACTACCAACGACATAAGCAACGTGCCAGCACAAAATTATTCATATTTAATCTCTTAGAGAATTGAAACTATTCCGCCAAATCTACTCTTCAGAGCCGCGCATTTTTAAGTATCCTAGATTTTCTGTTGAACCTTCGAATTTTGAGACAGAAGGGCCAGTTAACTAGTTCTTTAAGAAAGACCAACAATTAAAATTATATTTAAGTCATCTTTAAAACCACAGCAAATAATTGATATTAGGGTGTTATAAATTTATAACTTGATGTTTTAAAATAAACCTACGCACTACTAGTTTAATTAGGTTAGGAGCGACCTACAAAGTAAGTCAACAGGTACGAGTATGAACTTGAAATAACTTCATGTGCCATTGAGTAATTTTCTTTGAGTGTGTTAGTCACTATACACTCAAGTACGTATGTAAATGCAAACAATTATCACCAATTGTAAACATTAAAAGTTAAATAAAAAATTAAAACAAATGTTTTATGAAAAACCATTTATTTTACTATTTACAAAAAAAAAAAAAAACTATAAAGACTGCATGCAGAAACAGATGAATCAAGGTTTTAATTAAACTTAAACTTAAATAAAAAAAACAATAATTGTCAATCACTTTAAGTTAAGTTTTAAACATAATATGGCCTATAAAATAATTCAAAATATAAACTCAAACGTGTTTTAAGTCTTAAAATATACGTGAAACATTTTTCTTTAGCAACAAAAATTGCTTTAATATCATCAAAGAAGGTCATGTCCTGCTTATGCACCAACTTAGCGACCTAAATATTTTTGATTCAAGTAAATTTTATTTGGCAAAAAGTTTTATTAATTTACAATACTTTACAATTTACGCTCGTAATATTATGAACTCATGCTTTATTGTGCCTTTTTGTTTGTTTAAGTACTTTATGCAATTTAATTTTTGTTTACATGCAAAATAAAAGCTAATCATAAACAGAACTTTAAAATAATGTTTTCTTCTTTGGGAAAAATACAGATGTACAATTTAAGGCCATGATTCACTATCATACTCAGTCGTACGATCTGTCAAACAATGCATGTCAAAGTATGATAATGTGGCTTAGAAATGTATAAGTGTGACACACTTTTTGACAAGTCGTACGATTTAATATGATAATCTTTTGAAAAAATTCATAAAATATTGTTTTTCCATGCGATCAGATTCGGGAAAACTTGTTTTGTATGATAGTGTGGCATCTACAATGCCATTTTTAAACGATTTTTAAAGCAAGACAGAATTCTGTCAGATTTTTGGTTGATTAAATCGTACGATTGTGTAGGATAGTGATGCCTGCCCTTTAATAAGCAATTGATATTAGTTCGATTAACATGAAATGTCACAGCATAGAGTAGAAAAAAGCATGGAGTGTTATACACTTCTAAATTTCAACATCTTTAAGGTTTAGTCTGGATTTAAAAAAGAATTTAAGACAGAAGTCTGAGAACAGGACAGTAATCCGAATATAAGGCAGTAGATTGGATATAAGACGGTAGTCTGAGTATAAGACCGTAGTCTGAGTACAAGACGGTAGTCTGAGTATTATAAGACAGTAGTCTGAGTACAAGACGGTAGTCTGAGTATTATAAGACAGTAGTCTGAGTACAAGACGGTAGTCTGAGTATTATAAGACGTTAATTTGAATATACGACGGTGGTCTGACTATAAGAGTAGTCTAGGTATAAGACGGTAGTCTGAGTTTAAGACGCTAGTCTGAGTCTAACGGTAGTCGGTGTAGCCTGAGTATAAGACGGTAGTCTGAGTATACGACAGTAGTGTGATTATAAGACGTTAGTCTGAATATACGACGGTAGTCTGGGCATAAGACAGTAGTCTGCGTATAAGACGTTAGTCTGAGTATAAGACGGTAGACTGAGTATAAGACGGTAGACTGACTATAAAACGGTAGTCGGAGTATTAGGCGGTAGTGTAAGTATAATATGGTTGTCTGGGTATAAGATGGTTTACTAAGTATAAAACGGCAGCTAAAGATCAGACGGTAAGACTACCTCTAGGTATAAGATAGCATTCTGAGTATAATACGGTAGCCTCAGTATAAGAGTAGTGTGATAGATGATAGATAATTTCTTTGAAAACAGTTTAAAGTATAAGACTGTAGTCTGAGTGTAAGTGGGTAAAATAATTATAAGAAAATAGTCGGATGATAGATTGTTAGAAAAATGTTAAAAATAGAAGTCTGAAATTAATATGATATATATTTATTTGAATATAACATAAAAGCCTGAGTATAAGACGTAAATTACAAATGCAGAAAGTAATATATTAATCCGATATTTATGCGTATAATATGAAAATATAAAAATTTTTTATCAAATCACAAAGTAGATTTTTAGTATGAAAAATAGTTTAAGTATAAGTGTGAATATAAGTTAAGCTTCTTATTATAAGTATAAGTAATAAAATACATTATTCCGAGTTTAAAGGGTTGTTTATTTTATAATACATTTATCTGAAGCATAGAAACAAAGTCTGAGTATAAAATGTGTAAGAACGTTTTTCGAGTTTTGTATAAGGTGGCAGAACGAGAGTAAAATCTTGCGAATGACCATAATACAGCTGCTTTATATCTAAATATAAGAATGTATTATACTAAGATTTCTTATACTAACGCTATTTTCGAAAAACAGATAGAAGAGAAAGTTGCGTTCATATAATAATTTTTTAATTTAATTAAGTATAGGTTTATTTACAGCTTTACAAACTGCATTTAGCAATAAAGTATAAAAAAAGATGATTTGAAACTTGCGTAATATTCAATATTTAGTTTCTGTGGTGGTTTATTTTGAATGCATCTCCCCAGACCACATAATGAAAAAACTAAAATCAACAACTAAATAAATGAATGAAGGAATGAATGTATAAGTAAATTCCAGTTTTAGTAGAAGTTGTAATTTTTATACAATCAATTTTTTGCGATTTATTTATTTCTTTATACCGCAACCGCTCATCCAAACGCCCATTTAGTCAAACTTCTGCATATAACTTTTAAGTCTCTTATTAAGTGCGTCATACTGTCATTCTCTGCATTTTGATTTGTTTTGTTTATGTAGTTGTAGTAGAAACGTTTTGAACACGCTGTGCTATTTTATTTAAATCGTTAATAACAGCTGTAAACTTTTCATTTTTTTTTTCATATTTTCTGGTGGCTCTGGATACATTGAATGGCTTCTGTCTCCTTCTCTTTCCTTTTTGTCTCTTTTGTTGTTGTATTTAGCTGTGCTGGTGCCACACAAAGCTGTCGACAACAATAATTGGCACTTAAAATTGCAACATTATTATGTAACAATCATGAAGAAGCCGGTTACAAGTAAATTTTTAAGATTTACAAATATTTCGTTTTTATTTTGGCGCAAAGTTGCATTTTTATACCCTTCACCACAGGTGGAAAGGGTATATATAAGTTTGTCATTCCGTGTGTAATTTCTACAATATTCATTTCCGACCCCATAAAGTATATGTATTCTGGATCCTTATACATAGAGAAGTTGATTAAGCGATGTCCGTCTGTCCGTGTTAGAGTGGTAATGTCATTTGCCAAGGCACCAGAAGAGATACAACAAATTTAAGCACACCAATCTGTCAAGCATAGTTTCATCATCCTTCGGAGGCTACGGGCCAAACGCCCACCTATATTTTTTACGTTTTTTTAATTTTTTTTGGGTTTAATGATTCTGTTTTGCCTTTTTTTGTCAAATAAATATTAGACTGCGACAGGTAGATCGCAAGGAGTGCATACAGATCTCGGGGGATCAATAACCCCCTGCGAGGGGCGATTTTTGTTTGTTTTTAGTTTGGTAGGGTTTTTCTGCTTTGTATTAGAGACCTTAATAGAAAGCAATACGCATAGAGGTAGCCAATGGACCCACAGGGTACCCACTGACAAATAGGAGCAGTTAAAAGGACCCCCCATGTGTCAATATGATGATTTTTTTTTTTTTGTAAGGATTTCTTTTTGCTTTAGTCTGACCATTCTAACTCAATATAGATTGGAGAAAGGTCCAAAATTTAACAAAAAAATTTCAATCAAATTTAAAAAAAAATTAAAATTTTTTTTCAAAAATATTTACAAAAAAATTTACAAAGCATTTTCAAAAAGATATTTTACAGAAAAATATTCGAAAAAAAATTTTTTTAAAAATTTTCTAAAAAATTTCGAATAAAATTTTACAAAAATTTTTTAAAAAAATATTTTTACAAAAAATTTTTACACACAATTTTCGAAAAATTAAAACCAAAATTTCAATATTTCTTTGAAAATGAAAATCATGACTGTAACATTACATATATTTAATATTAAGAATATACATATGTATGTATGTGTGTATATAGAGTAACATATTTTTTTAAATGCGTTTGATTTTTAAATAGATGATATCTCTGTTTTAAAACCTAGGTGCATTAAACACATAGACATCATCAGAATACCGACTATAAACTGTCAAAAATGAAACGTTGTGGCTGTCGTCAACTTAGGCTAATTTCTATTTTATTCAACAAAAGAAAATGTCACAAAATTGCAAATTAAAAATTCATATGCAAAAAAAGTTTTAGAGGAAATATTTATAATTTTTTGAAAAAGTTTTTTAATTTTATAAAAGCAAAATAAGTATTTCTACAATAATGTCAGAGTTTACGATGTAGCTGTTGGCTTCAATATCATTAAGTAGCTGACAACACGGCGACAATTGTAGTCAACAGAATTTGTTTTCATTTGTCTTCTATTTCTTTCTCATACGACTTTATTTAAGTAAAGAGTCAACAATATGGATAATGCTGTACATGTCTGTATAAATCAAATCACCGTGGTGAAGGGTATAGAAGATTCGGCACGGCCGAATATAAAACTTTTACTTGTTTAAATTATTTTAGGGGATAAAAAATAAAGAACTTTAAAAAATGAATACGAGTAGTTTCTAGCTTAAAATATTAAACTATCTAATGTGGTGACTTCTAGTATCATCCAGTAGTAGTCAACTTGTACTCAGATATACTTTTTATACTCAGACAACTTTTGTATACCCCATTATCATATTATAATCAAATTACCTTAATATACTTGGACTGTCGCCCTTTACTGAGACTATCGTTATATGCACTGTCGGTTTAACAATGTCAACTGTTTGTACTAAAAATACTGTCAAAAACTCAGACCAGCAATTTATACTAAAATACCATCTGATATAAATTTATTTCTAAAAATACTATCATAAAAGTATCGATTAACTACTTTTGTGTATTGAGTACCCAAAAAAATGATAGAGCATCGAGTACTCGGTACCCACTACTCAATACTTTGCCAGCACTACAGTGAATCAATAGAGTTATATACTTCCCCTCCTCTGTAAGCAGTCGAGTAGCTGCAAAATATACCTTGGGCCGGCCTATACATAAGAATTGTATTTCATTATACTTCGTATATAAGAAGTATAAGTAATAAAAAGATGGGATGAAATGCAGTATTTTATACAATTATACCGAAACACTTAGAAGTTTCCTTATAGACATGAAAAATATGCTTTTGATTTTCAAACACCGATATCACCCAGAATAACAGATGAAGCATAATTTTCGAACAAACGCCTAATATTTAATAATAAATATATACCATCTTATATTCAATCGTATGTCTTATAATATGACAATAGTTTTATTTTGGGATCATTGTCTTATACATAGATTTATCATTTTACAGTTAGACTAATGTCTTATACTCGAACTAACACTTTATACACAGACCATAATTTTATATTTCTACTAACATCTTAAGTTCAAACTATAGTCTAACACTCAGTATATCGTCTTGTAATTAGAATAAAATATTAGAGTTAAGTGTTACCATACTTTATTCAGACTACAGACGTATACTCAGATAAATATGTAATATTTCGATTATGATGATTAGAGTTACATATTTATCAGATAAGTATGTCTCTTGTAATAGACTTGTTTCATTAAATCATTCTTTTATCAAAAAGTCACACTCTGGGTTTTTATTGCGGACTTTTCGACGACTCTCTTCAAGATTAACACCTATATTTATTGCAATATATATATTAGTTATGATACACGTAGACTCTATCATATCAAATTTTAAAATTTAAACGACGAAAATAACAAACGACGAAAATTTTCAACACAATAATGTCTTGCCATTTATTGTCGTTTAACCAATTTATTACAACAGTTTAGCCTCAAAGAGATTAATCAGAGTGGTGGTTTAACCAATTTATAAGAGTTTAATAAACATAAATCTTAAGCGACTAATAGACTTTAACCATTGACAAGCTTATTTGTTAGTCAAAAATTGTCTCAAATTCAACGGCTTAAAAATATTACAATATTTAGCAAAGATAAAATTAACTCTCAATTTTGCAACAAAACAACAGACAAACAGCAACAACAAAACGAGATGTAAGCAATTGTAATGTAAACACAAAATTGAAAAAATGTAAACAACAATATGGGCGGATGAATGTAAAATATTAAAATGTGTTAGATGATCTTAAAAAAATGTTTGTCAGAGATGGAATAGTGTTCAAGAGTGTAAAACAATTTCAAAAAGCTCTATCATCTATGAAATATAATATAAAAATTTTAAATTCTCAGATCCTTTTTCTTTGATAAGTTTGTTTAAATAGAAAATTAATTGAAACCTTTTAGATTCATACGAAGAATGCTTACGACGCACATAGGGGTATTTTGCCAATCTAGCCGGACATTACTTTTTTTTTTAGCTTATATTGGCTCTAAAAATTTACTGAGTGCACCTGGGTCAATGAAACTTTGCAGAAAGATCTGTTATGGTCATTGGCTGTCAAAGCTATAAAATAGTAAAAATCGGACCAAGGAGAAAAAAGTTCCCCTTGGAAGAACTAATCCTACCTCTGAAAAATGCAAGTTTTTTTTAATTTTCCCGGTATTTTGTTTAGCAATTACAACTTTTAAGGTCAAAGAATGTTCAAAAACTTAAAGTTGGACTTAAGAGATTCTTAAATGCCATTTTTAGCCCCGCCCCTTTTGTGGGCGGTTAAATAAAATATTATTTGAAAAAATAATGCAATTATTCAAAGAAATAGATTTTATACTTCTTAAAACCATAAAAATTTATTTTTATGGGCAGGGGGAGGTCTTCCTCCAATCCCACCCCCAAAACGTCCCTGTGAAAAAAAAATTTTTTTGCCAATTTTCTAAAAATAATCATTTTTAAGCTTTCCAATGCCTAACCAATCCCTGCCTCCCAAGAATATTATTAAAAAAATATTTTTGTAACTTGTTACTTTATAGTATTTGATTTATCTGAAAATATTTTATTTATTAATAGTAATAACTTATTTATGATTGTAACGATAAATTTTATTTAAAATTATAACAATTAATTTATTTAAAACGACTTCTCCTTTGCACTAAGATGATGATGAGTGCCACGGTTCTTCTTCGTCTGATTCTTCAAAAGTCTCTTCCGAATCTGAATCCTCTTCAGCGTTAAGTGCTGGTGGAAGCATGAAAGAAATTGCTTCTTTCGTAAAAGGTAATGACCTTTTTTGGAGTGGGTCTTATACTAGTAATTAGTGGGTCAGAACTTAGCAAAAGCCTATTAATAATATCTAAGTTACACTGAACCCTTGAAAACTTTCTAGGGAAATTCTGCCTGTAAAGCCGGAAATGCTTGTTTCGTGCCTCAGCCGCTTCTTCTGATAATAGCCCAATAGGCAACAATGAAGACGAACTGCCAAATGCAGGTATTGTCACTGTTCCTTTCAGCCATGTGGCATGTATGGTTAAAAAACGATCAATTCTTCTATGTGCGGAATGCCAATATAATTTAAATTTTTTTTGAAACTCTTTAAACAGTCCTTTACTGCTGATATATCACCATCTCCTTGACATTTTGAAACATCGCACAATTTTCTAAAGAAAAATTTCAATTTCTCTTCAACGGTATTAGCATTAGATTCCTGTACTATTTGGAATAACTCCCATCTTGTATATATTTTTTCCATTTTACTCTCGAAGCTTCAAAAGGGTTATGATTACAATTTTGTACAATAACCACAATTTATAGTAAACAAATTGTTAACTGCAGGTCAGATTTGTTTTTTTAAACACTACTTTTGGTTTTTATTATTTTAAAAAATTATTTAATACGGGTACATTTTTGTTCCAGGAATAAAGTCATTCACAACGTAGCTGCACAGGTATCTATGTATATATGTAAGCTATGGGGGTGGGTAAAATTACTGTTTTACCTTTTTGCTCATTTTTTACAGGTAATAACAGTGTTAGATGCAATGATTCAAATAAAAAACATCTACCTTCAGTTATTGAAAACCAAAATGTTTTAACAATATAAAAAGGTTACTTACTCGTATTTACCTATGTAAGATAAGAAGCAACAGAAAAAGGTGTAATTTTTAAAAAATCGCCAAAAAAATGGCGCACGTATGCGTAAGCTGTTTTTTTACAGTATAAAAGTAGAGATCGCAAATTTTATAGTGATATATAACAGTTTTAGGGCCGCGATGGAGATCACTCTTAAAAAGTTTTTCACTTTTTTTTACAAAAAATTTTACAATAAAAAACTTTTTTTTTAATTTTGAATGAAATTTTTTATCATTAAAATTAAAAAAAAAAAAATTATAAAAATTAACATAAGTAGCTACTAATAAACCATTTCACAGAAAAAAAATCAATACAAAATCTTTATTCGTTTAGCCACCAAAAAATATATTGCAAACCTCTCAAAATCGTTTAAAGTCAATAAAAACGTATACGATATACTCAACTTTCCTGATTTTAACAGTGTCCCAAAACGACAAATCTCAAGCAAAAGCCTTGAAAATTCACTATACGATGCAGAATTTTGTTGTCTGTCGAGTTGCATACTTAAATTTTTACATTTCTCAAAATAAATTTTTTGCCTAATGTCCGGCTAGATTGGCAAAATACGCCTATGTGCGTCGCACAGAGGGGTATTTTGCCAATCTAGCCGGACATTATATTTTTAGATAATATTGGCTCTGAAAATTGACTGAGTGCCCCTAGGTTAATGAAACTTGGCAGAGAAATCTCTTATGATCATAGTCTGTTAAATCTATAAAATAAAAATCGGACCAAGGAGAAAAAAGTCCCCTTAGGAAAACTAATCCTTCCTCTGAAAAATCAATTTTCCCATACTTTTCAAATGCAACTTTTATAGTCAGCGAATGTTCAAAAAAAAAGAATTGTGAAAATTTTGAACATAATCGGTGTAGTTTACTTAACACCCCAAACCGAAAATAATTAATTAAAATCGATTCGAATATACTTTGAACTTTTATTCTTTATGTAATATATTCATAAAAATATTTGTTTCCATTGGGTATGATAAAGTTGAGTGTAGGCCACTCCAGTTTTATTTTTTAACCGACTTTAAAAAAGAAGGAGGTTATCTATTCGTCTGAATGTTGCTTTTTTAGGGTTCCGTACACAAAGTGTACAAACGTAACCCTATTGTTTTCGCTACAATTTCTGTCCGTCTGTCCGTCTATCCGTCTGTCCGTCTGTCAGCGCCGTTTATCTCTGGAACCGTAATAGGTAGACTCTTAAAATTTTCACAGATGATGTAGAGCTGTTGCCGCTATAGCAACAAATACTAAAACTTATAGGGTGTTCCAATAGAGAGGTGTTATTCACGAATATGTGCCTATTTCGTGAACTGTAGGAGGCATAGACTCAAGATTTAAAAACAGTAATTAAAACTTAGTTCGCTATATAAATAAGTATAAAAAAATAAACCTAAAAATTAAAGGGTGTTCCGATAGTGGTGTGATTTGCATGTATAAGGCCTAAGTTTTGAACCATAATAGGTAGACGCTTGAAATTTTCACAGAAGGTGTATAGCAGTGGCCGCTATAGTAACAAATACTAAATCTTAAAGGGTGTTCCGATAGAGAGGTGTTATTCACGAATATGTGTTTATTTCTTGAACTGTAGGAGGCATGGACTCAAGATTTAAAAACAGTAATTAAAACTTAGTTCGCTATATAAACAAGTATAAAAAATAAACCTAAAAATGAAAGGGTGTTCCGATAGTGGTGTGATTTGCATGCCTAAGTTTTGAACCATAATAGGTAGAGTTTTGAAATTTTCACAGAAGGTGTATAACTGTGGCCACTATAGCAATAAATACTAAAACTTATCGGGTGTTCCGAAAGTGAGGTGTTATTTGCCGTTATGTCTTTATTTCTTGAGCTATAGGAGGCAACCACTTAAAATTTGCAGACAGTAATTAACTCTATGTTCGCTTTCTATTAAATTAAACCATAAAATTAAAGGGTGTTCCGAGAGTGACCTGCTTTGCGTGTATATGGCCTAAGTTTTGAACAATAATAAGTAGACTCTTATAGTTTTTACAAGAGGTTTATTACTATAAAAACTATAACAAATAATAAAAATTAAAGGGTGATCCATCAGTGACATGTTTTTGACGTATATTACCTTATTTTTTGAACCACAAAAGGTAGGCTTGATATGTTTATAGAAAGTGTATTACCATGGCCGTTATAACAACAATTCCTAAAATTTAAAGGGTGTTCCAATAGCGATGCAAATTTTCGCGAATATGACTTTGATTTTAAAAAGAAAAGGGTGCCCCATAAGACATGAAAAAATTAACAACTTGAGTTTTTAAAGGCGTACTAGATATAGTACGGAACCCTACGTGTGTGAGACTAACTCGCACTTGACTAATTTATTTATGTATGTAACCGCAGAACTCAGCCATTTCTGAACCGATTTTAAAACTCTTTTCTTTATTTAAAAGGTTATGCTTTCAGGTTGGTCCCATTTTAAAAACAGTTCAATTTATTAAAAATTAAAGGGTGTCCCCATACAACATACATGTTTTTTACGTGTATTAAGAACCGTTAAGGGCACCAAATTAAAATTTAAAAAAATTGCGTGTCACTATAGCTTCAACAGCATAAATTAAAAAAAAAATAAATTTAAAATTTAAAGGGTGCCCCATAGGTGACGTAATTTGACCTATTTGAGTCTATCTTTTGAACCGTTATAGGCAAAACCTTGAACATTTTACAGAATAGCGATTACTATGACCGTTATAATAAAATGTATAAATATTCCAAAATTTTAAAGGGTGCTGCAATAGTTCATTTAATTTGATGTATACTTTTGAACAGTTGTACACAGACCGCTGAAATTCACAAACCTGTATTGCTAAGTCCGCTATAATAAAAAGTATAAAATTTGAATTTGAAAATTTCAGGGTGTCCCATGTAATGTCCCATTAATGTAATTCTATGTATGTGGCAAAACTTTTGAACTGTTATAGACAGACAGCTGAAATTTACAAGGAACCTGTATTGCAAAGTCCACTATAGCAAGTAAACAATGCCGGACATCCTTAAATTTGATGGCGGAAAATTCAACAGTCACCCTTAAATGAGTGCGGGGACATGGGACTATTGTAGGCAACTGTGTTGCTGATGAACTGGCAAAGAAGGGAACTTTGCTCAACGATAGCGCCATTGACGTCTATTGTGGCATTCCCCTCTCTGCTTGCGGGCATCGAATAAATCGAGCCTTATACGATCTGGCCCAGGTAAGATGGTCCAATGAGTCGACTTGTCAAACGACAATCTGGCCTATACTGGATCAGAAAAAAACGGCTTTGCTATTTCGGCTACCAAAAATGCAGCTACGCGATTTAATATCAACGATCACTGGGCATTGCCTATTCGGAACTCATGCAAGTAGGATGGGTCTCCACTGCAACGATTTCTGTAGAACTTGTCAGGATGAGGAAGAGGAGGAAACTCTCGAACACCTCCTTTGCTACTGCCCTGCGTTAGAATACCAACGCCTCCAATACCTTGGACAAAGGTGCTTTGCAAGCCTCTCCTGTGTCTCCATTTTGGAACCGAGCAGGATTAACTCCTTTCTGAGAAGCAGCGGATGGTTTTCTAACCAACCTACACTTGACGAGGCATAGACAATCTCGTTAATAACCTGGCTTGACCAACCTGCCCTCCGTTGGCTACCTCCCCACACTTCTGACTCTTCTCTATCTACTTTTAAACTTTTTTGTCTGTCTGTCTGTCTGTCTGTCTGTCTGTCTGTCTGTCTGTCTGTGACTTTATCCTATGTCTTCTTTCAACGCCATTTCTCTTTTCTCTCTCTCTCTCTTTTCCATCTCTCCCTCTTTTCCTGTCCTCTTTTGCAGGTTACACAAAGGGACCAATACTTGGACCCAAGTGAGCTGTATTGGAGCTGCCTGCTTAACCTAACCTAACCTAAGTATACAATTTGAATTAAGAAACTAAAGGGTGTCCCCATAAATTATGTAATTTGATCAATATGGCCCTATCTTTTGAGCCGTTAAACACAAACACTTGAAAATTAGGCAGAATATCCATTACTTTGTCTGGTATGATAACAAGTATAAATATTTGGAATTATAATGTAAAGGGTGTTCCAATATTTCATGTAATTTGATATATATGGTTAAAGTTTTTAACCGTTATAGACAGATAGTTGAAATTTTCAAAGAATCTTTATGGCCAAGTTTTCTATAACAACAGGTTTTTAATTTAAAATTGTAAATTAAAGGGTGTCCGAATAGGTGATGTTATTTGATCTATGTGACCCGATCTTTGAAACCGTTATAGACAGAGGCTTGAATGGTGTCCCCATAAAAGACGGATGCTGGTGAAAATAGCTTAAATTATAAACAGTAATAGGTAGATGCTTGACATTCACATAGTCTTTACTTTTTTCCGCTAATTTTAGCGCATCTATTATTTGGTTTGAATCTAATTCTTACAGATTACTTCTTTTATTTTTAGTTTATAATTGGTGCTCTTCTATCTGTTTTGAAGTCGGTTTTTTTTGCAAAAATTATTTAATTTTTTTTTGTTTTTTTTTTTTTGCCTATTTCCAAAAAATATTCATTTTTAAGATTTATGTCGAAGAGAACAATATTGATAAAAGTCACTTTTGTAATTTATTATTTTATAGTATTTAATTTTGAAAATTTTAATTATTATTAGTCGAACTGTTTATGTATTACATACAATGAAATTTATAATCAAGCTTAAGTTCGTTTTTATTCTCTCTAAGAAATAATTAATTAAATTACAAATTTTAATCAAATAATTCTTGCAAAACAAACCGACTACAAAACATACATATGTGCATCAATTCTAAACTAAAAATTTAAAAGGAAATAATCTGTAAGAAATAGTACTCAAATCAAATACTTCTATACTTTTTGCTCTAACGGACAAGTAATATACGTTCTGTACATTCAAATGTCTATCCATAACGACAAATTACGTCAGATATGAGGACACCCTTTATTTGTTTACAGTTATTATTACTGACACAGTAATAAAAAGTAAAGGTTCCAAAGATATGGCCATATAGCTTAAACAATATCTCCTAGGGGACACCCTTTAATGTACAATTTTAAATTAAACACTTATTTTAAAGAGCAGATTCTTTGTTAATTTCAAATGTCTGTCTAAAACGGTTCAAAAGTTTGGTCATATGCATAAATTTACATCAACTATTGAGACACCCTTTAAAATTTTCAATATTTATAAATGTTATTATACGGGACATAGTAGTGGAGATTTCAAGTGTTTGTCTATAACGGTTCAAAAGATAGGGCTAGATAGGTTAAATTATATCAATTATGGGGACACCCTTTAGTTTCCAAAAATTATATACTTGATGTTATAAAGGACTTAGATATGCAGGTTCTTTGTAAATTTCAACCGTCTCTCTGTAACTGTTCAAAATTTTGGCAATATACATCAAATTACATCAACTATTGGGACACCCTTTAACTTCTAATTATAAATCTTTAATTTCAGATTATAAATATTGGATATTCTGTCCAATTTTCAAGTGATTGTCTACAATGGTTCAAATGGCTCATATATTTAAATTGACGTCATATATGGGGACACCCTTTAATTTTTAAGTTTATTTTTTTATTAATTTCTGTTATTGGCAGCTATAGTGATATACAGTTTTTATAAGGGTGCCCTTTACGGTTCATAATACACGTAAAAAACGCGTATGTTGTATGGGGACACCCTTTAATTTTCAAAATTCTGCACTTCTTTTAAAATGGGACCAATCTGTAAGCATTTCCTTTCTAATAATGAAAAAATTTTTAAAATCGGTTCAGTAATGGCTGAGTTCTGCGGACACAAACTTAAAAAAAGCAACATTCAGACGAATTGATAACCTCCTTCTTTTTTTTGAAGTCGGTTAATTACAAAACGAAGTCTACCACTACCTTAAGCTTCCCTCTTCTTGAATATTTTTGCTTTTAATATTTACCACTTATATTTCGAACTTAAGCTTGATTATAAATTTCATTGTATAGTATTTAATTTATATGAGAATAATTAATTTATTCATAACTAGCTGTGCCCGCCACTTCGTTAGCGTCTTATTTTGCTTTGAAAGTAATCCACTTTAAGACTCTTACTTTTATAGTGCTTCAGATATAGTTTATGTAATTACTTTTTAAAAAGGTACTCATTCTTGGGTAATTACTCAGAAACATAGGCTTTATATAAAATTCTAAACGTTGTATAAAATTCCAAAATTATTGTAGAGTACTGTAAATGCCATTTTAAATTACCCGTTGACAAAAACAAAAGTTGCTCTTTATTGGTAATGATATATTTTTACGGGGAAAAATATCCTATATTTGAAACACCATACTAAAGATACCTCTTCATAAAATTTTATTATAATTCATCCAGTAGTTTTTATGTGATGCGAACGGAAACAGACAGACAGCCATAAAATCACAGTATTATTATATCAATAAATAATAAATAATTTACATTAGGAACAATAAATTTTATTTAAAATAATAACAATTTTTTTTTTAACAACTTAGAAAAAAAATGTATGACTGACAAAAAGGTGTCTTACTCATATCCTCGCATGCATGATGAGCAAAAACGGAAAAAAGTGAAATTTGGAGAAAAAAAACGGAAAAAAGCGCTACATTTTTTTACAGTATAAAAGTAGAGATCGTAGATTTTATAGTGATATATATAACATTTTTAGGATCGCGATGGCCCTTACTCTCAAAAACATCTTGACTTTTTTGAGCAAAAAAGTGAACAAAAAAAATCTTTTTTTTAATTTCGAACGAAATTTTTTATCATAAATTCTGTGGCAATAAGGAATAAGTGCTTAAGTCGACTTAAGCAAAAATTAAGTTACTGGCACCTTTGAAATCTCCGTATTTCAAAGTACCCATGTGCAAATTTTCAATTATTTTGTAAAATTTTTCAGGAAATTATAGCAAAATAACTGTCTGCTTATCTTTTTTCAATGTCGAATCGCATTTGGAAAAAAGCTTAAGAAACTACAAGCTATTTTTGGAAATCATAAAAACTTTTTACACAACTTATTAATTGCAACGCCTGAGTACTTTTGGTAGATATAAGATATTTTTCCAAATCATACGTTTGACTCCCATAGGTAAAGTTTAAAGATAAGTTATTATTTTAAAAAATTCATTTTAAAGTTTAAAATTGCTCTCCTACAAAACTTAAAAATCAGACTTAAGCACTTTTTCCTTATTACCACAGAATTTTTAAAAGAAAATTTTTCCAAAAATTAATATAAGTAGCTACTAATATAGCCTTTCAAAGAAAAACAGCAATACAAAATCATTATTCGTTTTGACACAAAAAATATATTGCAACCTCTCAAAATCGTATAAAATCAATAAAAACGTCAACTTTCCTGATTTTAACAGTGCACCAAAACGACAAATCTCAAGCAAATGCATTGAAAATACACTATACAATGCAGAATTTTATTCTGTCGAGCTGCGTACTTAAATTTTTACATTTCTCAAAATTAATTTTTGGCCTAATGTCCGGCTAGTTGGCAAAATACCCCTCTGTGCGACGGATGTAGCGATCCAGAAAATGCATTACATTCTATTCTGCTGGTGTCTAATTTTTCTTTACCTTTTAATAAAGAACGTAAGCCTAAATACATATAATTACATACATATGTATATTCGAATTTTATATAAGGCGTGAGTAAGTAATTAGCTATTGATAGCACTTCTATATAAAGTAAATATGTACATAAACATTATTTAAAGCACTATAAAAGTAAGAGTCCTAACGTTTGTATTATTTTCAAAGCAACATCTTACAAAATATTGTCAGGACGATGACAATGTGGCGGCCACTGCTAGTATATAATATAACACTTCATATTCATTTTAACAAACAAAATTTGCCCATATCATATTAATATTTTTATTTACAACATATAAGGCAGTATTTTTCATCTGTTCCATATACTTAAAATAATCTGTAAAACCCACAACATTTACAATTTTACTTGTCCCATAGTTACGGTGATCAACCGTACACTATTATATTGGTCAGTACACATTTTAGCCCCTTTTGTACACTTCTTTCATTTTTTTTAGAATATTTACAAGAAAAAGACTCAATTAGAGCTAAAATTGCTTAAAATTCTGCATGAAACTGTACATTTTGTTATTATAGGAAAATAAATATGTACTTGATGAAAGAGTGTTCATATATAAATGTAGTCCTATCCTTAAAGTTTATTTTGATTATTTTAAATGGTTTTATATGTGTAACTTTAAATATTTTCTTAATCATAAAATGGAATTTTTAAATTAAGTTGTTTTAAATTTTAAAAATTTTAACGAATAAGTCTGATCCTTAAAACCAAAAATTCAGTGGGGAAATATTCGCTGAATAAATATGTATTAACTTATGTACATAAATATTAAAATCTTCGTATTTTTATTACTCTTTATAAAATATCGTTTTTTTTTTTGTGTTAATATATATATGTCTACACTATTTGTTCATGAAAATAATAGTCACCGTACCCATAGTGCTTATGTTGTTATAAATTTGTCGGTAAGAATTTCGATCAAATCTTCTTCGAATATAGTGAATAACTAGCAAATGCAACCAAATTAATAGACAAACAACAACAATATAAAATGTTTGTTTTTCTGTAATCATCTTCTTAGGTTAGACACCGTAAAGATAGAGGTTTTATTATTATTGCAATGGTTGAAAAGCACTTACAATCTGCACTGGTTACCTGGTTTTCATTATTTCGTGACTGTGGTAGTATCACAATTGTCTAATATTTATTTGTTTTTTTGTTTTTTAACTAAAACCAACTAAAAACGCGAGTAAAACAATAGTTCATTAGTCTCATATATAATTATGTAAATAATTAAATTGAATGGGACATTGAAACACGCAATTACTCCATTTAGAAATGAAAAACTGGTTACTGCAAAAAAAAACTATAAAAATTTAATTAGAAATTTTTAATATATATAACTATTTAATATCATATATGGTGTTGTAAACGGTTCTGCTCATGAACAGAAATTTCAAATAGCTAATAATGGTATCACAAATAAATTGCCTTTTTCAGTATTACTTCTTGCCAAAACTTCACTCGACGTTCGCAAGGGAGGCTTACGTATAACAGGTCTTTTAAGGTTTTTGTGTCGTGTCATAATGAAAAATCCGATTGTCGGCTAGCGTCAAGGACTTCCAAGTATTTTTGTTGTGATGCAGTTCTACGGTATTCTAGTATATCTTAGCCGTTTCGACATTTCTTTTAGCCTGCTTTTAAGTTGAGGAGATGTGTTTTCTTCTTTTTTCACTCATGAGCCGTTAGACATCTACAGAATAAATTTGATTATATCTAGTTTGTTGTCGGGTTACTGTTGCTTGTTAGGCAGCTAATTTGATATATTTATCAAACTCAATAAGAAGCATGTCTACGTCTTCTGTTGTTCTTAGAAGTATATTTTGCGAGCAATCAGTGCTAAGATTTTCTGTATTTTAACCAATTTATGCATGTGCTTTTTATTAGTGGTATGATCTCTTATTGATTCCAAATATACACACGAGTAGGCAAGTGATCTGATGATAATTCTATAGATGCTTCAATTCTTATCACTTCTCTTGAAATGCCCTTAGTCACGCCAAAATCAATAACATCGGGTATCTTTTGCAAATCAATAGGCCAATAATTAGGTTGTCCACTCAATTCATTCAGATGCATTTTTGAACCTAGAAATTTGTAGAAGTCACTATATTGACTCTCTGATATTTGAAAAGGAGGTGAATAAATCGAATAAATAACTAAGTTTTGTTGGAATTCTTCAATGCAGATGTTTGTTGCTTGAAGGTAATCCTCACAAAAATCACACAGTAAATAATCTTTAATTCGAGCAATTATTAATATTGCTGAAACACCACATGCTCTGCCACGGGGGTCTTTAGTGTCATATAATATATAGCCATTGATTTTAAAAAAACTACTTGTTGCTTAAGGAGGCTTTGAAACCAGCTTGACATTAATTTGTTAACTAATTCTAATAATAATAATCTAATTAAGACATCCAAGCCGCTTTGGGATACATATTTGGGTTGAGCAATTTGTTCAGTATTGCCATCATTTTCTACGTTCTGTGCTGTCTTGATCAGCACCTATTTCTATTCGTTTGGAGACATTTTATCCTTATGTTTACACTTAATCGATTCACAAGCGCATTAGTTGATTTACCTCCCTTAGGGTAGAAGAAAAAAACTGAGAATTTCGGATCACGGAACATTGGCAGCTTTGTGTTTTTGGTTTTTTAAGGCGGCTTTAAACGACTACTGTCAGCAGCAGAAGATGTTTTCTATCCAGACCATTTCCTTGACTTTTTTTGATATTATATGTGACAACTGCTGGTTGGAAACAAATTGTTTCTCCATAATAAGTCTTGACGTTAAAACTGAATAAAACAAAATGGTTTCTAAATGATTTTTAGTTATATTTGAAACCGATTGGTACTTTATGTCTACCCTACTTTCGTTGAGTCTCGTGCTGTAACTACCGCTGCTGTAACTAGACTAGGGTCTCCATAGCAACCATATGTAATATGTATTTGACAGTGGTCCAAAGATAGTGTTAGCCAGTGTGCTGGACATTAACACACAATGTGGGCTACCGTCTTAACTTTTTTTCAGGCTTAGTCTGAAAGTATCGTCTTACCACGATTTCCATTTTGGCCATATATCACTTGAAATTTCCAATTAACCAGTTAAGAATACCTAGATTATATCCAAGCATCTTTCCGATCTTCCTGTCTACTTGTTGTGAAAAAACCAAAGTCTTTGGTAGAAATCGAACCCACAACCGCGGACTGATAGTCGGCAACCGCGGCACATGTGTGAGAAATTACTAATAGAAATATCTATGATGGATAAACAAAAGAAATAGTTGTTTTTCATTCAGACTATCACCCCATATATTTAACTGGCTGCTACCACATGTTAAGTGAATGATACAAATTTTTTAAGAAATGTATTTTGAACTCTTTCAGGTCAATCTTAATAAGGAACAAACCTAAAGGCTTGGCCTATTTTTCGGATTTGTTAAAGTAAAAACGAAATAGTTCATATCCGTAGCTATAGATACGGATATGAACTTCACCAGGATCCAAAGTACTACAAGTAACATAGCTTACACCGCACAGTGGTTAAAAACGTTTTATTTTGGAAATAAGGGTGAAGGCAGGCTTGTGGATAATCCCCCAAAGTTGGATAGTTATTTATAGATAACTCAAATGTTAAGAGAGTCCCTGAAAATATCTACATAAATTGTGTTTATATGCCTGGGTTACCTCTTTTAGTTTGGAAGAAAATATTTTTTTTTAATTTCTGGCCGACCTAAGTTAAGGTAGTCCTGATGTGAAGGACTTGTTTATGATCAGATTATGATCGGAGACAACATATAGCAATTTATGACTGAATTTTTCTTTTATGCACATTTGCTATAAATAGTTTCAAAAAAATTTACTGACACCGAATTAAGTTAAATTTGTATAGGCACCACTGTGCACCGTAATAGAAATTCGTACAAACGACGATTACAAGAACTAGACACTGTAATCGCGCAATTTGACCCGATTAACTTGTCTAAGCGGCCATATTTCACAAATCGTATCATTGATTGACCTTGTAATTAAGACAGAAAATTCCTCGACTGTATTTATTTAATTTTAACTCGGTAGATAGATGTCTCTTTTGAAAACTAGTTGTCAGTTTTATAACAATAACCTGTCATACTGCTGTTACTCGTACGTGTGGTGCGTGTGGTGCGTGTGGTGTGTTGTAATGTATTAAAAAGGAAATGGTAATAGTTTTAGCTGTTGACTGACTATTTGTTACAGTTTAATTCACAGCCTGTTGCCAACTCACGCACTTTTCAATTTGGTATCTATTGTAAAAGAGAGTGCAGTTCGGGTGCGAACTTGTGCGTATGAAAGTTAAGACAACTTGTTGTAATGAATATTTCCGCATATCGGTGCAAGCACTTTTCCCTTCTTTTTTTTTTTTTGTAACACTTCTTTTTTGCTATTTTTATCTTTATCTCAACGACATCACATTTTTTTGCACAAAATTGTTCAAAAAATTAAAAAAATGTTGTTCATGATCAGATAACTTTCAGGTGATTTATTGCTTTACTTTTTTAAATGTGGTTTTATTTAAAATTCAATTTTGAAATTATTGAATTTTTATGACTTTATTTTTATTGAAGACATAATTGATTTTGTCTCGTTATTAAAATTGTTGATAGATATGAAAATTTTGATAGAAAGGCATTGGAAAATTCATAAATATTTAATTACACTCCTCCATTAATGTTCATTTAGTAGTCTTCATATCGATCTTATACGGTTTTATTTTACAGTAACATAATGTTACTGTAAAATGTTACTAACATTTTGTAATATGCGCCATAAAATTTAAATTTAACGAAGAATTTAAAATATTTATGTAAAGGTTTTTCTTAGGAAATAACGGACTTTTTAGTCACTAAGCTTGACTTTGACAGGATATTCTTAGCAGTAATTACGAACAGGGATCATTGGATGGAATCTGGTTAACTGAACGAGGGAGTTGCGGTGGACACCGGCTCCCAGATGAATGCAGTGTGTTGTAGGGAGAGTAATTGGCTGTCCACCGAATTGGTGTCTGTGGAGATTAATTCACAAAGAGTAGAAGCGGTGAGTAAGGCCACCGAATAGACACTACTACATCATAGTAGGGTAGTAGGAAGAACTAAACCCTTCCTGGTAGGATAAAGGAGATTGCAGAGTCTGACGGGTCATTTGGCCAATTCTGGCAGCTACAAAAATTAAACTACTTTTGGGTTGGGATAGGAAAGTTCTAAGAGTCGTTGTAGGTAATATCACTACCCAGTTGCCAATTACCATTAGGGCAATTACCAGTGAAAGGTATGTACGATTTCTGTTGAAAATTCTATTGCCCGGTATTACAAAGCCGCAGATTTGTTATAATAGATGATATAATTTTATAACTTTTGTGATTTGTAATTTGAAGCGCCTCACAGTGAACGGTCCCCATATTAAAACTGAAACAAAAGGAAGGAGTTATGGTAGCTTCATGAAATTTTTTTCACATATCTCCCTTGGCCTACTGTTTTCAAAAATGAAATGACAATTTTAGAAATCTTTTTATTTTTTCGATGCGGGGACAATTAAATACCCAAAATTCCCCCATTTCAGTAATTATTATTTTTTTAATTTTAATCTATCATTGATAAAATGATAAAGCGTGATAGTTTTTTTTTATAGAATATAACCAATCTCTAATTATTTATTACATTATAACATTATTTTAAACTTTTTAGTATTTTTATTTTTTAAAGTTTGGAAAATACTCATAACCGTTGGTATTCAAATAACATTATATGAATAGGGTTACCATATTGACAACACTAAATATTTTAAAATTTAATTATTATTCAATATAAAAAAATATTTATATAAAGATTAAAAATAAAGTTACAAAAATATTCAAATAATATAACAATTGTAAAAAATTTCTTAATCACTAAAATAAGTTTCTGAGTCCGAATCAGTGTTAATAGATTCATCTACTATTATGTAATTACTAATTTCTTGACTATTGTTGAAAGAGCTGCTTGTATTTATTGTATTTCTATTAGATGAAATTAATGGATCAGAAGAAATTAGGAGTTTATTCATTAAATCTTGATTATAATTTTATCTGCTATTTTTTCGAGTGTACTCAAGTCTGTTCCTTCTAAATTGTTTTGTGAAGGCATTGTAAAGCATTCGCCTGTGCACTCACCTTGTATTAGTTCGCCCTGGTTTAAAGCATAGCCCTACTATTATCATAGATTTTCAAATATTAAAAATATCAACTGATAATTTTAGTCAAAATATCAAATATGAATGATTTTTAAAATCACTGTATTTCAAAAGTTGGCATAGAAAACACCCAAACCTTTTTATACATATTTTTGTATATATAACAGAAAATAAGATTATTGATGCATAAAAGTAGTTTTTTGATGTGCCTACTTTTCCGGGTCAATCGAAGCTGACTATTGTTTTTTTTTTAAGTACATATTTTGGCTAAAAACTTCACATTTTTTTTTACAGTGTTGTTATAAATATTAGAATTTTCTGCTACATTTCTGAATAAAACAAATATAATTGCATGCATTTTTATTGAAAAATGAATTTTTGATATTTATTTTTCCAAATCCATTTTTTGTTACTTAAAAATTATGAAAAAATTATCAAAATAATTCGACTTTAAAGCCGTGTAACTTTTTATAGGTGTAACGCACATGAAAAACCAAACCACCTCTGGAATCGAGGGAGTCTCAGCTTTCATCCGATATGTATTACACACTGTGTAATTTTTTAAGTCATGGCAAAATAACCATATACGGACACCACTACGTGATAAAAGACCAAAAAAAAGACCCCTGTTTCCCAGTTTTGCCCAAAGTCCTCCAGGTTTTTTTTATGGGCCCTCAAAGATGTGGGGCCTCGATGTCATTTTTGCAAAAAATGATCATATACTCAAGCTCATATTTTGCAAACCGTTTGAAATTTTGATACACTCTCTGAGGCAAAGTTGTAGCTCTTGTCATAAAGAACAAAAATATAAAATCAAAAAAACTTCATCTACAAGGTCAAAATCGCAAAAAACTTTAAAAAATTCCATTTTTTTACCTTTTTCCCCTGTTCAGGTCCATAGGTAGCAAACCGTTCAAAATTCAAGGAAACAATCAACTACAAAAATGAACCTAAGATCTCAATAAACAACTTTCTAAAACATATGAACTTCCTAGAAATGATTCTTAACACCGTTTATGTAGCGCTTTGGTAGCCGCAAAAGTGAAAAATTTCCCGAAAATTTTTAAATTCATTTCGGCTACCTAAGCGCTACCTAAACGGTGTTAAGAATCATTCCTAGGAAGTTCATATGTTATAGAAAGTTGTTTATTGAGACCTTAGGTTCATTTTTGTAGTTGCTTGTTTCCTTGAATTTTGAACGGTTTGCTACCTATGGACCTGAACAGGGGAAAAGGGTAAAAAAATGGAATTTTTTAAAGTTTTTTGCGATTTTGACCTTGTAGATGAAGTTTTTTTGATTTTATATTTTTGTTCTTTATGACAAGGGAAAAAAGGTAAAGAAATGGAATTTTTTAAAGTTTTTTGCGATTTTGACCTTGAAGATGAAGTTTTTTTGATTTTATATTTTTGTTCTGTATGACAAGAGCTACAACTTTGCCTCAGAGAGTATATCAAAATTTCAAACGGTTTGCAAAATATGAGCTTGAGTAAATGATCATTTTTTGCTCAAATGACATCGAGGCCCCACATCTTTGAGGGCCCATAAAAAAAAAACCTGGAGGACTTTGGGCAAAACTGGGAAACAGGAGTCTTTTTTTTGGTCTTTTATCACGTAGTGGTGTCCGTATATGGTTATTTTTTTCCGTGTTGCACTGATAAATTCGAAAGTTTTCTTTTTATTTTTTCCACTAGACAGTTTACTGTGCGCCTGTCTATTACGATTTAAAAAAATAAGGAAATATACGTGGAAATCAAGTCACTATCTTTAAACCTTAGAATTTTTTGTTATAGTCTATAATAATGTCATTAGTTTACCTATTACTATTAAAAAAGGCCATAAACGTAAAAATCGCATTACTATCGGGACACCTTTTATTTTTATAGTTTTATATATAGATATTTTTGTAAGAAATGTCTACCTTTTACCGTTACAAATATAGAAAGCGCTGACAGACGTTTGTTTGTTGTTGTAGCGAAAACAATAGGGTTACGGTTTTACCATTTGGGTGCGGAACCCCAAAAATCATATCAAACATGGTAAACAAACATTTTAGATTTTTGTAATTGTTACAAAAAAATCTTTAAATAACAACATTTTTCCATCAATCCAATTAAGGTGTGACTATTACCGTCATACGATATTTATCACATAATATTTGTGGTGCGTAAACCTCTTTGGCTTGAACCAAATGCATCACGCAAAAAAAAAAACATAAAGAAAAAGGTGTCTATTTCTCCTATTATAACACTTTCACTGACTATTGAATTCAGTTACAATTAAAAAAATAAAGCAAATAAAATTATAACATTTTTGATATATTTATGGACTTTCAAATCAAACTACACCACGTAGCCAGCTGACCAGCAGACAAACAGACTTGTAGAAAAATTTTATGGCAATAAAATAAAACCAATAATAACTTGATTAAATTATGGTTAATTTTTTTGTAAGATAACCAAGCAGTTGCTAAATTGATTGAAAAATGTTTAATTATAAGTATCCTCATGAAAAAATGTCATCGTTTTTGTTTATTTAAATAGCAACAAAATTAATTAAATATTACATTGATTTACACTCGTTAATAGACAAAAAAAAAAACAAATATTTTTTTAATTCTCAAATTTTTCTAGGTCTCCTTTAAACGCTTTTTTAGTGACCGCTTTAAGTCTGATGGTTTTGGTGATGGCTAGACCACAATTAAATCGTTACCAACATATTGCTGTGATAGAAAATGATGCCTGGGAACAGACCTTGCCAAGTGAACTACGAAATCCCTTTTATAAATCGCCTAGAGTAAAAAATGCTTTGGCCAAGTCGTCTTGGTTTGGCCCGGGCGAA
Organism: Phasia obesa; assembly: GCA_949628195.1. Taxonomy (NCBI): domain Eukaryota; kingdom Metazoa; phylum Arthropoda; class Insecta; order Diptera; family Tachinidae; genus Phasia; species Phasia obesa. The sequence goes on from OX451216.1 coordinate 48,475,891, forward strand.
ATGCCGGTGAGTAAAAACTTGTTTATGTTAAAGGGTGTGTCCAAAGAATATGGGACAATTTTTATTTTAAATTATGCTTTTAAACATTAATGAAAATAGAAATTAATTTACCTAAATGCTCTGCCATATAAATCCGCCTGACTGTCTATCTTCCTTGTAACCTAAAGTAGAGCAAGTTCCTGATTATGTGGCTGTCATATCCTTTTTATAGTATGTAGCGAAGGCATGCATCTTTAAAAATCTATTTACTTTTTTTAATCGGTGCTTTGCTATTGGGAGGACTTTTACAAATAATCATAAATTTTGTTTCAAAATTGGCTATGTTTATGACCCAATTTTTGTTTTATTCGCATTGGCTGGTTGATTTTAAAATAGTTGAAAAAACTTTACCAGTTATGTAGATTCTTATTATTGAATAATAATGATGTATATACGTATACACTATTATTTTATTAAGGGGACGAAATAAATTTGTCTATGACATTAAAAAAAAAATATGCCCGAGATAGCCAAATTGGCGGCTTACCCACGAGCCCCTATCACCCTATTAGATCGACCATCCATAACTTTACTTAGAAACACCTCTGCTTTCATTAAGATATCTTAAGTGGTTCAAACCACTGCACAGTGGTTCAAGTTTCTAAGGAAGGCGTTCATACGTAGTTTACTCAGCTATAGTCTTCCAAATTAATATTAATATTTACATATGTCTTTTTCATCTGTTGAATGAGCCTGCTACTTTTTAAAATCTAATCGGTAAGATAAATGTATAATATATTCGAAAAATCTTATCCATGCATGCAGAGGAGATAACCCAAACTGATATCTAGCAGTATCAATAAAGGGTTTACTTAAACACATGTCAATATCATTCATTTCTTTCAGTGTTGCACCACAAATAAAGCATCTAGTACACGCTGTGATACTTAAAGCACTACAACCATGGTTAATTGTAATGAATGTACAACTTTAATTTCGTTGTTGTTGATGTTATGGTTTTTATTTTTAAAATAGGCTTCTTCTTGCACAGAAATATCTTTTGTTTCTTCAGCAAACTGAAATCGAATAGGTTTACAAAACCTAGTGGAAGAAGAGCGTGGGTTTTTTTTTATTTGATTTACATATTAAACGAAGTGGACAATATGAAGTAACAAATAAGGTATTATCTTGTATACTGGAATATGAAAATGCCTGTTTATATTCACTGTGCCCCGTACTTCCGTCAAAGCCCCATTTACCAATCAAATCAAACTCCTTACTAATGTCAGCATTACTGAGGACATCATATTGATTTTCTAGTATACGGGAAGTTGTATGATCTAGCAAAGATTGTTACACTATTGCGGCAGATGATTTCGTGATATGTTTCTCTGGTGGATAAGATTGTTTCTTGGCCTCCAACACTTTATGATAAGATGGCAATGCGTTTGGTAATTGTGAATTGATAAACTCCTTTAGTATTAAATACTGGTGTTTTGTTAATTTAGCTTCAATTATAACTGATAATATTTTGTTTGTACTAAATTTCACACGAGGTGCTAGAATCACTCAACAAATAGTTCATCGCGGAATCATCTACATCCACAAACTTAGCTAACCTGCGGCGTAAAAAATATGTGGAAATATGTATGTGCTACGAATCTAGTCGTAGAGACGAAAACCCTCTGTACCATGCACATCAGAGATTAATTTAGTGTACAAATTTTATCCTGTATACACACAAAGCTACACAATGGACATCGAAAAAAAAAAATACATTGAAAAATGTATGCATGACTCACTTTATACACGAATAACTCTTGAGTGTCCACTTCTGTGCATTATATCTAAATGTATACATTGGAGACATTAAAAGCATCGAATTAACTTTATATACTGATGCACATTCGTGGTGAAGATACCATTGAATTTGTTTTGTAACTTCATAAGATTAATGTGTGTGTGCGCAGTAAAAGCAAACAGCGTTGCCGTTTTTGGTTGTTTGTAATTTTATTTAAATTTGGTTAGTTTTTTCTCAAAGTAGAAAAACCAATTATGGAAAATTTTACTTCTTTCTAAGGAATTGTTTTAGAGATTTGAATTTAAAATATAGATTATTTTATGTTTTAAATAATATAAAAAAATACTTTTATTTATTTATTAATACTTCGCTTTGGTGAAATTAAGTGTAAATCAGTACAAACATTTAATTTAATAAAATTGAACTCGGTCCTTCAGACTATTTTTGTATAATAATAAATATAAATAAATCACTTTTAAAAGTTACAAAAAACACTAATATGGCAAGTCCCATCCATGTCTTTGCTTGCTAAAGCATATACACAAGATGTACACAAGTACAGTCATAGCCACAAATTAATATCAGATGTACATGCCGAAAGAAAGGCAATGTCTTCAATATATAGAAGGTGTACAGTGTTTTCAAGGTGTCCACTAAAATTTCTTGTACATTTCTACGATCTCTGATGCACATTCCCAAACAAACGCAGATAAATTCTTTTTAAGTACAGATATAGAGTTAAATTTTGATATGTAACTTGAAAGCGTCATAAGACGGCAACATAGTTAATACTTTAAGGAAAAAAAAACCTTGTAAAAAACATACGTGAAAATTGATTTGTCGTGAAACCGCTTTCCGCAAAATACATTTTGCTTAAAAAATTATTAAATACATAATAATAACGGTAAACATCTTCAACTAAAATATCCATTGTAAAACAATAAGTCCAAAATGTTTTTTTCTTTGAAAAACACGCGCTTGAAATTAACTTTATTAGCACTGCTGAAAGAGATAAGGAAAGTTGTTTTGATTTGTTCACTTCGGACGCACAAAAGCAAATGTAAAAGACAACTGATTGCAAATCTGTTTGCATGTTTTAGTAGTACCACTAATAGTAAGTACTAGAGCGAACTAACGGTGAAAAAATCGAACATCGTCAGTTGACCACTATGTCCTACTACTGAACCACTGTGCAGCTTTTATTAAAAGGTTGGTCACAGCTACAACGTTTTTTTAAAACTTAACAGATGTGACTCTGTTAATAAGGAAGCATTGATGTGGGTTAAAGGAAACATAGGCACAGCTGCGAATGAAGTTGCATACCAACTAGCAAAAATGCTTTCTGTGGAGCCGACCCCAGAGTAGCACTGTGAAATGGCCTAAATAGAGCGAAGGTGAACTCATTAAACCTGGAAAGGTGAAGGAAGGCTACTAATGTATACAGGCTCGAATGGTGGCCCTTGGCCAGTAAGGTGCTCAAATATAATAAAAGTACCTTAAGCCGAATAACTGACTTAGTAGCAGATCTGGAAAAATTCAAGTATATCTAGCCAAGATAAAAATCGAAGATGATAATTGCAGGCTGTGCCTGGAAAAGACTGAAACGGTAGAACCACGTAAGGGCACAAACTTGTTAAATGTGAATGCCATGGGAAATCTAAGCCTTGAATTTAGGTCCGTCTCGATATTCCCCCTACATGAGTATCGCAATAGTAGTGATCCAAGCAAAAGCTACAATTTTAGCATAGACGAATGAATTCTAATAACAACAACTTTGAAACAGAAGAAAATCACTGCTGATATTAGTCTCTTTCAATCAGTCTTTGCTCCTTAGCGATTTCCGGTTATCGGCTCTTAGTTGTTGACTGGCATTTCCTTCATCAATAAGCTTTGCATGAATTAAAGAACTTTTTCGTTTTTTGTATCTTTGTTGACATCAGCCAGTGCTCGAAATTTGTACAACCTTTTCCAGGCTCAGACTAGAAAAAACCATTTTTTAGCATTCGTAGTTACAGACTAGCCTCTCTACTTTTAAATTTCTCTTTTTTGTTGTTGTACTGGGTGTGAGATTCCAAAATTGGTTCCATTCCTTTCATTTTAAGAGTAGTTTCACAGCTCATCTGACGCTAGGGGATTCTGCTATCGTCACTGATGTGTATGCTTCTATCTGTGTTATGTGGAGCTCTGTGCATATAGCACTCTTTAATTAATAAAGGGTATATGATTTTTGTAACAATTCATTCCTTTCGCCCGATTTATTGATTGAGCACTCGCTAAGAGTCCACTTCTTTCTGGTCGCCATCTCAACAACTATGTAGCTGTCAGCTGACCGCCATGAAATCTCAAAAAAAAAAATACGTTGGCTTATATGCTGTATGACATGTTGCGCGATTTATAGGTAGCTACATGTTGACAAATAATTCTTACACAAGTCTTCGAAGATAATACGCTTCTTTAAATATTATATTTTGGCCAATCTATATCTATGATTTCGACGTTGAAAAATGAATTGCCAAGAGTAGTTACGTTTGCTCAAAAAAAAAAATGGAACTTGATAATGAAAATCACCGTTTGCAGATATATGCTTTATTCAACAGGTTTAAACCGATAACATTGAATTTCATTATAGCAAAGTATTTTGTTTTTTTTTTCGGTTTAAAATCCAATTCCGACAACATCGGATTATGTTACAGCCTGTGATTATATTAAGCTTTTAATTATATTTAATTAACACACATTTTATTGAACACACCCTTTAACATTAAATAAACTTGATCATTGTGTCTACACATTTGTCTTATTTCTTCTTTTCTTGTTTGTTTTTTTTTAGGTTTTGGATAGACAAGCTGAAAAGATTGCCAGACGGGAAATTTACAATGTTTTAAGTCATGCTGGTCTTATAGAAAGAAGAAAATTTTTGTAAATTAAAAATTAAAGAAAAATATAAAATGTGATTTTTTGTACTGTTTTTTTTTTTTTCATTATTATAAAAAGCATTTATTTAAGAAAACATTAATTATTCGTTTATATAAAATAACTTGTATGCATTTACACTTCCTTTAGAAAAGAAAAATCAAACAAGAGAAAAACTATAATGAAAAGTAAATTATAACAGTTGATCATAATTTTTTACACAATAAAACTTGAAGTCATAGTTAAGATTAAAAATAATAATATTCTCTTTCATATTAATTAAAGAAGAAATTAATTTAAAATAAAAAAAAACATCAATTAAAACTCTAAATTTATGATCTGCCTGGCCATGCATCTCAATTTGCTTTCTTCCTCCTCGTGGGCTGCAGGTGGTTTTCGTTTCAGCTCTTCCGTTTTGCTTAACAAATCTTTACGTATTTTTTCTGTGGGTACACTGGAGGGGGAGGATCTACTATTCATCATTGTGACATCGCCGTCTGGTGCGTTGCCATCCTCACCATCTTCATCATCTGTATTGCTGGCGTATCCATTTAAATCCCCATTAAGTCGTGTGGTTAAGGAATCTTTGTCTGAACTGTTGGAATTTAATGTTTTTGAATCGCAACATTTGATCATCGATTTAATAAAATCTTCACAAATCAAACTCATGGGAGGCATTGTATGCACAGACATGTCGGTGAGCTAAAATCAGAGATCAGAGAAATTTGAATTAATTTTTTTTTTTTTTTTTGTTTTATATTGACAATATAAGTATTAATAAGAGTATTCGTAAGTCTGGCTCTTAAGTTCTTAATTCCTTAATATTGCTTTAAATGTTGTTCGCCACATTTCCGATTTTCGAAAAATTTTAGTTTTATAAACCCGATTCAAATAACCGGTTTTTAACATAAACAAAAAATATAAAAAACCATTTGAGCTACAATAATAATTCGAGACAAAAAACCCGGCTTGTCGAAAAATTTCAATGTGCTCTGTTGGGAAATTTGTTGGTCAACAAACAAAATTTCCGAATTTGGGACGATACCAATCTACATGAGATCCAAAGGTGTCCATGACATACCGAAATAGTCACTGTTAAATATGGATTTTGGGCTGGCGATGTTATGAGCTAGTCTATTCCCGCCAAAGACACTCTGCAGACAAGCCATAAGTTTCGCAGATTGGTCCACATTTCTTTGAGAACGACGTTTGCCAGACCATCACCTTCAACGGCGAGAACTAAAGGTCAATAATTACAACATCTTTTGACTTGAATTGGATGATGTGGACGCCAACGGAATGTGGTTTTAACCGGACGGCTCTTCGTGCGACACATCTAAAAACAAATTGGACAGTCAGACATGGTCATCTTACGTGGAGGTGATGTGAACTGTTTACCGAGATTGTGCGATTTAGTCCTGTTTAGACTTGTTATTGTGTGATTTTCATAAGTCGCAGGACAATGCGAATAAGCCAATTATCTTAGCGGCACTCAAAGCCATCATAACATTTACAAGAGGTTAAATTTAGCCTGATTTAAGTACTTGTTTTTCCTTTATTATCAACTAACTAACCCCGGTGCGCTTCGCTACCCCCATCTACAAAAAATAAAAAGACCAACGTTGGCCGCTTAAACTAGCAAATAAAAGTAGTTAATTACTACCTCAAAAACAAAGATTGATAGACCTTTGATTTCCATCCCAAAACCCCGCTCCAAATGTTTAAAATATTCGAGAGACATCCAATAATCAATGTTGCCTACAACGGAAAACAATAGGGCGCTTAGATTTAAAAATTGCCGCTACAATCAAAGCAATCATAACATTTACAAGAGGTTAAATTTAGCCTGATTTAAGTACTTGCTTTTCCTTTATTATCAACTAACTAACCCCGGTGCGCTTCGCTACCCCCATCCACAAAAAATAAAATGACAAACTTTGGCCGCTTAAACTAGCAAATAAAAGTAGTTAATTACTATCTTAAAAACAAACATTGCTAGACCGTTGATCTCCATCCCAAAACCCCGCTCCAAATGTTTAAAATATTCGAGAGATATCCAAAACCAGTGTTGCCTACAACGGAAAACAATAGGGCGAATAGATTTTAAATATTTCCGCTGCAATCTTCTTTAATTAAAATTATCCCAGTAAACACCTTTGGTTTATAGTATTAAGTTAATTGAATTTGTTTCACCAGCAAATGAAATACTATTGTCATCACACCTTCCGCTGAAGGCCGTCGTCAGTGGATGTTTGTTTATTACGATTGGCTAGCGCTTTCGATATGAGGACATCACTATCCAGCCACGTTTTAGATAGTAGTCACCGGTAAACCTTTGGTCTATTTATGGTCTTTTTTGATTTTACAAATAACTAGTTAATCAAGCGATTACAGTTTCAGTTTCATTATCTTCAAATGAAAGTTTATTTAAATTTATTTTCTGCATTCAACATTATTATTATAGTTTTAATAACTGCACTTTAACTACATTTATCCTGTTTTATTTTTGTAATCTTGGTCATATTAATTAGTTGCAATTTACATACGGGGTCACATTTAAATCAGTCAAACACTCGCTAAGTAATTAAATCAATCATGTAATCAAAACCATATTCATGATCATCTTACTCACGGGTTGCTTACTCATTTTCATTAAATAAAAACTAGAACGCAAAACAAAAGAGAAAACAACTTTAAATAAAACTAAAGAGAAACTAAAACAGTTCACGTTTTAAAAGTTCCTTTTAAATGGTAAAATTTCTCTAGAATTATTTATTTTTACTCAGATTTAAAGTGGTTGAAACTAGATTTCATTTAGAGTAAACAATTATTAACAAGAGCTCGACCATTTTTTTTCCTATAATTTTAAAAATTAAAAAAAGGTTAAATTACAATAAGCAAATATCGCAAAATATGTTGTTTCGAGGAAAAAGTCAATTACAAAAAACAATGAAAATATTTTGAAAATAATTGAACTCACAAAGAAATTATTCTTCCTCAAAAAGAAAAAAAACCGCGCACGTGATTTATGGAAAATATTGATAAGCTTTGAACTTTTTTATCTCAATTCAATAATATTCTGTAAAATGACATGTTTTTTATTTACTCTTTGTCAAGCGTAGATGATCTTTAACAAGAGTAGATGATCACATTTCAAGTCAAGATTCCTTTAATGCTTTCATGAAAATATTGATTTCAAATTGTAGCGAAAGTTCTTAAGCTCATCACATTTTCTACTAAAAGTTCAATCAACTCTTTAACAACGACTTGATTAAGAAAATATCATTTTGATCTTGAAATATAATAAACAACTATGAAAACTAAAATTAGAAAACAAAAACTACCAGACGTAAAAAAAATAATAGTGAAATTCTCGCTGATTGTGTAAATTATTAATTAGGTCTCAAGAAAAAATATATGATAATAAATATAAAGAGTGTTTTTTATAGAGGTATAGAACTTTAAGTTGGCATTACTTTTCAAGATGGCGACCGATTTAACAGCTGTCAAGTGATTTATTCTCAGTTTGGTTTGGCAATTCATCATGAATAGACTCAAGCCTGAACAACGCTTGCAAATAGGGCCCAAAACGAGATTACCGTTGTTCCCGATTTTCATAAGCGAATTTTGTTTAGCGATGAAGCGCACTTCTAGTTGAATGGCTACGTCAACAAACAAAACTGCCGCATTTGGAGTGAAGGTTATATCCTCAAGTGTATGTCGAAACACCGTTACATCCAGAAAAACTGAATGTTTGGTGCGCTTTATGGGCTGGTGGAATCATTGGTCCGTACTTTTTCAAAAATGATGGTGGCCAGAACGTTACAGTCAATGGTGATCAGTATAGAGCCATGATTACTAACTTTTTCATTCCTGAATTAAATAACCATGATGTCCAGGAGATGTGGTTTCAACAAGACGCCGCAACATGTCACACAGCTCGTGCCACGATAGATTTATTGAAAGTCACGTTTGGTGACCGCCTAATTTCACGTTTTGGACCTGTGAATTGGCCTCCAAGATCTTGTGATTTAACACCGCTAGACTACTTTCTGTGGGGCTATGTAAAGTCATTGGTCTATGCGGATAAGCCACAAATGCTTGACCATTTGGAAGACAACATTCGCCGAGTTATTGCCGATATACGGTCACAAATCTTAGGAAAAGTCATCGAAAATTGGACGTCCAGATTGGACTATATCCACGCCAGCCCTGGCGGTCATATGCCAGAAATCATATTTAAAATGTAACGCCACAAGAGTATCTTTCGGATAAATAAAATTCATGTCAATCGAATAATCCATCGTTGTTTTGTGGCAACTTAAAGTTCTATACCTCTATAAAAACACCCTTTACAACTTTTTAACTTATGTTTATTTATTTTGTTTTATTTGAAGTTTGAATATAGGGATGTATAGGGATTTCAGAAGATATCAAGTTAAAGCAAGAACGGCGCTAGAGTGGAGTAAATAAGACCATCTCGAAAATGAAAAATTTTTAACTCCTTATAAATTTTGTAAATACTTTAAAGGTAATTTCGAATTTTTGACTTAACTAACACCATTTTCCACTACAACCTAAATTGCTTAATTTTGAACTACCCTGTTTCCACTACATATTCTTAATTCGTTTTGACATTTTTTCTTTGTTGTAGACAAGGCATACAAAACAAAGCAAACGTTTTTGCCCGACTGTGTCAAAATGGCATTACTAATGAGAGAGAGCAAATTACTAATAAAGGCTGTAATAGGTACATGGTTACGCCATCCCGAATATAAAATTGAAATTTTCTGCACATGTCGGCCTAATGACGTCACGAAACTGTCTTCCACAATTAATTCTGATTGATAAATAACTATACATTGTAAGGTTTGTAGGGTTGCCAATTTGTGCCTATTATTTAGATTCCCTTGTACGTACTTTTTTGAAGCAATTTGTTGATTACAGACTTGGCAGCCTTGCATTGGCCAAACAACGTCATCTAACGGGAAAACATGCGCATGGCGTAATCTTAGGAACATGAAAGTTTCGTTATCGAGTTAGTACTCTGTTTGTGAAAAATGTTGAGCAACATTTATTATTTCACAATAAAAATTTGACATTTCATATGTGGTGACTATCTCGCGATTTAGAAGAATTTTCCGATTTTATTGCTTTTAAATATACCATATTATTTTACAAAATTTTCAACAAAAATTTTACAAAAAAAATCCATATGAAATAATGCCCATTTGCTTTATTTCACAGCTTTGGTAAAATGTTGCCAGAAACATTTCAATGTTTTTCCACAGTAAAAACAGAGTACTACGTCAGCATCATTTTTTCATGACTTTTTCATAACAAATTTTTATATACATATGTACTTTGACAGCATTCCGCATGAAAAACTGAACAGGCTTTATACTAATATACCCCTACGAGGGTAGTTTGATAATTCTGTGACTTTTTGTTTATCCAGCGCATTAACTTTCAATTCAATAATGCTTCCATTAACTGTCATCTACTACTTGACTACTGAAAAATTTTGAGCAAGCTGCATCTATTAGTATGTTTTCGGCAGCAATTAAAAGTAGTTCATAAAATTTAAAGTAAATGGAAAAAAGTGAATTTTGTTTGCTGATCAAACAATACTTTTTAAGTAAAAAAAACCATCGCAAAAAGCTTGATAAATACTATGGAGGACCCTGCATCAACAAATTGTTTAAAAAGTGGTGACGCCATATCCGGGTTTCCTGTTGGTTGTTTTACGACTTAGAGATAAGAAAGAACATAGTCGACAAAGCGACACACAGCTATTGCAGCAATAAACTTTTGTTTGATCTACCTCCACCTATTGAAATGCCCTTTAGCTTAAAAAGCAGATTAAACTATGTACCTGGTTTAACAACACGAATGTCATTCGTATGATGAAATTGTTAGTTTTATATAATCAGCTAATGAAGTGCTGTTTTTTTTTTTTTTTTTTGTTTTACCAACTAATTTTCCTCAAGGTATTTGCACTAGAGTAAGCAAAATTGTCACATCTGAGGCACAGAAAATCCACACTCCAATGAATAATTTACATAAGTATGAAATAACTAATTTGTTTGTTAAATAAAAGAAATAAAGAAGTCGAGAAATAAATTAAGAGGTTAAAAATAGAAAACAAATAATCTCCATTAAAAAAAAATTTGTAAAATATTAAAATTTCGTAAAAACTGGCCAAACTTCTAACATGTCTAAAGCCAAAGCACTCATTGATTCAAAAGTACTGTCATCTGTCAGCAAAGAACTTTTAAAGAAAAATAAATGTTTCACCAAATCTTTAACTTTCATAATTAAAAAAAAAATACGATACTAGCTGTGCCCACACACGTTGTGTGCGTCCTGACAATATTTTTTTCGATTTTGTTTTAAAAGTAATCCACACCAAATTTTAAGACTCTTACGTATTTACTTTCTATAAAGGTACCCTCCCTAGGAAAAATTCTAAAATTTATATAAAATTCTTAAATTCTAAAAATTATTGTGAAGCTCTGTAAAAGATGTTTAAAATATTTTAATAACAATGTAATTCCACAAAGTATTAAAAATACAAATCAAATAAAAATTTTATTTAATTGGCTTTTCGGCAGTATGTTGTTCATAGTTTGTCATTATTTTAGAAAAGCGCCATCTGTTGCGCAGGATGCTAAGGCACTTAGCAATTTTTCAATAAAAAACAAAAACTTTTATTTATGCATATCTGACCGCGCAAATAGAAAGGGAGAGTATGAGTGCTATATTCGGTCGTGCCGATTCTTCTATACCCAGCACCACGGTGATTTTATTTTTACAGACATACTTAGGTACAAAATTGATTTAATTTAAAAGACAAACGATTTAAAAAATAATATTTCGTATACCGTATATATCGTCACATGAAGTGCCTAACTATGTAAAAATTTTATAGAAAATTGTTTTTTTTTTAATTTTATAATTTTTTTTTTAAATTTTAAAGAATTTTATTTTTATAATTTCATAGAAATTTTTTTGGAAAACTTTTTATTAAATAGTTGTTTTAAAATATTTTTGTAATTTTTTTTTCTTATTTTTTAAATTTTATATAGTTATTTTTGTAATAATTTTTTAAAGCTTTATTCTAATATTTTTTGTTTAAATTTGTTGTAAACATCTTTTTGGAAAAATTGTATAGCAATTTGTAATCTTTTTTTAATATTTTTTTTTTTTGTAATATTTTTTTAATATTTTTTTGTAAACTTTTTTTTTTGAAAAAAATTTGTAAAAATTTTTGAAATCTTTTCTAAAATTTATTTTTGAAAATTTTTGGTTAAAATTGTTTAAAAATTAAGACCTTCCTGCAATCTAAGTTAGAATGTTCAGACAAAAGCAAAAAAATCCTTAAAAAAAATTGATCATATTGAAACACCAACCCCTTCCCCCCCAACCCACCAATGTGTTTTTTGACTGCTCCTGGTTACCAGCAGCCACCCTGTGGGTCTATCGGCTACCTGTATGTGTATTGCTTTCTATAAAGGCCTTTAATACAAATCAAAGCAGAAAAACCCTAGCAACATTAAAAATAAACAAAAATCGCAGGGGGTTATTGATCGCCCGAGATCTATGTATATGTACTCCATGCGATCTATTGGTCGTGTTGTAATATTTATTTAACAAAAAAGCAAAAGAGAATCATTTCAACCGAAATAAAATAAAAACACGTGAAAAAAATAGGTAGGTTTTTTGCCACAGCCTCGAATGGAAGGCTCTGATGTTGCTGAATTCCATCAGTGATCTGGCTGGCAGATCGGTGGGCTTAAATTTGCTGTATCTCTTTTGCCTTGGCAAAGTTGATTTTAACCAGATATTAACACAAACGGATAAACGGACATCGCTTAATAAACTTCTCTATGTATAAGGATCCACAATATATATACTTTATGGGGTCGGAAATGAGTATTGTAGAAATTACACACGGAGTGACAAACCTTTATATATCCTTTTCCGCCTGTAGTGAAAGGTATACAAATCTATTAAAGACTAAATCTAAACATGTTTTGTTAGTTAACTTTCTTAAAAAGTTTTCAAAAGAATTGCGAAAATACAAGACAAATACATCTTGATAAATAAGTGTATGGATAGAGGAGAAGAAAGAAATGTATAAAACTGGGATAAAACATTGTGTGTCATGATACCATGAACAATTGTTTTTAATTATAATGAACATTACTGGTATCGTTAAAAGAAAGTGAAACCAACAAACACATTTTAAAGCACAGAATATGTTAAAATTAAAAATATTTTTTAAGTTCAAAAACTTATACCCAGAGAAAAACTATGGTTGTGATAAGGTCACAACAACCATATTTAGTTCTCTATAGCAATATATGGTTGCAATGAACACATTTTTGTTATTTTTAACATTCTTTTGGTCGTGATAAACATGGTTTGTTTAAAATTTCGTCATGAAGTGGTTACTACGCCCAAAAAAATGATACACTGTTGGTTTTAACAATACAATCTATATCTATCTACTTTGGGTAGTGTTTAGTTGTAAGCATCATCTATTTAACCAACCAAACTCAGATAAAGGAACACGAGAAAAACTGTATTCAATTATCATCGTCAGTTGGTGAGAACAAAGTCTACCACATTTTTACCACATTTTTAGGTTAAAAGATCTTAAACAATTTTAAGATTTAAAAATGTCTATAATAAAAAATTTTATGATAAAATTTTCATCATAAAAGTTTTAATTTTGTTTATGTGGTATACAATGTTTCAGAAAAAATTTTAATGCTGGTATTTTTTTAAGATAATTAATTTTTGTGATTAAAAATTAGCTAGAAAAACATTTTATGGAAAAATTGTATGGTTGGATAAGAAATATTTATCTGAAGAAATAATTTTAGGTATAAATTAAGTGTTGGCATAAAACCAGCCTATTGCAGAAGGGCAGTAAAAAAAAAATTTTGTGTAGTATTTTTTTATGGGAAGACGCTTAGGCAATTATGCCTACTAATTAATTGTGTAATTTTCTTTTGGGATAGGAATGGAGTAGAGGTGGTAGAGATGGTGAAAATAAATGAATAGAGAAGATTTACTGTTTGGGCAACACTGCTATTGCACGTCATATTTATTTTTAGAACAGTGCAGAGCTTTTGAAGTCTGGTAGTTTTGAAGCTGTATAGCCATTTTATAAAATTGAAATTTTCTGCGCATGTCGGCCTAATGACGTCACTAAACTGCTTTCTTATTGGCTAACAATTCTAATTGAGAGTATAACTATATATTATGGGAGTTTTTAATTTAAATTATGAGAGTTTATATGCAGAGTTGCCAATTTTTGCCTATTACTTAGATTTATTTGCGCGTACTTATTTGAAGCAATTTGTTGATTACAGACTTGACAACCTTACATTGACCGAAGGGCAAAATACACGCATGGCGTAATCTTGTCTTCTATTATTCTTGCTATAAAGTAATATTAGTAGGAATAAAAAAAAAAAAATAATACATATCAGCAACAAACTGATGTTAATGGTTTGGCACGACTGGGATACGAACCCGGCGACTCAGGCCAACATACATGCTAAGTAGTCGACGTGCTAACTACCTTTATTAAAGCTTTAATATTTTGTCTTCTATTTATTTAATTCTCATTCTGTTTTTAGAATTTTATTATTTATATGATAAACTTGGCTTTTCTAAAATTTTGTAAAAGGGGTCCTGATAATCTGTCCTAAGCAACCAGTGAAATAGTTATTCGAAAATTGATTTTGTCTCAACAAAGAAATTGCATTTTTATCATAAAACCTTTATTATGTTCAAACATTTTTATCAGCTGTTATGGAAAAAAACTTTGGAAAGAAATTTTGAATTTTATTACTATGGCCGCTATAACAACTATAAACACTAAAACATATAGGGTGTTCCGAAAGTGACGTATTATTCGCGTATGTCATTATCTAAAAAAAATAAACCTAAAATTTAAAGGGTGTTCCGACAGTGACACGTTTTTTACCTATATTTTTGAAACCGTAATAGGTAGACTTTTAATAGAAAGTTTATTACCATGGCCGCTATAACAACAATTACTAGACTTTAAAGGGTTTTCCGACAGTGACGATATTTTTGCGAATATGACTTAATTTTTTTAACCGTAAATTTTTACAGTTTGTGTATAATTATAAAAAATAAAAAGGTATTGTGAAAGTGACACAAATTTACATATGTAACTCAATTTTCAACCACAATGGGAGGACATTCTAAATCTACACAGCGTATACGTATATAAATTTGTCACCTGTAACAAGTACAAAAAATTAAACCAAAAACTAAAGCGTGTTCCGTAGATATCGCGAATTTGGCCATATATTCTTAATGTTGTAGCCAGACACTTGTGTAAATAGCACAGGGTATTTAGTACTGTGCTCTAATTTTTCATACAAAAGTTGTTCTAAAATAAATTTCAAATAAGTTTTATTTTTTATAAATATAAAAAAGAATTAAAAATTAAAAGGGAACAAAATTTAAAACTTGTGCTTTTAAAGTTATATATTGAAGGTAGTACGGAACCCTACGTGTGTGAGTCTGAATCGACTCATTTATATTTACATATTTATTTGTTTTTGGTATTTGTTGCTTTAATATACAATAATTACAAATTTTCTAACAAAAAAAAAAACCCACAAAGGTTGGTCTCGCTTTGCTAGGAAATAACTTTTTGCTTCCTAAACGTACTTGGTACTTGCAAACAAATGGAACACAAGGAAACACACGCATTAGAATTACACATGCACAACAATTTTGTTTTGAAATAGGAAATACATCCAACAATGTGCATAGAATTTGTTTTAATGAAGAATTCGCCGGCAAAGAGGCATTCAAAGCGCTTTGAATAGCTCTTCTGCAGTAGCTAGTATTCTTACTCTTGTCTGCGTGATGTTTTTAAAACTGTATTCTTTTGTATACTCGACTGTGGTACATACATGTGGCGCTATATTCTTAAAGTCAGCCAGTCGTCAGTAGAGTTGGCAGTATTGTTTGTATTGTGATATAAAATCGTGTGCTTTAGAAATTGCACCAGTCAATTATCATTGTTAAACGAGACTGAAAACAGCCGGAATATAGCGAAAATAATAAATTTATAAAACAAATGCAAGAAAAAAAATAAATCTATAAAAATAATTTTTTTAGAAAGAAAAAAAAAAATAATCTAACTATAAAAACAAATTTGTTTCCGTAAATAAACAAACATTTAACAGAGAAAACAAGAACAAAGATTGTTTGTGGTATTAAACAACAAACGAGTTACACAAATTAAAATTAAATTCTTTAGTGAAATTTAATTCAAAAAATTGCATCACGAAAAAATCTAAAAACTTTCAAACTGAAGTTGTGAATAAAAACAAAATTTTAATAAAATGTTGCCAACGAAACTTTATTTGTTAGTGCTGTATGCTTTTATTTTTACCATTTCCCTTTTATTGCCAGCCGGTCAATGTGGCCCAGTGCCAAAAATAAATGAGGTAAGGAACAACAACAAGCATTCAAAAACACCACAGAATATATGGCGTCTCTGTAGTTTGCCCATAAAAAGGCGCAGGGTTTGAATGCAAAGAAAAAAGTAAAAAAAAGCTATGACAAATGTCAACACATGCTCAAAATAGAAATAAATAAAAAATCTAAACTATGCACTTAATGTACTGAGATTAACGTGTATGAAGGTATATTTTAAATAACACTACAGTGCTGCTAATTTTATATTGCAGACGAACAAGTCGTCTAGAAAATTTGTATTATGCCCAAAATTTATACATAAACCAAAGGCACATACTTAATTTCAATTTCATATGTCATACGGTATGACCTGTAAAGCGTTTATAAAATTTGGGAGTAAGTAAACTACCCCTTGCTCCTTTCTGATTATGCCCAAAATTACCTAACTCTTCATCTCCATATACCAAAGGCAAATACTAAATTTCGTTTTAATATGTCATACGGTATGACCTGTAGAGCGTTCACAAAATTTTGGGGTAAAAAAACTACCCCTTTCCCGCTCCCGATTAAGCCAAAAGACTATACAGCTATTTATTTACTTATTCCATATACCAAAGTCACGTACTAAATTTTATTTTGATATGTCAAACGGTATGACCTGTACAAACTCAACAAAAATAGTGGCAGTAGGTGATCATATATAATAGAAGCACCTCAAGCTAGTGACACCGTGAGGAGAAAGAGGACCGACAGTCTGAAATCACTAAAGTCAAGTGTAAAGGCTGGTGGTAGCACGTGAATCAATGAAAATAAGGTTGCCCTTAATTACAATTCGGTTACCTATAATCATTGCGAAAGATATCACTCTAAATTAATACAATTAAAAGCCTTCTTAAAATTAATATAAGTAAAACATTTCTAAAAATGGCGGCCAAGAGTTTCTTAAGACTTTGTGACTCAATCAAAAGCCAAAAAACAATGGCGGCAAGGAAGTTCTTAAGACTCAGTGACTCAATCAAAAGCCCATCCGACATACGAATTTCCATTAGTAGTGTTCTCGTCAAAATAATTTGAGTAACCTTATAGTTCGAAGACCCAGTCTTAAGTCCCTTGAAACCTTTATTATCGTGTGCTCTGTTTTTTAATTTTTTTAAAGACAACACTCTTTGCGAAGCTTCTGGCTTGTCTGCAGAAAATACCAAGAGTTTTTGATGGAAATCGAAACCACAACCCCCAGACTGATAGACTGGCCAATCAGTCTAAAGAGGCACTTAAGAACCTCATTATTCCTAATCTGTCCCAAAAGTTGTTCTTAGAATATGTGCTGATTTTTTAAGGTTAAACACTTATTTTTAGTTAGCGTACGAAAAATAAAAGCTTGCGTTGCTTAAACGTTAATCGACTTATTTTACTTACTAGATTATACTCGCAATAATACTTATTTGCGGGCAGAATTTTTAAGTTTGAAAGAAACCTAACGAATTTATTTATATTTGGCAAATAAACATCATAAATTTGAGGTAAAAAAGGTTTTTGTTTTGCGAATAAAAATGTTTTTTTATCATCACAAACAATATATAGACAAACAAAAAAAAAAAATAAATAATTTTATTTTTTTAAATGTACCCTTATCAACAATCCACTGACTGAACTACTCATGTTAAAAACAAAAAATATTCCATAATTTTACACCCACTTGCAAATTAATATTATCACCAAAGCAAAGACAGTCTCGATATAGGTCAAGTCAGTTTATAAATAAATACAGACAAAACTTAAAACTAGAGTTCTTTAAATAGAATTTAAATAGAAACACAAGAGGGTTTCAACATCAAGAGCCACTGTAAGTCAAATGAAATGTTGAAACGTGTCATGATTAACATATTCAGACCACAAAAAAATGAAAAGAAAATTACGTTGCACGAAATTTAAGCTAATCCAAGGCAGTCTCAGAATTATCCGACCTAGCATTCTTGATGTGATACTCTTTAAGATCTTACTCAGTCTAAATGGCCTTCGGTACAACGACACTCTGTTTTAGGTTGGGTATGAATAAAGCAACAATACTACTGAGTAAATAAAAAATGTCATTAATGACCAGGATTCACTAAAATACAAAACCGTACTTTTCATTCCTACAAAAAATTGCGTTGTAGGTAACCACTACACCAGTCAAATAATTATATGAGCAATGCTTCAATATTAGTTTGGATTAAAAGAAACAATGAAAAATGGAAAAAAAATTTTTTTTTCGATTTTCTAGTTTAAAAAACTTAGGTGGCGTACACTCAACTTCACCATACCCAATAGAAACAGATTTTTTATGGATATATTACATAAAGAATATAAGCTCAAAGTATATTCGAATCGAAAAATTAATTATTTTCGGTTTGGGGTGTTAAGAAAACTACCCCTTGCCCCTTCCCGATTATGCCCAAAATTTAAACAGCTTTTCATCTCCATAAATCAAAGGAACATATTGTATTTCATTTTGATATGTCTTACGGAATGACCTGTAGAGGGTTTACAAAATTTGAGAGTAAGTAAACTACCCACCCAATTATGCCCACCCGATTATGCCCAAAATTTACACAACTCTTTATCTACATATACCAAAGGCACATACTAAATTTCGTTTTAATATGTCATACAGTATGACCTGTAGAGCGTTCACAAAACTTGGGGGTAAGGAAACTACCCCTTTCCCCCTCCCGATTATGGCCAAAAACTATACAGCTCTTCATCTCCATATACCAAAGACACATACTAAATTTCTTTTGATATGTCAAACGGTATGACCTGTACAAAATTCACAAAAATAGTGGCATACACACCCACCCACAGACATCATAGCGAAAATAGCCAAAATGGATTCAGGAGACCTCAAAACGTATCCCGACCCTGATTTTTTTCATGATTACTATACTTTAACTTATACTCGTACTACGTATGGTAAAGTAAACAAATAAAATAAAAATCAAATAACAAAATTATATTAAACTATTTTTTAACATGAAAAAACTATTAGGTGCAAAAATCTTATTTAATAAATATACATACAGTGGTACAGAAAACTCTACATACTCCTCTATTGACCTCAATTCTAAGAAATATAAGCAAGATACATATATAGTAAGTATAAATTTATTTTTAACCAAATAATTTGGCAATAGGAACAGGTAATAAATAATAGTGGATAAACAAATCAAGGTTTAATTTAGTTGGTAACAAAATCACTAAAAAATTATTTTTAAGGCACAGAAAAGTGTACATACTATTTACAAAAAAAAAACGATTTAATGTCTATATTACATGTTTTCGAAGTTCCAATTAATCTTTTGTGGGTCCACAAATATGCGTTAAGACCACCAGCTTATTTTTTCATTAAAAATACAAAAACTTCTCCTAAAATGTAATTACATTCATCAGTTTGTGAATTCTTTAGATCATGCTTATTTTTTATAATTTTTTATAATTTGCTGCGATCTAGTTCGTACCATTAGTGCTCGACAGTCATGACATGTCATCCGATTTAAACCCCAATGCAGTTGGTGAGGTACATTATATATAAGCTATTATCTTACAACACTCGCATTGTGCTTGGTATCGCTGTCCTGCTGAAAATACCAACCAGTATTTAGACTTAATTTGTTCATCAGTTTCTTTAAGAAGATTTAATTGATAAATATGCCCATCGTGGTCATGATAAATACAAAATTAGCATACCAGCAGCTAGTATGGGACCCCAAAGCATGATATTACCGCCACAATGTATCACAGTTGGAAGTAAATGGTATAGTAACTGGAAGCAAATTATATAGGCAATAGTTCATAGCTTTTTAAGCCAAACTCTTTATCTCTCATTAGACTTTACTAACGTCGATAAACAAATAACTCTGAAAGGAGTTATTTAGTAACGTGGGCATACTATGCGTTTTGTTTTATTAATATCGCTGATTTACGGCTTCTTATTATATTTTCCACCTTCGTGGTGGAATACAAAATAAGACTAAAATAGTAACTATGATTTCTTAAGAGCTGACAAAAGTTGATAGCACTATTTATTTTGCAAGATTGATAATAAGGGGTGATCAATTTCGAAGTTCCCTACTTTTTCAAAGAAAAAAAAAAACACAGAAAATTCAAATTTAATGGAGAATGTTTATTATCATTTGAAAGAACATTCTTTGGCACTTATATTTTTTGAAGATTATGTCTATCAAATGTTGGCCGTTGCTACGTCGCAGATGGTCCATCCGTTGAGTCCAATTTTCGATGACTCGTTCAAGCATTTCGACTGCTAACTGGCGAATGACACACGTGATGTTATCCTCCAAGGCCTAAATCGAAGCGAAAAAGTCTAACGGTGTGATATCACATGATATTGGTGGCCAATCGACCGGCCCAAAACGTGAAATTATGTGCTTACCGAAATGTTCTCTCAATAAATCCATTGATTGATGTGTGTGGGAAGTGGTGCCGTCTTGCTGAAACCAAATGTCGCCGAGATCACGAGCTTCAATTTCAGGTATCAAATAGTCGGTTATCATGGCACGACGCCATTGACGGTTACGTTCGCACCGGCATCATTTTTAAAGAAATATGGACCGATAATTCTACCGGCCCACGAACCACACCAAACCGTTGTTTTTTCTGGATGAATTGGCAGCTCTTGAATCTCTTCAGGTTGCTCTTCGTTCCAAATGCGGCAATTTTGTTTGTTTACATACCCATTGAGCCAGAAATGGGCCTCATCGCTAAACAAAATTTGCCTCGAAAATGTCGGATCTTCTTGGAACTTTTCAAGAGCCCATAGAGCGAAGCGATTCAGGCGTAAGTCTTTCCATTATAAAATTCCAAACAATACTAAACAAAAATAACATGACAGGATGACAAGACCCACACGAGATCTGTCAAAAAAAGGCTATTGAAAAAAGTATCTCTCCATTGTTAGCATTTCTACGCTAGCAGTATGTAGACTTTTCTGTGCCCAAAAACAGAATTTTTTTGTTTTTGTTAAATATGCTATTTTATTTACAATTATTATTACGTTTTTATTTTTTATTTGTAAAATATTGTCGTTTAATATAAATTTCTTTTATAAATGTCCCTCGGGCTTTCCAGAATTGAAATATATCAGGGGTATGTAGAATTTTCTGTGCCACTGTGCATATTATTTTAGTATCAAAATAAAATATTTTATATATGTTAATAAGGGATTGTGTTACCCTACTGTATCTTGACCAATTTTAGCACAAAGTCTATTTTGGACTTCCCTTTTGATAAAAAAAATACCTCCCATACCATAAGTGATCCTTTGTGGCATGCTTCCCGTGGGCGTTTTACGTCCATCCAATATTTGTGGAGACCATCGGGTCCGTCTAAATTACATTTTTTTGTCACTGAATATCACAAATTCTAATTCATCTTCCCAAAATTTATAAATTTCATAACATACCATATGTGCATTTTTATGACGTTGTTTTAGACATGGTTTAGGTACTCGGTACTCATATTTAAGTTCTAAATATTGTCTTATTATTTGATGAACATTTTGTTCATAGTTTAACCTTCGCTTTACCAAAGGTTTTTATGTACATGGTTTATCAATACCCACCCGGGTGGTACTCTACTTCTATACATATGTTTATATGCGACGGAGAAGTTTTTGTCATACGTATTTATACTTTTTTGTTTTTAAATGATATGTTATAGCTTAAGTACAATAAAAGTCATAATAAACTCTGAACATTGAAGGTACAATAAATAAAAAACGAAACGAAAATTTGTTTATAAGTGCCGTTATTTATATCTTAAGTAGGGTATTTATGTAACTGCCGTCGTAATTTGAAACATTTTTTTCTTGTTATTCAAAGAGATTTTAAGCACATTTTGTTTATTTTTCACTAATAATTTATTTATTTGTCTGTTGTTTTTTTTTTATTTTAAATTTGTTTTAGCACGAGATGGTAATGCCGGATGTACCTCAAACACATTGTCTGCGTTATTTCAAACATAACGTTATAATGATGAGACGCTGTCGACATTTACGTGTGCCCACGGCTTCACGAATGGGTGATGTTAAAAAGTGAGATAAAATTCTATTATTTTCTATTAAATTAGAAGACGTTTAAGAAAATTTTAACAATAGTTTTTTAAAGATTCAATTAAAATTTTTAGTTTATTTTTCGTTTAATTTTTACTTTTTATTTTTTTTTAATTGCAGATTGAACAACATTTTAAATTATAACATTGTTAAAGCGACCAATAGCAAATATTGAAAATGTTAAATAATTTTAAAATTAGTTATGATATTTTATAAGTGTAGTTTTTAAGCATTAAATACTATACTATTCGTCTTGCGCCGTAATTGTGTTTTCAAATTTTATTTAATAGCCAAAGTACTTTATAATTTTAAGAATTACTTTAAGTTATTTTGTATTATTTACTTTCGAAATTAAAAAATAAAAATAAAAAATTATTGTAATAAAAAGGAATTGGAGTTGGTTCTGTTTTTTTCAAGTTAATCCAGAAAGAGAACAGTATCAAGTATTAATGCTGGAAATTTCTGCTACTTTTAATTACTTGATACTACTCAATACTTATTAATTGGGTACTCACTCAATAGAACTCAATACTTTTGTTTAAGTTGGTCGTTGACAGCCAGTTTGAGCAGATATTGTGGATTTTGACGAATATAGAAAAAAGGAAACACTTCGTGTGCTAATAAAATATTAAAACAGGATTGGGACTTAGAATTATCTATTTCTATAGCAAAAAATGTTTTTTTTAGGTTCAGTTGCGACCACTAGCATGACATTAATTCTTGTTTTTGCGCGTGGTCTTCACGCCAGGAATATAAATCTATATATTTTTTTTAAATCAGAAACATTCCCCGAAATAATATGATTTAACACCTTTGAATTTCTTTTTTTTATACATTTTTTGAAGTCGACAACTACAATTCATCTAACCATCGCACAGACAGGTATTTTGACCTAAAACATGGTCATAAACCAAGTTTGTCAACTTCCTAAAGAAGGTAGATAACAAGCCCATCTTTTGACGAACCCGTTACCTGTATTGACTACCCAAGAACGCCGCACCACCAGTTAGAACCTAGCACTCGATGTTTAGGCACATTTTAGTTCGATATTTTACAAAAAAACCGTATTTTCACTTCGTTTTCTTATGTAAAAACTAATTTTAGCAAAAAAAAAACATATGGATATCATGAATTAAGGTAAAATATTTTGCTTATCAATTTATTTGTATTTAAAACTTTATTTAGGCATATCTAATAATATACACACCTGATCAAAATAATAGATACGCTAGTGGGTATTTTTTTTTTAATCTATGATTTTTTACCTTCTGGTAACTTTAGCTTACTACACTTTCTTAATATCTTAGAAATATGTCTGTCAACACTAAATCAGGCAAGCGTAAATAAATATTAAGTACCTTTATAATTTTTTTTTATTGCTTAAAATCAAAAATTTGTTTGATCAAAATAATAGATACGCTTGAAATTTAAACAAAAATTCATAAATAAAACGAAATTTTTCTATAATATTTTAAAAGAACGTGGTAAGTAATGCTTATTAGATAGAAAATAATTTGAATGTATCCTTAGATTATTGTATAGATGGGTCGAAATATACACTGTACTACCTAAAGAAGAACAGAGAGTTGTTGTTGAACTGCGTAAAAATGAAAAATCTTTATGAGAAATTGCTAAGTGTCTCAACAGATCACTTTATTTTATTTAAAACGAGTTAAAAAACAATATAGCAATAGATAGAAAACACGGCACGGACACTTGATCATTACAATGTCTCAATTTCACACAAAAGACCCATTCAAGTCATCAAGACAGATTTATGCCGAAGTTGAAAATTCTGTTTGCGCTCCAACATTTCGGCGACGCGTACAGAAGGCTAATCTTCCGGAAAGGATAGATTTTTTATTCTTATTCCTTGAATAAGAAAAAAATTGGCGATAAGATTAAAATTTTAAAAAATTACATAAAAATTGCTCCGGACGTGAAGGTGAAAGAAAATAGAGAAATATTTTAAGGAGTTATGAAACTAAGATTAAGTTTTTCGGAAACGGCACCGAAAGGGATATAAAACGTCCTAAAAGTAAGGAATTCCATGTAAGACTTACAAAAAAACCTTGCACCATAATATATAAAAATTCGCCGGTGTATCTATTATTTTGATGAGGTGTGTACATACATATCTAAAATATTTACCTAAAAATATTTGACTTTTTTCATGACTTCGCAAACTTTTTTAGTAGTTATTTAATATTATACTAAATACATTTTATAATAAAAAAAGCAATTTATTTTTAGGTTGTTCAGGTCAGATCATCAGGAAACCTTTTTCCTAATTTTAGAGAAGCCAAAAATACTCTATAAGTAATAAAATTCAAGTAAACACAATGAGAAGTGTATATGTTAATAGAATAATATTAAAGCTACAACAAAACACCAACAAACAAACTACGTTTCTATATTTCCTTACTTTTCTTCTACAATTATATGGTTTTTTGCCATCATTTAATGCAGTCGTAAGGTGTAATAAAATGAATACACAAGCTAATTTTTGTTGTTTGTTTTGAAACAAAAATTAACAAGTGTTGCCAAAAAGTTTGCACAAGCAAATCAGCGCAACACCATCAGACTTACATTGTATAATACTTTAGTATGTCTCTATAACTTAAGCTATCAAAAATAGTCACAAGTACTCATATCACACAAATAAATACCCTCTAAAACTCACCCTTCGTTGCGATTTTAAATAACATGTGTTTATATTGTTTTAGATATTGGTCGTTCCGTCATATCACAACGACAAAGCTTAGAACTGCGGCTTGACGGAAAACTTGAATATAACAAAGTAGTGGATATAACAAACTGTTCCCGCGAGAAAATCTTCAAAAAACTATGAAGGTGTTTAAAAATTTTATAAACGAAAATGGCTTGCATGTAATAGCACAGAAGATCGTTTTCTTTATAGAAACAAAAAATAGCTTAACGAAGAAATTGTTCTACCTGCTGACTCAATTCCCGGAAGTTTTAAAATTCGCCCAGTTAAGAGTTTGAAGAATCAAGTGACTGAACAAAGTGTCGTAAAATACCGGAGAACGCTATAAGTATATACGTCGAGACTAATATTACTATCAGTCAACATAAGGGTGGTTCATCAGACCAACAAACACGTGTATATCCATGCTGTACTAGCGTACAAAGGGCTAAACAAGATTGTTATCCACCAAAAAACTTCAGTGAAACAGTTTCATATGTAAAAGTTAGGACAACACTGCGATTGTGTGCCTTTTTAAAACCAGTTCTTCAGCAGTGTTTTCAGAACACAGACACAAATTTAAAATTTTTTTATAAGTGGGGATGTGATGGATTTACTCAAGGCCAGTATATATGAAGTTAACATATTTTTGAGTTCCCTAGTGATCATTCGTCTTATGTTTACGGACAAAATTGTACGGCAGAGCTTGCAGCCTTCATCACCAATATATTGCAGGCCAATACGGATTCGTTATGTGAAGGAAGATAAAGATATTACTAAGAAAGAAATCGAATTCATTGAGAACCAAGGGGGTTATTACGTATTTCGATTCGAAAAGGAAATCATTTGAATTTGTATGACTTTAACATTGTGTTTCGAAAAAGATTTCTTTCGAATCGAAATACGTAATAACCCCCCAGGCGCGAAGTCTTCAAAAAATGAAAATGTCATTATAAGAGTGAACCATGTACTGCTTCAACAATGGTCGATGGAAATGTGTCCAACGCAGCTACGAATGCTGTTTCTACATTATGCGGTAAGACTTCGAAGACTTTCAACGATTTGACGAATACAAACGCGGAGAATCCTGAAACATTCAAATTCGGGCTGCAATATTACATGCCAGAATCAGATTTTTGGAATTGTTATTACACCTGTTATACAGAATAAAAGCAGAAGTTAATAAGGACTAGATAACAGAAAAATGTAGCAAGAAAAAAATTCAGTATTCAAAATGAATTCTTCGATAAATGAGCTAACTGGTACACATTCCGAAAGCTGGATACGGCAATACCAATGATGATAAGGTTTTTTAATAGCAAAGAAGTGGCTGATATTAGAGGCATAGATTTATTATTTATTAAAAAATTCAAGCTGATATTACAAGTGTTATCTTCAGGATTTGATATCGAGTTGAATTTTTTTTTAATTCACAGCAAATGCACTGTTGCTAATTGTCGGAAGAGGCTGCGAAAGCTAGGATCAAACACTTCCGCATTTATAACGTTCCTGTGTAATTTGAAATAATAATATAATAATGTTACAAAAACTGATTTTTTTGATAAAATTTATTAACCTTCACTTTATCGTCTTAATAAGAAAAAAGTGCCAATATATTTTTGGCCAGGTTTTTTGTCAAAATACCAGTCTGTGCGTCGGTTGAAGATGTAGATTCAAAATTTATTTAAACGAGTTTATAACAGATCCTTCTCCGGCCGTCCTTTGCAGCACTACACCCCCACACTGTTCTAATAATAAACAGAACTCAACGGCAGCTATAACCACTTACTTCTCTACTTATTACTTTTTAAACAAAAAATACAATTAAACAGTAAGCAACAGCGTTTCTTATTTTGCCAATCAATAACATAATTTTTTTTATCATAATTAAAAAGAAACTTTTTTTGAAATTCTAGTCCGTACTTTAAGTTTTTAATAACTAATTATTTTTTCAAATCAAGCTGTAAACACAACTAGGACGAACGACGAATTTTTCGTCTCGTCCTAATTGAGTTATAGTTGAATAATTTACTCCACAAATTTCAAAGTGTCAATCCCAGTTGTGTTTACACCATAACAAACACTTTTTTGTTATTTGAAAACATATTTTTTGTTCTTAAAAAGTTTTTGTAAAAATAAAATTACTAAAAAAATCAATTATTTTCTAAATTTTCTTTAAGAAATATTTTAAGAAATCTTGCAATAAAATATTAGTTTTTTAATGACTTCTTTAATCTTTTCCCAATAGTTTATTCAAAACTAGCAGTGCCTACAATTCTTGTTTCTAAGTTGCCTTTATTTTTAAAGTAATCTACACAAAATTTTAAGATTCTTACATTTTACATTTTATATTTATTTTACTTCACCGGCGATTTAGTGCTATCTGGTAATACCGGCGATTTAGTGCTATATGGTAATACCGGCGTTTTTAGTTCCACCTTAAGATATGCTACGTATCAGTTTATGTATTTGTTTTACTTTATAAAGTAAAGTATTCATTTCTCCTTTCTAAGATATTTTTGCGGAAAAAAAGTATCCTATATTGGGACCAAGTGAGGTACCTCCTCACAAAATTTTGTTAAAATCCATCCAGTAGTTTTTACGTGATGCGAACGTCAATGAAAAGCAGACAGGCAGACGGAATTGAGTTACTATTTTATTATATGTATAGATTACCCAACTCTAGGTAAAATTCTATTATTGTAGAGTTCTGTAAATCTTTTCTAAAATTTCCCGTTTACAAAGGTACTGCCAATTTTCAGTATCATTAAATCGGTAAAATAGCGTACATTTTACTTTTTATCTCCAAATTCTTTTGGAAATTAAATAAGGTACCTCCACAGACAGACAGTTAAAGTTTTATTTTAGGTATGGATTTCTCCTGTTTTTTTTAACCCAGGCAGACAATACAAAGTTTTAAACAAAAGCTAGTTTAAAAGATTTTTTCATATGGAATATTTGAAATTTTATTAGTCGAACCATTTATTTTACATACAGATGAAATTTAAAGTCAAGCTTAAGTTCGTTTTATTCTCTTTAAGAAAGAATATTTAAAATTTTATTAGGTGATTAGTATTAAAGAAAAATTGGAAAAATTTAATTTTAGACACCAGCAGAATGGAATGCATTTTCTAGAAAGCTACGTTCGCCATCAGCACTCTGTTTATTTGTAAGCATCAGCTATTTAACCAACCAAACTCAGATAAAGGAATACGAGAAAACTGTATTCAATCATCAATCGTCAGTTGGTGAGAACAAAATCTACCAATACCTAAAGCTTATTTTATTTTTAATATCTTTACTTTAATATTTACCACCTTATATTTGTTTTTGCTTCAGCCAACCTTCGTTTAGCAATGAAAGCTACTTTTTGTGTATTTGTTTTTATCCAACATTCGTTTTTAGTTAATACTAATCTAGTGTCAAATGTAGCTTTCATTGCTAAGCGAAGGTTGGGTGAAGAAAAAAAAAGCGACGTCGTTATCGTTTTGGCAATATTTTGTTCGAAAGATTCTCGTCAGTACTTGAGCTGCTGCTCGGAAAAAGTTTAGCGAATTGAGAAAAGAGGTTTGAAGCTCAAAGAATAGCCAATATTTCAATAAAAGTTATGTGCCACGGATAAAGGAGAATATCTACACCAAGTCCGGTTAATCATTCTTGATAAGTTAAACTATAGAACCAAAAGGTTTACACGGAAACCAATAGTCCTTATTGTTGAGAAATAGTAATAACGGCAATACTAGCAGACGTTTTTGCTTTTATCCTGATTTATCTGCTGAGAATAGTTAGGGAATCACAAGTGAACCTTGGGGTCTCTGAGTACCAAACCTAACCTAACAGGTGTTGATTCAAACTTAATTCTTCGAAGTAATATCCATACACATCCAATAGAAATCGCAGAATTTTTATCGCAAATCGCTATCGGAAAAAGCAGCTGAAGCAAGAAATAAACACTTTTTTAAGAACTACTGCAGTACAAGCACAGTAAATAGATTATTGCTAACCTCAGATCCTCTGTTAACGGAACAAAGAAAAAAAAAACAAAAAACAGGAAGGCTACTGCGTATTTCGATTCGAAAGGAATTTTTTTTAAAACACAATGTTAAATTCGTACAAATTCGAATGATTTCCTGTTTGCATCAAAAAACGTAGTCACCCCCCAGAGCTAAACTCAATATCGAAATGGACATCAACTGGTTTTTTCGAAAGTCTTTAATTATATTCGCCTTGTTCTTAATTTGTTTTTTTTTAATGTATGTGTACATTTTCTTGTAAATAAAAAAATTATTTTATTTCTTTAGTCTAAAATAGTGTTTGTTTTGGTTTTATTAGGTTTTACAAAACTACGACCACAGCGATTTGAACTTTACTGCCAATCTAGCTTTGTATCATTAGCTGTCTTGAAAATTTTAGAAAGAATATAACATTTTTCTTTTGATTTTTTGTTTATGGCTTACCAAATTTTTTTACACAAACTAAATGCCTGAATTTCATTTTAATATGTCTTACGGTATGACATTTAGAGCGTTCACAAAATTTGGGGGTAAGGAAACACCCCTTGCCCCCTCCCGATTATACCCAAAAACTATACAGCTCTTCATCCCCATATTCCCAGGGCAAATACTAAATTTCATTTTGATATGTCAAACGGTATGACCTGTACAAACTCCAAAAAAATAGTGGTATACAGTGAAAAAAAGTATTTTTAAAACTTCATGAAATTTGTATTTACTCTCATTCGTATTTTCCACAAAAGGTACGAAAACACCCCCAATTTCAGACAAAAAATATATAAAAACTATAAATGTCAAATGATTTTTAATGAGATCTTGATAATTTGACGTCAGTATATTAATCAGTAAATAAATTCAACATATACCGGAACTTATTCAAACATTTCAGTCATACATTTCATATATGTATGTAAAAAGAAAGAAAAAAAAAACAAATACATTAAAATATTGGCTTACCGCTTTAACTGCAGTCTTATCGTTGTTCCTTAAAAGTAGGGGACCATTTTGTCGTGAAACAGTTTGTTTGTCAGTAACAGATTTAGTAGCATAAGTGCCGAATGTGGTATAATGTATTGTCTCTGTGGCAGAATTATCAAATACAACGGGTTCATGAACATCAGGTTCCTTTTCATGTGGTGAAGTTAAATAAGTAATTTCTTGATCTTCGGTTAGGAAATATAAGGTAGACTGTGCCTGCCAATCTACATTAATCGACCTTTGTTTAGGATGACGTCTTGGGATCCAAGCAATACCATGGACATTTGGTAAATTGTGACGTTGATAGATGGGCATCGGTACGTTAGGTTGGAACAGATGCACTAAAATTGTAATTTAAATGAAGATAAATAATAGCTTTATTTTAAGCACATTTAGAAAACTTACATTCATTAGTATGCGTTACAACAGCCACTAAATTGGTTTGCGGATCAAATGTCAAGTGTTGTACACTTAATTTTAGAACAGCTTGCAAACGCAAAGTTAATAAATTCCATATTAAAACACGGCGCTCGGTGCAAGCAACCACTAAATGGGCATATTCACCAGCAGCAAATTGCACGTGTGATAACTCTGCCATCGTTGGTTGAGGTAGTGAAATGTTTTCATTTAGCTTTGTCTTCTCAGTGTTTTGTGGCTTCTTTTTGTCTTCCAAACTCATTAAACTTAATACGGGCACAAGATTTTTAGTGATTTTATGATCGTATTGCTTTTGCTGTTTAGAGTACTGTTGCAAACGATACGTAGCCTTAAAACGATGCCTTAAGTTCAAACGTGGTATTTCGGAGTACAATTTATTTTCTACTTTCTTTTTGTCAAGCAATTTACCTAAATACTGTGCTAGTTTTGTTTCCAATTGTGGGTGTACTTTACAGGCTATACCCAATTTTTGAAAAAGTAAAACTTTTTGGAATAAATTCAATTCATGGATTTGTATAATTTTCTTATATAAAGTTAGCTTTTGTTGGTCATCAAGTTGCTCTGATGTTAAAGCTACATTATTGTTTAAAAATTGTTTATCACTTAAGGTTTTTTCCCACTCTTTTGGTAAGTTCTCTTCGTTTTTTTCTAGCATGGTGGTAAATGTTTGCATTATCTTTTTACGATTTTCTGATAATTCTGATATCGCTCCGTTAATATTTTTTGAGGGTATTTTAATTCTTGCTTTTGTTACGCAGCCATCTAGACCACTTGATCCAGTGAGAGCAGTTTTAAGTTTAAGATTTTCGGACTTATATATACAAAGAGTATTGCCAAAACCAGCTGCCACAAGAGAACCATCTTGTGAAAATGATATTGAAACTACTGGTAAATCTTTATACGAAGTTCGAGCAATACAATACCATGTTTTGCCTTTTTTATAAATATTGTCCGAATCTTCGAGGGACCACATTTTTATTGTATTGTCTTCGCCTACAGTGGCACATAAAAGATTTTCCATTTGATAGTCATTTGAGAATTGTATGGCTTTAAAACCGCCTTCATGAGGCAATTCAATGTTGGTGTTTAGAGCGTAGCTAAAATCAATTTTACAATGTATTATTTAACCAGTTTCAGAGTAAACGAAATAAAGTTATAAAAGATTAATAATTATATGTATATTCCTCGATAGTTTAGTGGTTAGTAATACAACCCATCAAATTTGTTACTTACTTTTGTGACTCCTCCTGGTATTTCCAAAACTTTAAACGTAATTCTGGCAAA
The DNA here is from genome assembly GCA_949628195.1 of Phasia obesa. NCBI lineage: Eukaryota > Metazoa > Arthropoda > Insecta > Diptera > Tachinidae > Phasia > Phasia obesa. The sequence continues at coordinate 48,507,591 of OX451216.1, forward strand.
TGTTCTTCATCGTTAAAAACTTCGCCAGTAGCCATCCAATCAATATTAAATGCTGCTTTAGTTACACTTATATTGTAAAGAATTTTATCTCTTTCTCTAGACAACAAGTTTTGATTAACAATATTCATCTAAAAAAATAATACAAACATTAACATTAATATATTTATTTCGAAAAAATTGATTTTGAATTAACATACATTGTAAAGTAAACTTCTCGTGTACGTGTTATAAAATTGCAATGAACCGATACGACCATTTAGCACCAACGAATTGTTGCGTGGATTTAATCGTAAGCCTGTCGGATATTTATAATTTCCCGTTTTATCATTAGTTATATAAGTGAATTCTTGAAGATTTTGATGAAGCACATTTTCTGTGCCATAAAACTGTATGCTGTTATCATTCAAACATGCCACTACTCTCGTATTGTCTGGACTTATAACGATATGACGTATTTCCGCAGCTGTACGCGGTATAAATTGCTTTAACGTTGGATTTTCTATATGCCATTTAACCATTACAGATTCTTCACCACTACTGTAAAAATTTGCCCCGGCTACAGTAAAACATATGCTGGTTACTTTCGTATGATGCCAATGATAAAGACTCTGAAAATTGTTCAAAATGTGTTAATAGAAATATTTTTCTTGAGCTCGTTTCACTTACAGTTTTAACTTCTTTTTGATTGTGAAATTCACGCCATAAGAAAATTTTTCCCAGTTCATCACCTGTTGCTACACACTCCTCCGACGGGTGAATTTGAAGAGCAGTTACAGGTACTTTGTGAGCGTTCATTAATCTTAAAGAGAATATTTATTTTGAATGCGATATTTTTTTTTTCTGCTGGGAGTTTAAATCTAAACATTATATTATTCAGTCTTGTTAATATTTTTGTTTTTTTGTTTTTTAACATCTCTCAAAGATAAATTAGAATTTAACTAGCAGAGACAAAAACCACATTTTTTAACAGAACTCATTTTGCAGTCAATAGAGCACTGTTATTAGTTTAACATTCACTGTAAATATCAATCCAATTATTTTGGAGGCTACAACTTGGAATCGGGAAGAGTTCCACAAAAAAAAAATTTGGAATGTTACTCCGAGGGATAATTTTTGGAATTAAAACATTGGAATTTCCAAAATAACTTAAGAAAAGCAATAAAATGAGTTTAAATTTGAAAATTTCTTGGGAAGATTAGTGGCCAATATTGAAAAATGATGATGGGCTGGTATAACACACCATATACGAATGGTGGTCCAGGGAGTACTTAATGGACCTTTATAAATGGGATATGTGAAATAATCTTAGAACTTGGAAAAAGCTGTTTTTAAAAATAGTCATATATGAAAATTTCTGGGGAAGATTAGTGGACAATATGGAAAAATGGTGATGGGTACAGGTATGTATATGTTATATAGCTCTGAGAATCGAAATGTTTAACATTTTGGTCAAGTGATCTTTAGTAAATGCTTATAAATGGATAAAAATAAGAATTGTGCTCGGATCGGTCGCTATGGGCTGAAAAGCTATGACTTTACAGATTTCAGAACTGTATTGGTTATATTCAGATTTTATTTCAGATCGGAGTTATAGGGTTCTGAAAACTAAAATTTTCAACATTTTGGTCAAGTGACCTGTAGTAATTGCTTATTAATGGATAAAAATAAGAATTGTGCTCGGATCGGTCGCTATGGGCTGAAAAGCTATGACTTTACAGATTTCAGAACTGTATTGGTTATATTCAGATTTTATTTCAGATCGGAGTTATAGGGTTCTGAAAACTGAAATTTTCAACATTTTGGTCAAGTGACCTGTAGTAATTGCTTATAAATGGATAAAAATAAGAATTGTGATCGGATAGGTCCCTATGGGCTGAAAAGCTATGACTTTACAGATTTCAGATCTGTATTGGTTATATTAAGAATTTATTTCAGATTGGAGTTATAGGGTTCTGAAAATTAAATTTTTTAATATTTTGGTCAAGTGACCTGTAGTAATTGCTTAAAAATTGATCAATATAAGAATTGTGCTCCGATCGGATCCTAGGGGATGCAAAGCTATGACTTAACAGATTTCAAACCAAAGTGACTAACAAAAAAGAAATTTGTTTCTTCATTTGTAATAAAAAAAAGTTAGGACAAAACGAATAAAAGATAAAACTATAAAAAAATTAAATCCACAAAATGTTTGACTCGGCCAATATAAAAAAAAAATTCCTTCTAGATTGTCTTTTAATTAGCGCTCCAAGTTATAAATTTTTGTATTACAGCCTTCATAAACATTGTTTTATATAAAAGCTTTTCCTAACGAAAGTAGCTTTGAATCCAGAAAAAAAGTTTATCTCCAATGGAATAAGTTGATAGAAAAACTAAGTCACACGAAATATGTAATTATTTTATTTGTTTGTATCAATTTTAAGTTACAAGGTTATTATAAAATCCCTAAAATTACTTTTAGGTTTTCTTCCCTTCTCTTGTTATTTTCGTTAATAAAAAACCACCTCTGTACGAAAACAAACTAAAACATTACTTACCTAGTATTTGTCCATTTTACGTAGTTTACAAAAAATACATAATGACCCTGTGTCAATACCAGATTTTTAAAATTTTTATTGTCTACAGCAATTAAGGGGCGTCTATTACTAAAAAAAAAGAAGTTCAACAAATATTCTGTAAATCAACAATACTAAAAAAATAAACTTTTACTCACGTCAATCTTAAATCGCAGGGCACTTTTAAAAAGTACCCTTTCTCACGATTTAGTATACGCCACTGTACGGATTCACCGGGTGCTTTGAAGCATACAAATGCATGAGCTAAATTCGATTTTTCATATAAATTTAGAAGCTTAAAATTTGTTATCACCGATATTTTATTAGTAATAGCAGGAATACGTAGTACATTCTTAAGGGCACCAGTTTTCCATTCCCAGGTAAAAATTTCGCCGTAATTATTACAGGCTATCAACATGTTATCATTATGCAATTCAAATTCAAAATCTATTAAAGGTTCAGTGGAACCAACTAGCTTTCTCACAAACTGATAACTTACGGTGGAGTACACGTTTACTTCATTTTTCGTCATGAACAACAAATGCCTGGAAAAAGGACAATAAAAAGTTATTGCATTACTTTACATTTTTATTCTATACTTACTCTACATTTCTGGAGTATATTGGAGGATACTCTAGAATATTTCCTCCAGCTAAATGTTGAAATTTTAAATTGTCATTTTCAAACTCCATGTTTGAATATTTCCTCAGATGGTTAGAACTTTTCAATAGTAGCTAGCTTTTTGCTCTATTTAAATAATTATCACTTTAAGAGCCGTGTGCTAGGGAACCCAATTTATAAAATTTTTTAGATGTAATTTAATTTTTTTATTCAAATTAATAAAAAAAACAAGAAATTCAACCATCTACCGCACGTGTTTATGTTCAAAGAAGTCTTTTTTACTCTGTACCAGTAGAGAAGGTATTTCCACAATAACAAAGGTAATGTTGCCAGATGTATACAAATTTAACGTGAGTAGAAAATTGGGGAAAAGGCACATTTTGTATGAATGGACACAGCTGTCCTTGATATTTAACACTAATTGTTTTTTTTAGGAAATTTACAGAAAATCATGTATAAATAAATAAATAAATGTTTTTCATGTTTCGCTCTCTCATTCGTGTTTAATTTATAAAAATTGTTAGTTTTACTTCTCAAATGTACTCTTATTGGCAAGACGGTATTATCAACACAGATATATCAGTTATAAAAATTTTTTTGATTTATTAGGTATACACAAGAACTTTACATTAATTATATGAGCTGATGGCCTTGGTTGCTAGTGCTATTTTTTTTTGTAACTTTGTAATAATTAATTATTATTAAGGGCATGATTTACAATGTCGACAGAAATCGTTCTTTCTTACAAATATATTTAAAACAAAATGGCATCACCAAGGTAATATACAACAATACAAGAACAACAAGGCATTTTGTTGTTGCTTTGTAGTTCGAAATGTTTGTAGTTCTGCAGTATAAAATTTCTAAACACATACAACCTTTGATATGTCGAACTACTAAATCAGCTGGGCGGACGTCACTAACTATTAAGATAAATATACCTTGGTCACCGCCCCCTTCGTTTGTAAAAGACAGAAAACTATAAATATTATATGTAGTTGTCTCTTTTATTTATGATTTTTATTATTTACTTTTTATTGTGAAAATTTGTATGCAATATGTGGCTCAATATGTTCCAAGCATAAATTAACTTTCCAAATTAATTCATGATGAACCCCAGATTAGTAGAAGAAGCCGCTGTGGTGAAAAATTTCCCATTTTTAAAGTGGTAAAGTCGACCTAGACATTTGAACTCTAGGAAATAGGTAAAAAAAATGGTAAACAATTAAGTGTTACAAAAACCATTTGAGCAAACTTTAACAGAGAAGGAACGTACATATAGAAAAACAATAATTGCCTGTTCCATTCCCTTCACAAATTGCTAAGAAAATGAGATATTAGTATGTTACAATTATTTAAAAAAATTAATTTGGAAAACATATTATTCAAGTAAACAAATAATTTGAAAAAAAAAGATTTAATTTTATTTGCAAGTCTGGCAATTCTAAATGTTATATGGGCCAATATATACAGATACTGTGAGTTATAAAATTTTATACTGATTACACAGCTGACTAATTATCAACAAAAAAAAACATATTTTTTATAAAAAAAACATTTGACCTAGCACGCCGAAAAAAATGTAAACAATAATTTTTTCGAAAAAAAGTGAATGAAAAAATCAATAAATTTAAAAATACGAGTGAAATATCATAATAACAATTTTCAATTTGTTTCATTATTCCAGTAACAACACAGTTTTAAATTGAGCTTCTCGAAAAAAAGGAACAAGCACCCAAAACAGCTTGTTATAAAAATAGAACTAACAAAAGCCACGAAGGCAGCTATTTGGCAGTAGCCAATAAAAACTTCACATCTAATTAATAAACCATGAACACACGTTTAAGCGAAAGGTTGATAATAATGATTTTTGCATTGACTTTGCTGTTGATAAGCAGCTTTTTCATTGCATGTACCGCTGCTAGTGCCGAAAAAGATAATGGCCTACAAGTTGTCTATGCAGTTAATGCTGGCGGTTATGACCATCTTGATAAACATGGTATACATTATGAATCAGATTCTCTTAATGTGGGCACAGCCTCGGATTATGGCAACCATTTATTGATTATAGGCAGAGTACCTGAGCAAGATGAGGTCTTGTATAGGACTGAACGTTATCATACTGCCACGTTTGGTTATGATTTACCCCTTGAGGGGGACGGAGATTATGCGTTGGTGTTGAAATTTTGTGAAGTGTACTTTAATGAACCGAATATGAAGGTAAGTTTAAATGGAGACTTATTATACAATAAAAATAAACGTATTAATACAAAAGTGGAGCTTTTTTACAAAAGTCCCCTATTCTACAAAAATCACCTTTAAAAATCCTAAACGTGTATTTTTACAAAAATTTACCTTCAAATTTACCTATTATTTTTACAAAAAATTTACTTTTCTAACAAATGCAGTTCAAATTGCACTTTTACGTCTATTTTTATAAATCTAAAGAATAAAAAGATTTATTTTCTTAACCACTTTTAATAGAAAAGTTTATTTTTAGGATATTTTTAAAGTCCATAACAAAAAAATATATTAATTTTTCTATATTTTTTTTAGATTTTTGATGTTGTGCTAAATCGCAAACATAAAGTGGTTTCCAATCTAGACATTTTTGCTCAAGTTGGACGTGGTACAGCTCACGATGAGTATATCTATTTGAATGTTAGACGTGGAAAATTACATTTTAAAGAAGAAGTCTCTGATATTCGCAATAATATGGTTCGTCTAGAATTTATAAAAGGATCATATGACAACCCAAAAATCAATGCCTTTGTATTATTCAAAGGCGATATTGATAGAATTCCTAAATTAAAACCTTTACATACCGAGTCTGCCATACAAGATACGGATTTAAATGAAATTCACGAACAATTAATCACTGAAAATCTTCCAACAGCTCCAGCCAGCAGCACAAAAAAATCGTTAAATGTCAAAAAATCGATATCGGAAGAAAATAAATTATCTGTACCTGCTTTGGAGGAGGAGGATAATTCATTAATTACAGATGATGAAGAAGACGATATGGATTTGTCATTCATGGATAATCGCAAAAATAGTAAAACTAGTGGTCCTCGACAACCAAATCCCTATACTATGGATGATTCAATGGTTCTGATGCCGGTTTTTATTGCGATTGGTTGTTTCATACCACTGCTGTTCTGTTTATGTAAATTATGAGTTAACTGAAATGATTTTGAATTAGTTCTTGTCTTAGCTCTTTTATAAAATCGATTTATCTCCAAGCTGTGGTGTGCCAGCGGGCTGTACTTTTGTGTTCTTTGTTTATTTTTCTTTAAAACGCACAAATTTTTATTGTGTTAATAAGAATTCGAAAGGTTCTAATCGGAACTAATTGTAGTTTAAAATTTATATCGCTTTTTAATGCCATAATTGACTTTATTTTAATCTTCCGATTTTTTTTAACTCTTCTTGCTCTTAATATTTATAAGCTTTTTTTATTTATTTTCTGAGTACTTAGCATTTAACCTTTTTAAACTATATTATAAAGAGACTTTTTTGTACTTTAATGTTCCTTATTAGGACTTACATACATACATATACATATATTATTTATCAAAGGTAATTTAATAAAGCTCAAATTACATTGCACTATTTTTTTAATTTTTTTATAAGCAACTTTTAGTTTAAAAAAATTATTACGAAATTGTATTTAAATTTAGCTAAATAAATTGAACAAAATATAATGTTAAATGAAAACAGAATATTTAGAATATTTTTTAAGGGGAATTAAAAAGTACCAAATAGTATATATGAAAGAGTGATTTTTTAAGCGTTAGGTTTTTAAATAAAACAACACTTACAATGCTATATAAATCAAATTTAAAAAATGAAAAAAAAAAATAGAAAGAAAAAGAAAAGTGAAGTTTTTTAATTTTTTAAATTTGAAATGGTTACTATGTTTTTTGTTTAGAAATTTTGGATTTTTTCTTGATTTCTAAATTTAATAAACTTCTCATTTGGTTTTGAGCATAAGAATCTGAGTTTTTATTCAGAAAATTTAAAAAAAGTCTACTGACGATCTGGGTAAGCACCAGTGAAATAGCTATATGCTATATGGATATGCTTTCCAATAGTAATCAGTTTGGATTACTATATGATAATAAATTTTAAAAAAGGAATTATGCGTAATGAGAAATAAATAATATTAAAAATATTGTTATTTATTTTTATATTCAATATTTCGCTACACCATTGGGTAGCATCGTCAGGAATTAAAAAAAGTTTTATAATATTTAATTGAATGAAAATATTAAAACTTAATTATAAAATTATTCAAAAGGTCAACAATTACAATAATTGTTCAAAAGTAATACTTTTTATCGAAAAAATTTAAATTGTTTATTCGAAAAAAATTTAATTGTTTAATCGAAACAATTTTAATTCTTTTAATCGAAACAATTTTAATTGTTTGACCCACTGTATATTTCTTTCAAATTAGTTTTCTTTGATACCCCGATATTCCTAGGTTTCGTCCATAGATAACACATAGATGGTCAACTCTCCAAATGTCAAAAACGTGGCTACAAATGTCTTCACACATACGGGTATGGTGTGGATTCAACACACTTAGGGGAGTAAAATTTTTATTCACATTTAGGCACTATAACGCGTTATTCCATTTCACTTTACAAATATTTAAACAATTTTGAATTTTTGCACAAAAAATTATTTAACAATTTATTGTATTTTATATTTTTTAATACAAAATAAATTTAATTTTGTTGACATTTCTTTGGTGAAATTTTTTTCTTAACAGTATTGTATTTTTTTGTGTTTTAGGGGATGACAATTTTCAAATCAATATAAACAATATTTAAAACTAGAATTCAATCTAGTTTTTCGCACATAAATATATTAGCAAAAAATACAAAATTAATATTTTTATTAAAAAGCAAAAGAATTATTTATTTTAACATATAAAATTGCATGTAAAAAAATATTCTGTTTTTACAAAATATTTTATACAACTATGTGCAGTTTAGGTGCTGTGGGGAATTTTTTTTTAAAACCAACACTTATACAATTTTGCCTACCAATACATTCTTACACTTAGGTTTTTTGACAAGAGACTTAGGTTTTTGACGTTTCAGTTGACTATCTATGAGTTATCTATGGTTTCGTCTCTGTTTTTGTGAAATTTAATGGCGTTTTCTTTTCTTAAAAATTAGTTTGCCTTATTAATAGGTAATACTTTTTATGGATCACCCAGCCCTTGAAAAATGTGACCTTTTTTATGATTTCAAAAGAACACAAAAGCAAACTGATGTTACATTAAACATTTCTGCCTATGTGACGTATAAAATACTATATATTCACATAAAAATTTTAATTAAAAAAAAAAAAAATCTTGCTTTCAATAAAAAAATATTTACAAAAAAGGGCAATATCTCACCCTTAATAAAATTTGAGTGTAAAAAATGTAGAATATTTACCTGGTTTTGGTGCGACATATTTAGAAAAGAACATAATGTTTATTCACACTCTGATAATTTTGTAGAAAAGAACACGAAAACTTAACAAGTGTAAAATATATGGAACATTTTTGTCAGAAAAGAAAACGCCATAAGTTTTAATATATTGCATGAATATTATTTTATTCGGTTAAGTGACAATTTTCGTGGACCTTCGATTTCTCTATAATTTTGTTTTTAATATTTTTTTGCAAATTGCTGTTTTTTAATCACGATTAGTGGTAAATTTAAACTTTTCTATTTTGTGGTGAAACTTCGATTTTTTTTAAGAAAAACACGATTTTTTGGAAATTTCAATGTTTTTGTAAAATTTCAATTACTTGATCACATTTTAATTACTTGCTCAAATTTGTATTATTCTTTAAATTTCTTGTTTTAGTTAAACATTTTCGATGCATTAGTAAATTTTCAATTTTTGGTTGCAAATACGGTGAAATTCCGATTTTTTGATAAAATTTGAATATTGCTTAGTGAAGCTTAAATTTTTAATGATTTAAAAATTTGTTTGTGAAATAACGAATTTTCTTAAAACCTTTTGATTGTAAATCATTTTGTATTTTTAATTTTGTGACATTTTTTTTCTGTTGAATAAAATAATGTCGCAAACAAAAATAGAAATTAGCCTAAGTTGCCTACAGCCACAACAGCGGTCGTGTAGCTAAAAAATAGTGCATTTTAATTTTAAGTTTGTAGCCGGTATCCTGATGTTGTCCATGTGTTTAATGCATGATACTGCAAAAAACGCAACAACATTTTTCCTGGAAGAGTTTCGTTCATATAACTCAATATAAGAACAAAATTTGTAAAACAATGTCATTATTTTTTTTTTCATTTTGTACCCCTGTATCCATATTGCGATAAAAAATACACTTGTTGAATTATTTTTTTTTTATTTAAAGACTATTATGAGTGTATTATTTTGAATAAATGATGAAATGATAAAAAAAACCAAAATTATTAAAGATTAAATAAAAAAATTATAAAAATAAAAAAATCGACATTAAAAGTTGAAAAAAAAAATTTAACTAAGACTACGAAGCCACTATTTGTTTTTTGCCCGCACACTGAGTACCGCACAAAACTATATCAGCGTAAATCAAACGATCTCTACTAAAAACTAAATTCTTAACATTTTCAAAAGTGGCCATGGCTGCACGCTCCAGTATCGCATTGCTATAACATAATTTCCCACAGGCACATTTTGGGGCCTCCAACAGTATATCAACTAAAATCCAAGGCAAGGTTGCCGCTGTATAAGGCAATTTGTGTTTGCTCACTGAACGGGAAGCCAAAAGCCATAGTGGAGAAACTGTGAGCAGATTTTCTACTGATGAACAAGATGGATTTACAAGTTTTTGTTCTAAATCATATTCTTTTTGGGGCTGAAAATTATTTCCCCATACGTCTAACATTTCCAGACGATTGCTGTTGAAAGCTGCCGGCAGCGATTCTAACTGATTAGTTGACATATGCAGAAAACGTAAACTACGCATACGTCTCACGCCAAAAGGTATGTGTTTCAATAAATTGTTATTCATTTTTAATGTGACCAGGTTTTCTAATTTTATAAGCACTTGAGGAAAGTATTGTAATTTATTGGCTGATAGATCAAGCTCTCTCAAAGATTCTTGCAAAGTTTTGCCCTGTAACCATTGCCAGTAATTTGTATCGCCTAAATTATTATTGTTCAAATGCAGTTCATTTAATTGCAAGCGACCCATTTCATTGGGAATCTGAAAAGAAAAGCGAAACATTTAGAAATAATAGTATTGTAAAATATATCTATTCTTACCTTTTCTATTGTATTAAAACTTAAATTTAACGAGGTCAAATTTCTTAAAGAACATATTTCAAATGTCACCTTACAAAGTTGTATGCCTGAAATAGTTAAAGACTTTAAGGTTCTAGGAAAACCTTTTGTTGGATAATCGCCACGATTTAAAACTGTTAATTTCGTTTGAGGTTGAGACTTTTGTGGTATTGCCGTTGCAGCCGCTATATTCATTCTTAAATTTATGGAATCTTTGCCTTCCAAACCCAGCTTTAATGTTTGCAAGAATCCCTTTAATTGTATGGGATCACATTTAATCATTAAATTCTCTGCCGGCTGTATGAAACTTATGGTGGCTTTGCCATCTTTAAGGAATTTCGTAAACATTTTTTCTATATTGTTTTTCACCTTATATCGTTTGCCCGCCTTATCCTGTGGTGTAAAGTGCATAATTTCCAAATCTTTTTTACTATTACCATTACTGTCTTTAGCCGATGTATTAAAGCCTACCGCCAAGGTGGCTTTTACCATACGAGGTGCCTTGCTCGTCTGTGTCCGACGATTTATTATTTGTGTTTCACAAAGTATTTTCATTTTGATGTAAGTATGCTTAGTTAAGGCAAAAAACACATTAGTATTTATGGATCTCTTTAAATTGACAATTAAACAAAAGATTAAATCATTGCCATTTAATTATAAAACAATTTATTGCAAATAACAAATCCGCCTTTTCTGTAGAAATTTGTTTATGTTTCTGAATTATTCAACAATTTTCATTTATTTAAGTGCTCTCATTTTCAGTTATCTCTCTTCAATAAAAACAGCTGTAGCAGGGATGTATAATTCATATACATTTTATGTATTTGTTTCGTATCAAGGCGAATTCATACTAGGTGGATGCAAGGCGAATTCATACCAAGTGGAATCGATAGCCCAGCTGATTGTTTTTTGCTCTTGTTTTTTTGCTAATGTCTTGTCAAAAAATACATTGATCATATCTGCTAATCTAATGTCAAAGTTGTTGTTTTGTAGTAGTTGTTGTCCTACTGCTCACACCTGGTATGAATTCGCCTTGGGTGGATGCGTTAGCCAAGCAAATGGCATAATAATACAGGTAAAACTGTTAGAACAGCTGTTTAAATTAGCTTATCTGAAAATGTCAAACCTTATATAAAACTCTTTTCGCGCACTTACATAAAAATTTGTAATAATTTAAAAAAACAGTTTTTTATATTCTCAATGCATTGCGAACTAATTGCTGTATTATATTCAATCCTTTATTTAACTTGCAATGTTTATGTTTTTAGGTAAATTTTTTCAACTAAATTTAAATCAGTTCTCAATATGAAAATAAAATAATATGCTCAGCTGGATTTGATGCGGCTGCTAGGGCCATGTGCAGTCCTCTCAATTCCTGACTTGCTAAAAGCAGCCATATCGGCTTTGGGCTCGTTAGATTTAGTTTATAAGTACTGCATATTTATTTAGGTGTCATACCTACATATATCTACAGGGTCCCTCTATATCTACAGACTCTTTTAATGAGGGCGAAACCCACAATGTAAGGGATCTTTTAAATAATGACAGTGTGCCTTGGTTATTATATTCTGGCTTGTACAGGTAACCAACCAGAATAACTATGAAAACTGAACTTAAGCCATTTTAATCTTGAACAAAATAAATTATTGGAGATTGATGTTAATCAATTTAAACTTTTAAATTAAATATGATTACTTGATTACTTATGTTAAACAATAATCTAAAATCTTTTGATACTTCTATGTACGGAGTATTAAATATTTAAAACCTTTTCTTAAAAATGCTTCCTTTTACATATAATTTACTTTAATTATTTAAAGTAAACCAGTTTTATTTTTTATTATAATGTTTAATTGTTATTATTATAAATAATAATTTGAAATAGAAGTGTTTGCGAACACAGCTCATGTTATTTATATTTTAATAAAATATATTAACACAGTCGGGCAAAAACAGGTTGCTTAGTTTTTTTGAATTCGCCTTGCATATACGTGTATTATTGTACCATGGCCAAGCATACATGTTTTGCTAATGTCTTGTCAAAAATACATTGTTTTATATCTGCTAGTAGAATGTCAAAGTGGTTGTTTTGTTGTAGTTTTAGCCGTACTGCTCACACCTGGTATGAATTCGCCTTGTTTCGTATTTAAAAAGCTTTTTTTAAATCGAAATGTAATCATTAATAAAAAGAAAATAGGAATTAGGAGGGAATTTACACAATGATTATTATGCCGTATTTTTTTTATTTTAAACTTTTTACATTAAAACACAATGATTTTTTTGTGATATATTGTTCACTCATTCAAAAATTACCCTTTCTTATGAGTTAACTCATAATAAAATTAACTTTAAGATAACTTATGTATATTTAACTAACTCCTAACTACACAAATTTGTAGGTAAATTTTTTTTTGGGTTGAAGAGCATTTTATATGTTATTATCTAGACCAAGTGTAATCTCAAGGCACATATGTATGTGCATATCTTGATTCTAAGGACACGAACTCTGTATGGACATAAAAAATATATTTTTATAGTTTTAAATTTTACCTATTTTTTAATAAAAATTTCATTGACATCCGCCCAATTTTGAAATTGCTTGGGACGGAAAGGGATAAGATAACTCAGAAATGTTGCAGAGCTGAGCTATAATAATTTCCTTGGAAAATTTTGAATTTTCTTTTGTTTTTCAATCGGTATTTTTAATTTTTAAATGATGTTTATAACTAAAACTCTACCCATACACGAAGAGTGCTGATGACGGACGTAGTCTAGAAAATGTGCATTCCGCTCTGTTGGTGTCTAAAAATATAATTTTCCCAATTTTTCTTTAATCACCTAATTTGTAGTTTAAATTATTATTTCTTAGAGATAATATAAACGAACTAAAGCTTGACTACAAATTTCATATGTATAAAAATTTTAAAATTTTTTTTATAATTTATTGTTAAGTTTATATTTATTAATAATTTTTAAAATATTTTAATTTGTCAAATACTCATACATTATAGGGCCAAATTCATAAAAGATATTTTCGGTTTGTAAAAGGTTATTAAATATTTTGTTTATGTAAATTTGTTTTATATAAGCTTCTCGTATTTTTTTTTCTCTTTCCAATAATGACATTAAGCCAGAAAAATTATGATATTGTAAAGCAAATGAATATTTATTTCATCCTTTATTTTCTTTGCCTTTAAACAAATTTAACTGCAAATGTAAGAAAATGTGTACCCCCTTAATAGCACAAAAGTTTTGGTTGTAGTGGTTTATAGTCGGCTTAAGTCTAAGTTAAGACTAACAGCCGCCGCAGACAATTTTTTGCTCAGCCGCCGCCGCCGAGTTTTTGCCACGACTTGTTTCTCTGTCTGTGTGTTGCTTTTTTTGTTTTTGGTTGTGCCTTCAGAACGCGGTCATTTCTGGACCGATTTTAAAAATAGAACATACATGTTTTTTATGTGTATTATGAACTTTATACATGAATACATATGTATGTATGTAGGTCACCAATTTAAAATGAAAAAAAGTGCGTAACACTATAGCTCCCAATAACAAAAACTAATAAAGAAATAAAATTAAAAATTTAAGGGTGACCCCATAGGTGACGTAATTTTACCTTTATGATCTTATATATTGAACCGTATACACAAACACTTGAAGTTGCACAGAATGTTCGTTACATACTATGTCTGTTATAATCTATATAATTAATAGGCAAACACGTTTTTTGTAATCCCTTTTACGTCCGTAATACTGCACCGATTTTGGGAAGACTTATATGGTTTTAAAGCTTTTACTTCACAGATGTGCACAATCTTAATTTTATTTAAATCGTTTCAGTACTTTAGGAGTAATACGTCTATAAAGTTCTTACTAACACCAATAAACAAATATGTATGTGTGTATTTGTACATGATGTTCTTTTAGCTGCAAGTGAAAATACAAGTAAATTTTAAGAGAAACACGTGCGTTTTCGTGTTTAAGCATGGCCATAATTTTTCTTCCAAGTGTTATTATTATTTTCTTTAGAAAAAAAAAAAAAAACAAACAAATAATGTTTGTTTTAGTCAACGGATTTTACTGGTTTGTGCTTTTAAAGAAATATTAAATAATTCTTGCAAAAAAAAACCGACTTCAAAACAGATAGAAGGGCACCAATTCTAAACTAAAAATGTAGGAAGTAATCTGTAAGAATTAGATTTAAACCAAATAAAAGATGCGCCTAAATTAGAGGGAAAAAAATAAAGACTATTGAATGTCAAGCCTCTCCCTATTACTGTTTAAAAGTTAAGTTATTTTCACCAGCATCCGTCAAGCCTCTGTCTATAACGGTTTCAAAGATAGGGGCACACAGATCAAATAACATCACCTATTCGGACACCCTTTAATTTACAATGTTAAATTAAAGACCTGTTCTATACCTATCTGTCTATAACGGTTAAAAACTTTAACCATATATATCAAATTACATGAACTATTGGGACACCCTTTACCTTATACTTCCAAATATTTATATTTGTTATCAAACCAGAGAAAGTAGTGGACATTCTGCCTAATTTTCAAGTGTTTGTGTTTAACGGTTCAAAAGATAGGGTCATATAGATCAAATTACGTAATTTATGGGGACACCCTTTAATTTCTAACTTCAAATTGTATACTTGCTATAGTGGACTTTGCAATACAGGTTCCTTGTAAATTTCAGCTGTCTGTCTCTAACAGTTCAAAAGTTTGGCCACATACATAGAATTACATTAACTATTGGGACACCCTTTTAGTTGCAAATTCAAAATTTTATACTTTTTGTTATAGCTGACTTAGCACTACAGGGTCTTTGTAAATTTCAGCGGTCTGTATACAACTATTCAAAAGTATGGCCATATACATCAAATTAAATGAACTATCGGAGCACCTTTTAATTTAAAATTTTGAGTATTTATACATTTTATTATAACGGTCATAGTAGTCGACATTCTGTCAAATTTTCAAGGTTTAGTCTATAACGGTTCAAAAGATAGACCCAAATAGGTCATATTATGTCACCTATGGGGACACCCTTTAAATTTTAAATTTAAGTTATAGCGGCACCCAATTTTTTAAAATTTTAATTTACTGCCCTTTACGGTTCTTAATACACGTAAAAAACATGTATGTTGTATGGGGACACCCTTTAATTTTTAATATAATGAACTGTTTTTAAAATGGGACCAACCTTGAAGCATAACCTTTCAAATAAAGCAAAAAATTTTAAAATCGGTTCAGAAATGGCTGAGTTCTGCGGTTACATACATAAAAAAAAGCAACATTCAGACGAATAGATAACCTCCTTCTTTTTTGAAGTCGGTTAAAAAATGGTAGCAATTGTTTTGTGATATTATATATACATACATTATTTATAATACAAAGTGATAACTATTGTTTGCAAATACCGTATGTATGTATGTATAATGAAACCGTCATGAATTTTCTATGAAATCATCTATACATCTATATCTAATTATATCAGAGCTGAATATTTTTATTTTGGTAGGAGTAATTTTGCAATTTTGATTGCAACTCATTTTTGATTTCATTCATTGAATTGCAATACATTGTTCTAATTCATTTGAATTAATTCAAAATCAATTCATTTGAATTGGAAATGAATTGCAATTCATTTTACAAATTCATTTGAATTGAAAAAATAATTGCAATTCATTTCTGCCTAATTCGTTTGAATTGATTCAAATTTCATGCAATTCATTTTTTTGTGTGAAAAGAATTAATTCAAAATTTGATAATTCGTAACGAATTAAAATCAAAAAAGAATGATTCATTTACAGCTCTGATCTATACATATGTATGTACATATAATAAAATAGTAACTCATTTCCATCTGTCTGCTTTTCTTTCGCGTTCGCAACACTTAAAAACTACTGGATGGATTTTAACAAAATTTTGTGAGCCTTAGCATCCTGATTCCAATATAGAACACTTTTTTCAGCAAAAATGTCTCATTTCCAAGAGAAAGTGGAGTAAAAGCAATGAAAGTACGCAATATCCGGTTTAGGGGTACTGAAATTTTCGGTTTAAAACTGGGATATTTTTATTGTTGAAAGTGGGATATTTCAAAAATTATTGCGCAACAGATGCCACCAGTTGATTAAAATTTGTATTTGATTTGTATTTTTTCTTTGTGCAATTACATTGTTATTAAATTTTTTTTTAAACACCTTTTACAGAGGTTACAATAAATTCTGGAATTTTGGAATCTTTTGTTATTTTTAGATTTTTATCCAGGGATGAAGCACTCACTATAAAAGTAAAAAAGTACAAAAGCAAACAAAGTATTGTCAGGAAGCCCACGAGGTGGCGGGCATAGCTAGTATTTAATAAAAGGCTTATTTATATACTTATGTCTGTAAGTATCTTATTTATATACTTATGTTTGTAATATACTTATGTCTGTATTTTGAATTATAATTATCAGTTAGTGCCCTTTCAATATCACGAAATTCAAATCTTAGGGAAGCTGCAACACTAAAATCTACTAATAGTAGCACAGCTATATTTGTAGATACATTTGGAGTAAAAACTTTTTTCAAAAGCCCAAAGTGCCTTTTTCGGTATCATTTCTTGCCCAACCTTCGCACGAAGTTCGCAAGGTTTCTACTAGCATGAAAATTTATAATAATAATAACAACAAATACTTTGTGCAGAGAAATTGTTTTACTGAAATTAAAAAACTATAAACATATTTATGCCATTTTGCTGATGTTTAATAAATTATATTGAATGTTAAAAACGAACTTAATCCTGATGAGAAAATATCCATTACATATGCAAAATAATTTATATTCTAATGTTATGACCCTCTACTGTGTACGAGAAAATAGTAATTCATTAAGAGAAGAGGCATATTTGTAAATGTGCAACTAAATCTAACTTTTATTTAAATCTTGGAAATAAAATTATATGAAAGAAATTGTTATTTATATTATTTACACTACCGCTTACTTGAATAAGGCTACTAATTTCAATGAGTTGGGAATTTTCCATTTTAAATCCAAAATTTTATAATTTAATATACACCCTTATTCCAGTTGTCAAAAGAATACAAAACGACATTGTTTTGCCTTATTTACTTTAAATTGTTATTTCAGTTGTCGATATCGAATATTATTGATGATTGTCAACATAGCTTTTACATTCTATAGAAAAATTTGACGGCGATATTGTTTTAAAACGACTTTGAATATGTCGTCGCCATTTTTCAAAACGACTTCAGTTTGTTTAAGGCATACATAAATTGAAAATGGAAAAATTTAAAATAACAACTGAACCCAGTTTGAGAAATTAGTGGAAGTGTTGCAAAATAATTCCTCTTTTGCAGTAGGATTTCGCAGAAGCGCTCTTTCAAGTAATTTTAAAGAACAATGGAAAGAAATTGCAAAAGTGTTAAATTCTTTTGTTCCGCCGATACGTTTAGGAGATGGATGGCAAAAGGTAAGGAAATAGTTAGCGTAAGTATTGCAATATAAAAATTAAATATTAATTTTTTTAATAGTTTTGGAGAGACTTAAAGTTTAAAGTAAAGAAGAAAATGGTCGCCAACAAAGCTGAATGTCATGCAACAGGTGGAGGGATATTTAAGCTGTTTGTTTTTAGCCCGTTAGAGGAAGCTGTGGCAAATTTGCTACAGTTAGTTTTAAAAGCAACAGAACTCTGAGGGAGCCGTTCAGGGAGTCCAGCTGAAAATGTAGCTAATGAGTTAGCGGAGATACAACTAAGTTTATCACTAGCAGAAGTAGAAACAACTGGAATTGTTGTGCCTTCTATGGAAATTAATGTGGACTTAACTTCCAACATAATTCCACCTTCAACACCTTCACTGGAAGATAACAATGTTAAAATGAAGAACATGAATTCCACATTAAAGAAAAATCAAAATTGCTTTGGCCATGGCGAATTATTACATAAACATAGTACTGAGCAAGCAAAACTCTTAAGGGAGCGCTTTGTTTTCTTGCATATTGATCATCACTCGAGTCTGAATTCATCTCACAAGTAAAAAACATTTTTAATTTTTAATAAAGTTTTAGCTCAAAAATAATAAACAAACCGCTGTTTCAAATATTTAGAGATGTGTGTTTGATAAGTTGACATAAACGATAAATAGGCAACGTCGTCGTCATCCTGTTATAGAATGCAAAATTGTTATTGAATTGATGATGACGCTGAAACAAAATGATGCTGACACTAAAATGACGGCAACGTTGACGACGACAACTGGAATAAGGGTGATTAACTTTAAATTTTACCATTAATTTGAAAATCGTATGCCATGTAGAGGGTTTTTTAGTTTATCCGATCTTCCAATAGCGTTAACTATTATATGTGAAATTCTAAATTGTAGTTTGTTTTTACTTTTATTTTCAGTAGGTTTTACCCCCAGTCTACATTAGACATAAAATGATAAACATTAACACTAACATCATGTTAGTATTAAATGTAGAACGCCCATGTTAATGTTATTTCGAAGTTTTAACATGGTTGTTAAAACATTTGTTATAAAAACTCTTTTATAACATGACAATGACGTTGTTATATTTTAGGTTGACAGTTGTATTTTCGAACAGCGCCATCTGTTGCGCAATAGCACTCCTGTGCAACATTGTTGGAAAACAGAAAATTATGTTTAAACAGAAACAACAGACACAAATTAATTCCGTTGGACTGCCGGCGTCATGTTTATGTTTTGTTCAATTTGTTGACTAGTGAAGACGGCCTCTTAATAAATCATCACGAACGAATATTACGATCCAGCAACGTTTCCAAATTGTGGAAATTGTTTTAAAAATAATTGCTCTGTTCTACAATTCGAGCAATTAGTCCTTCTATTGTTGGTCTTAGACTGCTTAATAAATAATTTCCAGGCATATTTTTATTATTTTATTTTAAGTTTGTTGTAGTTCATAAACTATTAATCACCATAACAGTAGCTTTATGTGCCATATTCAATTCAGTGGCAGGATATATTCTATATAAATTACACACTTGTTGTTCTTGTTTTCAGTACAAAATATTTTGCTGTTCTGCAAAACAAGTTATGTATCTTTTCATACAACTGAGCCGTATAATTGTTTTTTTTTAATTAAAACAAAATTCGTTATCAATGCATACTTTGGTATAACATTTAATCCACCTTCTCCTCTTTTAAATCTGTAGAAAAATTCATGTGTTTTAATATTGAGGCATTATAATTTTACATTATAATGCAACAGCTTAAAATTTGAATAAAATTGTCAAGAAATTCAATCAAATTCAAATTCTTTTCTTTAGAGACAAAACAACAATATGGAAAAAAGCAATCATAAGTTTAGAAAATGTTGACAAAAATAAAGTTATTATAATCTCCTATATTGCTGATATGTGTTTTGTAAAGTTTTATGAAAACACAAAAAAAAAAACACAACAGGCTTAATGGTCATGTATGCTGTCATTATGCCTGTTATATAGTATATGTACATACGTATGTATGTGCAACTATTTTCTAATGTCTAATAAATTGCATAGAAATATATGGAGATTTTATTTCGTATTTTATTTTAGTATGTATGTAGGCAGGCCTAAAAGTCATGTTTTAGTTATTTTTTATATTAACTTTTTTTTTTTTTTTTCAATTTTAACAGCCGGAGTCTTTGGCGGGAATTGAACCTGCAACCTATAAGTATCCTAAATTGCACACGCAAGACATGAGCTTATAAAAAGAAATACTATTAGCTATTAGCTGTGAAAAAATATTTTTAAAAGAAAATATTTTTAAAAGAAAAATTTGTTTAAAAGAAAATATTTTTTTGATATGATATGCACTATCCATAGCAATCATTTCGAATAATTATTTGTTTAGAATAGATTATATTTACACCTTGCAATAAACGCCGCAACTTTGCATGCAACTTTTTTCTTGTTAGTAAGAGGGGTTGGCAAGCAATCGGGGTTGAAGAAGTTGCATGAGAGTTTTAGTATTTTTTGCCACAGTTATACACCTTATGTAAAAATTTCAAGAGTCTATCTATTATGGTTCCAGAGATAGAAGGAGCTGACAGGCAAACATACATTGTAGCAAAAACAAAAGGGTTACTTTTAACCCTTCGAGTAAAAAATAGAAAAAATTTAAAGTGAACAAAAATTATATTTTTTTTTAATTTTTATTCGGCGCCCGGCTGTGACAGAAATCTTTAGTAAGGGGAGCCGACACAAAAATCCCTGTGCTCGCTTTAGATTTTTTTAAATATTTTTCATTAATTTCAATGTAGTTATATAGTACTTTCAATTACCATTCCAATGATACCCATATTATGCCATTCCGCCATTAAATAGTTGAGATATACAATACTCTACATTCAATCTTTGGGGGTCCGCAACTCCCATAAAATACGTTTAGTTGACAATACAGTGTGTTTATTTATCAATAGCTTAGAAAAGCATAAAAACGAACTTTCAAAAATAAATATTTTGAAAAAATTCAAATGTAAAAGCGAACAGAGTTTCGAATCAACATTGAAAAGTTTTTTTCCTATTCTTTTGTCACGTTCCACACTTGCAAATTTTGTTGCAGCAGTGTTTCATGAAACATGGTACCAGCTGCCATTTTATTTCCTCTCCCAACAACAAATACATGTGTTGCAGAAACAAAAATTGCAAGTGTGGAACGTATCAAAAGAATAGGAAAATAACTCGGTATTTATTGCAAATACGTTACGGTACGGTCTTAATGTTTTGTTTAATTTTCATGAAATATTTATTTAATAGATTTCAAAGTAATTGAGCTTAAATAGAGTTTAGTAATTTTAAATTTGTAATTCCAGGTAGCGGCTTCAGATATTTTTTTTTAAAGGAGAAGTACCACTCAGGCAGTTAATGCCTACATTATAACTGTGGTACTTCCTTTCGAAAGGGATAGTAGTAGATAAGACAGATAGATGGTTAGTGATAGTAATGCTTCGATTCTGGCAACACTGCAATTGCACGTTATGATTATTTTTAGAACAGTATTGCAGCGCCTCTGGTGTTATTGATGAAAATTGATGTTGCCACGGCTGAGATTTGAACTCGTGACCATTGCCTAGTAGTCAACCTGCTAACCACTTAAGCTACAGCACCCTCTGTCAAAACTTATTTAATTATACATTTGGTGTCGATGATAAATTTCTAAGGTTTCATACATTACCAGTTATTATGGATGAGAATTCGTCAAACGAGTTAAAAATTAATTCAGGGGTAACGCAAGGCTCGGTTCTTTCTCCTACCTTTTATTGACCTCCTTTGTCAGGCTTCCTACACTATCTACTCTTTAGCAGCATTTGCCATTCACATTCATTCAATAATAGGCCGAGCCAATTGAAAATTGGAGCCAAGCGATAAAACATGATCTTGTTAGAATATCTGAATAGGGGAGTGTGAATAGAGTCGATTTTAAGGCTTGTAAGACTCGATGTTATATGCTTGCGCACAGATGTGCGTTTTAAAGAATCAGAAGCTCTTGATTTTTTGGCATGAAAATCTAGCGCGATGTCCTATGGACTAAACAAATTTTTTAAGTCTCGAAAGATGCCTTAAATCTCCTTGGTTTTCTGAAACGGTATAGAAGATGCCTTACTACATCTGATCTTCTTACTATTTAAATCTCCTATAGCCGGCCTAAATTGGAATACAACTCTCATATATGGGCCGGCTCCCCAAATTCTATTTTGAATAGCGTGCGGGTGGACAAGTTTATCGGTGACAGAAGGGTATCAAAATCTATTATTTCATTCGATCATCAACGTGTTGCGTGGTTTATTTTTATCATCACTACAATGAAATGGTGATATTAGGGAATTTTTTCCCGTTACTCACACATTTTAGCATACATTTTTTCATTAAGAGCCCATCCATTTGTGGTCGATTGGCCAGTGAATCGCACTACGCATTATAGCGAAAATTTATTTTTTGCCCGAAAATGTTGTATATGGAAAAATCTGCGGTTTTTAACCTGGTTAAATATTAGAGAAACTATTTTTTTTTTCATCTTTGGTCGTTTCAAATTGCCTTCGTACATTTAAATTTTGTCGTTTATAAAAATAAAAACAAAGCATTTATTCTATTTATTTATGCATTAAAAGCATGTCATTAAGCCTTTTTGTTTTTATTTGCAATAAATTGCGCTTGTGAAAAATTGGTTAGAAAAAATATATTATTTTCTCCAGATATGCAGTGGGACAGGAAAAATGTGCTGAAATTTATCAAACTTGTGTGATCGTTTGATGAACATGTTAAAGAGTTCGAGACTTGCAGAGGTGTGATAAGACACATTTTCTTATAAAAAATGTTGGGCAATTATGCCCCTAATGAGGGTTATCCAATAGGGTTCCTTTAAAGTTAACAAAACCCAAAGTTACAGCACCCAGCATAGCCAGGGCTGAAACGCAAGCAACTATAAAAAAAAAGTAAAAACTTAACAGGAGAATAAAAACCAATAACAGCATAACATAATGATTTGTACCACTGTTGGGAGATGTGGTACAATTATAACAAACTAGCAGTGCCCGCCACTTCCTCAGCGTCCTTACAATATTTTAGTTCGACTTTGCTTTGAAAGTAATCCACACCAATCTTTAAGACTTTTACTTTTATGGAGCTTCAGATATAGTTTATACATTATCTCTATATAAAGGTTCCCATACCTGGTTAACTACTCAGGAACATAGGCCTTATATAAAATTCAAGTAAAAAATTTACACACTAGTTTTTACCTGATGCGAACTCAGACAGGCAGACGGATAGACAGACAAATATTCTAAAATTGGTGTTTTGTAGGATTCCTGGTACAGCGGACCTTAACTGATCTAAACTGTATTTTAATGTGGATAGCTTCGCATTCTGTCTTCTTTATTAATATTTTTTGCTCTCGCTAAAAAATATTAATTTGCTTTAAATTCTAATTAAATCTTGTTTTTTTGTGCTCTTAAGGGAAGTCTAGATATTTTAAGCTTATTCACCTTACTTATCAAATAGTTTCTTCCTCGCCTATTGTAGTGGTGCATTCAAGAATTATTTTTAAGGGGTTTCCGCATAATCTTTCTTTCCCAAATGTATTTTAGCTTCAGTTGTCAATTTGGGAGCGCTTGCTGGGAGACTTCATTTGACTTGCCGTAGCCATTCCCAACTTGTTTTTAATTTGCCCTGTTGTATTTATGATTTTTATTTTATCATTCGTAGTGTAGGTAAAGTATTGTAATAGTGAAAAAAATCGGTGTGGAGATTTCAACGTTTCAAGATCTCCTGGATCCATTTTAAGTATTTTTGCGATTATGTCTGTGAGTGGGTTTGATGTTGGTTGGTGTGTATGCCTATTTTTATGTGAAGGCTCTACGGTTCATACCGTTTGACATATCAAAATGAAATTCCGTATATGCCTATCGTCATAATCGGGAAGGGGGGTAGTTTACTTGACACCCCAAATCGTGCATATCACTATTTTTATGAACGCTCTACAGGTCATACCGTGTTGTATATCAAAATGAAAATAATCGGGAAGTAATTATTTTTTCGATTCGACTATACTTTGAATTTTTATTCTTTATGTAAAATATCCATCAAAATATCTGTTTCCATGAGATGCGGTAAAGTAGAGTTTAGGTTACTCCAGATTTTTTTTGTTAATACCACATTTTGGACCATATATAATTTTTAAAAATCAAAGAAAAAATGAAGAAATGCCATGCTCTAAAAAATTTCAAGGAGCGAGGTTGCCTACTTTGTGGCCACATAGCGCCACACCTGGTAAAAGAGTGGTGTTTCGCCTCAAAACTTAAGTTCAAATACTCCTTTGCTATGCTTGTGCCAAATTTTAGATTAATCGGACTAGCCCTTTACAAATGGTAAAATCAAAATATTTTGATTCTATCCCTACAGTTAGAAATTTAACTTGTGGTGGCGACTAGAGGCAGATTCTTGTAGAAGTACTGGCTAAAAAGGCGGGCGGAGATAAGCAAACATTTCAATAACTGATCCGAATCCGTTTTAAATTCTGAGTCTCAGCACTTTTTACTTAGATATATTCCTTTTTTTGTTGCCAATTGCTTGTTAACATAAGTTGAAAGTATGCATGCATCCGAGTTTTAATATGATTAAAAAAACAAAATAAATGCAAAGTGCAATAAAATTTGTAATTCCATCAAATAGTCTTTGCAAGATTGTCAATTGTGCTCAATTTAAAATTATCAATTCATACATTAGAGCAAACCAAGGCATATTTAACAAGGTGATAGCGTAAGGGAGAGTTTATATCTGCAAACAATTTTCTGAAATTTTTTATATGGATTTTGACAGTAATATTTATTTTATTCTCTCTTAAAATACATGATTTATGTCAAACACCATATAAAAAAAAAATTTTAAAAATTTCTCTTTAATATTAACTCCGCTTTGTGCTGTCACCTGGTTAAATATGCATTGGTGCAGACGGAATGTTTCTTGAAAATTGAGTTTTATTTAATAACAACTACATGCCAGTAGTATGTTTAAGCCGGTTCAGTTACAGGTTTTTCATACAAATCAATGCTCCAAACAGTGCGCGACTTAAATATACTTACACCAAAACTAGATTTTTTTCTTTTTGTATAGTTTATTAACTCCTCCCAATTAACAGCTTCTGAAGCGGTTAAGCTTGTGAAAGAAGCTGTTTAGCTGTTAAAACAACTTGACCTCTGAAGTAGTTACTTATTCGAATGGAAGGGCTAATTTTTATTCTTCATTTTATAAGCACAATTTCAAATAAAATATATGGTCTTGTAAGTATTGGGATGGTACTTGGGGCTTTGATGAATGCTTAGAAAAGTAGTGTCGTCAGGAAATTTTCTAGTTGGTATATATAATGTATACAGCAAATATAAATTGTGTCCCAATTTACTTTCTTGGGGAACTCCAGGTTTAATTGGTTGAGGCGAGCTTAAAAAATCTCCCTCTTTAGGTAAAAACTTACGACCAATTAAGTAACTTTTTAACAATTTATATAGCAATAAGTGGGCAGGTTTCGCTTTAACTTGTAACCTAGGCCTTCAAGTCATACTTTATCGAGTAACGTCTTCTAAAACCGAATTGGTGGTTCATAATACATCCTTGTTCGCTCAAAATTGGTTTAGCTTAGTATTTAATATTTTCTAAAATCCTGTACTAATGTACACTGTGTAGTTTTCAAAAGATGAAGCAATTTACGTCAAATTACGTCACTTATGGGGACACCCATCAAATTTTATTTTTTACACTTGTAACTGTTGATATAGTAATACACATTCTGTGTAAATTTTAAATACCTCTATCTAATGGTTTAAAGAGTAAGGTCATAAATTTTTGTTTTTTATAATGGTTTAAATTTCGTTTTTTATAATGGTTATTGTGGATATAGAAATGTCCTTATGTGTAATTATAAATTGTTTATCTACAGCGGTCGAAAAGTTTAGGCCATATATGTAATTCTACGCATCTTTTCATTTTTAGGGTTCTGTACCCAAAGGGTAAACACAAAACCCTATTGTTTTCGCTACTTTATCTGGCCGTCTGTCCATCCGTCTGTCAGCGTTTTTTATCTCTGGAACCGTAATATATAGACTCTTGAAATTTTCACAGAAGGTGAAAACTGTTGCCGCTATAGCAACAAATACTAAAACTTATAGGGTGTTCCGATAGAGACGTGTTATTCATATGTGTTTATGTGTTTATTTCTTTAACTGTACACTTAAAATTTACAAACAGTAATTAAAACTTTGTTCGTAATATAAAAAAGTATAAAAAATTAAACCTAAAAAGTAAATGGTGTTCCGACAAGAACAAATTGTAAAAATTAAATGGTTTTCCGACAGTGACGTGATTTGCATTTATATGGCCTAATTTTTTAACTATAATAGGTTGACTCTAGAAAGTTTTATAATAAATAGCCTTTATAATAAATAGTAAAATGTAAAGAGTATTCCGACAGTGTCGTTTTTCACTTATATGACCTTATTTTTGAACCGTAATAGGAAATTTTTACAGTAGATGTGTTGCCGTCGCCGCTATACTCTATTAAAGGGTATTCCGCAATAACATGTTTTTCACTTATATTGCCTTATTTTTTGGGCCGTAATAGGAAGGCTTCTATATTTTCATAGAAAGTTCTTATACAGTAATGGGTTGATACTTAAAATTTACACAGATTATATTTTACGATATATACTGTAACAACAAGTAATAAAAATATATTTGATAAAAATCAAAATTTGAGGAATTGGACCTTCACTTCTAAAGGGATTTTCACACTATAATACAAGTATTAATACTTTTGAGGAAAATGCAGCCCTGACATGGTGAGTTGTTATTGTTTTTTGAAAAATTTCAAACAGCGATTAGATCAGAGTTGCATTTTATTCAAAAGTATTAATACTTGTATTATAGTATGAAATACCCTTAAACATTATAGGCAGACACTTGATATTTGCTCAGGGTATTTAGTACTATGCTCTAGTATAAAAAATAATTAAAAATTAAAGGGTGCCCCCTAAGATGTCAGAGAAGTAATAACTTGTATATTTAAAGTTTTACTGAACATAGTACGAAACCCTATATGTGTAAGTCTGACTCGCACTTGATTGATTTATTAAGTTTAGTTTTTAGTATTTTGTTTCAAATGCCTGTCATTTACGGTTAAAATATATAATTAAAAATCACGTGTGTTAAATGGGGACAACCTTTGATTTTTAAAATAATGAAATTTTCTTCTCGAAGGAAGAAGTCTGTGAGTACTACCTTTTAGAAATGTTGTGGTGTTGTGCAAATATAATACAAATATACAGACAAATTGCTGCAGTACATTGCAAATAATGCAAATAGTTATAAAGACTTATTTTATTCTTTAAGTTTTAATCTTGTTAAAATACCCAGGCTTCAAGATTTTTATTGTTGCTTAGGTTATTTTGCTTGCATTTAGTTGTTATTTTAAAAAATGTTAACCACAGGTCCAAATCTGCATTAATTTACAAATATTATTGGTAAAACTTCGGTTTGGATCTTAGAAGATTATTGTAAATTATTAAGTAATAAGATTTAGGCAGCTTACAGCTTTACTTAACGAAAAGTCAAAACTTTTATCGACATCAATGGTGACGTGGTGTGAGTCACTGAGTTTTTTAAACATCGGAAAATGAGACCTTTTTTCAAATAAAAAAAAAACGTGAAACCGGATTTCGGTTTCGGTGTTAAATACTATACATTTCATATTTACTATATATATTTTAATTATATAGATCAAAAAGTTTTAAATCAACTTTGTGCTACTTAAATTATATTTATTTTTCCAATAAGCTTTTATGTCAAAATATCAAGTGAAAGAAAATAATCTTTTTAAAGTTGAAAACCAAATCCACTATAATTTGTAATTTGATAGATTTTGAGAAGTAACAAATCGACTTTCAAGTGACAACAGATATTACCACTGATAACTTGACATCACTTTGTGGTTATTGATCCTTCTATAACTTACTTTTTTGTTGGCATACGTTTCGTAAGCCACTTCTTGGATAGTACTCCAAGATAGTACTCGAGCTTCTATTTTAAAACAATTTTAAACTGTGCCTACCCTTGATGATTGTGTAAATTTGAACACATGTGTTTGAGGACATTAATTTTGTAATCATTTCGTTTTCGTTGACCTGTATGTGCATTACAAATGTTATAGGATTTTTGTATAAATTGTTAATTATATAACAATTACTACTTACAATTTTATTTGGTATTTTTAGATTTTGTATTCTGGTTTGCATGTATTTTATAATGCGATAATGTATTTGCAGACATTTATTAGTATTTGGTTTTTATTAAAAAAAATATATAAATTTTCCTTTTTTTGTTTATTAAGGTAGTTTTCAAATACAGTAAAAACAGCAAATGTAAAATAAATACTTCTAACGCCATGTTATTTATATATTGTAGTTTATAAGTTACATAATGATAAATATTTATTTTTAAATGGTAGTTACCACATCAATCTTGACAATTTTGCCGCAATGTACATTATTAATAAGGAAGTTCCTGGCACAAAATTTAAACACTCTGTCTGTTATAGCTCTCTAATTACACGATAGATAGTTTGTCTCTTTCTTTGAGGGGTACCACGCCTATTGTTCCCATATAGCCTGTTTTCCGCTAGCCCATATATACTTACTATTACAAATATGTTATCTTACACTCATGATTTTCATTTTAAAAGAAATATTGATAATGTTTTATAAATATTTCGAAAATTGTTTGTAAAAATTTTTTGCAAAAATATTTCTTTTTTAATTTTTTGTAAAATTTTATTCGAAAATTTTTTGGAACATTTAAAATAAAAAATTTCGAATAGTTTTCTGTAAAAATGTCTGTTTAAAAATGTTTTGTAAAAATTTCTTTAATTTTTTTTTAAATTTAGGAACTGTCTGCAATCTATATTGAGTTAGAATGGTAAGACTAAATAAACAAAAAAAAAATCCTTAAACTGTTCCTGTTTACCAGTGGGCACACTGTGGGTTCATTGGCTACCTCTATTTATATTGCTTTCCATAAAGGTCTTTAATACAAATCAAAGAGGTAAAACCTTACCAACCTAAAAACAAATAAAAATCGTCGCTCGCAGGGGAATTGATCCACCGAAATCTCTATGCACTCCTTGCGATCTGCCTGTCGCGGTCTAATATTTATTTGACAAAAAAAAATCAAAAGAGAATCATTAAAGCCAAAAAAATTAATAAAACGTGAAAAAGATAGGTGGGAGTGCTTTTTGACGACAACCTCCAAAGGAATGATCCGAAGTTGCTGAATTGCAATCCCAAAAATTTCGAAACTATGCCTGGTGTGCTTAAATTGTTTGTATATCTTCTGGTGCCTTGGCAAACGAGATTTCAACGTCAACACGGACAGACGGTTAGACGGACAGATGGACATCGCTCTTTATGAAGTCGGAAATAAATATTTTAAAAATTACACACGGAATGACAAACTTATATATACTCTTTCCACCTGTGGTGAAGGGTATAAAAATATGAAGATGCTGTGGAGACCGTAGCCTTACCATAGACTCTGTGATAAGAAAGAATGTCGACATGTATCAGTCGCCAGTTTAAAATCATTATAGTCGAGTGTAAAAGGCTAGGGCCAGCACGAGACTCAATGAAAGTAGGTATTTCTGAATTTCGGATACCAGAAATCATTGAGGAACTAAGGGGGTCGAAAAGGGACCCATGAAGTTAGTGGTCTGCTTTGGTATCCCTCTACATTATATAAATAGAGAGCATTGCATAAGGATTAAATCAGTTATTAATTACTCTAACTTAATTTTCCTTGTAATATCTATGAGAGATTTCAAATATTCTTCATGCCTTCATAAATGTATGCCACCCTAATTTACATTAACATAAGCTTATTTAAAATATGTTAAAATAACTTTTTGAAGTTGCATATAAATAATAATTTACATGTATTTATTTTATGTCTGACATGTTTTAACCGTAATCTTGTTATGTGGTTTGTGCTTGATAAATTTGTTTTCAATAAACCTGGCCAAATATTAGATATTTAATGTCGAAAAGTATTTTTTGTTTGTTGTTGTTTGTTAAAACAACAAGGTATGTATCTAACTTAATTAAAATTAAAGAAGAAAAGGTTAGCAAATATCTTTTTCAAAAGTAGTAAAAAAAAATTGTACAAATCTAATTTTTATACAAATGTATACACGTTTAGCTACGTATATATGTGTGTACATTTTCCCTTCAGTGTTATAGTATCATTTTACAACGACCCTTGTATTGGTTTCTGGAGCTATTAATATTTTTGGAGAAGCCATTACATCACAGTCCAATAAATTGCATTTGAATTGAATCTCAAAAAAAGGTAGTTTTTACATTTTCCTTATTCGAATTTAGCGAAACAAGCTTTCAGGATAAAACTTAGTATTATTTTATTCAAAATTTTATAAAAAGTGCAGTTAATATCTAAACATGACAATCCGATCATAAATAAGGTCGGCCAAATATGAAAAGTAATTTTCACTTTTCTCCCAAACTGGAGAGATCTTTTGTAGATATTTTCAAGGATGTTGTGTAGAGATGTTTCCGTATAGAGCTGGGATGTAAGGGGGCTTGTGATTAAGCTTTAAAAGTTGGGCGCCTCTAACTGTCACCAAGAGTTTATTAATTTATTTTCTTTTTTTCCATTTACGCCTGAATCGCTTCGCTCTATGGGCTCTTGAAAAGTTCCAAGGAGATCCGATGTTTTCGAGGCAAATTTTGTTTAGCAATGAGGCCCATTACTGGCTCAATGGGTATGTAAACAAACAAAATTGCCGCATTTGGGAAAAAGAGCAACATGAAGAGATTCAAGAGCTGCCACTTCATCCAGAAGAAACAACGGTTTGGTGTGGTTTGTGGACCGGTGGAATCATCGGTCCATATTTCTTTAAAAACGATGCCGGTGCGAACATAACCGTCAATGGCGACAGTTATCGTGCCATGATAACCGACTATTTGAAGCCTGAAATTGAAGCTCGCGATCTCGGCGACATTTGGTTTCTGCTATCCCCGGGGGTTCCAATTGTCACTGCAGGAATGGCAAATGCTTTGACGCGATTCACTCGGGGAAAATAGGGGCACCAGACGCTAGGGTTCCTAGAGCCTAAATCTGGAAGAAAAGGTCTGCGATAAACATTGCGGGTCCTCTATGAGGCCCGACCACGACCCACAGAGATCCTATCCTCTCTGTGACCGGTTATTGGTGAGGTCCCCTTCGGGGGTACACGTGGTGGTTGTGGTTTAAGATCGATTTATGTAGATGTGGTGCACGGTCGATCAAGTGTGCTGTTGCACTCTCAACAGACGGAGTTTGGATAGTCTCCAAACCCCTAAGCAAGAGGTTATAATGTGGATCTAGGCTTGCCTTGGAAAGGCTTGCCATATTATATAAATTGCTACTCATTGTGACTGTATCACACACAAAAAGCGATTGGTGGCAATCGTAAAGTGTTGTTATACTACACAATGGGGGCGCTAGTCTACGCCTAAGTTTCACTCGGTGGTAAGACCACCGTGAGGTTAGGCCGAGTAGGCAGGTACTCACGTTAATCTTGTTCCACAATTTGGTTTCAGCAAGACGGCGCCACTTCCACACATCGCATCAATCATTGTATTTATTGAGAGAACATTTCGGTTTGCACATAATATTTACGTTTTGGGCCGGACAAACCCGCTTCGATTCAGGCCTTGGGGGAAAACATAACGCGTCTCATTCGCTAGTTACCAGTCGAAATGCTCGAACGAGTCATCGACATCTGCATCTGCGACATAGCAACGGCCAACATTTGATAGACATAATGTTCAAAAAAATAAATGCCAAAAAATGTTCTTTCAAATGATAATAAACATTCTTCATTAAATTCGAATTTTCTGTGTGCTTTTTTTTTTAAAGTAGGGAACCTCAAAATGGATCACCCCTTATTATCAAAGAAGTGAAAAACAACAAATTTATAAATATGGTACCAAAAAAATATAAAAATATCCAGAGAAAAACCGAGTTTTGAAATTTTGTTCGTCCTCATTGTTTTATAGTCGCCGAATATACGGAATAACTTTTTATCGACGAATTCGTCGTACTGTGCGAAGTTCTTCGTTTGTCCAATAATATTTAGCAGTTTAATGCTTAATGTTTTAAATGTTTTTAAACAAGTTGATTTCTTTCCATTTTTCTTGCGTGCACATTTTCAAAGGCTTTTTAATGATTCAACTGAAAAGCACCTTGTTCACCTTTGTCACTAAATAGTTTAAGAGTGTTAAAACGTTGATGTCAAATATGTACATGCATTCGTATTAATTTAACTTCTCGCACCAGCAGTTGAAAGGAAATTTGTTTAATATAAGTTCGTGTTTACGATTAAATGTAATTTCAAGAAATGTCCCAATTTATACCAGAATTGCATTAAATTATTGAATTGCACGAGCCATCATATCAAACAAGAAATAATTACATTTCAACTTTAAACCACACAAGAATACATCGAAAATGCACATCAACAACAAAATAAGAATAACATTTTTTTCACAAATTGAAATCTTAATAGACTTCTTTCTGACAGAAGAAATGTACAGAAAAATAACTGAATCAACAAAATTATTAAAAAAAAAAATTTACTTTAAGCCAGAAATATGAGTACATAAACAAAAAGGCGAAAATGAACGTAAATTAGAAAGAATGTTTGTTTTCGAAATGATGATGGTTTTTTTCTTCTTACAAATGGATGAAAAAGGCAGAATAAATAATAGAAAAATTTCAGAGGGAAGAAATTTTGAAGCTAATATTCCTATTAAAGCTGTATCAACTGTAGGTAAAAGAATAATTCATAAAAAAAACTAAACCGGAAACGGAAGTGATAAGTTGAAAACTGTGAGCATTACGAATACAACATGCTAGAATAATTGCAAATAAAAAACTAATTGCTCATTTAAAATTCGGACGCATTTGCTAAAAACCACTAAAAGAACTGTTCGTTAAACGTTAGAAAAAGCTAAAGTTTTTAAATGTTTTTATTTCAAATCAAGGCGAATTCATTTTACTAGATGGCAGCGAACAAGGCGAATTTATATCAGGTGGTGTTGCTAGCTCAGCTGAATTTTGTTTGTTTACGTTTTTTTTTGAGGCAAGTTTTGTCGAAATTTGTTTATTTAGAAACAGTATTGAAAACAAAAACAAAATTGAACTAAAAAAAAATTATTTAAAAAATTTAGAAAATGAATGTACATATGTATGTTGATTTTTTATTTTAAATTTTTAAAACACACAACACAAATTTTCACAACATTTTAACAATTTAAATGAGCTACGGTGGGTTCAGATTTTTTTATACTTTTATTTTAATTGATTTTTATTTTTTAGTTCTATTTTTTTCTTCGTTTTTTTCTTTTAGTAAAAATAAACAAAACACATTAGGTTTGTTCTTTAATTAAAAATAGTTAACAAATTTATTTCTTGTTGTTTACTAGTCATGCAGTCAACAGCTCTAGAAACATTGTAGGTCGTTTTAACATATTTCAGAGATCTTTACACATAAGCTTAATAAGCCCTTAAATTACCTTATTGTGTAAAAAAATAATTCAATTCAATTTTTTTCATAAATGTTGGAAGTTTCTTCTTCGAAAGTAAGCGAACACAGCAATATTTTTACATTTTGCTTTGATCAAGGTATATTTATCTTACTAGGTAGTGTCGTCCGCCCAGCTGATTTAGTAGTTCGACATTTCAAAAGTTGTATGTGTTCACAAATTTTATGGTGTAGAAGTGAGAAAGCAATAAAACACATACACGCCTTCTCAATGTTCTTATATGTTTTTTGACATTTCGAACTACAAAGCAACAACAAAATTCCATGTTGTTCTTGTATTGTTGTAGTTGTTGTTGTTGTGCAATCACCTGTTTAAATTCGCCTTGCCTTGGCTTTGATATTAATTAAGGCGAATTAATTTATTTTGACAGAGGCAGCCGAATAAACAAAAACAAAATACATGTTGTTTATTATTGTTGTATTTGTTGTCGTTTCGCTTTCACCCAAGGCATATTAATCAGGTAGCCTCACTACTGAGGGGAAATATTACGGAAATATTACGAAAATAATAAATTTTTTTTATATGTATTTTGACAGTTAAACTTACAATTTTTCCCCTTAAATGGAAGTTGAACTATCAAACTCCATATAAAAAAAAAATTTTAAAATGTTCTCCTTAATATTTCCCCTTCGTAGTAAGGTTAGCTTATGAATGTGCCTTGCTTTCACCTGTTAAATGGATTCGCCTTGGCAGCGAAGTTAATTATTTTTTGCTTTACTTTTTTGTGCATGGCAGCTGTGAAAAATTCGTTTATATTTTTTAATTTTTTAAAAAGCTAAAGCTTTTAAAAAATATTTCAAGATTCAAAAAAATTAACAAATACTACCAGAAAAGGTAAGGAAGAGGTGTTTTTTTAGTTGTTGGATGTAATATTTTAATTAGTGCTTTTGGCGTCTACCGTACATTTAATCAACAATAAAATGCATGTGGTTAAGTAAGTAAGTGAGTAAGAAACCTTTTTGCCGGCCATAAAATGTATTTGGTTTCTAAGTTGTTTTAAATATTTTTACATTTATTTTTATTTGTTAATTTCCAAAAATATTCATTTTTAAGCTTATATGTTGAAGAGAAGGAAATTAATAAAAGTAATTTTTGTAATTTATTGCTTTATAGTATTTAATTTATCTGAAAATAACACAGCACAACAAAATAAAAAAAATTTCATGTGCTCTTAAAACCACTATATAATTTTGATGTATCATGACTACCTTTGTACAAAAATGGTAAAATTTTTAAATTCTATGGATAGATTTTTTTTAAAAATTTTTTTTTTTTAAATTGCAATTTTTTTGAGACGTTTCTTCAAATAATTAATGATAACTCAAAAACTACTAGTCCGATATTATTAAAATAAATTCAGAAAAAGATTTAAGATTTGCATAGCCTTTAATTCGTCTATATATCGCGTTTCAATCGGATCAATAGTATCGGAGTTATAATAAAAAACTTAAGAAAAAAATATATTTTTTACGTAAAAATGGCAAAAATTTTCGTTTTAAAAAAATCATAAAAAATCGAAAACGGCAAAAAACTTCCAGATTCATTTTTTTATCGCATAGCGACATATAATAGCAACAAAATGAGATATCGACCATAAAAATCGATTGATTTTTTTCGAATTTATTCACAATTTAGTGAATTCGCTCATTTTCACAAAATTTTAGTTTTTTGCTTGATATACGCATTATAGCGGGTTTTCAAATGTGTGAAAAACATAAATTTTCCAATTTCAAGGGGTGCATGTCGGATTAATGTTAGATTTGATGAGAAACTTCCACCCACAAAATTTTAGTCGAATTCGACAACGTTAACACGTAGCGCATAGGCCCCAAATCTGAAAAAAAGCGTTTAAATCGAAAATAATTGACAAATTTTCAGTTTTTGCAAAATTAACGCTATTTATTTCCCCTTTTGCAAAAAAGTGGATCCTGGTCCTTAGGGCAAACACAATGAGATTTACAATAAGCTACATGTCTTTAAGTTTTCGAGTTATTACAATTTTCACTGGCCATTATATGTCCTTGAGAACTTGCCGAAGCCTATGCTATGGAGAGAAACAACGAATCATGAATCTGATTGCTATTTTTGTTTAACTACAAAAACCGGCTTTGGAAAATATTTGCGATGGTCTTACCCTACGAGGTCTGCTGATGGGTTTCAACTTGCAGTTCTACATTCACAGGAAATTATGGATGCACAAGATCAGGGACCAAGCTGTAGTCAAGTGCTTTCATCTTCACAAGGACACTCAACCTCAAGCATGTGTTCTCAATCAGGAAGTTCAGATCCAGAACTACCTATATCTAAAAATGACGAGTTCATCCCACACAAAAATATCTCACCGAGACCATGGAATCAAGACCAGCTAAATGATGTAATAAGAGAACTTGGATTGTCAAAAGCATCTTCGGAATTACTTGCATCCCGGATGAAGGAATCAAATCTCATAACGGAGGAAACTAAAGTTTCGTATTACCGTACCCGAGAAAAAGGCTTACTTCACTATTTTGCAGAAGAGGACGATTTTGTCTGCTGCACGGATATTCCTGGTTTGATGACTGCCATGGGCTTACATAGATATGATTCAAGCGAATGGCGTTTATTTATTGACTCATCAAAACGCAGCTTGAAGTGTGTCCTTTTGCACAATGGAAATAAATTTCACTCCTTGCCAATCGCACATTCAACCAAGGTAAAAGAAGAATACTCTGTAATTGCATTGGTCATGAAGAAGATAAAGTATAATGAACATAACTGGGTAATTTGTGTTGATATTAAGATGGTAAATTTCCTATTAGGTCAACAAAGTGGCTATACCAAATACCCTTGTTTTTTATGTTTATGGGACAGCAGAGCTAAGTCAGAACACTGGAAGAGAAAACAATGGCCTTATAGGGAAACACTGGACCCAGGTATGAGGAATGTTATAAATGTACCTCTGGTGCCCCGAGATCGCATCCTATTACCCCCTCTTCACATTAAACTTGGTCTGATGAAACAATTTGTTAAAGCACTTAACAAAGATGGTGAATGTTTCCAGTATATTTCAAGGAAGTTTAAAAGTTTGAGTATGGAAAAGCTGAGAGCAGGAATATTTGACGGCCCACAAATTCGCAAATTGGTCAAAGATACCGATTTTCTCAGTTCAATGTCAGAAATTGAGAAAAATGCATGGGATTCGTTTGTATGGGTTATTCAACATTTCTTAGGAAATAACAAGGATGATGATTATGTTGCGCACGTTGAAGAGATGTTAACTCACTTCCAGAATCTTGGATGCAACATGAGCATCAAGTTACATTACCTTCACAGTCACTTAGATCGTTTTCCTGAAAATCTAGGAGACTTAAGTGAGGAACAGGGCGAACGATTTCACCAAGATATTCGGACAATGGAGGAAAGATACCAGGGTCGCTGGGATGCACACATGATGGCAGATTTTTGCTGGAGTATTCAGAGCAACACTTCGTTATTCAATAATAGAAAATGTCATAAAAGAAAATTCCAAAGTTTGTAGTTTATAATATTTATTTATTTATTTCCTTATTTTATATGTTGTAATAAATTTAAATAATAAAATATAAAATAAAAGAAAATACATGAATAAAACAATGAAATGCATTTTCGATCTATTCCATCGATTTGACTTAGTTACATTTTTTTGTCAATTGCCTTCGGCAAGTAACTTGAAAACTGTTTAACCGATTTAAAAGATATGTAGCTTATTGTAAATCTCATTGTGTTTGCCCTAAGGACCAGGATCCACTTTTTTGCAAAAGGGGAAATAAATAGCGTTAATTTTGCAAAAACTGAAAATTTGTCAATTATTTTCGATTTAAACGCTTTTTTTCAGATTTGGGGCCTATGCGCTACGTGTTAACGTTGTCGAATTCGACTAAAATTTTGTGGGTGGAAGTTTCTCATCAAATCTAACATTAATCCGACATGCACCCCTTGAAATTGGAAAATTTATGTTTTTCACACATTTGAAAACCCGCTATAATGCGTATATCAAGCAAAAAACTAAAATTTTGTGAAAATGAGCGAATTCACTAAATTGTGAATAAATTCGAAAAAAATCAATCGATTTTTATGGTCGATATCTCATTTTGTTGCTATTATATGTCGCTATGCGATAAAAAAATGAATCTGGAAGTTTTTTGCCGTTTTCGATTTTTTTAAAACGAAAATTTTTGCCATTTTTACGTAAAAAATATATTTTTTTCTTAAGTTTTTTATTATAACTCCGATACTATTGATCCGATTGAAACGCGATATATAGACGAATTAAAGGCTATGCAAATCTTAATTTTTCTGAATTTATTTTAATAATATCGGACTAGTAGTTTTTGAGTTATCATTAATTATTTGAAGAAACGTCTCAAAAAAATTGCAATTTTAAAAAAAAATTTTTTAAAAAAAAATCTATCCATAGAATTTAAAAATTTTACCATTTTTGTACTAAGGTAGCCATGATACATCAAATGTATATAGTAGTTACTCGAGCATATTTTTGCTGTTGCCCTGTGTAATTAATTAATTCATAACTAGCCACTTCGCCAGCGTCCTTATTTTACTTTGTAAGTAATTCACTTTGAGACTCTTATTTTTATAGTGCTTCAGATATTGTTTATGTAATTACTTTATATAAAGATACCCATTCCTGAGTAATTACTCAGAAGCATAGGTTTTTATATAAAAATTTTTTGGTAATGAGATATTTTACGGGAAAAATATATCCTATATTTTAACCACGATACTAAGGTACCTTTCCGTAAAATTTTATTATAATTCATCAAGTAGTTTTTACGTGATGCGAACACAAACAGACAGACATACATGTGTATAGATAATAATTTATTTATATTAGTAACAATAAATTTTGTTTAAAATAAGAACAATTAATTTATTTAGAACAAAATAGAAACCAAAAATATTTTATGACCGACGAAAGGGTTTTTTGACAAAAATGTGAACAAAAAAATATATTTTTTTTAATTTCGAACGAAATTCTTTATCATACAAATTTTAAATAAAATTTTTTTAAAAATTATTATAAGTAGCCTTTCGCAGAAAAAAATAATCAATCTGTATTCGTTTAGCCACAAAAAATATATTGCAAACATCTAAAAATCGTATAAAGTCAAGAAAAACGTATGCGATAACTTAACTTTTCTGATTTTAACAGTGTCCCAAAACGACAAATTTCAAGCAAAAGCCTTAAAAATTTACTATACGATGCAGAATTTTTTGTTGTCTGTCAAGCTGCGTACTTAAATGTTTACATTTCTTAAGTATAATTTTTGGCCTAATGTCCAGCTAGATTGGCAAAATACTCCAAATGCTGTTTTTTTGAACAGCGAGTTTGTTAAAATAAGTTTTGGTTGGCTATTGTTTGTGGGTGTGCAAGTTTGTGCGAACATTTCAAGAGGCTGGCTTGCTATTGGGCAATATTCATGGTCCCCCGCATCATACGGTGTGCAGCTGTTGTTGCGAAAGTATGAAACTCAATTCATGAACTGCCTATCGATCTCAACAACTCGGCACTTCAACCACCAAGCATGATGCTTATTGTCACAAGGACCTCGGACTATTTGTGTTCAAGGTAAAATTGACTTAGGAGATTAGTATTGCAGACAAAGGTTTTGCCCAAAAGTCATCTTTTATAATCACAAGTAGACTTCTGCATTTTGGTTTATTTTAGAGATCGCTCATTTTAGTTCAACGTAAAAAAGTTCAATATTTTAGTTCAATCGCTCTTTTTTCTTTTGAGCTATGATTTGTATTCTGACCTACTTTTTATTAGTTTTATTATAATTTCATTATTAATCATTTTCAAAAATAATAAATTCTTAAAATGGTTATTAAATTGTATGGCAGTTCTATATTGTTGTTAAAAAGAGTAAACGTCAATACACGCACATATAGCATAGGTTAAAAATTGAACTAGGTAGACATAAAAATTTGAACTATTTCATTTAGTTCAATTAATAGAATAGTTCAATTGAAGTAGTTCGTTCGTGAACTACCCAAGTCTAATCACAAGCATTTTTATCGCGGCGGATATGTCAACAAAGAACATTGCCGCATTCGGCGATCGGAATATCCACACGTCATTGTCGAGAAGAAAATGCACCTAAAGAGAGTTATAGTTTGGCATGGGTTTTGGATTGATCTCTGTTTTCAGCAGAATAGAATAGATATTTTGCGCACAAATCGTGTTCTGTCATCTCGGGTATATTAATTGCCATGATTCACTATCATACTCAGTCGTATGATTTATATATAAGCTAAAACTGAATTTGCCCGTAAACCTATATAAGCTGTTAGATAGTTATTTAACCGAACGAAAATTTATTGTGAAAGAAGGAGATTTTTTAAGCTCACCCCAGTCAATCGAAGCCGGAGTTCCCCAAGGTAGTATATTGGGGCCCTTTTTATACATATTGTATACTTTAGACATGCCATTTAAGTATTTTTCTTGTAGGGTATCAATCAATCTTAAACATGATTTTCTTTAATTTAAAGGAAAGAATTTGCAGGTGCGAGGTACCCAACTATTAGACCTTATAGCACTACCCCTGGCAAGTAGATAGCGCCTAGCGTTAAAACTAAAGCTTAGATATTTCTTTGATATGCTCATCGGCCTAGCCCTTTACTGAGCTATTTCAAAAATATTTTAATTATGCCCCACTGTGCAGAAAAAAATAAATACGAGTATGTAATTTTCTACACGAGTTATCTATTTAATTTAAACTTAACTTGGCTTTAGAAGAGGTTTAGTAGAAATAAACTTCTGAATTCAAATCTCGTAGGCGTGTCTAAAAATAGCATAAACTTGGTATTATGAAAAAATTAAACAGATGTGTATATTCTATTTAAAAAAAAGTAGCCATCACAAACCATACTGCATATAAAAGGGGATTTTGATATCTCTGAACGTGACATAACGGGCACTTATTTCATCGGGTGTATTTATTTTGATCTAAACAAACCGCCTGAAATTTGTAATGACAAAGATAAAACTGTATTGAAGAAAACACTCCTTGACGCTTTTTCCGGTTGAAAAGAAAATATGCTGCAATTTAAGCAATACTTCGTCTGTCTGGATTTTAAAAGAACCCTTTTTTAAAGCACAAACTAACATATTCAGCTAGAAAATGAATGAAAAACTTAACAATGCTCTAAAAATAAAAATGAAGAGTAATGTGTGCCGTAAAACAAAACAACAACAACAACAACACCAGTAAACACGACAAGTAAGAAAATTACAAACAACTACAAGAAACTTCATTAGAAAAGCAAAGTTTCTGCAAAATTTAATGGAAAATTGTTGTCAAATTCTATTTGTAAGATTTTTTTTTTGTTCATGTCTTTGACGAAACTCTTCATCCTTGTTTTTAAGTGTTTAGGGTGAATGTGCAAAGGGCTGCGACTAATCATGCATGCAACTTCAATTATTTTGTTTCGTGTACATTTATTATGCCCATGTAAAGGAAGGTCGTGCAAAATTGTGTATTGCGTGTATTATAAAGTAATTTGATATCTGAAGAGCGCCAACACTTATTGTATTCTAATGGAATCATGTCTACATCCCTATAGGTGCAATTGTATGAGGTAAGAATTCTTGGCAATTCCCTACGCCATCATGCATTGTCCGGGTGTAAAACAAGTGTTTTATAATTATTTCGACCATTAAGTGGTCGTCATAATCGATCTACACACAAATTAATTATTCCTTTCATCTAACCATGTGCGTAGATTTCAGAGAAAAAGTAATTGTTATTATAAGTGCCAGAGTCTTAAATTGACAGTAATTGCGATTACTGTTGATTGTAAGAATATAGATCTAAAAGCGTATAAAAAAGCTCGCTTAGAAACTGAGGCGTTACATTTTTCGTACGAGAATCTTCGGCTGATTTTTTACAGTAAAGACGCTGATTTTAGGTATATAAGGAACAGCGGCTTAAGTTCCGTTTTAAACTCTTGTTCGTGCTTCAGTGATTTTAGTTAGTTGCCACCCTTACACATTACTGAGTTTTGCGCTACACTTGACATTTAATTTTAGATTAAATGACTGCTAGCTGTCAGCTAACATCAACTTAAATTTATATCTGCCTCTAGTTCTCATTTTAGTCCCAGCTAGTATTATGACGTTCACATTCGTTTTAACCTCTTCTAGGAATAGCCCACAGCGCACATATTTCTTGTTTTATATATCGGTCAGATGATATTTAAAGTTGCCGTTTCATGTAGTCGGAGACTTCTCAAATATTTTTCTTTTCCTGCTTACGGGCGTATGATACCAGCTTGCCTACAAGCTGGCTGTGTCTGACCACTTTTTAAGGTTTATAGAATCTAACTTTTGCAAGAATAGCTCTAACCATACTATTACTCAGTAAAATTCTAGAATTAGCTCTCAGAAATCCAAAGCAGATCTGCCTCTTTCCCTCTGTAGTTCAGAATTTTAACTATTTTCAAATATATCAACTTCCAGAGTCTTTGTAGGATCTAACGTCTCTGCAACTTATTAAGACGTTAGTTAATAAATTCCGATAACCTTCTAACCTTTTAAACCTACAATAGAACAAATAAACATAACTTTAACCTAGAGGTTGACTGGTAGACGTGATACACTTCCTAACTACCAAGTATCCACTTATAAGCTATTGACCCTGAAGCCTTTGGGGGTATAATCTTCAAACGGTGATTGGGATAGTTATTAAAATAGTTTATTAATTCACTAAAGATATCTTAATTAAGATTCACAGCTGACGATCAGAGTTGTGTTCGATTGAAGCTGCGGACGGTCGGCGCTCTATGATAAATGGGACTTGTGGATAAGCTCTCAAAGTTGAGCACCTCGAGCACACATTTTTTTGTAAATTCCATAAAAAATTTATTTATATAAGTTAACGAAGGACTTCGTTTAAAAAAATTCATTTGCCACGCTAACAAGTTTACCAACCTTGAAAATTCTCCATACGATGCTGAATTTTTGTTATCTATCGAGCTGCGTGCTTAAATTTATACATTTCTTAAAATTAATTTTTGGACACTGTTAAAATTGTAAAGTTGAGTAAATTGTTATTGCCTTTTACGATTTTTTTTCTATGAAAGGCTATATTAGCAGTTACTTATAATAATTTTTAGAAAAATTTTATTTTAAATTTTTATGATAAAAAATTTCTTTCGAAATTAAAAAATTATTTTTTTTTATTTTTTTTTGTCAAAAAAAAAAAGTAAAATGCTTTTGAGAGTGAGGGCCATCGCGATCCCCAAAATGTTCTATATCACCATTTGCGATCTCTATTTTTACACTGTAGAAAAAAAAGTTGCGCATTTTTGCGCAATTTTACCTTTTTTCTGGTTTTGCTCATCTCGCAATGGTTGATATAAGTAAGAAACATTTTTTTCGGTCGTAAAATGTTTTTGGTTTCTAATGAATTAATTGTTATTATTTTAAATAAAATTTATTGTTACTAATATAAATTATTTTTTATCTACATATAAAAAAACTCTGATTTTCTGCTTTTCTGTCTGTTTGTGTTCGCATCACGTTAAAACTAATTGATGAATTATAATAAAATTTTATGTAGAGGTACCTTGGTATAGTGGTTAAAATATAGGGCATTAAAAATATCTCATTACCAAGAAAGCGAACGAAAAAGTAGTGAAAGTACGCAATTTTACCGATTCAATGATACTGCAAACTTGGCAGCGTGTAATTTAAAACACTATTTGTAATACTCTACAATAATTTTGGAATTTTATATCTTCTGAGTATTTACCCAGGGATGGGTACCTTTATGTAAAGTTATTACATAAACCATATCATACTTTCAAAGCAAAATAAGGACGAAGTGGCGGCCACAGCTGGTTCTTAATAAAATTATTATTCTCGGCTTAATACCATAAAAATTTTATTTAATACCATAAAAATTTTATTTTTATGGTATTTAAGGCCAGTACGCAGTTCACCTGAATTTCAGTTTCCCATAAGAAGTATGTGTAAAAAAAAAAACTTCAAATTCAGGTTTGATAATTTTCAGGCAACTTTCCATTTGGCAGTACGCAGCTGAAAATAAAACTAAACGGAATTTTCGACAATTACAGGGATGTTTTAACAAAAAGTGTAGACTTTTTTTCTTCAGCTGAAACAAAAATTAATGTTTAGGCAAATGTTTGGTAACGGAATTTAAGACATTTCACGTTTTTTATACTTTTAAAATATTTTTAGTTAATTTTTGTGTTGATATAATGTTATTGTGTGCAATACACAATAAAATTTTATAAATACGACTACATGATTTTTATTTCTACAAACGACCACATAATGAATTTTACTTTTGTAGAAATAAAGGCAAAAAAATCAAAACTGAAATTCCGTAGAGCTGCGTACTGGGGTTAAGGCGTATGTTATCCATTTCTTTTCATAATTATATTATTTTTGTAAATAATATTTTATGTCTGACCACCAAAGGGGGAGGAGCGAAAAATGGCATTTTAGAATCTTCATGGTCCAAGTTTAGGTTTTTGAACATTCGCTGACAATAAAAGTTCAAAAAAATTTAATTTTTCAGAATTAGGATTAGTTCTTCTAAGGGGAACTTTAAATACAACCTATAGCCAATGCGAATAAGACAATAGTTGGAATAAGAAAATAAATTGTAACCGTTCTTCCTCCAGCCCTATCCAGACATGATTTATTGTAAAATTCCGAACCACCAATTGAAAGAAGTAAAGGGATTTTTAAAGCTGCATCCCTTGGCTACATACTTCAAAAACAAATTGACAGCCAAATGGTTAACAAAGGCAGGGTGGTCACTGTTATAAAAAAGCCCAATGTTTTGGAACATTTTTTTCGTTTTAGGAATTTAGGTGTTACAATGTAAAGTATTACACTTTTTAATGCCATTTGTTTAAAAGCTTCTTACTTAAATTAAATTTTTAATTTTTTTTAAGGATACCGCAGTCCATTCAGATGTTGGGCAAGTTTAATTTCTGTACTTTATTTATTTTATTTCTAAAAAATCACTTTAATTTTTCAGTTTTAAGGGAAAATACTATATGTGAAAAATGTAGCGCTAAAAAAATATTTATTTAAGCTATAGAAGATTCACAAACCTTGTCTATTAATGGCTTTTTTGTAATTTTATAAACACACTA
The DNA here is from genome assembly GCA_949628195.1 of Phasia obesa. Lineage (NCBI taxonomy): Eukaryota > Metazoa > Arthropoda > Insecta > Diptera > Tachinidae > Phasia > Phasia obesa. The sequence continues at coordinate 48,552,409 of OX451216.1, forward strand.
GCTGTGCCCGCCACGATGTGGGCATCTGTATAAAATTTTAAAATTTATAAAAAATTCTAAAATTCTAAAAATTATTGTAAAGCTTTGTTAGAGCTGTTTAAAATATTTTAATAACAATTTAATTCCACAAAGTAAAAATACAAATCAAATACAAATTTTATTCAGTTGGCGCCATCTGTTGCGAAATTTTGTTTAAAATATCCAACTTTCAAAAATAAAAGGTGCGTAACCGTGTTTAATATATCTCACTGTATTTTTTAAATATCTCACTTTCAAAAATAAAAGGTTCGCAACCGTTTAAAATATTCCAGTTTGAAACCGAAAATTTTAGTACCTTTAAAACGGAAATGGCGCACTTTCACTTTTTTCTCCACTTTCTCTTGGAAATAAGATATTTTTGAGGAAAAAAGTATCCTATATTGGAATCAGGATGCTAAGGTACCGCCTCACAAAATTTTATTAAAATCCATGCAGTAGTTTTTAATTGATGCGAACGCAAAAGAAAAGCAGACAGACAGACGGAGTTACTATTTTATTATATGTATAGATGTATAGATTAGCCCAATTCACAATCTTGTGTAAATGTTCTGAAATTGTAGCATTTGCTAAATGAGGTAGTTTATTGTTACTATACACTAACAAAATATAAAGAAATGCACATGCCACACTTTTCAAAATATACACTTTTGAAAATATTACAACACTGATATCTATTATTACTGCTGTCAAAGTTTAGTCTAATCGAATATTTAGTCTATTATTATCGAATATTTAAGCTGTCTCTATTAGGAGGGCAGTTTGAAAATTCCCTGACTTTGTGTTAAAGGCACTGCAACTTCCAATGCAATATTGCACACTGGGGCAGACACAAAATATTTTGGAAATAATTCAACCATTTGTAAAGGCCTAGGCTGATTGAAAAACAAGATTGATAGCTCTTTTTAGGCTAAAATATACAAAAATGCATACATTTTTGAATTATTGAATTGAAAATCGTCTAGTTTTTAAATCAGAAAATATAATCTTAAAATTTTTCCACAATATTTGAAATTTAAGGGCCAAATTCATAAAAAATATTTTCGTTTTATAAAAGGTTTATGAAACAAATTTTCATACAAAATTTGTTCAATAAACGTTTCATAAACCAAAAATATTTTTTATGAATATGGCCCTTAATCGCTAACTATTAGAAAAAATTAAAAAAAAAAATTGCTCAATATTTTAAAAAAACTTTACTAGGATACAAAAAAATCAAAAATGTTTATTTTAAAATGCTTATAACTCGCTCATTTTAAAACACAATTTAAAGATTAACGCTTCCCCTTGTAGGTATTAACTAGACCTTTACCATATATAATTTTAATAGAGCCAACCAGACATTGAAGAAATGTCAAGCTTTAAAAGAATTTGCAGTTGCGAGGTACCAATTTTGAGGTCATATAGCGCCACCCCTGGCAATTGGAAGGTGCCCAGCTTTAAAATTTAAGCTCAAATACTACTCTGTCTGCTATGCTCATGTAAAATTTTGGATCAATCAACTTAGCCCTTTATAAATGTCTGAGTTATTTCAATAATATTTGGATTCTGCCTCACTGTGCATTGTATCCGTTAACTGCATTTTTTGCCATTTGATATGGCTTAAGATTCCGAATCGGCCTATTATGTGTTTATATACACTCTGTGCATTTTTTATCAGCTTCACACATAATGTGTCACGAATTTGGTTAACAATTAATCTAACATCCTGGTTTAGTGGGATGATCATCTTGGCATTGCGATTTTAGGTTTGTGGGTAATTTTTTGTGGGGTCGAGTTAAATCACTCGTCTACATGCAAAAACCAGCATAAACTACCTAACTATCAACGGTGAGCGCTACAGTACCATGATTTTAAAATTTTATGGCCTGAAATGGAAGATATGAACTTACATAATCTTTGGTTTCAAAAGGATAGCGCGCCATGTCATGTTATGACTTGTATGACCAATCTATTCCTGAGTTAAAACCAAGTTAAAACCGTCAACAAAGTTTTAGAACATTTTACTGTCAGCTGCAAAGCCAGCCACGAAAATCACATGAATGATATCATGTTCCATAAATAATGGTAATATGTTTTAATCCTAATTATTTTGAATAACATGGGTTTATTTAGAACTTAAAAAGGAAATTAAAAAACAAAAAATAATTTATGACAAATGCATATTTAGAAACTGGTGATTCTAATATAAGTTCTATGCCATTTTTACTGATCACCGGCCTAACAACTACTCTTCTAAATTATTGTAAGTCTGAGTTTGTATATGTATTTGTATACAAAAAAGGACTCTGAAATGTACTTCTTCGTGTTTGCGAAAGAAACATGTTTCTAATCATCATTGAGAAAATCATTGTGAAAATGAAAAACGTAAGAACAACTGCAACAGCAACAGCAAACAAAGTGACAAAAACTAACAAATATAAACAAACAAAAACATCAAAGAAAGGAAAATTGCTATATTTTGTGCATGAATTGCACTATTCCGTTGAACCCGTATGGCATAAAAATTTCAGTTAACGACAGCAATGACAGCAAAATTTCAAATAAACAGAAATCATCAAACATCTTTATAGCACTCGTACTTGTGTTTTATTGTTTAAGTGCTCGCAAACATTCATGGCCTGAACTTAATGAGCTCGTAAATTGTTTGCCAACAAGTTTTCTGTAGCAGAAAATATAATTGAAAATAATAGAAGAACTGGATGGATAGTTTTTCAAGAAAATTCATTAGTTTTTGACTTAGGGGATAGTGATGTTTTGTTTCTAATTTAAATACAAAAACTTTGGTTAAATTTGAAGAAATACACTTCAATATTTCGGGCTAAAACAAAACAAACAAAAATTAAATACAAATAGAAATTCCTGAGATTAATGCTGGTTCCCTGCGGGGAATTTGATGATAATTGTTCTAATTCTACTCATTCCATTACTTGTCTAATTAAAAGTGGTACAAAAAGTTGTGAATCATGACAGTGAGCAGAGGACATACACATCACCTAATTGATTTAAGGCCCATTAATAACTTGCAAATAACTAAAGTTAGGATTTTGTTGAAGCGATAAGTAGTTTTCCATTAATATAACCAGGATAATGCTCATTACTATAACTTGTACTTAAAGTACGTGATAGTTAAAGGTAATTTTTAGCTTAAATATAATAGCGAGAAACTATTTATCGCTCCAACAATATCCTAACTTAAGCTATTGGCAAGTTATAATAGTGGGCCTAAAAGTGTCAAAATAGAGAACTTACTTAGTCCTAGTATTATATTTATTGGCACTCGTATTAATGCCGCTCATCTTCTCTTGTTATACTTTTTATAAGGTTTTTTTGCTGCTTTTTTTCATAACGTTTCTTAGTTTCTCACACTTGTCACGTGGCAAATTATGAGTTACTTTTGATAAAAGGATAATAGAAAATAATAAAAGTTTTCCAGCAATTATTTCTTAAGCAAAAGTCAAATGCTACAGGAGGGGGTTTTTTATTATTATTTTTTATTTAGCAAAGAAATACTATATTTGGAGGTACCCTAGTATCCTGATTCAAATACAGGATACTTTTTCCGCAAAAAGATCTTATTTCGAAAAGAAAGTGGAGAAAAAGCAGTGAAAGTACATACCCACAAATAATAATCATATCGCACTTGATCAACAAGAAGGTATTAACTCAAAATTTTTAAATTTTCAGTAGAGGTAAAAAACTGTTTGTGATTATATTTTAAAATAAGTTAAAAATCCGAACATATTATAGTAAACAAATTCCATATAATAATATATTTACACTGTTTTTCTTAAACATTTTTTTGCAATTATTGCCAAATAAAAATAATGCCTTTTTGTTGATACAAAGGTACTCAAGACACTATCACGATAATGGTCTCAGAATACTAAATCAGAATATGTTGAAATTTTTACAGTAGATGGATATTGATGTTGTTGGTTGATTTCTTGCAACAAGTAAAAATTTAAAAATTTTGAGTTAATACCCTCTTGTTGATCAAGTGCGATATGTGTAGTACCGTTAGCTAAAAGGCAGTTGCAATACAAAGTTAAAGTTTTTTTTAACAAAGACAAACTGTAGAAGTGAATTATTTTATATATTAAAAGCTATCCCCGGTGCGCTTTGCTACACCCAACCACAAAAAACCCAATAAACACTTGGAAGAAAAGTATGGCCAACCTCTAACTCGAAAACGCACGCTATTCTCACATTAAAAATGTTATAGTTTATATGCCAAGTACGAAGCCTACTGTTCCCAACAAATCTGTTTTTGCTTGACTATACATATTAACACGATAATAATTTTTAACTTTTTATGGGAGGTACCACTATCCTAATCCTGTCTGTATTTTGCTAGACTATGCACATTAGTATGATGGTTACTTGTGCAAAGTTTCATGACTCTAGCTATTGTAGTTCTATAGGTACATGATAATAATTTTTCACTTAGTATGGAAGGTACCCCGTCCATAGTCGCAATCCAGTCAGTATTTTGCTACATTATGAACGTTACTCTGAGGGTTACTTTTGCAAAGTTTCAATGCTCCATCTATTGTAGCTCTCCAGGTACACGATAATAATTTTTCTCTTTGTTCATATATTGCTAGACTATGTGCATTAGCATAGGGGCTACTCGTGCTAAGCCTCAAGGCTTTATCTATTGCAGTTTACTAGGTACACGATAATAATTTCTCACTATGTATATGAGGTAACACACCCTCCATTCCAATTCAGTCTGTGTGTCTCTAAACAATGTATCTTCGTATAGGGGTTACTGATCCAAAATTCCCAGATGCTACCTATTGCAGTTCTATAGATGCAGGATAATAATTTTTTACTTTGTATAGGGGGTACCGTGATCACTGTCCCAATCCAGCCTATGTTTTTCTAGAGTCTTTGCATGGGTATAAGAGTTAGTTTTACCTACTTTTAAGACTATACCTATTATACTACTCTATGTAAACGATAATAGTTTTTCATTTTGCATAGGAGGTACCACGCAAACTGTCCCAATTCATTCTGTATTTTGGTAGATTATACGCATTTGCACAGGGGTTACTCATGCAAAGTTTCAAGGTGCTATCTATTGTAGTTCGCCAGGAACACGATAATAATTTTTCACTTTGTACTGTTCCAATTCAGTCTGTGTTTGGCTTGACAATGTACGTTTATATTGGGGATTCTGGTGCGAAATTTGCAAGGTGCTAGCTATTGTAGTTCTCTAAGTACACGATAATAATTTTTATCTTCGTATGGGAGGTACCACGCCCACTATTCCAATCAATTACTATATATAGACTACTATATATAGATTACTCTTACCAAGATAAGCGATGATAAATATTTACTTTGTATGGGAGGTACCACGCCCACTATTCCAATCCATTACTATATATAGATTACTATATATAGATTACTCTTACCAAGATAAGCGATGATAAATATTTACTTTGTATGGGAGGTGCCACGCCCACGTGGAATATCAAAAAAATAAGTACCCTGTTTTACCATCCGTAAATCCAATAACATACTGTGAAAATTTCAGAAAGATCGGTTCACTGGTGTAGGCAGCTATAGCTTTCCGACAAACAAACAAACATACAAACAAACACATTTTGTGCTTTATATATATAGATTGCCACAAGTATGTATTATAACATATAAAATTCAGCTGCCTCTACTAGCCCCAAAAAAGGGACGAAAATGAAGAGTGCTAAAAATATGGACTGTCAATATTACATGCATTGATAAAATGATCTGAATACCTTTTACATATTGCGTATAAGCTGTCATTAAAAACATGGAAGGTTACGGGAAAAGAAATGATGGACAAAGTGGATGAGAAAAAAAGAAGCATACAAGAAAAAATTAAGAATAAAATGGGCTGATAGTGGTGCACAGGTTTAAAACAGGCTATGGAACGTCAAATGATGAAAACAAGTTAAGGCGTTTTTAAACCGACTTCAAAAAAGAAGGAGGTTATCTATTCGTCTGAATGTTGCTTTTTTATGTATGTAACCGCCGAACTCAGCCATTTCTGAACCGATTTTAAATTTTTTCTCTTTATTTGAAAGGTTATGGTTTCAGGGTGGTCCCATTTAAAAAACAGTTCGTTATATTAAAAATTAAAGGGTGTCCCCATACAACATACGGCACCAAATTAAAACTTAAAAAAATTGCGTGTCGGTATAGCTCTCAACAGAAGAAATTTTAAAGGGTGCTCCAATAGTTCATTTAATTTGATGTATATGGCCATAGTTTTGAAAAGTTGTACACAGACCGCTGAAATTCACAAAGAACCTGTGCTGCTAAGTCCGCTATAACAAAAAGTATAAAAAATGATTTTGGAAATAAAAGGGTGTCCCAATAGTAAATGTAATTCTATGTATGTGGCTAAACTTTTGAACTGTTATAGACAGAAATTTACAAAGAACCTGTATTGCAAAGTCCGCTATAGCAATATACATTTGAATTTAGAAACTAAAGGGTGTCCCCATAAATTATTTAATTTGATCAATATGGCCCTATCTTTTGAGCCGTTAAACACAAACACTTGAAAATTAGGCAGAATATCCACTACTTTCTCTGGTATGATAACAAGTATAAATATTTGGAATTATAATGTAAAGGGTGTCCCAATAGTTCATGTAATTTGATATGTATGTTAAACTTCTTAACCGTTATAGACAAATAATTGAAATTTACAAAGAATCTTTATGGCCAAGTTTTCTATAACAACAGGTCTTTAATTTAAAATTGTAAATTAAAGGGTATCCGAATAGGTGATGTTATTTGATCTATGTGACCCTATCTTTGAAACTGAATGGCGTCCCCATAAAAGACGGATGCTGGTGAAAATAGCTTAAATTTGAACAGTAATAGGTAGATGCTTGACATTCACATAGTCTTTACTTTGTTCCGCTAATTTTGGCGTATCTATTATTTGGTTTAAATCTAATTCTTACAGATTACTTCTTACATTTTTAGTTTATAATTGGTGCCCTTCTATCTGTTTTGAAGTCGGTTTTTTTTTGCAAACATTTTTTAATTATAGAACTCTCTGGTCAAATAACAGGCGTGGATAAAATGGTAATTAAAAGCTTTTCAATTGTTTTAAGACCCTTTCATGTGGATTTCATATTGATGTTGCAAATTTTAAAATAATTTTAAAAGAAACTTTACTCTTATATATGTATAAAATTGTATCCTTGGTATTATAAGCCAGAAATAGTGCATCAAATTTTAATTCACGGTGTTGATTATATTAAGCATTTTACGGTTCCATTGGAATGTAATCGAGTCACAAAATTATAAGAAATGCCAGGTTGAAGCATTCGAAAAGAATAAGTAGGATTGTATCTAATAGGGACCTAATTGCTTATTTGATTCTACACTCAGCTGTAGAAATTTCAATGTACAAGATTTAAAGGTATATACACACATATATACTGATTCAATGAAATTATGATAATATTACATTTATATTTAATATTTATATTTAATATTTCTATTAAATTTATAAAGTAGAAAACCTTATTTTTTAAAAAGGTTAAGCCATTTATGCCAGTAAATAAGTATGGGTTTCTCCTTGCTCCCATTCGGAAACAATATTTTATTGACATATTGGAAATTTTTTTGTAAAATTTTTTTAATTTTTGAAAAAGGACATTTCGGATCCAGTTGTGTCCTTGCACCGAATTTATCTAAATTTCTAAAATTTTGATTTATATATTTTTTTTTATGTTTAGTATTTTTAATTTTCAGGATATACGGAAAGGGCACGAATCGTTACTCAGATTTTTAGCAACGTTGGACTTGACTATACTTTATCAGTTCAAATAAGTGTGCCAAATTTCATGTCTGTACGACACCTCCGTCTATTTTTGGTGAATCGTTATATGAAAGCAAAACACTGTGCTTTGTGGCCATACAATATCGTCTTATAATAATTAGCAATAGACAAAAAAAGGATCTAATGATGATGCCGGTAAGCAAACAAAAAGATTATTGTCTGCAAACTAAATAAAATAACAATTATGAGGCAAATCAATACCCGGACCATTAATAATTATAAAGTTATTAAAAGTTTTTAAAATAGATAGAATATAAAAAATGTTTATTTAAAAACTCTGCTCTGCTTCTAAACGGCTTCTGAAAGTATTTTCTGGTAAAAAGTATTATTTTTAACCAACTTCAAAAAAAGAAGGAGGTTATCAATTCGTCTGTGTGTTGCTTTTTAGGCTTCCGTACACAAAGTGTAAAAACGTAACCCTATTGTTTTCGCTACAATGTCTGTCCGTCTGTCCGTCTGTCAGCGCCTTTTATCTCTGGAACCGCAATAGGTAAAATCTTGAAATTTTCACAGATGATGTATAGCTGTTGCCGCTATAGCAACAAATACTAAAACTTATAGGGTGTTCCAATAGAGAGGTGTTATTCACGAATATGTGCATATTTCGTGAACTGTAGGTGGGATACACGTGAAATTTACAAAGAGTAATTAAAACTTAGTTCAGTATGTAAACAACCATCAAAAGATAAAAATAAAAATTAAATGGTGTTCCGATAGTGGTGTGATTTTCATGTATAAGGCCTAAGTTTTGATCCATATAGGTAGACTCTTGAAATTTTCACAGAAAGTGTATAGCTGTGGCCGCTATAGCAACAAAAATTAAAACTTATAGGGTGTTCCGATATAGAGGTGTTATTCACGAATAAGTGTTTACATCTTGAACTGCAGGAGGCATACACTAAAAATTTACAAACAGTAATTAAAACTTAGTCGCTTTATAAACAAGTCTAAAAAAATAAACCTAAAAATTAAAGGGTGTTCCGATAGTGGTGTGATTTGCATGTATAAGGCCTAAGTTTTGAATCATAATAGGTAGACTCTTGAAATTTTCACAGAAGGAGTATAACTGTGGCCACTATAGCAAGAAATACTAAAACTTATAGGGTGTTCCGAAAGTAACGTGTTATTTGCCTGTATATCTTTATTTCTTGAGCTATAGGAAGCAACCACTTAAAATTTGCAGTGATTTAAACTATGTTCGCGTTATAAGTAAGTATACATATTAAACCTAAAAATTAACGGGTGTTCCGTTAGTGACGTGATTTGTATGTGTATATGGCATAGGTTTTGAACGATAATAGGTAGACTCTTGAAGTTTTTACAGGATGAGTATTACTATGGCCACTATAACAAATAGTAAAAATTAAAGGGTGTGCCGACAGTGACGTAATTTACATGTAATTTACATTGACTAATTTTTTTAACCATAATAGATAGACTCTTGAAATTTTCACAAATGGTGTATTACTATGACCCCTATAAAAACAATAAAAATTTAAAGGGTTTCGTCGACAGTGACGTGTTTTACATGTATAACGACATATTTTTTGAACCGTAATAAGTAGACTTTTCCAGTTTGTATAGAAGATGTGATGACACGGCCGTTATGACAATTACTAAAAATTGAAGAGTGTTCTAACAGTGACATGTTTTTTTTAATAGTAATAGGTAGACTCTTCGTATATTCATAGAAAGAGAATTGCCATGGCCGCCATAGCAAATAACAAAATTAAAGGATGTTCCGACAGAGACATGATTTGTAAATAGCCTTATTTTTTTAACCGTAATAGATAGACTCTTTAAATGTTTACACTAGATGTTGTTCTTTGGCCGCTGTAACAATTACTAATATCTAAAGGGAGTTACATCAGTGACATGTTTTTCACGAATATTACCTTATTTTTTGAACCGCAATAGGTAGGCTCATGTATATTTCTCTAGATAGTGTATTACCATGGCCGCTATAACAAAAATTGCTAAAATTTAAAGGGTGTTCCAACAGTGATGCAATTATGACTTTAATTTTAAAATTAAAGGGTGACTCATAAGACATGAAAAAATTAACATCTTGAATTTTTAAAGTTGTACTAAACATAGTACGGAACCTTAAGTGTGTAAGTCTAATTCGCACTTGACTAAATTTTTTTTTGTTGTGCCTTCAGAACTCGGTCATTTCTGAACCGATTTTAAAAATTTTTGCGCTATTAGAAAGGTTATGGTTACAGTTTGAAATTTTAAAAATTAAAGGGTGTCCCATACAACATACATGTTTTTTACGTAAATTATGAACTTTATAGGTCATCAATTTAAAATTAAAAAAGTGTGTATCACTATAGCTCCAAATAACAAAAACTAATTAATAAATTAATTATTTAGGCTTAAGTTCTTAATTATAAAGAGATAAAGAAAAAATTAAAAATAAATAAAAAAATAATAAAAATAATTAATTTATAAATTCAAAAATAGTTCAAATAAAAATGCATATAATTTCACAGAGCGGGCACGGCTTTGACATTGTTAACTTCAACACTATTGTGTTAATAATAAAAAATATACATTCGTAAAATAAAAAATATCTAATTGTCGTTAACCAAAGGATAGCTAATAGCAAGAGAGATACCATTTTCAAATAAAAGAAAATAAATAAAGAGAATAAAAATAAAGAAAAATGTTTGCTTGGTAGTATAATATAAAAAAGAAATAGAGTTTACAAGTGTAAAACAATTTCAAAAACCTCTATCTTCTATGAAATATAATGTAAAATTAAAATTTCGATCGGGTAGATCGATACGAAGAGTACTGATGAAGAACGTAGCTGTTTAGAAAATGCATTCTGCTTTGCTGGTATCTAATTTTTTTATCTTTTTATAATTAAGAACTCAAGCCTAAATAAATAATTTATTAATTCAAAAATAGTTCAAATAAAACTTCATATAAAAACTAATTAAAAAATTAAATTCAAAATTAAAGGCTAACCCCATAGGTGACGTAATTTAACCTTTATGATCTTACCTTTTGAACCCTTATAGACAAACACTTGAAAGTTGGCACAGAATATTTGTTACTATGTCTGTTATAATAAGTGTAAATATTTAAAATTATAAATTAAAGGGTGTCCTAATAGTCGGTTTAATTTGATATATATATATATATATTATATATATATATATATTATATATATATTATATATATATATATAGATATATATATATATATATATATATATAGCCAAACTTTTTAACCGTTATAGACAGACAGTTGAAAGTTACAAAAAACTTGTATTGCTAAGTCCGCTATAATAAAAAGTGTAAAATATGAATTTGAAAATTAAAGGGTGTCCCAATAGTTAATGTAAAAGTGATATATATGGCCAAACTTTTCAACTGTTATAGATGACAGTTGAAATTTACAAGGAACCTATATTTCTTAGTCCGCTATTACAACAAGTATAAAATTTGGATCTATAAATTAAAGGGTGTCCCCATTATTGATGTAATTTGACCATTATGTCCTCATCTTTGGAACTGTTATAGACAAACACTTGAAAATTAGAATGTTCACTACTACATATGTCCGGTATAACAACTAGTAAAAATATTTAAAATTGGTAATTAAAGGATGTCCCAATAGTTGATGTAATTTATTGTATATGGACACACAGTCAACATTTACAAAGAATCTGTATGACAAAGTCCTCTATAAAAAGTATTTATATTTAAATTTCAATTTAAAGGGTGTCCCAATAGGTGACGTCATTTGATATATATGGCCCTATCTTTTGAGCAGTTATTGACCCTTAACAAGTAGACAGAATGTCCATTACTCTGTCTGTTATAAGTAACTATAAATATTTGATATATATGGCCAAACTTTTAAACCGTTACAGACAGACGGTTGAAATTTACAATGAACCTGTATTACACGACCGCTATAACAAGTATAAAATTTGAATTCGGAAATTACAGGGTGTCCCAATAGTTGGTGTAATTTTATGTATATAGCCAAACTTTTGATCCGCTGTACACAGACAGTCATTTGGCATTGGTTTGACCTGAAAAAGACCAGAACCCTGGGGTCTTGTGCCCTTATATACTCCGAAAGCACTGCTCCCCCGGTAGAAAATCGACTTATATTTGCATTAGATTATTGTATTCAAAAATTAGTTATTTTATCTGAATTGACAGTTTATGCTACGACATAAAAAAATTCTTCTTCGAATATAATATAATCATTGTATAATTACCGATTTAAAGAAACATGATTTTAAGTTTGTCTGCTTTGCAAGAATTATTTTCTTTGATTTAAACCACATTAACATTGGTGATTATTATAGACACACCAACGAGCTCATTTACAACATCCACTACTCTTTCATGCAGGAGCACTATCTGATATCTACCTACATCTACTTTCTAGTTTCAATAACACGCAAAATTCTATTGTTAAAACAAATTTCTTTCGAAAGGATTTTCCGTATTTTATAACAAATTTTTTTCTTGTTCTTGCCATTACTAATTAAATTATAATTCATATACATATATTTTTCAGGTTTAACCAACAACCAACCGTTGAACTAACAACTATTAAATGCAACATAAAATAAATGTGTTTCCAGTGGCTCGTAAAGAATATTTTATTGCATTTGACTTTATTCTTGACAAAAAAAAAAAAAAAAATAAAAAAAATGCAGTGTATTTGCATAGCGTTAGCAACAACTACATTAACAGAGACGCAAATGACAGCAAGCAAAATGTTGTTCATCGTTAAAAAAATAATGCTGCCACTTTTTGTACAAGCTAATCTTCACTAAATAAATACAACTGTTGAAGTTCGTTTTATATTAATATTATTTTGCTACTATACTTGTGGTAAAACACACACACATACAAACAGCAACAAAAAAGCTGAACAGTTTTTTGGATATGAATGCGATTTTAAAAATGAATACATCAACACTACCACCACTACTCCATACGAGTACCAGCGTTTTTCTAAAAGGTTATTTTATATTTTAAGTATATCGTTGGTTGGTTGGTTGGTAGATTCACTCCAGAACCACAAACCATTGAATAAAAAAACTCTGACAAGCATATTAAAAAGTACATGTAAAATAAGTGAACAAAAATTATATATATAATTGCTACGACAGTGGGTGAAATTAATAAAAAGTTATTCCTGTTTCAAACAGATCTCCATAATAATATGACTTGACTCCATTCGTTATCCGTATGTTATTAGCCAAATCTTACCTTATACGGTTGTGAAATTTGTGCGAACTGCGATTGTGATGCCCTACGTAAGCATTGTATATTTTTCAAAAAGGCCGACACGACCTTTTTTTAGTATTTGCGTTCCAAATCTCTGGTATGCCTAAAAATGCATATCTTTTAAAATTTAAATGCTTTACTTTCCTACACAAAATTATAATTATAAAACAACGATCTTACCTTTACAATAGAATTCAGTTCGCTCGATCTAAACGTGGCACAGAGGGGTATTTTGCCAATCTAGCCGGACATTAGGCCAAAAAATTATTTTGAAAAATGTAAAAATTAAAGTATGCAGCTCGGCAGATAAAATTCTGTATCGTATGGTGAACTTTCAAGGCATTTGTTGAGATTTGTGGGTTTTGGGACACTGTTTAAATCAGAAAAGTTAAGTAACTAGCATACGTTTTTATTGACTTTATACGATTTTCAGAGGTTTGCAATATATTTTGTATTGATTTTGTTTTTCTGTGAAAGGCTTTATTAGCTGCTACTATATACCATTATATTTTTCTACCTGTAGGTACTTTTGACTCGTTTTAATCGAGTCCTTTTTATCTATCGATTCCCACTTGTCCCTTGAGTTTTGGGACATTATCTGTATTCCGTTTTTAGAAAGCGACGATAACTTAACAAGAAGTATAAAAATAAAAGTGAAATGGCGTCTCTATAGGAGACTTAATTTGTCGTATATGTTGACCTTATCTTTTGAAACAGTTAAGATAGTCACTAGAATTGCAGCTTTAGCAGCTATAGCAATTCAAATTATAGGGTGTAAAAGACATATTTTGGTGCATATAATTTATCTTTTGAACCGTAATAGTCAAAAGCTTGACATGTACCTGAGTCTATACTTTTTTGCCCGCTACAATAAAAAGCAATAAAAATATTAAATTACTTTAAAACCCATATAAATCGTGGTTTTGGCGTAAATTGGTAATCTTTTAACTTTTGAACATTAATGCTTACAGATTATTCCATTTAAATTTAGGTTACGATTTCATGAATGTCAGTCTTTTTTGAAGTCAGGTGTTTTGCACGAATTTTTTCAAAATCAGGTTGCTAAGAAGCGTTAGAAAGGCGGTGAAAATGATTGAGTTTATATATAAAATATTGAATATTTATATTATACTATACTATGATAACATAGCATAGTATAATGTCGTGTGTGGGACAATATTTTGTTCGATTTGGCTTGAAAGTAATTCACTCCAAATTTTAAGATTTTTACGTATTTACTTTATATAATGGTACCCCTCCCTGGATAAAATTTCTAAAAATTTATATAAAATGCAGATGAAATTTGAAGTCAAGCTTAAGTTCGTTTTATTCTCTCTAAGAAAAAATAAATTAAATTACAAATTAGGTGATAATATTAAAGAAAAATTGGGAAAATTTAATTTTTAGGCACCAGCAGAGCGGAATGCACATTTTCTAGACAGCTACATCCGTCATCAGCACTCTTCGTATTTATCTACTTTGGGTAGCAGCGTTTAGTTGTAAGCATCATCGCTTTAACCAACCAATCTCAGATAAAGGAATACGAGAAAACTGTATTCAATAATCAATTGTCATTTGGTGAGAGCAAAGTCTAACACTACCTAAAGCTTCCCTCTTGTTTAAGATGTTTTACTTTAATATTTACCATCTTATATTTGTTGTTAATAGTAAAAATTCAAATATTCAATATTTATATAAAATTTTAAAATTCTAGAAATTACTGCGAAGCTCTGTAAAAGGTGTTTACAATATTTTAATAACAATGCAATTCTGCAAAGTAAAAATACAAATTAAATAAAAATTGTTTTCGATTGGCTATTTGGCAGTAAGTAATTCATATTTTATCATTTTTTTTAAAAAGCGCTATCTGTTGCGGAAATGTGCTTGAAATATCCCGCTTTAAATACATATTTGTTATTATTTAAAACAGCGCCAATCTACTGCGCAAACTTGTTTAAAATATCTCGCTTTCAAAAATAAAAGATGCCTTGAAGCATGCAGTAACTTTAAATCGTTAAAAAAAGACGTACTATCACTGCGTTTTCTCCATTTTCTCTTAGGAATAAGATATTTTTATGGAATCATGATACTAAGGTACCTCAAAATCCATCCATTAGTTTTTACGTGATGCGAACACAGACAGAAAGACAGCCAGGCAGACAAGAAATAAGTTACTGTTTTATTATATGTATAGATTAGTCGAACTATTTGTTAACATACAAATTAATTTTTGAAGTAAGGCTCAATTACGTTTTATTCTCTCTAAATTGACCAAAATATTTCTCACAATTTATGTGATTAATTGAAAAAAAAAAATTGGTAAAAATTTTATTTTTAATACTGCATTTTCTGGGTTGCTACATCCTTCTTCAGCATCCTTCGCATCTATCTAACTTTTGATATTCCACTAAATATGATTTACATTATAGACAACTGCGTAAAAGAAGTTTGTGCTAAATTATTATAGCTTGCGAGGGTAAAAAATATACCAAAAATAAAACCTCACAAAATTACTAACAATTAGCAGGTTTCTCAGAATATTCCTGTTTATACGCAAAAACTAAATTATTAAACTTTTATGATCCCCTGTTGCCATACATGGTGCTAATGCTGGACAAGCGGAAAAATTATTAAATAAAATGTAAAATATTTTATCACTTTCAAAGTTTTTTTGTTAATAATAACGTTTAAAACTGTTTTTAAAAAGGAAAAAAAAATTTACATAAATGTTCGCATAATTCTCTTAATCATTTAAACATGCAGTCATACATACATATTTTCATTTGCATAAAATTCATATATATATATATATATATATATATATATATTATATATATATATATTATATATATATATATATATATATATATATATATTTTTTTTTTTTTTTAATGTGAATATAAGGAGAAAGATTTAAAAATATGTTACACTCAATTGTATGAAAATACTTTGTGATAAATGACACTTAATATTAAATTTTTTACTATTAAGGAGGGTTAATTTTGCAAATTAGCATTCAAAGAAATAATATAATTAATCGGTTTATCGTGGGATTAGCATAGTAATTAACCTTTTATTTGTTTTATAGATAGAGATTTTTTAAATCAAACTAGTGCCTTTTTTATATGAAAAAATCAATATAAAAGAGGTATGAGTCAATAGCACACCACAAGAACATAGACTAACTAGCAAAATTTGTGTTTCACGTAGAGTAGGTATTTCTCTCTTCTTTCATTTTCCATATTCATGAAGAAACTGTTGATTTTCTTTCTGTTTTCTTCACTCTCCACGAAAGAAATTTTGTATTGCGTTTGTTTATTCACTGCACACAAATAAGTTTCACACACACATTTTTCATATTAATGGATGTTTGCTTTTCAAACTGTTCACATCTCTTTGTCCATGAAGTAATTTTTGTTTAGCTTCTTTCTTTTTCATCGTACATGAAAGAAGCAAAAATTTGTTTCAAAAATTGTTCACCACCATTCTTCTTCTTTTTTCCCCATACATTAAATATTGAGTATGATTTCTTTCGTTTGTACGAAGTGTGAAACGAACATGAATGAAAAGAAAAAAATGCCTCGTTCATTTCAAAGAATATATTTTAAAGCAATAGTAAATGTTTTATTGAAAAAGGTTATAAAATGTATGTTCTTACCTACATACATATGTATGTATATGTACGTTATGTACATATAATTGTAAATATTTGGGATGTGTAATGAAAATGTGCATTGACCTCTTATTTTTAATTGTAAAAACATGAGAGCAGTACAATTTATAACCGTTTTTCAACACCCGTTCTTGAAAAATTCACTGGAAAGTAAATCTGAAGAAAACGGTAGATGAGACCACAAATTTTAACTTAAGTTGTGTATTTTTTTATATATAAATTTTTCAAGTATTTACCCCAGAATTTCTCTTAACATATCTTTGCGATGGCGCACAGATGCATCTTCTATCTAGGTGACATTAATCGATATCTGCGAATAGGATCCGGATTTAAATCTGCTTTATTGTCTGAACGAGTGGAGTGGTTTTAACACGGAATTGATTGGTTCTGCTTGAAAGGTTGCTCCTATCAAGCTATCACGTAAACCAACCAGGTTACGTGCTTCATCAAACTGTTCAAGGAAAATGTATTATCTGGGAGGTACTCTGTATAAGGAACTTACCTGGAATGAACACATTGGAATGAAGATACGGAAAGCCAAAAGTAACTCATTGCTCGGAAGGCGTTGTACACAATGAGTGAACCTGCAACCCCCAGACTGATAGACTAGCGTTCTACCAATCAGTCTATTGAGACAGGAATAGGTGAATACTCAGCTGAGCTGAACCTGTCCTGTAGTCTGCGCATGGCGGGGTGTACATCGCAGTTTACCAGGCAGAATTGCTTTGGCTGCTGCATACGTTGGATCACCAGTTGGAAAGTAGGGAGAAAGTAGGGTGTATGGTCAACTGAACCCCCGGGGGTTCCAATTGTCACTGCAGTAATGGCAAATGCTTTGACGCGGTTCACTCGGGAAAAATAGGGGTACCGGACGCTGGGGTTCCTAGAGCCTAAATCTGGAAGAAAAAGTCTGTTGTTTTATTACACGGGTCCTCTTCGAGGCCCGACCAGTGCCCAAAGGACTGGTACCACGGGAATCGGTGGCCCCACAGAGAGCCTATCCTCTCTGTGACCGGTTATTGGTGAGGTCCCCTTCGGGGGGTACACGTGGTGGTTGTGGTTTAAGATCGATTTATGTAGATGTGGTGCACGGTCGATCAAGTGTGCTGTTGCACTCTCAACAGACGGAGTTTGGATAGTCTCCAAACCCCTAAGCAAGAGGTTATAATTTGGATCTAGGCTTGCCTTGGAAAGGCTTGCCATATTTTATAAATTGCTACTCATTGTGACTGTATACACACAAAATTGCGATTGGTGGCAAAGTGTTGTTATACTACACAATGGGGGCGCTAGTCTACGTCTTTATTTCACTCGGTGTTTGGAGCACGCGAAGGGATAAAGCCACCCTGGCAGGAGCCCACGTTAATCTTGAACACATCTGTATGGTCAACCGATTAGTAATAAAATGTATGACGCTGGAACGTATTTTAAAACTTGAGAGATGTGCCTTGGTTAATGAGGTAACATTGATGTGGTTTTAAAGAACCCATAGGCACTGCTCATAATGAAGCAGTAGAGAAAATAGTAAAAAGCGGGATCAGCTGTGAATTTCGGTGTAGCACTGTTAAATAGTCTAATGCGAGCGAAGGTCGACAATAAGTAAACTCATTTAACCTGAAAAAGGTAGAGGGAGCCACTATGTGTAGGCCGGATCGAATGGTGCTCAAAGAGCCCATGGTGAGGAAGACCAGTAAAGTGCTCCGACAAAATAGAAGTACCTTAAGCTGGATAACTGCTGTAGTGACTGGTCATGGAAACTTCAAGTTTCATCTGTCAAGACAAAAATCGAAGATGATACTAGCAGACTGTGTCTGGTAGTGGCTGAGAATATAGCGTACATGTTGTGTGAGAATATTCAGCACTTGCTAGCATAAAACTTGTTAAATGTGCATGTCATGGGTATCTAGCAATTACTAGAGACTCCGTGATGAGAAAGAAGGCCGATAGTTACTAATCGACAGTCTCAAATCACTAAAGTCAAGAGTAAAGGCTGGAGGTAGCACGTGACTTAAGGAAAGTAAGATTGCCATACATTATAAATCGGTTGCTTATAATCATTGAGAGCGGAATGGGGTCGAAAAGGGACCTATAAAGGAAGCGGTCTGCTTCGATATTTTTCTACACTGATAACAAAAACCATTGGGTTGACTCTTTATAGTACAGCTTCACTTATGGCAACACTGCAATTGCACGTTGTAATTATTTCTAGAATAGCGTTACAGCTGTCCAACTCTTCTGTTGTTCAGTGATGAAGCACACTTTTGATTAAGTGGCTACGTCAATATACAGCATTGCCCAATTTAGAGCAACAATAATCCTCAAGACATTGTCGAAACAACGTTACTTCCAGAAAAGCTTACTGTTTGATGTGCTTTATGGGATAGTGGAAAAATTGGTCCATTTATCTCTACTAATAAGGATGATTAGAACTTTATAGTTTTCGGTAAACATGGTGACCGGTATAGAGACATGTTAACTAGGTTAGTTTAGTTTTTCATTAATAGCGAGATATTAACTCAAATTATAAGTTCACTGAAATTGATTACTACTGGGTAAGCCAGTATCGATGGTCATTTCTCTAAGTGTTCAATTTAGCTCATCAGGAAACCTTAACCCAAATTTGAGATGAGCTTAAGTTACTCCTAGGTTGAGAAATTTATTTAACTAAATAAGAATTAAGTCAAAACATTTTAACAAGAAGTAATAAAGCTCAAACAGTTTAGATTCCACATATCGTCGGTTTTGTTGTTCAAAACCGACTCTCTTGGCTCCTCGTAGTTCCTTTGTGACGCCTGAAAGAGGGGGGAGTAGTGGGATCTGTAGGGTTCTGGCGCATTCACACTTGGTCTGGTACAAAACCATTATAAGACTGGATAAATGAATTTATCATAGTAATATAGCAGCCGCTTGTCATTAGAAAAGGCTGGACAATGACAGAAGAGGTGCTTCACCAATACTCCTCCTCCTTGTCCCGAACAACTTCTACAGAAAGCATTATGTTGCAGACTTAAACCCCTAGCACGGACACTAATGATACAGTGGCTGTCAGCACAGCCACTAGTGTGTCTGATCTCAAGGGGTTTGCTGTCTTCTTGCAGTCATACTAAGCCCATAGGAACCTCCAGATCGTGCAGGTAACCTGGTTAGACCATCTGGTCTGCGCAGCCCTCAGAAGTTCCTGCAGAAAGTTGTCTTTACAGCAGCGGGAGGGACGCCGATTTGATAATCTATCTCCTGATCCCTAAGGTAGGTTTCCAGATCTAGCAAGTTCATCCACAATTATATTTCCGGGATCTTCTGTGTACCCCGGTACCCAAAAGAGTTATAGGTTGGAATATCCTGCCATTTCATCAAAGATATCCAGCATTCGCGAACTCGACATCGATTAGATGGCCTACGAGGTGTTTATTGCGGCTTTGCTATTGGTACAAATGCATATATCTTTGGCATATATCCTGTGGTACCTCAGCCAGTCTGCTTTTCTTTATATGGCTGAAATTCGGCCTGAATAGAGCTGCAATGCAACATGCTTACTATTTATGTCTTAATTAGAAGGCAGACATGTGGTTTTGGCAGGATGGTGCCGCATGTTACACAGCGTGCGATTCAATCAGTTTAGTAACAGAAATATTTGGCGAACGAGATATGGTGTCGCATATCACACAGCGTGCAATACAATCAATTTACTGTGAGTATAATTGGCTAACGAATAATTTTAAGAAATTTTTATATTAACCACCTCATTTATGTGGTTTGAGACCATTATATTATTTTATCTATGGTTACGTAAAGTTCTAGGTGTAAGCAATTCAACCGAAACAATCGAGCACTTCGAGGTGAATATTTGGTGCATTATTGCCGGAATGCAGTCTGATGGGTGTGTAAAAATTGTACCTTTATATTTAAATAATAATGCCGATTAGTTGAGTAATAAAGCCTATTAGAGTGTTTTTCTTATTTTTTTTTTCAAGATAAAATTCTACGCCTCTATAAAAAACAAATTTCTATGTTTTTGTTATTTTAGTATCAACAATGCTCTCACAGATACGCTGATAAAAAGATACTCTTCTGTGTATAACTTTCTGTCTCTATTATTAGCCTTAAAATAGATCAGCAAGGTATATTGTTAAATATTTATTTCATTTACTTCATCTATTTTCATAAAGGGGTGGGAAGTGGGTGGTGCGGTTAATTTAAAATTTACCAAAATGATGCTACTGATCTCATTATTAAATACGTTTTACATTTTTCTATTTAATACTCAAAGCGGTTAATTAAATATATTTTGAACGTAAAATCCTAAATTGTGGTAATTACTGATGTAACATATCAACGATAAAATTGCCAGAAACAAAAAAGACTGAATGAACATTTCAAACTGAAATTTTTGTTCAAAAAAAAAAAACACACACATCAAACCAGCATCAAATATTTGCATATAAAATAATACAAAACCCTAAATCCGCCAAAGCTGCTGAACAAAACAGCAACATTGAGGACTTACTTTAATTCAATATCAACATTTCTGTAAAGTGGCCATAAACCATTGGAAACAGGACACACAAGTGCTTTAACTACAACAGAAATGCAACTGCAAATGTAAATACAATTATTTATACCGACACAGATATTATCGGCAGTTGCGGTACTTCTGTTTTACCAGTGTTCATACACGGACAAAATGGATTTTTACCAATTGAATTTGGTCCATTTCAGGTATTACGACTGTTATTTAATTCGATTATAGTCACTCACCGAATAAATT
Organism: Phasia obesa; assembly: GCA_949628195.1. NCBI lineage: Eukaryota > Metazoa > Arthropoda > Insecta > Diptera > Tachinidae > Phasia > Phasia obesa. The sequence continues at coordinate 48,574,002 of OX451216.1, forward strand.
CAATAAAAAGTACTAAATGTGTCAGCATGTGTAAACATATGAATAAAATGTTTTTGTTTGATATAAAATTCAATTTAAAAGGTTTTTGTAAGAAAGTGAAAATCAATTATTGAAACTTCTTTTTTTAAATTTTTTTTTTTGGTGGTATTGTGTGTGTAAGGCCCATTATTATAACTTGCCTTTAGCTAAAGTTTGGGATTTTGTTGGAGCAATAAATAATTTTTTGTTATTAAAATTAAGTTAAAAACCTCTTGTAACTATTACGTATATAAGGACAAGATATAGAAATGAGCATTATCCTCATTATACAACGAAAGACAACTTATCGCTCAACAAAATCCTAACTTTACCTAAAGGCAGTTATAATAATGTTGGAGCGATAAGTAGTTTTTCGTTATAATAATGTAGATAATGCTCATTGCTATAACTTGTCCTTATAGTACGTGATAGTTAAAAGTGGTATTAAGGTTACTTTTATTAACGAAAAACTATTTTTCGCTTCAACAAAATCCTAACTTTATCTAAAGGCAAGTTATAATAATGGGCCTTAGTCTATTAGTCTATTAAGGTTTTAAGTTTCGATAAGGGTTTTAAGTTCGATTTCCAGCAAAGAATCTGGGTGTTTCACTACAACGAGTAAAGGCTTCATTAAATTAGTTTAAATAACACTGCTTTACAAATTATTAATTTGGAAAAGTACCAAGAACGCCACATGCCTAGATCGGCTAATTTGGACCTCCTGAACACGCAAAAACGCAAAAAAAAATTTTTCCCAAGTACCGTTTTTTAGATAACGGTACTTTACTGTTTTTCGGTATATGATGCCACTCAAACCCTTGTGTATCCCAATGGAAAAGTCCGATCGAGATATATGGCATATCTGTGGAAAGACAATTCGATTGGCCCTTTCCGCCGATATGCCACAAATTTCTAGCAGGCAAAAAATGTCTGAGTTATGGCACCTCAAAATTCAAAATTTGAAAAATTTTTACGTTTTTTTTTCAAAATTTTTTCATTTTCATTTGGTTTTTTTTCTATGTTGTGCTTAAAATCTGGAATGTTTTATTCTTTTACCAAATGGTTTATTTAGTTGCCAACATTTTAAGCACAATTTGAAAAAAAACGGATGAAAAAATAAAGTTTTTATTAAGGATTTTGTGGAATTAATAAGGGCTACCAACATATACAAAAATTAAAATTCCGGTTTTTTTTTTAACGTTTAAACTGATAGACGCAGAATATAGTGTATGAGCAATGAAAATGAAAATATTGTCATTCCACAAAATCCTTAATAAAAACTTTATTTTTCATCCGTTTTTTTTCAAATTGTGCTTAAAATGTTGGCAACTAAATAAACCATTTGGTAAAAGAATAAAACATTCCAGATTTTAAGCACAACATAGAAAAAAAAACCAAATGAAAATGAAAATTTTGAAAAAAAACGTAAAAAATTTTCAAATTTTGAATTTTGAGGTGCCATAACTCAGGACATTTTTTGCCTGCTAGAAATTTGTGGCATATCGGCGGAAAGGCCAATCGATTGTCTTTCCACAGATATGCCATATATCTCGATCGGACTTTTCCATTGGGGATACACAAGGGTTTGAGGGTTTGAGTGGCATCATATACCGAAAAACAGTAAAGTACCGTTATCTAAAAAACGGTACTTGGGAAAAATTTTTTTTAGCGTTTTTCGTGTTCAGGAGGTCCAAATTAGCCGACCTAGGCATGTGGCGTTCTTGGTACTTTTAGGCTGTAAAGCAGTGTAATTGATAATTGTATTTTAAAATTTTAGAAATAAATAAAATAAATCTTTCTAAAATATTTCGATCAAATTAAGATATTTTACTGTGCAGGGGTCTGCACTCCAAGTATTATCAATTAAAAACGCTCTAACTTTATCAATGTTTCTTTGTTTTTAATTAAAAACTTATTTCGTTCCTCTTTCATCGACGGTCAATATTTTTTTAGGTGGATACTTTCGCCTTCAAAATGGAGCATGTGGAAAAAATCCTTTGGAGAATATGGTTGCCATTATTGTGAAAAAATAAAGCTGAGAACTTTTTCTTATACAATACGGTGACTTGATAAGATAGTGTGACTCTTGTTGAAACGTCCAATTCACAGTGGGGAAAAAGAAACATATTTTGGAAATACATAATTAAATTAAACGATTCAAATCAAATTTTCTGTGAATGTGTAATTAGTTAACGAAAACACTGGTCTGCAAAAAAATTGCTCCCTAAACATAAATATGTAAAAAAAAATTTAAAAAAATTTAAAATTTTCTAAATTAAAATATAGTGATCTCAAGTCGTTAAATTTAAATCCGCTTTCAGTTTTCGCGTATCACCTATAAATTTTTTTTATGGGCCTGGCTAATATTTTCCCCTAAACAAGGCGACCATGCTAACTTATTTCTAAATTACTCTTTAACGGATTAATCGATTTGAATAATTGAAACACCAGAGTATGCAGGATAAAACAACCTTTAAGTCAGCTTTACTTTATTATTTTTAGTTTTCAACTGGTTCGGAATTATTCAAAAATTGGTGGTGAAAAAAAATATTTTTAAGAAAAAAAAAAATATTTTTAAGAAAAAAATATATTTTTAAGAAAAAAAAAAAAATATTTAAAAAAAAATATTTTTTTTGTCTTTAAAAACTCTTAAAAACTTAAAACTCCAAATATTTTACATTATTCGGAAAGCTAGGTATACTGGGAATAAAATAAACCATAAATGACGAAAATCGATGCACAAATATTGATTTTATTCACAATTAAGTGCAGGTACCTACTAAATTATAATAATTTTTTTTCGCCACCAATTTCTAAATACCTCCGAAATAGTTAAAAATTGGAAAAAAATATGTCTGGTTGACTGAAAGGTAATTTTAATAATTTTTTTTCGCCACCAATTTCTAAATACCTCCGAAATAGTTAAAAATTGGAAAAAAATATGTCTGGTTGACTGAAAGGTAATTTTATTCTGCGTCTTTTGGTCTTTCAATTATTCAAATCGAACCAGCCGTTATAAGCCCATAAAAAAAGTCTGTACGTGATACGCAAAACCGAAAGCGTTTTTGAATTTAACGAGCTGAGATCACTATATTCCACATCTTTATGTTCAGGGACCAATTTTTTTGCGGACCAGTGTTATTTACTTTTGTTATAGTAAATACGTATTAAATATTTCAATATTAGTATTTTATTTAAACAAGAATATTCAAACAAGAATCATATAACAAAGTTCTTGATCCCGATTTTGTTTTTTTTTTGCCGACCATTGTTATTATAATAACTACATATATAAATAAGAATATCTTGAAAACTAGACGTGATAGAAAAAATCTGTGAACAGATTTGGATTCAGCACATAAAAGTTCATTAAAATCATACAACGAGGTTCAAGCTTCCGCCTTTTTTTTATTTTGGGACCACCTGTGAAATCAAAGGGTACACAAATCTGCAACAATCAGATAAAGCAAATCCCACAATTCCCAAAATAGAGTACAAAAATTCTAAAATTGTATTTTTTGCCCACAAAGTCCACAAGTAAGGATAATGAAATATACAAAAATATAAAATTTTTATATACTGGCATTCCTTAAGAATATTTTTATCTATTAAGAAAAAGGTTGATAGCGTCTTTTTTGGCTAAAATACAAAAAAATGCAATAATTTTGGCCGGGCCTGGGTATCAAATACCTTAAAAATTTTAATTTTCAAATACATATGACTCATTCATTTAATAGTATAATTTACAAATAAAACCATTACTTTGTAAGTCTTAACTAAATCGAACAAAAAATAAATTAAAATAAAAAAATTTTAAAGTTCGAACTACTCAACTTTGAGACCACATTTTAATCGGACTATCTTTTTTAAAGATGGCTGAATTAATTTCAAAATATTTTGATTCTACCCCGCTATGCAATCGTTTCTACCAAAGTGATTACGTGCTTAAGAAAATAAGTCATGCTTTAAAAACTTTTCATAGTAGATTTGCCTGCTCTTAATGAGATTGAAAAGGTAAATAGTCAAATCTATTATTCTTAAATGAAGAGAGGTAATCGTTCTATAGCAGTTAACACGGTCTATACCATTACTAATACAGAAGCTTACTTTTCACAGAAATTCGCTGGTCTAAATTATTTTTTGATTTTCAATCTAACAAACCATACATTTTGTTAACTTGTGATCAAGTTTTTATTAGAAAACACCGACTCTTCAAGCTCGCCTTCCCCAACGTGCAAGTATTTCAACACCTTGGAATTTTCTAAGTGAACTGCCGGTTGTGCAGGTATTATATCTTACTTTTTATATTTTATTTGTCTTCAGTAGCATTTAGATTTTATTGTAAATTCAGCAAAACTTTAGCATAGGTTACGTTTAACTCTGGCTTTCACTTTACTCCGTAGGGTAAAGTGGCAGTAATGGGTATGCCCCCAAAGTTGGATACCTCGGGCATACATTTTTTTAAAAGTTAAGTTTATTTATAACTCAAATTTTAAGATTTTTTAGACTTAAAAAATTATATTCGGAATTGTATTATATAACATTACTAGCTGTGCCCGCCACGTCGTGGGCGTCCACACGCAACATATGGCTCCAGTTGATTAAAATTTGTATTTTTACTTTGTGGAATTACATTGATATTAAAATATTTTAAACACCACTTACAGAGGTTTACAATAATTTTTAGAATTTTATCGAGGAGTTACTATTTTAATATATGTATAGATTTATTTCTAAAAACGCATAATTCCTTCTAAATTTAATAAATAAATATTTTGTGAACGAATCATTAAATATTTATTTATAATCCAAACAGATTACTATGGGGAAAGTATATCTATATAACTATTTCACTGGTGCTTAACCAGATCGTTAGTGGATTTTTAAAACTTTCTGAATAAAAACCCAGATTCTTATGCCCAATATTTAATAAACCAAATGAGAAGTTTATTATGTCTAGAAAGCAAGAAAACTCCAAATTTCTAAACTTAGATAGACTTAGATAGACCCTGCAAACATCTACACAAAAATGTGCTCACCTGTCTGGTTTATCTCTAATAGTTTGCGAGAAAATTGACTTAGACATATTTTATTTTAGGTTTGGCCGACCTTAACTTAGAGTTTCTAATGGGGTAGAGTTATTTACGATCGGATTGTTATTTTATCATAAAGATAAAATTACAATTTGTTTATACACAAATGTGTTTATACACATTATTTATTTAATCTCCACTCGAAAGCATCCCTGTTTTGTTTCTGTAAAATTTTATCAAGACATCTTTAGTTGTTCATGAGCTACCGAATTATTTCCAAATTAAAAGGATTTTCAACCACTCTGCAGTACTCCATTATGTTGCTTACTTCATATTCACGATATTGGATTTTTTTCGAGGGCCAGTAGGGCCTTCGTTGTTTTATTGTCGATTGAGGTTTAAAGAATTTTGGACAATCTGCAAGTAGTTATTGTAGATCACTTTCGAGCCGTTCTTTTAGCAGTGATTCGCCCTCTCGTTACCTATATCCATAACAACAAATTTGCATTTAAATTTAATTTTGATTTTTTTTTTCTGCCTTATGCTTCCAAGTTAAATAAATAACGGAAAACAAGTAACACTTCTATGCTCGGCTGTGACGAAGGTAAGAGCAATCTTCACATTCACGATAGTTATTTATTAATTTTTGTTGCTGTTTTATCCAATTTTGTTGCACCAACTCTGTGCCTGTGGTTATCTGGTTATTTTTACACAATCTGAGCAGCTGATGTTTTTTCTGATAAAAGAAATTAAAAATATTTTACAATTTAAAAATATAATAATGTTAGGATTTAAAAGATCAGCATATCGTCGCGTTTATTCTTAAACCACGTAAGCGCCAAAAAGTCGTTTTTCAGGAAACGAAAAAAAAACTTAATAACTTTTTTAATATGGTTTTGAAAACAACTTTTTTTTGCAAAACATGGCTGTGCGACTTTCTGAAGGGTATAGAAAGTTTTTTTTTTTTGTAAATTTGTTACATACAATTAATTGTAGCCAAATCTGTCGCTTACGTGGTTTTGGCGCAACCAGAAAATTGCAAATTTCTGTGTGTAAATTAACATTTATTTTTGTATTTATAAAAAAAAAAACTTTTAACTTTACCAAAAATGCTCCAATTGGCCTAAAACTTTCGTGATTTTTTTATTCTTAAATACAAAAAACTTAGTGGTTGAGTCTTGAACATTTCCAACTTGAAATATAAAAACCATTATATTTTGCATGCAAATGTCATTTGTATGGCGCTTACGAGGTTTTGAAAATGGATTTTTTTATTTTTCATACAAACTTGTTAAGATGAGAATGTAGTCTGGTGGCAAATGTTATTTTCTACCATAAAAACCAAAAAAGTAAATTTCGAAAAAATGACGCTTACGTGGTTTAAGAAGAAACGCGACGTTGAGTTCTAACCCCTTGGCGATAATTCTTGCGGGTATATGGATGCACCAGTACTTGAGACAGGATCTGCAACTGGAAGGAAAAAAAAATTGCGAGGTCTAACTAGTGTCCAACCGACTTGTATGACGGGAATCGTGAAATCGCAGGCTTTTGCCTGCTTCTTGTTTTAACCGGACCACTGTCTGGTTAAAGCAAGAAGCCAGGCACTGACTATAGTTTAAAGTGTAAAATGCAAAGAGAGCCATTGCATCTCTTTAAAGTTTTTTTTTGCAGTGGGTGTGTGATGGAACCCTCTTAAATGTAACTGTAACTACAGATATATAGTCTTAAGCTGGCTTCCCATTATTGTTGTTGTTGTTTTTTACAATAAACCACAATCCTCCTGGGGCAAATTGGCATAAGTTTTTTCATCAAATTGATAGATGGTCAATTGAGCGATATGATTTTGTTGTTTTTACTGCTACAAATAAGAAGAACTTAGAAATTTAGTTTCTTAAATTTAATATAATAGAATAATATGTAGCAAAGCTTTACAACTATTTATTACCGTTTTGTCAAACAATACTATACTTTTTTCTATCTGTACGACTAAACTTCATAATTTCATTCATATTTAAATTTAGATTTTCGAATAGTACACTTCGTAACTCGCCGCTCTATTGTCCTGTTAGATTATTACCGCCCAGTTTTTGTCACCCGCAAGCAAACACAACTGAAATAATATCGACAGCATTGCATGCAGTTGTTAGAAATATTAAACAAACACCTCGAAAAACAGTAAAGAAGATTCATTCATAGTTGAAGTTTACATGGGTTTTGTTCATCTTTTTCCTTTTCAATTTTTCGAATTGTAAGTTGGAAAATAATTTGTGAATTTTGAAAAGGCACATTGGTACACATGCAAGAGGTTTAACAACAAACAGCTGTAATACTCATTCATGGAACATATGTATATGTTGTTTGGATATTTGTGTTCATGTGTAAAAGTGTACATGTGAGGCTTCTTCATTTACCAACATACTTTATGGCTGATGCACATTAGGGTCGTGCAATCAATAAAGAGTAAAATTTTAACTTTAAGGCTTGGAATGAAATTCAAAGTTGTTTATAGTTCCGAAATGTATTTTATTTTAACGTTTCGGAGGTCTAATTGTGGGTTTAGGATTAGGTCTACATGCGATCTACACGAGGCAAGTTTATGTTTGTAGGATTCTCCTTTAACAAAATAAATTGAGAAGAAAACTGTAACAGGTTCGTGTCTGTAGACGAATTTTTTTATTTTTTTTTTAAATTTTGATGATGGTGCAGATACTAATCGTTATGGAATACAAAACAACAATTATTGGAATTTCTCATCATCACCGCATTCGATATCGAGTAAAATCTCTCGTAATTTTTTATTTTGGTATCATGGCACTCGATATCGAATAAAAAGTATCGTAATTTCATTCGAAAGGAAATGTTTTTAAACCGTGTTTTCTTGTTTTCTTGTTACTTGTTGACTTATTATTAATCTTTTACAATTTGATATAAATAACGATTCGGTACATGAAGAATGGCATAATTAGCTTACTCGACTAGTTTCGAATTTGTTATTCGATACGATAGTTTACTCGATATCGAATGTCTGTTTGTCTGTCTGTTGGTCTGTATGTGTTCGCATCACTTAAAACTATTGGATGAATTTAAATAGAATATGTAGGAAGGTACCTTAGAATCTCGGTTCAAATATAGGCTACTTTTTTCCCCTAAATATAAGTGATTTCCAAGAGAAAATAGAGATAAAGTAGTCGATTTATTGGTACTGAAAAATTGGCATTAATTTTTATTTTTGTAAACGGGTAATCTTAAACACTATTTATAGAACTTTAAACTAATAGACTTAAAAAACCTATGAAGCAATATCGAGATGGGTACCTCTAAATAAAGTAAATATATAAAGAATATTTAAATTTTATTAGCGAACTATTTATTAACATGCACTTTAATATTTGAAATTGGTCTCGTTTTATTCGCTCTAAGTTGAAAGAATATTTTTTATTACAAATTAGGTGATTAAATTTAAATTAAAAATTGTACTATAGACATCAGCAGAACGTAATGCATTTTCAATGCCACATTTGTGCACACGAATGCTTCACTAAATTCTTGTCATTCTCTAGCACACTTCGGTTCCGTTTCTGCGTTGAGAAGTGCGGACGTGCGGACAACAACAAAGTTGTGTATAATTTTGTCTTCCATTTTTTACAGCGGGATTACTGCTGTACTTTTAAAATAAAACAAAAATAAATACAAAAAAAAAATCAGTCAAGTGCGAGTCAGACTCACACACGTAGGGTTCCGTAAAACTGTAAAAATACAACTGCAAATATACAAGTTTTTATATATTTCACGTCGTATGGGGCACCCTTTAATTTTTAATTATTTATGTGTCTGCCTATAACGTTTAGAAGAGAAGGTCAAATTTTTCAAATTCGCGACAACTAGGGAACTCTCTTTTATTTTTATTAAATTTATTTTCATTTCTCAATGTTACAGTAGATATTTCAATATATAATCTATTCAAATATAAGGACTTTCTATGAAAATATCAGGAACCTACCTATTGCGGTTCAAAAAATAAGGCAATATCAATTATTGATCACTTATAAAATTCTTAAAAATGTATTTTTATTAAAAAAATTTGATTTTTTATGTGAAAAACTAAAAACTAATTTTTATATAAAAATTAAAAACTCATTTTCTAGCTAACTTAAGCGTCCTACAGGCAAAAGCACAAAAATCTGTGATCACTTACAAAATTCATTAAAATGAATTTTTATTAAAAAAATCGATTTTTTAAGTGAAAAGGTAAAAACTCAATTTCATAAACTAAGCGTCCTACAGCTAAAAGGACGAAAATCAGTGATCACTAATAAAATTCATAAAAAGGGATTTTTTACTAAAAAATTCTATTTTTTATATGAAAAACTAAAAACTCATTTTCTAGCTAAGTTAAGTGTCCTACAGCTAAAAGGACAAAAAAAAAAAAAAAATTCATAAAAGTGAATTTTAATTAAAAAAATTAAATTTTTTATATTGAAAAGTAAAAACTCATTTTCTAGCTAAACTTAGCGTCCTACAGCTAAAAGGACAAAAATCTGTGATCACTTATAAAATTCATGAATATAGATTTTTTATATGAAAAACTAAAAACTCATTTCCTAGATAAACTTAGCTAAAAGGATTGCATTATAAAGTAGAAGTTTGCAATCTAAACTTAGGGTTGCGTTTCTGCCAATGCGCCAATTTATTTGCACTGCTTTTAACTTAATTTGTGTGAATTTTGCTCCAATGTCACTTTTTCCAGGTTTTCCAGGTTGTTTATTAAAGAACCATACTTTAGAATGTACAGACTTTAAATTCCATTGCAATTAACTATATTTGTTATAATGTTCACCTAAATGTAAAACTTTTTTTTAATAATGTTTGATAAAAGGCTTATAAGTCTATATGATTCTACTTTTGTGTTGTCTTTTCCTGGTTTAGGAATCATAGCATTAAATGGCATGGCATTAAAAACAAAAAGAATAATTCTCCGACCCATACGGGGCAACTTAAATAACATCTTGTTACTTGTTTTATCAACGCCAGGGGCTTTTTTGGTGTTTAAATCCGCTATTGCCCTTTAAATATCGCTAAATTCAAATCTTAGGGGTACTTCGGCACTAGTCTTTACTGGTGGCAACTCAACCATATCAGTACACATATTTGGAGTGAAAACCTTTAAAATAGTACTAATGAGTACATAATTTTCAAGCCGCGTTTAAAATAGTACATCGAAAGCGCTCGCCAAACGTACCGAAACAAAAGTCAGTGACGACGGTCTTCCCCGATAGATATGACAACAGTAAAGAAAATAAAATTAGTTTTAAATAAAAACGTCATGTCTGTTAAAATAGGTTTTAAACGAAAAATTCGTAATAACCCTTTTTAAAGTAAAAATTGATATACAGGACTATGTCTACATAAAGTGTATATGGTATACGTACATATATAGTTTGAAAAAAGAATCAATTAATTATACTTGTAATGAGCATAATAAAAAATTACTGGAAAAAGCACAGCTTGGAGGAGCAAAATTTAAAAAAACAATATTTTACACATTCTACCAAATATAGGTGGACCAAAAGGAGAAAAAAGAAAATTACTAGCAACAGTCACCAACTCATCTTTGTTGTATGCAGCCCCTATATGGGCACAGACATTAAGGATTGAGGTATAAAGGAAGAAAGTAGCTACAGTGCACATACTCTGTGCACTTAGAGCCATATGCGCTTTCAGGACAGTATCGGATGAAGCAACTTGCGTTTTAGCCGAAATGATTCCAATTGACCTACTTGCGAATACAACGAGTATATAAGAGAAGCAGAACGGACCTACGGATTACTAATGTAACCTCCATAAATCGAGAAGAAAGGCACAAAACAATAGTGGAATGGCAAAAAGGTGGGACTTATCCTCAAAGGGGAGGTGGACACTCTTATTGATACCTAACATTGTAACATGGCTCAGTAGAAAGACTGGAAACCTTAACTTCTACCTAACCCAGTTTTAACAGGACACGGTGTGTTTAAGGAATACTTACATAGGTTCGGGCATGAAATGTCGCCGTACTGTCCAAACTGTCATAACTCGGTGGAAGATGCAGCTCACATAATGTTTGAATGCTAAAGATACGCTGGGTGGAGTCAACATGCAAACCGCCCTGAAGATTTTATCGGGAAAGTTACTACGGATCCCCAAATCTGGGACATCATCAGCAGTGTATGTTGTTATATAAGACCTCAGGCGATTGGATCGAAGCAGAAGAATCCAGTAGTGCGATTCACTATTCAATTTTAACGATTCGTGTCTCGTTAAAAAAAATTTAACAACAAAACGAAAGACTTTGCTATTCAGAAATGCTTTCTAATAACATTTGATGTTGTTATAAATCAGCTGTTTTTTTTAACTACAACTATTTTTGCGTCGTTTACTTTATCAAAATATCAAAAGTTAAAGTCGCCCATTAGATGTAAAATATTCTAAATAATTAATATTTATAATTAAAACACCTACATATGTATTTTACCTACCTTATAAAAATGAATTTACACAATTTTTTAGAAATAAAATTAAAAAAAAAAAAAAAAACAAAATATAAAGCACTTGTGGGGAAAGTTTTGTTTATTATTTTTCATTTCTCTTTGTTCTTTTCGCTATTTTGCCATTTTTGTATTTTTCATTTGTTAACCTTAGGTAAGTGAATCGCAAATGCGTTAGTGCAAGCAAAAAAACATGTTGATATTTTTAACAAGTGTTAGATCATTAAAAGTTAGTGAATTGCACTACAGGAAGAAAATAATAGAAGATAAGGTAAAATACCAACGGTCCCCGCGAAGTAATACCTAGCGGCAGTCCCGCTGGGATGACAGTTGATGACACAAGGGGGTGTGGTTTAGTACGTAGGTGCCTTTTGGTGAATCGTGCATACCAGTGTTACGGACCTCTGGTATCTATGATAGATTCTACACCTCCGGTTCGATACGAAAAAAAAAATACATACATACATACATGCATACATATAAACTATAAAAAAAATCACTTAGAAACGGCGGCTGTGTTTCAGCCGACCAAAGACGACAGCATTTCAGCGGCGACGGCTGTGAAGACAAATTTTCAGCGGCTCGGCTCAGCCAGCTTGAAGCCGATCGCCGCAGGTCTTTGATGCCGAGGTATTTGACCTTTGAGGTATTGGTGTAAAAGTTATGTGAGTGCATTTTTGTTCGTTAATTTTTATTCTCCATTTTTTTAACCAAAATTCCAAATAAGAAATGTGGTCTTGTAAGTATTGCGATGCTACTTGGGGGCTTTCATGAATGCTTAGAAAAGCGGCTGCTTGAGGCCAGCTTAAAAAACCTCCTTCATTAAATGTAAACGACCAATTAAGTAACTTTTTAGTATCCAAATATTAATTGAATAAATTCTATATACATTTTATGTGTTATGGGCACCTCAATCATGTTTTTGCTTTGCGTGCAATAGTGACCAATTGTTGTTAGTAGAATAACATTTAGTTTTTTACATACTTCTATTTGTAAAAAATTACAACTTTAACTTAATTTTTCAAAATGTTTGGGCTGCTACCTAATAAAACGAATAGCATATTTTCCGCTTCTTTATTCATTGTCTATTAAACGTGCGTTCTGTTTAAAGCTTTGCCCATATATTGGAAAATAAGTGAATAAGCAGGTTTGAGAGAGTGTGTGTAGATTATGTTTGCAGAACTTAATTCAGTTGTTGAAGAACCTAAAGTAGTTGTGCTTTTGTTGTTTGGTTTGTTTTTTGTTGTTTGTGCTTTTGTTTACATTCAAAAGTGCGTTTAAGCCAATGGCACAATTATGTAATATGCAAATTGAATGTTTATTCTAAAGTGGCAAATGCTAGTTGTGGTCCATCCATACATTCGTTCAAATAATCTTATTCATCTTGTATGCACGCACACGTAGGAGTATGTGGCTGAACATTTGTTTTCATGCACGTTTGTATATGTATGTGTTGGGTAAATATGAGTAGATTTCTTCTGTGTGCGTGTCAGTTTCTTTTAACAGTGTTTTGTGTAAAAAGCTCACGTATGCATCTTTTGTTTCTGGGTGGGTTGCTTTTGTCTGTTTATATTATTTCATTTTTTGGTCTTTTGGTTAGACTAGATTCCCCATACACTCATTTAATATTGCTTACCATAAACAAATACGCACTATTAAATAACCACACAAATTGTTCCTCAAACATGCATATTTTTGTAGAATATGCACAAAAAGAAATTGTGAAAGATCAATAGAAAACAGTAGAAAATGGAATAAAAATACAACAAGAATAGATGCTTATTTTTTAGGTGCGGGCATACTCATACGTGTTTCCAATTATTGAGTTTTAAAAAGATAACAAAAAAAAAAAGAAAAAAGAATTCATTTATTGCAATGACCTTTTAATTAATAGAAAGAATGAAGCCAAAACTTCTCCTTTGTCTACATTAAAGGAAATTTACTTCAAAATGGGAATGAAATCATTATTTTTACATTATGATTGGGCTCAAACTTTGATTCATAATGCATCATAATATAATTCTAGGGCGACTCAAATGGCAATCGAGAGAAAGAAATTTGTTTGTCGGGGCATTTGAAAAACGTTTTTACTCTAAATGTAACAAATGTTATAGTCAAGTTGCCATCAGTCTAAGTAAATTCTGCAGCCCGCGATGATTTGAATTTCAAAAAATTATTTAACTCCTAAGAAAGCCCCTGGATCTGATAAAACCAGTAACAAGATGACTTTACCCGTGTAGCAAAAAAAAAAATTTCAATAATTTTTCTTCAACCAAAACGTTAGGGGACGATGGTGATGATGGTGCGAGTTCAATAATTTTTTTTTTCAACCAAAACGAACAGAACTATGTGTAAAACCAATGTTAGGTGACGATGGTGACGATGATGAATTTAATCATTTTTTTTCTATGTATAGAAACCAATGTTAGGTGACGCTGTTACGGTTGTGACGACGGTTACTGTTTTTGAGTTTAATAATTTTTTTTTTCAACAAAAAAGTGGTCAACGTGCCTAAATAAGTTTTCACTTCAATGTTAGGTGACGATGATGCGAATTTAATCATTTTTTTTCTATGTATAGAAACCATTGTTAGGTGACGCTGTTACGGTTTTGACGCTGTTACGGTTGTGTCGACGGTTATAGTTTTTGAGTTCAATAATTTTTTCTTCAACAAAAAAGTGCTCAACGTGCCTAAATAATTTTTTACTTAAAAAAAAAAGAAAAAATTATTCTTATTGTTTGGTTTTAATGCCATTATAAGTCTCGAGTGCTTTCCTAAAGAGAAGAAGGTTTCTTTGATAACTAGTATTTCTAAGCCAAGGAAAGACCACATAAAAATAGAATCATACAGACCTATAAGTCTGTTTGAACAGCTGTTCGGAGATAACGATAAATAAGTTGAACCCAATGCTGTAAGAGAACGGATGTATTCTGTACCATCAATTAGGCCTTAGAAAAGAAACCGAACAAATACACAACTTAGTTTAAAAAGCCTTTGAAAAAAGTAAACACTGCTCTGAGCTTTTTATCGACATTTCTCAAGCATTCGACAAGGTATGCAAAACTTGCCTTTAAGCTGTTAGAAAGTGATCGAAATTTAGTCTAAAAGATGGAGATTTTTTAAGCTCACCACAGTCAATTGAATGTAGATTTTCCCAAGGTATTATATTGGGACCTATTTTATGTATACTTCGGGCTTGCCAACTAGCAATCGAGTCCACATATCGACACAGTATTTTTAAGCATTCACGAAAGTCCCGAAGTAGCATCACGATATTAACAGGAACAAAGACTCAATTTAGAAAAATGGTCGACAAAATGGATAACAAAGGTGAATGAACAAAAATACAGTCATATAAAATTCACATGGCGCACAAAGGATCCAAAAGCCTTTTTTTGCGGTTTAGTTAGTAAATATATCCACAACTACAATAGTGAGGCTAAAATGGTGTAACTTGTTTATTATTTTAAATTGAACCACATTGTTTTTCTGTAATATTAACTTAATAAATACAAAAAAACCCAGCTATTCTAAATTTGGAAGCTCTTTTTCTGAAGGAAAAATAAAGCCGTTAAAATAATGTTTACAAATGAAATTAAATTCTGTGTGATTGCTATCCACGCAACCACACAGAAGAGAATCCACTCATTTTCAGCGATACTACTGACGACACGATACGGGCCATTGTATTGTGTTTTGAAATAAAACGCCTATTATATAGTCGAATAAATCGTGTATTGATTATAATAATACTTAAGTTGATTTAACTATTTATGTCGTTAAGGTTCAACTAATTTTTGTCGTTAATATTACATACGAAATTCGGTCCAGTGTAAGAATTAAATAAAACATGTCGCATGTAAAGGTTAGGTTCATTGTGAGTGTTCATTGTAGAATTAGTTGTGTGGTCTAATTTAATATATCATTCATTTCTATATTAGTGAGGAAAGTAGGAATTTTGGGCACAGAGGGAAAATCGGTTCCTCAAGATGCCGTGAAGTTTTGAGGTGTTGTTCAATTTGGCCACTAAATGTTAAATAATCGACTAAAAAAGGCGTCATCTAAAATACGTTCCAATCCATTTCATAACTTGCACATATTACTCTACTCTTCACTGAGTAAGATATAAGAATAAAATATAATACTAAAAATAAGGGGGAGAGATAGGAAACTGCCACCAAAAATATATATATTTTCTGTCCGCTGCCAAATCCTAGAGCCCATTATTTGGAAATTTTCTCCTGAGGAATCTCAGGATTTAAGTTTAGTGTTGGAAAATCGACATAATCCAGTTGGTGTTTGCCCAGCTGGTGCTGTGACATAAAGCATCTCAATTCGTTATAAAATGCTCTGCAGTTTTCTCGTAACTATCACAAAATCTACTCTAGCGTTGCTTAGATTGTTGAGATTTTTCTTCTACTTGCAACGACCTGGGTGACTGTTTACTAGCAAACAGTCGTACTTAGAGACTTACTTAGGGAGACAAGGTCTAGATGTTGTATTATTTTAATGTAGGGAAAATAACGAAGCAAACCACTTCCTTAACGGTTCCCTTTTCGACCTCTTCAGTCCTCTATGATTATAGACAACCGAAATGTAATTACGGCAACCTTACCCTCATATAGTCATGTGCTACAACCAGCCTTTAATCTTGACTTTATTGATTTCAGATTGTCGACTGGTAACTGTTGGCCTTCTGTTTCATCACGCAGTCTCTGGTAATTGCTAGCATGTGTTCAAGTCTCAAGTCCCCCATGGCATCAACATTAACAACAATCTTTTACTAGTGTTCCTCAGTCTTATGCTAGCCAGTGCCGGACAGTTACACACAATGTGCGTTACCATCTCAGCCTCATCCAGGCACGGACTGCAAGTATCATCTTCTTTGATTTGCATCTTGGCTTGATGATACTTGAAGTTTCCATGACCTGTCACTAATGCAGTTATCCAGCTTAGAGTACTTCTATTGTATTCGAGTACCTTGCTGGCATTTTTTTTAGGTTTAATGAGTCCACCTATTGTAGGACCTTAGCTCGCATTGTGCCATTACCCAGCACTACTCTGGGTTCTGGTCCACAGAAATTTACTGCAGATCCCCCTTTTGCTAGTTGGCGTGCTGCTTCATTCCCAGCTGTGCCCATTCTATGTGTCCCTTAACCAACATCAATATTACCTATTTAACCGAGGCATATCTGTTAAGTTTTAGGACACATTCGAGCACTATTGTGTGCCTGCTTCCGAAAAGGATTTACGTAAGCCAATAGGGTCAGGTGCGTCCAGCTCATCCGTATTCCCCAGCAGTATCTTCACAGATTGACCCGTCCACCCCTTGCGAGGTTTCTTTGTCATTCTCATCCAATAACCTCCATTGGCCAGTGACAACCGGAACACCTAAAGGATTAACCTCTAACGAGGCTTCCTGGTCCATCTCTATCGGAATATCTTGGTTCAACGCCATAGGTCAGCCCTCAGAGATTAACCTGTTTACCTTTTGCAAGGTGTTCCTATCCATCCCTCCTGTTTACCTTTTGCAAGGTGTTCCTATCCATCCCTTCTGAATTCTTCCTTAGGCCAGTTAGGACCAGAGTTTCTTGAGGAATTTAACCTTCTACCTTGTGAGGCTTCCCTTTCGGATTCCCACGGTCATTCATGGAGTTAATAAAGTCGACTCACACAGAGCTCCTTATGCGTGGGTGTCTAAATTAAAACTGGAGGTCAACCGGTATCCAAAGATTGCATACTAAAGGTCAAGCACCCTCTTGACCACTCATTACTGGCATATGCTGTTCCACCGTGGATTAGGGGAGCTATTAGCGACTAGTCCTCTTTAACCTCTAACTAGGCATTCAGGTTCTCTGCACAGCTGCCAACCACCTTAACCTTACAAGTGAGGTTCTTCCAGATTACGGTTCCAGGAATCCTAGTGTCTGGTGCCCTCAATGACAATAATTGCCCCCGGGGGATGGTCTAGATGTTACTGGTTGGACTGCCAACAAAGGCCTTGCGAGTTTCACTAAAAGGAAGGTGGGTTTAAAAAAATCATTCAAAACAAAACTTTTCTTCAACATCTTCATCCCGGTCGCTATAAAATTAATCTTTACTCTAATTGCCAGAAAATTGACAAAAGGATATTTTAATTATTTGATATAAACTTTTGCGGTTAATATCAGCAAGACTTAATAACTAATAACTGCACACATATTTATCAATTAAATTATTATTTTATATTGATAAGAATAAACTCAGTAGAAGTAAATAATTTATTATTTTGTTTCGACAAAACGAGAAATTCAGAAACAATTTGCATACATTTTTCGGCAAATATTTGAACTCTGAAACAAAGTCCTGTATGCAATGTTCTTTACAAAGCAATCATAATTAAATACAAATATTTTACTAAAAATAGTTTAAATATTTGCATAGAAAATGTCCTTTAAATCAAGCATATTTTAATGTATTAAAAGAGGAAAACAATTTTTACTTTTGTTTAAAACTTAAAGAAAAATAGTTAAAGTTTGAACAAACTAAAGATAAAGATTCTTGAAATTCTTAATACCAGAACTGACTAAAATTCGTTAAAAGTTTTGCAAATAAGAAAAATATTTTTGTGTTGTAAGATGATGATTCGATTGTGATGATCCCTGATGTCATCCATATTGTATGATGAAAACAATGACATTCTTAAACAGTAAAGTATTTGGCAACAAATTTGAACAGTTTTTAGTACAAGAATCATTGGTTTGTTGTTATTGGAATTATTGCACACAAGAAGGCGAAGGAATGACAAACAACAAATAAGGCTAATAATTATATAATCCAATTTACAAATTCCGGAACATTACCAAGTCTGGGGCAATCGCTCAAATTTTCTTGCAGTTGTCGAGACTTCCTTTATTGAATCAACGTAATAGCTACTTAATAACGTTGATGGTCCTTAAACTTATGCCAGCCTGTGCTGCACTCATTCATTACCGAATTTTCGATTTTTGCAAAAAACATTTTTTTTTGCGAATTTTGTTTAATTAACGATTTTTATTGCAAATTTTTATTTTTATTATATAAAATTAATAATTTCATTAATTTTCGACCTGCTTTTAAATTTTCTTTTTTGTGTGACATATTGATGTTTTTAATTTTTTTGGTGAAATTTTTGGTGAAATTTCGGATTTTCGATATTTTAGAGAACATTTAATTATTCTTTTGATAAAAATTCGACTTAAAATTTTTAGCTGAAACTTCACATTTTTAGTAAAATGCTGGGATTTCTGGTAAATATTTGATAATTTCTCGAAATTAAGTTAATTTGGAATTTTTTCAAAAGAAGTCTTTTATCATGAATATATGATTTTTAGTTGAATAGAAATTTATTTTAAAGAATTTATTGCCAAAATTTGGATTGTTTTGGTGAAACTTTCATTATAAGGTGACGTATTAAATTATTAGGTAATTTTTTTTTTTTAATTAATAAAATATTAAATTATTTTTTGTGAAATTTTATTAGTTTGTGAATTATAAAAATTTAGTGAAATTTCGAATTTTAAGAGAAATTAGTTTTTTTTTTTTTAATGAAAATTCAATATTTTTCTGAAAACAAAGTTATTTAGTTTGGTGAAATTTCGGTTTTTCATAAAACTTCAACTATTTTGACAAAACTTAAGTTTTTTTTTAAGAAATTTAATTTTTTAATTCCTATTTTTTATACGGTTCATCACAGGTGGAGAAGGGTATATATAATTTTGTCATTCCGAGTGAAATTTCTACAATATTTATTTTCAACCCCGTAAAATATATATTTTCTGGATCCTTATATATAGAAAAGTTGATTAAGCGATGTCCGTCCATCTGTCTATGTTTGGGTTGAAATCAACTTTGCCAAGGTACCAGAAGAGATTCAGAAAAATTAAACCTACCAATCTGCCAGGCATAGTTTCGAAAATTTCGATAATGAAATTTGAGCAACATCAGAGCCTTCCATTCGAGGCTGTGGGCAAAAAACCACGCCTACCTATATTTTTTCAAATTATTTTTATTTTTTTCGGTTGTAACGATTCTCTGTTGTTTTTTTGTTAAATAAATATTAGACCACGACCAGTAGAGCACGATCTACCAGCATGGAGTGCATGTAGATTTCTGGGGATCAATAATTATCTGCGAAGATCGATTTTTGTTTGTTTTAGGTTTGATTTGTATTAAAGGCCATTATAGAAAGCAGTACACATAGAGACATCCACAGAGTGTCCATTGGGGGTCAACATGACCCCCAAGTTTTACAACTTTCGATAATATTTTTATAAAAGATTTTCGATAACATTTTAACAAAAAATATTTCGAAAAAAATTGTTGATAAAATATTAAAAAAAAACCATAACATTTTTTAGAAAAATTTTTCAATAAAATTTTTCGATAAAATTTTTTAGAAAAAATTTTCGATAAAATTTTTTAGAAAAAATTTTCGATAAAATTTTTACAATACATTTTCGATAAAACTTTTTAAAAAAAATTTCGAAAAAACATTTTTTAACAAAAAAATTTACGATAAAATTTTCACAAAAAATTTTCTTTTTAAAAAAAATCTATATCTTAATATCATACTAGCTGTGTCCACACACATTGTGTGCGTACTGACAATATTTTGTTCGATTTTGCTTTGAAAGTAATCCACATCAAATTTTAAGAGTTACTTATTTATATTATTTTCTTTCTTTTTCTTTATATATAGATAGTATCTATAGATAGTATCTATTCTATAGAATCAACTCATGCAGTTCTCTGATAGATACTAGATATCATATCATCAAAAAATAAAATAAAAACTTAGAAGCGAAAGTATGGCCATGCTTAGACACGAAAACACACGTGTTTCTCTTGTAATTTACTTTGTTTTCGACTTGCAGCTAAGAGAAAAACATGTTTATTGGTGTTAGTGTTAGTAGAACTTGATAATCGTATTACCCCTAAACTACTGAGCCGATTTAAATAAGATTTAATTAAGATTGTGCACATCTGTGTAGAAAAAGCTTTATAAGCATATAACTTTTTCGAAAATCGGTGTAGTATTACGGACGTAAAAGGGATTACAAAAACGTGTTTGCTTATTATTTATATAGGTAAAGGATATTCCTGGATAGAAATCTAAAATTATAAATTAAATAAATTATATAAAATTCTAAAAATTATTGCAAGGCTCTATAAAAGCTGTTTAAAATATTTTAATAACAATGTAATTCCACAAAGTAAAAATACTCACCACATCCAAAATTTATTCAATTGGCTTACTGCCAGTAAGTAATTCATAATTTGTTATTATTTTAAAACAGCGCCATCTGTTGGGCAACCGTGTTTAAAATATTCCTCTTTCAATTCATATTTTGTTTATAGTTATATAGTTTAAACCCTGTTTAACCCCTTTTCAAAAATAAAAGATGCCTTTAAGTATGCAGTACCTTTAAATCAGTAAAAAAAATCAGTGTTGTTTCACTGATTTTTATTGTCCAAATTTTTGGAAATTTTTATTCGATTGGATATTCGATTTCAAATTGGATATAAATATGTAGATGCAAAATATGATTAAACACAGCATTCGCTCTTAAGTAATAAAATATTTTAGAAAATTTGTTAATTTGCATAATGTGATTGTTTCCAGTTTATTTTTTAAAACATACCACTGTGCGTTGTTTCTTCAAAAATTACCCAAAAATTCTGTGGCAATAAGGAAAAATGTTTAAGTCTGATTTTTAATTTTTGTATGAGAGCCATTTTAAACTTTAAAATTATTTTTTTTAAATAGCTTATCTTTTAACTTTGCATATGGGAGTCGAATGTATGTTTTGGAAAAACATCTTATATCTGCCAAAAAACACGCAAGCATTGCATTTATGATTTGGAAAAATAGCTTTTAGTTTCTTAAGCTTATTCCAAATATGAGTAGGCATTGAAAAAAGATAAGCAGAAAGTCATTTCGCTATAACTTTCTGAAAAATGGTACAAAATAATTGAAACTTTGCTCAGCGGTACTTTGGAGTACGGAGATTACAAAGGTGCCAGTAACTTAAATTTAACTTAAGTCGACTTAAGCACTTATTCCTTATTACCACATAATTATTATCTCTATCTTATTTTCTACATATTGTAGCAACAATACGACTTGAGGTAACAAATTATGTTTTCTTCTCAGTTGTTACTTCTGCCTTCTTGGTGTACGTGCAAATAAGTTTATGTGAATGCGAATCATTGTGTATATGATTTCTGTCTTGCTGCATGTAAATAAAATTTTAAAATTTGCATATTTTATAAGAAACTTAATTAGCATTTGTTATTATCATATTTCGTTTCCAGCATTAATGTTAAAGAACATATACGCACATATACCTTCTCATACTCTCTGTGGTGGACATGAATACGTTAATGTTTTTGTACCAAGAATACAAAAACTTATGCAAGTCTTGGTCCTTCTTTTGCTGATATTATTTTGCAGTATTAAGATCTTATCCTGTTGTTGCCGTCTTACAACTACAACTCATATTTATGGTAATACATTTGTGCATATTGTTGCAGGGTTAGTTTATAGTTGCAGTTATAACGAGGGGATGACCTTACAGACGTAAAATAAATCTTGAAGCTGCTTTTTATGATGTTTATGGGCTTAAATGGGTACGTATTACACACTTTTTTTAGCTCATGAAGTGACGCTAGCTATCATGCAGACAGTTAAGGACTATTATTGAATTAAAATTCTTTAATTTGCAAGAAGGTTATGTTTTTTATGTTTATTACTTCAGAACTCGTCGTCTTAGAAAGGAATTCAATTTTTTAAACATTTTTTGTACATTGGATTTGCACGGCGGTGATTGGGCTCATCCTCACATATGGAGCATTTATCTGGTGGAAAGTAGTGGATAGCAAAATACATATTTCTCTTCTAGATAAAGTTTTAAGGCTAGTGAGTCTCGCAATCGCTAGTGTTATAACTTCAACCTCTAAGGCAAGCTTGGAGATAATGCTGGATTTGAACCCCTTAGATGTCTACATCAAGTCAAGTCGAGATGTGTATTGTAGTGTATTCAATCTGTGGCCTTATTTGGAAGACATCGCATATGGATAGTGTAGCTTCCAGGGCATGAAGGCATACGTGGAAACGAGATACCCGATTAATGTGCCCGTACCTGGCAGTAGTAAATGCCCTTAGTGAAATTTTTAACACTGTACGGGAATGACCGCTAAAGGAAATGATTCGCAGTTGATCTACACTAACCACTTGCAGATTGTCCAGAAGTTTTTGGACCTTAATCGAAGGCACTACTGGTCCTCGGGAAAAAATTCGATATCGCTTTTTGTAGGCATTGTATGAATGGACGTACACATGTCTGTCGTGGTGAGAGTTGCAGAAGCTCTATAAATGAGGAGGAAGAGGAATCAGTTCAACAGCTTCTCAGCGACAGCCTGGCTCCTTAGAAACGCAGGCTCTAATTTTTGGACGAAGAAGTTTAGGTCCCTGGACTGTTTCAGGGATGCGACACTGTGCAGCATGCTAGGCCCCAATGGCCTCCGAGTGAAATCCGTTTAACCTAACCTATTCTTCTGATAACTAACTATGATAGTTTCACTATTTCGGGTGGCACGGGCAGAGTCCATTCTCTGCGTGCTAATCTAATAAAAAATTTAATGTCAATATTTTAAACAAAAATTAAGATTTTCATTTTCCGTTTTTGTACAGTCACTCCTCGTTTTTTGCAAAAAATTGTGCAAATATTACAAAGTCATATGAATTTATCACAATGTATGCATTTGTGTTTTGTAGGTAAAATTACTTTAAATAATAAAAACAAACAAAATATAAAGATCAACAACCAAACACATGTTTGTATGTATGTGTATTAATTGTGTTACAATGTATTTCTTATTGGTCTTCTTATAAATTTATATTTTCTTTAGGCAATCCTTCTTCTCCCCCAACTTCTATTGACAATGTTACTAAAATGTTTACATTAGTTACTGTTATAGAAGATTCCGAAAAATAATTTATAATTTAGGAGATTTATTTAAACTAAACACACATACACACTTGCAGATAAGGAAGAAGAAGTTTGCATAATTGTAAGTGTATGTGGGAAACTGATTAAATAAATTAAGGAATATACAAAACTCATTCTGTATTGAATACAAATAACAAAATATTTTTAAAAATTCTGTACTAAAATAGTTAAAGGCCTTAAAACATTTAAACGTTTGGTTTGAAGATATTTAGGATTATATGTGATTAATTTTATTATTTTTTTATTTATTTACAGAAGCATATAAGCGAAAGTAAGAATTTAATAAAGGTAAGTTTGAAAAAAGTTAAGTTTCGAAAATTAATTGGCGACTTTTTTGTAGTCAACCACCACCATATTTGTATGTGGGTTATACAGAAAACGAGTAGTCGAGAAGAAAACCAAACACATAACAATCGCCCTTCGAAGGTAAAATTAAAATTGAAATAAATGGACATTGACATCATCAGATACAACTTTTGAAATTGAAAAATTATCAGATCAGTAAGAGTACTGCATTCGGCCATGAAGAATATTTAACACCATAGTAATGTTAAATATACTCTTAAGCTGGATTCACCCATTTTGTCCGGACAAAATTTTTATGAGAACAAATATTTTTTTTCTGATAGTTTTCTACAGCACAATTCACCCATTTCAAAAAATTTGCCCGGACAAACATAGCTGCCAAATGAGTACATAAATTTATTATTTTAACATTTTTCTTACTATCACGCATTGGTTCCTTAAATGCGCTTAAATGATGTAAAATTCTTTGTTAATTTTCATCGCATGGATCCCACTAGGTTTGCTTACGTTCAATTCTAATGGCGTAAGCTATTGTCGTCCAAATGCTTTGCTTTGCATGATTATTTTTATATGAGCTATTATTCATGTCGTACATGCATTCTCTTTTGGGCTTTTTCATATCCATTATAAGCTTTAGGGCAACTGCTTAATTCAACTCCATTTTCATAAAATAATTTTTTATTAAAAAATATTTCTTTGTTGATAATTTACACAAACCAAACAAATACCAAAATTACGTAATATGCAAACACTATATAATGAATGACAACTCATTTCAGCATTTTCTAAAAAAAAAAAAAATTTTGATTCCAATTTTGTCCGGAAAAAAAATTAAATTTAATCCAAATCATGCTGAGAGTTGTCTGGACAAAATCACTAATCTTACTCTCTAAGAGAAATGTGAAACTACGTATAAAAAAATGTTAAATGTTGTCCAAACAAAAATTTTGTCCAGACAAAATGGGTGAATCCAGCTTTACTCTGTTATATTTCACAATAAAACACTAGAAAATCCGGTTTTGTTGTTTTATGATTTTCAAGTTCATTATTACGAATATAATATAAAGATATAGATTTTTTTTCATTTTATAGAAAATGTTTTGTAAAAATTTTATCGAAAATTTTTTGTTAAAGCTTTATCGAATTTTTTTTGTTAAAAATTTATAGAAAATTTTTTTTTTGTAAAATTTTATCGAAATTTTTTTGTAAAAATTTTATTTAAAATTTTTTTTTAAACCTTTATCGAAAATTTTTTGTAAAATGTTACAGAACAATTTTTGTAAAAGTTAGGACCTTTCAGCAATCTATATTGCGTCAGAGTAAAGTATATGGTCAGAGTAAAGCACAATAGGCAAATTTTGGATGTAAATATGACCCTCCTGAGGCAACGTGAGGGTCCATATGCTACCTCTATGTGTATTGCTTTCTATAAAATCAAAGCAGAAATACCCTACCAATCTGCAATTTTCATTTCCGACCCCATAAAGTCTATATACTCTAAATCCTTATACAAAGAGGAGTTGATTAAGCAGTGTCTGTCTGTCCGTCTGTGATCGGGTTGAAATCAACTTTGCCAAGGCGTCAGAAGAGATACAGAAAATTTAAGACCACCAATCTGCCAGGCATTGTTTCGAAAATTTTACCAGTGCAATTCAGCGACATCATACCATTCCATTTAAGGCTAAGGGTAAAAAACCACGCCTACCTATATTTTTTCACATTTTTTCAGATTGTTTTTAATTATTTCGTTTGCTTTTTTTGTTACTAAATATTAGACCGCGACAAATAGATCGCATATGGATCTCGGGTGGCATTAACCCCCTGGTTAA
Organism: Phasia obesa; assembly: GCA_949628195.1. Taxonomy (NCBI): domain Eukaryota; kingdom Metazoa; phylum Arthropoda; class Insecta; order Diptera; family Tachinidae; genus Phasia; species Phasia obesa. The sequence goes on from OX451216.1 coordinate 48,599,745, forward strand.
GGCGATTTTTTTGTTTATTTTTGATTTGTATTAAATGCCTATATACAAAGCAATATATATATGGGCGGCGAATAGACCCACAGGGTGGCCACTGGGAACCAGGAGTAGTCAATGGGCTCCTTGGGAGCGGGAGAAAAATGGTCAGACTAAAGGAAAAAAGGTGTTTTTTCTTTTAGTTTGACCATTCTAAGGTAATATGGATTGCAGGACAGTCCTACGGAGCCCAGGTGGAGGGCCTTTCAGAGGGATGTGTTTGTTTAAGTTCGTTTTTGTTAGGCCTTACCGTTTTAGTACCAATGATTTCAGCGAGGACAGAAGCAATATTGGATTCCTTTTTTTTCTGGTTTCCAGGCGTCGTTATAGGGACACCCGTTTTTGGCCTTACTTTGTGACGTGTTATAGACAGAAATTAAAATTTACACTCTATGTGTATTGTTATATCCACTACACCAATAGGTATAAAGGGTAACCTTGTGGATATGGGATTACATTTTGAACCGTTGTAGACAGACACTTGAAATTTGCCTAAAGCCCAAATTTACATATCCGCATTAATAAAATATAAAACTTAAAGCTAAACAGTGTCCCAAGTGGTGACTTAATTTAATTTTGATATAAATTTTGAACCGTAATATGTAGACGCATGAAATTTTCACAGAAGGTGTATAAATTTGCAAATTCTAAAACTTATAGGGTGTTGTGACAGAGAGGTGTTAACTGTAGGAGGAATACACTAAAAATATGCAAGCAGTAATTAAAACTTAGTTCGATATATAAACAAATCTAAAAAAATAAACCTTAAAATTAAAGGGTGTTTCGATAGAGGCGTGATTTGCATGTATAAGGCCTAAGTTTTGAACCATAATAGGTAGACTCTTGAAATTTTTACAGAAGGTGTATAACTGTGGCCACTATAGTAATAAATACGAAAACTTATAGAGTGTTCCGAAAGTGAGATGTTTATTGCCTTTATGTCTTTATTTCTTGAGCTACATATAGGAGGCAACCACTTAAAATTTGCAGACAGTAATTAACTCTATGTTCGCTTTCTATTAAATTAAACCTTAAAATTAAAGGGTGTTCCGAGAGTGACGTGCTTTGCGTGTATATGGCCTCAGTTTTGAACGATAATAAGTGGACTCTTGAAGTTTTCACGGGAGGTTTATTACTATGGAAACTATAACAAATAATAAAAATTAAAGGGTGTTCCGACAGAGACATGATTTTTACTTAAATAGCCTTATTTTTTGAACCGTAATAGGTAGACTCTTGAATTGTTTACAGTAGATGTTGTACTTCGGCCACTGTAATAATTACTAATTACTAAAGGGTGATCCATTAGTGTCATGTTTTTCACATATATATTTTTTGAACCACAATAGGTAGTCTGATATTTTTATAGAAAGTGTATTATCATGGCCGTTATAACAACAATTCCTAAAATTTAAAGGGTGTTCCAATAGCGATGCAATTTTCGCGAATATGACTTTGATTTTAAAAAGAAAAGGGTGAAAATAATTTCCTATTGAAAAAATATTTGTTAAGAAAACAACAATAAATTAAATAGACAATAAAATAATTTGTTATTATTTTGTAGCAATCAAATAAAGTGATTTTTGGGCAGCGGAAGAAAAAACCGCTCAAATTCAGATGGTTGTAATTTAGAAAGATTGATGGTTTACAACTTTTTACTAAGAATTTGTTTTTACGCGTTATGAGGTTGGAAGAAAGAAGAAGAGTGTTGCCAAACTGTTTGATCGCCAATATTTTTAAAGGAAGAATAAAAATAAAAAAGTGGAAGACTTTTCTTCTTTCCTTAAATATTTGCGTCATTCCATGTCAGTTCAACCAAAACAAATATTTAAATAAAATTTAAAAGATAAAAAAATAGTTTTCAAATTTGCCATTCCAGATTTTATTGAAACTTTTGTTATTCAAATTCTGTGACTCCCTGAATCCAAATATAATTAAAAAAATTCTATATCTTATAGTTTTTTTTGCAGTTTGTTATATATTTAATCCTTCGAGGATTAAATATATTCTAGCTGCAGTTTTAAAAGCCCTATAAAGTTGATTCAAAGCATTTAATAAGCTTTATTTTTTTTTAATTAAAAAAAAAATTTTAAATTTATATACACTTAGAATATTTTTACATAATTGTATCCATCCAGTATTTTTTACGTGATGCGAACGTAAATGAAAATAAGATAGACACACGGAAATGAGTTACTACTTTATTATTATAAAAAAAACAAATATTTTTTTGAAAAATTACATACACACATACATACATACATACATACATACAAACATACATACATACATACATACACACATACATACATACATACATACATACATACATACATACATACATACATACATACATACATACATACATACAAACATACATACATACATACATACATACATACATACATACATACATACATACATACATACATACATACATACATACATACATACATACATACATACATACATACATACATACATACATACATACATACATACATACATACATACATACATACATACATACATACATACATACAAACATACATACATACATACATACATACATACATACATACATACATACATACATACATACATACATACATACATACATACATACATACATACATACATACATACATACATACATACATACATACATACATACATACATACATACATACATACATACATACATACATACATACATACATACATACATACATACATACATACATACATACATACATACATACATACATACATACATACATACATACATACATACATACATACATACATACATACATACATACATACATACATACATACAGTGAGGTGCACAAATGAGAACCCTGCAGATAATATTGGGCTATGTGGTCCATTGTAACTGAAATGGACTAGCTACAACATGGTCCTATGTAATGCAGTCATGGACCATGCTATTTTCCAACAAGAATTTGTTGTTAAACGACAAGAGCTGAACAGTTCGTGCAGTGTGTTCTATCGTGTAGTGGCATAGAGTAGTATAGAGAAAACATGATCCATTTAACATTACGATGTCCTAGGGCTGGACCATATAACCCAGCTTTGAAACTACTCACATGTAATGCAAAGCTTGGTTATATGGTCCAGCCCTAGGACATCGTAATGTTAAATGGATCATGTTTTCTCTATACACCTGGGTCACCATTGGACTAGTCCTAGTCCCTTATGGAATATAATTTACATGCATGTATGGACTAGTCACGTTATCTTCAGGGCATGTTTGTACTTTGAGCACTTTTTAAATACTTTTGATTTTCACTACCGTCGCCATTGAAAATTTGAAGCGTAGTTACTTCAAATTTCATTTTTACATAATTTTCAAAGTGACAACATCTACTACTTTTTTCGACGCGGTATAATCAAAATGTGGATAAAAGAATACAGATTTCGTATTGATTTTTTTCTGTGAACAGCTACTTATACACTTTAAAATACTTTTGTTGAAAATTAGGTCGATAATAATAGGCAACACTTTACCGAATATTTTCGACCTAAAATTAGACAACGATATTTTTACAACTTTTGTCGAATTTTGAACAATATGTGTTTAATTATATTACACAAATTGTGTTCAATTTGTTTCCATTTGGTTAATTTTCTAAATTTTTAGTTGAATAAAAATACATTTAATATACATATGTATTAAATTACATTTATTTTACCACAGATCAATATATCATATGCTTATACAATTTACAATATGTATGCTTATACAATTTTTTGTAATCACTTATGCAGTTAAATAAAATAAAATTGTACAAAACAGGAAAGTCAAATTAACTTAAGAATTGATTGATTAATATATGTTCAAAATTTTAGAAATAAAATATGCCATTAACGCTATCACCATCCCCGATATCCCTCAATCATTTTCGCGGCCTGGACCTAAATTCAAAACGTTCATCATTGGTGTCGTGCAAATATTTTCACGGACGTCATTCCTTTACATACATATGTATGTGACTTTGGCCGATGACCACATAATTTATCAGGCGTAGTAGTATTAGTACTAGAAATACTTTTTATCTTAATTTTGGGCACGGCCATGTGTGAAGCAGGACTTGGTGCTGATTTGCAGGCACTATTTTCTACATCTTGCAGTTTTTGGCATTTAAACACTTCGCCATTTGATTCCATAACACTTTTTATTTGAAATAAGAAATTATATTTGATTTTTTATCCTTGGCATTTACTTTTGAGTTCTCATTTTTCTATTTTTAATAACTTTTGTGATTGAACAAGTAAATTAATTAAATAAAAAAAAACAAAAAGTGTATCTAAAAACCAAAAAACTGTATCAATGCGTTTATGATTTTTCCTTCTTTGACAGCTTTGTTATTTAGGCATATGTGGCTGATTTTGTTTGTTTAAAATGAAACACTTTTAACAGCATTTTTATTTTTCTGTGTAAATTTAAACAAATTATGTTTTTTTGCTTCAAATAACCAAAAAATCGACGTAATATTAGACAACAATTGTTTTTTAACCAAAATTTAGACACTATGTGATCCTAAATTTTAAGCAAACTTTTAGAGTGTATGTAGTAATTAAAATATATATATATATATATATATATATATATATATATATATATATATATAAATAAGTTATTATCTGTACTTATAATAATACTGTGATTCTCTGCCTGTCTGTTTGTTCTGTCTGTTCACATCACGTAAAAACTACTTGATACATTTTAATAAAATTTTATAACTAGATACTTTAGTATCATGATTCAAATATAGGATATTCTTTCCCCGTAAAAATATCTCATTACCAAGAAAGAGAGGACAAGTAGTGAAAGTATGCCATTTTATCGATTCAATGGTATTGCAAACTTGGCAGAAATTTTTTATTTTTGTCAACGGGTAATTTAAAAAACTATTTATAGTACTCTAAAATAATTTTGGACATTTTATACAAATTTTAGATTAGATTTTTATATAAAGCCTATGTTTCTGAATAATTACCCAGAGATGGTTACCTTTATATAAAGTAATTACATAACCCATATCTTAAGCACTATCAAAGTAAGATCTTAAACTGGATTACTTTCTAAGCAAAATAAGGACGCTGATGAAATGGCGGGTACAGCTAGTTATGAATAAAATAATTTTTCTCAGATCAATTAAATACTATAAAGTAATAAATTACAAAAAATTATTTTATTAATATTTTTCTCTTCGACATAAAAGCTTAAAAATGAATAATTTATAGAAATTAGCAACAGAAAAAAATGAACGTGGACGTTTCGGGAGGTGAAATTGGAGGGATACCACCCCTGTCCATAAAAACTTAAAAATTTTATGTTATTAAGGCGTATGTAATCTTTTAATAATTACATTATTTTTGCAAATAATATTTTATGTCACCTCCCACAAGAGGGGGCGGGCGAAAAGTGGCATATTGGAATCTCCAGGGTCCAAGTTTAGGTTTTTGAACATTCGCTGACTATAAATGTTGCAAAAAATAATATAAAATAATAAAAAAAAATAATATAATAAAGTAAAAAAATTTAAAATTGGAATTTTAATATAATAAACTTTTCATTTGGTTTATTAAACTTTGGGCATAAGAATCTGGGTTTGTATTCAGAAAGTTAAAAAAATCCACCGACGATCTGGTTAAGCACCAGTGAAATAGCTATATAGCTATATGGATATGCTTTATCCATAGTAATCTGTTTGGATTACTATATTTTTTGAAAATAAATATTTTATGATTCGTTCATAAAATATTTATTTAATCAATTTTATTTAATCAAAATTAAAATTCCAAATATAAATTTTTTTAAATTATTTTCTGTTTTAAAATAAATTTATTTCTACTTACACAATTATTTATTAAACATAAATAAAAATTACAAAATGTTTTTATTTTACATTCATTTATTTATTTAGTTTTTAGCAAAAACACTTTCTTATATAATTATGTCTCCTTGAATAGAGGATAGAAAGTAGCAAGGCCACAGATATAACATTTATTTTTAAATAAAAAAAGTAAACCATTTGCTTTATTTAACAAGCGTGAAATATTATTTAAAATGTTGTTGTATTCCGGTTGCTTTGGTGTCTTTTTAAGAGAAATATATAAAATACATCAATCAAGACGAATAAGCAAAATAGATCCAACAATATGTCAACTAGGATTTAATATTTTTTCGGATTAAACTTTACTTAAACATACTGTTTTGTGATTATTTTTTCAAATTTATTTTGTGTGATGCAGGTTTTTCGGTTAATGTGGTGGTGCACAATTTACAGAGAGAGAGAGAGAAAGAGCTAAAATAATTCCATTATAAATTTGGTTAGTTGACCATTTTATTTATTTCTTTTTTTTTGAGGTTTTATTATTTCCTCAAAACCAGCTTTCGTTTCATGTTCTCCCTTTTTGCTATTTGTTATTTGTAAACCAATTTCAGTTTCAGATTTAGCTTGTTGTTGTTCTTTTTGCGATATTTTGTTAAATGAGGTAGCAGGACTCTAAAGAAATGTCTTTAGCAGAGTAATATAGGAGCCAGTAGTACTTAAAATCTGTTTGAAAAAAGAACATTAAAAAGAAAGAAAAATAAATATTAAAATGTTGGTTTTATAATGAAGACCAACCAGTTGGCATTTATAAAGGCGTTTGCTTATTGCTTATAATAAATGAAGGAATTAAAAAAAAGAAGAATAAATATTTATTTTAAGTATAATAAAATCATATTATAGTAAGTTTTATTTATTGTACTCATTGTCATATTGAGAGGAAAAGAAAGTGGCATGGTAAATAACTGTTCACTTGAAATCCGGACGCATTGAGTTCTTAACATCTTTGGATTGAATAGACACGAAATATAAGTTTCATAAAATTTGATCAAGGGCGATTATGCGAGGCATTGTGTTCAGCTTAGTTTGTAGGAACTTCTCAAAAAGCTTTGAAATATTTGATAAAAGACTTGATGGTCTATATGATTCCACTTTTGTGTGTTCTTGTTCTGGCTTGGTAAACATAATTATCAAAAAAAACTTCCACTAAGCGGTAAGTATTCATAAATGACATTAAAAATGAAATGAATAATTTTTAGTGCTTATGAGACAACTCAAATATCATCTTGTTATTAGCTTTCTTGAAACCAAGGGCTTTTTTGCCTTTTAATAGCCTGAAATTGAAGCTCGCTGGAACAAAATCCAACAGTTGTTGGGCTGTCAGATGTATCAATCGATACATTCTAAGTAGGAACATTTTTCAGAATTTCCAGCAAAAAGATTGCCTTGTTCAGTATCATTTTTTTTTCAATAACCTGATTTTGTAGTTGGGTCGACATCTTCCATTTAATTTATTCGCGATTTCATCAATTCATAGCCCTTTATTTTATTCTATTTTTAACCGACTTCAAAAAAGAAGGAGGTTATCTATTCGTCTGAATGTTGCTTTTTTTTTTTATGTATGTAACCGCAGAACTCAGCCATTTCTGAACCGATTTTAAAATTTTTTGCTTTATTTGAAAGGTTATGCTTCAAGGTTGGTCCCATTTTAAAAACAGTTTATTATATTAAAAATTAAAGGGTGTCCCCATACAACATACATGTTTTTTACGTGTATTAAGAACCGTAAAGGGCAGCAAATTAAAATTTTAAAAAACTGCGTGCCGCTATAGCTCCCAACAGCAGAAATTAATAAAAAAATAAATTTAAAATTTAAAGGGTGTCCCCATAGGTGACATAATATGACCTATTTGGGTCTATTATTTGAACCGTTATAGACTAAACCTTGAAAATTTGACAGAATGTCGACTACTATGACCGTTATAATAAAATGTATAAATACTCAAAATTTTAAATTAAAGGGTGCTCCAATAGTTCATTTAATTTGATGTATATGGCCATACTTTTGAATAGTTTTTCACAGACCGCTGAAATTTACAAAGAACCTGTAGTGCTAAGTCAGCTATAACAAAAAGTATAAAATTTTGAATTTAGAACTTAAAGGGTGTCCCAATAGTTAATGTAATTCTATGTATGTGGCCAAACTTTTGAACTGTTAGAGACAGACAGCTGAAATTTACAAGGAACCTGTATTGCAAAGTCCACTATAGCAAGTATACAATTTGAAGTTAGAAATTAAAGGGTGTCCCCATAAATTACGTAATTTGATCTATATGACGCTATCTTTTGAACCGTTAAACACAAACACTTGAAAATTAGGCAGAATGTCCACTACTTTCTCTGGTATGATAACAAATATAAATATTTGGAATTATAATGTAAAGGGTGTCCCAATAGTTCATGTAATTTGATATATATGGTTAAACTTTTTAACCGTTATAGACAGATATTTGAAATTTACAAAGAATCTTTGTGACCAAGTCCTCTATAACAACAGGTCTTTAATTTAACATTGTAAATTAAAGGGTGTCCGAATAGGTGATGTTATTCGATCTGTGTGCCCCTATCTTTGAAACCGTTATAGACAGAGGCTTGAATGGTGTCCCCATACAAGACGGATGCTGGTGAAAATAACTTAACTTTTAAACAGTAATAGGGAGAGGCTTGACATTCAATAGTCTTTATTTTTTCCCTCTAATTTTGGCGCATCTTTTATTTGGTTTATATATAGTTCTTACAGATTACTTCTTACATTTTTAGTTTAGAATTGGTGCCCTTCTATCTGTTTTGAAGTCGGTTTTTTTTTGCAAGAATTATTATGTTAAAAAAGGTGTTTACCATTTTTTTTACCGATTTAAAGGTACTGCATACTTTAAGGCATCTTTTTTTTTATTTTTTAAAGCAATATATTTTAAGCAATGAAATAAAACAATGAGTAAGGCTCTGTACAGACGGTTGTCAGATCTTACAATATTGTCAGAAAAATATATAGAAAACGTCTAAGAATCGTGTGAACTTACAATTGTTGGCTGGAAATATTGTCGGAAAAAGCATTGTCAGACTTCAAACTAACAATAATAATCCTAGATATGTGATCAAGCGATGTTCGTCTGACCTTCTGTCCATCTGTCCATCTGTCTATCTGTCCATCTGTCTGCCTGTCTGCATGTCTGTCTGTGTGTCTGTCCGCCTATCCGTCTGTGCGTATTGACGTTGAAATGTCATTTGCCAAGGCACCAGACAAGGTACAGAAAATTTAAGCCCACCATAGTTTCGAAAATTTTAGGATTGCAATTTAGCAACATCAGACCATGTCATTGGAGGCTACGGGCAGCCACGCCCACCTATATTGTTTAATGTTGTTTTTATTTTTTTCCGGTTTTAATGATTCTCATCTGCCTTTTTTTTAATAAATATTAAACGACGACAGATGGATCGCAAGGAGTGCATACAGATCTCGGGGGCACTGTAACTCCCTGCGAGGGCCGATTTTGTGTTCGTAAGGTTTTTCTGCTTTGATTTGTATTAAAGGCTTTTATAGAAAACAATACATATAGAGGTAGCCAATAGACCCACAGGGCGCCCACTAGTAACCAGGAGCAGTCAATAGGACCGCTAGAAGAAAGGGAGGTGTCAATATGGGGAAATTTAACTTTTTTTAAGAATTTTTTGCTTTAGTCTGATTATTCTAATATAGCATAGATTGCAGGAAGGTTCTAAAAATGTTTGCAAAAAATTAAAAAAAAATAATTTTTTCTAACAATTTTTTAAAAAAATTTTTAAAAAATTAAAAAAAAAAAATTTACAAAAACTGTTTAAAACAACTTTTACAAAAATGTCCAAAACAAATTTTACAAAACAAGTAAAAAAAATTTTCCAAAAAAACTAAAAAAAATCTCATCAAAATTTTATGAAAAATTTTGAAAATTTGAATTTTTTATTAGTCGAACTTTTTATTTATCATACTTACATATAAAATTTGTAGTTAAGCTTAAGTTCGTTTTTATTCTCTCTAAGAATGAAAAATATTAATAATATTAAAGGGAAATTGAGAAAATATAATTTTTAGATTAGTATTGACTAAAAAACGAATGTTGGGAAGAAAACAAATAAACAAAAAGTAGGTTTCATTGCTAACCGAATTTTGGCTGAAGCAACAACAAATATAACGTGGGAAATAACGGGTCCGACAATAACTTTTTTTTTTTGAAAATGCTATAAAAAACTACTGAATATTTTCTCAAATTTCTTTTTTATTTGAAAGTACAATCCTTCCGGTTAATAATGGAAAATAATTTCATTCAAATGGCTGCCTCGGCTGGCCATGCAGTAGCTTACACGATCGGTCCAATTTTTAAGCACATTATCTATTGTGTGCAGCTGTATTTCACCAATAGCTTCACGAATATTGTCCTTTCAAGCGTCAATTAGCTCTGGCTTGTCGGCGTAACACTTATCTTTGACGGCACTCCACAAATAATAATCCAACGGTGTCAAATCGCAGCTCCAAGCTGGCCAAACGCTCTGTGGCTGATAATGCGATCTTCAAAAACAGGGCGCAAAACATCGAGCTTATCTTCGGCTGTGTGGCACGTAGCGCCGTCCTGTTGAAACCAAATGTTGCCAATATCCTCCTCTTAAATTTTTGTGAACAAAAATTCGTTCAACATGGCCCGATAACGATTGCCATTGACTGTAACGGCCACTCCTTGCTCATTTTCGAAGAGAAATGGTCCAATTATGCCTCTGGACCAAAATCCGCAACAAACAGTGCCTCGTTTTAGGTACATCGGCTTTTCAATGTATGCGTGCGGGTTTTTTGTGCCCCAAATGCGACAATTTTGCTTGTTTACATACCCGCCAAGATCAATATGAGCTTCATCTGAAAAGATGATTTTTTTTTGGCAAAATCGGCATCTTCTGTAAGTCAACCTTTCCCAGCGTTGTTCAAGCGTATACACAACCATATTCGTTCAGCGGAAGGATAAAACTAATTTTCTGTCAAACCAGACATGAGCTAAGTAACCCATTCACGAAATAAGTACTAGTTAAAAAAAAAAAAAAAAAAAACGTTAGATCGCGGACTCTTTATTAAGGTAAAAATAGTAAAAAGAAGAGGGAATCTTTAGGTAATGGTAGACTTCGTTCTCACCAACCGACGAGATGATTGAATGCGATTTTTCTCGTATTCCTTCATCAAAGTTTGGTTGATTAAATCGATGATGCTTACAACTTAACACTACCCAAAGTTGATAGATACGAAGAGTGCTGATGCCGGACGTATCTGTCTTAAAAAAGGTGCATTCCGCTCTGCTGGTGTCTAAAAATTTAATTTTCCAATTTTTCTTCAATTAAATTTTTCTTTCTTAAAGATAATTTTTCTTTCTTAAAAATAATAAAAACGAATTTAAGCTTCAATACAAATTTCATATCTATTTTATAGCAAATTTTCAAAAAAAAATTAAAAAAAATATTAAATAAAATTTAAAAAAAAAGAATAAAAAAAAATAAAAAAAAAAAAATAAAAATATTTTAGTATACTAAATAGTATACTAAATAGTTATTGTAGCACAAGGTCTTTTTTATATAAAAATCTTTAAACAATTTTTATTTACAATATTTCGCTACACCATTGGGTAGCATCTTCAGGAAATAAAAATAATAAAAGTTTTAAAAATAGAATTGAAATATTTTAGTATACATTTAAGTATAAATTAAGTATATTTACAAAAGAAAGAAAAAAATTTACAAAATAATTACAGAAAAATTCTCCAAAAAAATTTACCAAATATTTTCAAGCAAATTTTCAAGAAACATTATATTGAGCATTACGGTAATTCGGTAGGTCGTGAACTAAAGAAATATATAAAGTAAAGCCTAATCGTCCGTAACATTTTCCATATATATAAAACTGAGTGTCATAGAATTCAAAGTTTAGTGCATCCGAAATTTAAAAGAACAGTTCTTTAAGAGCTTAAGTATATTTAAGCAAATTAAATGAAAAGAATAAAAGAAAATAAGAAACTGTATCTTTTTTAACATGAGTGTTGTTATACATGTGTCGGTGTGCTTGGGTTCCGGTAAGTAAAATATAATTTACCTTTGGAAAATGCTAAACAAGAGCAAAATGTAAAATATAAAAAAAAAATGGTAAAATGTTTGCATAAGAACGTTAAAAGCCTTGAAATAAAGTAACTAACCACCATTAAGCAAACAATGCATATAAACCCTTTCATTCGTTACTTCATTTTTGTTTTTTTGCCAGCTTACCATCAACATGATGAAAGTCACTGCTGCACAGTAACTTGAATGGTATGATAATTAAGTCATAAGTGCCATAAATAAGAGTGTTAAAATATGCTTTATGTTCATCAACTTAAAAATCTTTGGGTTTCATTATTTCGCTGTTTTTTTTTTTTTTTAATTATGAACGTCAATATTTAGCAAGCGTATATAAAAGCTATTTAAGGTAAATTTTTAGACAGGATTTTTTGATGCCTTAAATACCCCTAGTAGTCAAAAGTTAACAATTAGTTCGTCATATTTAAGGTTTTTTCTTAACATTTTACAAGAATTGTCATATTTTATTTTTAAATTCGGGTGCCCCGGTAGTCTAGTAGGTAGTGTGCTAGTCTATAAGTCGGGGGGTTGTGGGTTCGATGCCCACCAAAAACTCTGGGTGTTTCATTACAACGAGTGAAGGTCTTCGTTACTATGAATATAATTTCTAATTGTATTGTAACATTTAATAAATAAATAAATAAAAAATATTTTTAAATTAAAACAACTATAAAATTCTTGGTTTCTCCAACCTGTGTCCTTGTTTTAAAGAGTCCTTTGCAAAAATCGTTGCTCACAAATGATTTTTTTGTTTTAGAATAACTTTGTTAAGAAATGAAAAAAGTGATAAAAATCTTTAATCGGATGTTTTAAATTTTATCCACTAATTGGCTGCCGCCAGCCCTGATACGCATTTGAGTCCGTTTTATCGCATTTTGTATGACCGGTGTTGTAATCCAGTGAACTGTTCGCATAACTGTAAAAATGTTCTTCTTAAGCGCTGCAATTGTCTAGGGCTTGTTGCCACAAACCCGTAACTTCTGGTAACGCTAAAGAAAGAAGTCTAGGATGGTTAAATCGGGCTATTTGTCTGACCATGCCAAACCCCCATTACGCGACCAGAAAACGTTTCCTTCATAATATCCATTGTGGCTCCTGTTGTGCTCTTTCACAATATCCACTGTGTGTCCCCTAAGGCATGTTCACCAAGCCCCGGCCATTCAATTACAGCAGTAATAAGTCGTTTATCATGACGCTCAATCATTCTTCCCGCATGAGCGACACCCTACACAGTGGCTTTTCATGCATCATACCCGGATTTTCGTTGCGCCAGTTCGTTATCATGATTTTCGATTTAAAATCGTCCTCTTCGTTGTTGAGATTAAGGATGTCTCTATAGAAATTCAAATGCGACTGACCGTAGCATACATTAGCTGATGCACTTTCGTTGTAGGGTGTGTCTGGTGATGTCTAGCTAGCTGGCACGTAGTCTGTAGTCTTGTCAAAATATCAACATGTTTTTTTGCTTGCACTAACGCATTTGCAAAATCTATAAAACTTTCCGCCCAAGTGCTTAATTTTTTGCTTTTTTTTTATTTTATTTCTAAAAAATTGTTTAAATTCATTTTTATAAGGTAGGTACATATGTAGGTGTTTTAATTATAAATATTAATTATTTAGAATATTTTACATTTTGTAGAATGGCAACAAATACTGCTCCAAAAAAAAGCCGCGCGTCAGCCGAGCAGCTTCATCTAATGGCCGACTTTATCTTTTGATATTTTGATAAAGTAAACGACACAAAAATAGTTGTAGTTAAATTAACAATACTCGACTTGCTAACAACATCAAATATTATTTGAAAGCATTACCGTTTTGTTGTTAAATTTTTTTAACAAGTACCGAAACGTTAAAATTGAATAGTGAATCACACTACTAGTTGCTGTTTCTTCGTTATCAGTGAAATAGCAAAAATACCTACTCATTTTACAAAATTCCGTTGTTGGGTGCCTTTGCTCATAAATGGTTCAAGCGGTCGTTCAGATTATGACGTACAAAAGTTTGTAGTTAATTAACTTAATAAGCGTAAATTGGAAAATAATTAATTTAGATAAATTATAAGATAAAAACTCATACAAGTTTTATACTTAACGACCTAATATAATAAAAAAAACCAACCTTTAAATTTTTGCATTCATCTATCAACTTATATTTTTTATTCCAAAAAACCTCAATTAATTTGCTTTGTGTGACAATTTTCTCAAATTTTTTCTAACAGAAAATAACACATAAATTCTAATAACACTAATATTTACTTGGCATTTAAGCTCGTAAATATTATGGCTCTTATACCATTTTTGCATTTTAATCTTTTCTAAAAATATTAATAATCTCTAGTTTTCACTAAAAATTAACTCTTTTCAGTCAAGATTTATGTTTAGTTGGCTTCATTTTCTTTTTGAAATTTGAAGGAAAAAAGAAGCCTCTTAGAATAAATTTCTTAAGACACAAGAAAAAGCCATTCAAACCACTGAGCACTATAATATTTATCTTCGTCTCCATAGATATCAACGCCATCGTCATCGTCATCATCATCACGATTGTCAACATGATGTTAGTTATGATGCCGATTATAATGGAGCAAGAGGTAGTAACATTATCATATATTTTTTTGTTCATCTTTTATTTACTTTTCTACTTACCGAACTGAAGGCCGACAGTGATGGTGTAAAAAATGGCACTGCAATTGTTATTGCTTTCTGCGAGCGTCGCAACATCATTAAAATCATTTTCCTGGTCTTAACATCACACTTGTACCACTCGGTGTCGTATAATGTTTCTGCAACTGCAGAGCTCTGCAATTCGTTAGTGGATGATGTGAAAAAAGTGATACCAAAGAGTGATAACAAAAAATATATTTATTCTTATACGAATATAGGTGTACGAGTACGTGTGTAAATATGGCCGTCATAAAATATAAATTTCACTGTGTGTTTAAATAAAAACTGAATTGCATGACATTAAGTAAATGTTACAAACATGTAAGTGTGTGAGCATAGTATGCACAAACAAGTGTAAAAAAATTATGTGGAATTGCAGGTGTGAACATTTAAGTAAAAATATGTACCTTTATTTGTAAAAATTAAGCAAAACTAAAACAAAAACAATTTATTCAGACATTTATATAATTTTTTTTTTTACAGAAAAGCTCTGGTTGAATGTTCTCACAAAAGAATATGTTTTATAAACCCTTTTTAGGGTTTCCTATTTATAAAAATATATAGATGAAGAAAGGTTCAGTCGGATAAGACAATACTAAGGTCATAAGATCTCAAACGGACATCTAAGCCAGAGATTCGGCTGTACTGTTTTAAGCTGCCTAACAACGACATCAAAATGAACGTAAGAGGTTTAAAGGAGTGATCCATTTCGAGGTTCCCTACTTTTTTAAAGAAAAAAAAAAAATAAGAAAATTCAAATTTAATGGAGAATGTTTATTATCATTTGAAAGTACATTCTTTGGCATTTATTTTTTGAAGATTATGTCTATCTAATTTTGGCCATTGCTACGTCGAAGATGGTCCATCTCTTGAGTCCAATTTTCGAAGACTCGTTCGAGCATTTCGACTGGTAACTAGCGAATGCCACGCGTGATGTTTTCCTCCAAGGCCTGAATCGAAGCGGGTTTGTCCGCATAAACTTTAGACTTTACATATCCCCACAGGAAAAAATCTAAGGGTGTGATATCACACGATCTTGGTGGCCAATCAATCGGCCCAAAACGTTAAATTATGTGCACACCGAAATGTTCTCTCAATAAATCCATTGATTGATGCGATGTGTAGAAAGTGCCGCCGTAATGCTGAAAACAAATATCGCCGAGATCACGAGCTTCAATCCCAGGCATCAAATAGTCGGTTATCATGGTACGATAACGGTCGCCATTGACGGTTACGTTCGCACCGGCATCATTTTTAAAGAAATACGGACCGATAATTCCACCGGCCCACAAACCACACCAAACCGTTGTTTTTTCTGGATGAAGTGGCAGCTCTGAAATCTCTGTAGGTTGCTCTTCGTCCCAAATGCAGCAATTTCGTTTGTTTACATACATTGAGCCAGAAATGGGCCTCATCGCGAAACAAAATTTGACTCGAAAACGTCCGATCTTCTAGGAACTTTTTAAGAGCCCATAGAGCGAAGCGATTCAGGCGTAAGTCTTTGCATTATGAAATGCCAAAAAATACTAAACAAAAATGACATGACAGCATGACACGCCTCACACGTGATCTGTCAAAAAATGGCTATTGAAAAAATCACCTCGAAATGGATCACCCTTTAGAAACCCGGTAACGTGTACAAATTTTTTAGCAGCTTCAAGTCAGTACATGTAAGATGATTTATCTTTCACGAAATGTAATACAGATTTACGTCAACGTGTTACCCTAACCTGGCGGTGTTCTTACCACTTGGTAAGACGGCCTTGTTGCGCATAGCGAGACAACAAGTACCAATTTTAAATCATAGCTGGCAGGGCCAATGCCCATACCCATTGGCTTATACTCATTAGCATCAAGTTGTCAAAAGTCAACTAGATAATAAATTGCTCCGGCAAGGAATGTATCACGAAGTATCAGGATCATAATCACGCTAACGCTGGGAAATGACATAGGAAATTTTAAATCATATCGATATCTACTCTATTCATCTCTATAGGAGCCATTCGTTGCAGAAAATTTACATGTCGTGTGAAGGCAATCAATTTTTATATCCTTCATCGCAGGTAGAAAGGGTATATATATTCCGTGTGTAATTTCTACAATATTCATTTCCAACCCCTAATGTATATATATTCTAGATTCTTATAAATAGAAAAGTTGATTTAGCGATGATCGTCTGAATTTCCGTCTGTGTTCGTGTTGAAATCAACTTTAGCGAGGCACCCGATACAAAAAAGTTAAGCATCAATCTACCAGGTATAGGTTTTAGGTTGACAGAGTTTTTCTGCTTTGATTTGTATTAAGGAAATTTATAGAAAGCAATACACATAGAGGTAGCCAATGGACCCACAGGGTGCGCACTGGTAACCAGGAGCAATTAAGAGGCTTATGTGGGGTAAATATGAGGGAATTTTTTTAAGGATTTTTTTTGCTTTAGTTTGACCATTCTAACTCAATATAAATTACAGGTAGGTCCTAAATTAAAAGAAAAAAAAATTCAATAAAATTAAAATAAAAATTAAAAAAAATTACAAAACATTTTCAAAAAGATATTTTTACAAAAAAATGTTAAAAAAAGTTTTTTTTTTAATTTTTCAAGAAAATATTACAAAAAATTAAAAAAAAAATATTTGCAAAAAAAATTTTTCCAAAAAATTTTAAAAACAATTTTCGAAATATTTAAAAAAGAATCTGGAGTGACCTACGCTCAATTTTACCATACCCAATGAAAGCAGATAGTATTATGAATATATTACATAAAGTATATAAGTTCAACGTATTTTCGAATCGAAAAATTAATTATCTTCTGTTTCCCGATTACGCTCAAAATTTATACAGCTCTTTATCTCCACAATATGATATGTCATACGGTATGACCTGTAGAGCGTTTACAAAATTTGGGAGTAAGTAAACTGCCTCTGACCTCTTTCCGATTATGCCCAAAAATTATACAGTTCTTCACCTCCATATACCAAAGGCACATACTAAGTTTCTTTTCGATATGTCAAACGGTATGACCTGTACAGGCCCCACAAAAATAGTGACTACACGGCGACAATTGTAGCCAACGTAGCCACTGCTAAATGAAAACAAATTCCGTTTGTTGCGTATTTCTCCGTTTGTTTCCGTATTTCTCTATAAGCATGAATAATAAGATTTTTTCTCATACGACTTTTAATTTAATTTTAAATTATGTAAAGAGTCAACAATATGGATAATGCTGTACATGTTTGAAGGATATAGAAGATTCGGTACAGCCGTATATAGCACTATTACTTGTTTTTTATTAAACTCGGACATATTATCTACATATAGATATATACATATATATATATATATATATATATATATATATATATATATATATATTTATATATTATACAGCTCCTTCTCTGGGAGTTCTTTCCATGTCATGAGGAATAGCTTATTGAACTTTCTCTATTGCTATTGCTAAAATACCAATTTACCTGGCCGTGAAGATGTCAGTCTTGTAGTAGCACTGTGCTGTGAACACATTCCCAGATTACTGGGGATGGTTCAAAAGTGACCCCTAAAGTGGTCTGCTTCAGATTCCCCCGTACTACTACTTCGTTACTGTGCACGAGAAATTAAGTTAAAATATTATTTATTCTTGTAATGTAACAATAAAAAAAATCATTATGCAAATCATTTGTAATTTCAGTAAGAAAATTAAGTAATTTTGCAACAATCTAAATGGACTAAAAGTACTTTTTCCTTAATTTGGTACAATTTCAAATGAATATCGCCCTGTTAATACCAACTACCCTGCACATTTTTGAACTGTCTGCCTGTATAGATGTAAGCACTTGAGTACAACCCATTCAGGTAATGTTCACACTATATGCAAAATGTATCAGTTTGGTTTTTTATTTCTATTTCTATTTTTAGATGTAATATTCTCAGTTTGTTTTATTGCTGCTGTTGTAGAGTAATTAAAATTTTGTCATTTCGAAGTACCAGAAAGAATCACGTTTTTAGCTAAAGTACATGTAAGTATGTAAGTACAAGAGTAAATGTAATTCTTTTAATTCCGTTATGTGTTCTCTTTTTTGTTCTTAAATAGATGTGGATGTGTGTACGAGTATGTAAGTATAAGTGGTTGTAGGAGTATTCCGTAAACTTTTCATCTTGAAACTGTTCTTTTTTATGTAGATTTCTTTCGTCACTGCTTTTTACATTTGAGATGAATGTATTTTTTAATTTCATTGTGTGTAAATTTCATTGTATGTATTTGTGAATTTGATAATTTTAAGTGCTAAAATGCAAGGTCGAGTTAAATAAAGAAAACTAAATTTTTGGAAAATAGAGAAGAAAAATATTCATTTTATATGAAAAAAAAGAGTGTACACTGTATAAAATAACACTATATATTTTGATTGTAAATAATCTTTTGCAATTATTTGGTGTTGTAGGTTAAATTTAACGAATTAAGAAAAAAAAATTATAATTATTATTATTATTAATGTAAAGGGGATATTGAAGCAGAATACTTCCATAATGGGACCTTTTTCGATCCCTTTCGTTCTCAATAGTTTTAAGCAACTGATTTGTAACCTTTCTTTCAATTATGTGCTACCTTCAGCCTTTACTCTTGACTTAAGTGATTTAAGACTGCTGACTAGTAAATGCCGGGCTTCTTACTCATCATGGAGTAATTGCTATCATTTTTCCAAGAATTATATCTCCCATTGCATCCACAACAATTGTCTGACTGTTATTTTAAGTCTTAAGCTGTCTCAGTCTCTTCCAGGCACAGTCTGTAAGTATCATCTTCATTGACCTATCACTAACGCAATTATCCAGCTTAAGATACTACTATTAAGTGTAAGCCCCTTTACTGGCTTTCCTTCCAGGAGACTGTTTGAGCTTCTGTCTACATGTAGTAGCTTTCTCCATCTTTTTAAGTTTAAGGAGTTCACGCATAGTAGGACCTACGCTGGTATTAGGACATTTCGGAGTGTTATTATGGCATCTGGTTCACAGAAATATTCCCCTTCTGTTAGTTGGTCTGCTTCCTATGTGTCCTTTCACCTACATCAATGTTATCTTATTAACCGTGGCCCATCTGACCCGACTTGAATGCAGAACCTAAGCAATTCTTCTTGGTAAGTGGAGACGAACTCCCTCAAATGCAGACTACAGGACAGGTTCAGCTCAGCTTGAAATACACCTGCTTCTGTTCTGCTCTGCCGTCCATAGGAGAACCATAAGCAAAAATTCTTATGTCCTTCTCCATACACTCGCCTTGTATGCGTTCCATCGGCATTTGCCCTTCCCTAACCTCCTTACTAATTACGTCCAGAATACTCTTATGCCCTATGTTTGACCTAAAGTTAGGCCAAATAGCATCGGTCTTCATGCGCAAAGCTAATATTGCGGTCGTCGACCTAATGGTGCAGAGGTTTTGTTTATCTCTCTGCCCGTATATCTGTCTGTCTGTCTGTCTGTCTTTTTTTCTGAAAAAAATATTTAATTTTCAAAAGAAAAATGGAGTTAAAATGTTTACTCAAATAAAAAACATGTTTGAGGTACACAACGTTGTAAATAAGAAACAGCCATAATTAGCTTTTCTAATTATGGCTGAAAACAAACATATAAGAAAAGAGATTATTGACTGGTACGTACCAAATTTCTCAGGACTAAGTCCGTTTAATCGCAGGATTATGATATTTTAGAACAGTAGAGAATTTTGATTTCATTCCTGTTTTAGTAGTGAGAAAATTGTAGGAATAAGTTAAACACTGGTGCCCTTGTGCAAAAGAAATAAAGTCTACTGAAGTGTGCTTTAAGACAAAATTTCCATATAAAATATGTTTTAAAGTAGACTTGAAGTATACTTAATTTCTTTTTCATATTGACTGACCATTGCTCAACATACATACATATGAACTCGGTAATCTCTAGCATTTATTTTTTCATTATAATATTAAGCCGAATAAGGGGAAGATAGAAATGGCTTTATGTTTTTCGGTGCTTTTGCTATAAGGGGTGATCCATTTTGAGGTTCCCTACTTTTTTAAAGAAAAAAAAAAACAGAAAATTCAAATTTAATGGAGAATGTTTATTATCATTTGAAAGAACGTTCTTTGGCATTTATTTTTTTGAACATTATGTCTAAAAAATGTTGGCCGTTGCTATGTCATAGATGCTCCATCCGTTGAGTCCAATTTTCAATGACTCGTTCGAGCATTTCGACTGACTGGCGAATAACATGCTTGATGTTATCCTCCAAGGCCTGAATCGAAGCGGGTTTGTCCGCATAAACTTTCGACTTTACATATCCCCACAGGAAAAAATCTAAGGGTGTGATATCACATGATCTTGGTGGCCAATCGACCGGCCCAAAACGTGAAATTATGTACTCACCGAAATGTTCTCTCAATAAATCCATTGATTGATGCGATGTGTTGGAATTGGCGCCGTCTTGCTGAAACCAAATGTCGCCGAGATCACGATCTTCAATTTCAGGCAATTAATAGCCGGTTATTATTTCAGGATAACGGTCGCCATTGACGGTTACGTTCGCACCGGCATCATTTTTAAAGAAATATGGACCAATGATTCCACCGGCCCACAAACCACACCAACCGTTGTTTTTTCTGGATGAAATGGCAACTCTTGAATCTTTTCAGGTTGCTCTTCGTCGTTTATCGCTAAACAGAATTTTCGAAAACGTCGGATTTTCTTGGAACTTTTCAAGAGCCCATAGATCGAAGCGATTCAGGCCTAAGTCATTCCATTATGAAATGCCAAACAACACTAAACAAAAATAACATGACAGTACTACACGACTCACACGTGATCTGTCAAAAAAGGCTATTGAAAAAAGTATCTTTACTTTAATCACCCTATATTATCAAAGTAATTATATTCTTTTTTAATACATGGTTTAGATGAAATTTGAGGGTTTTTTGTTATTTTTATTTTAGGCTTCAGTTAAAAGAAACGTAATTACCATTCCTTATTACTGTAGAAAAAAGAAAACTTAATGTCTGTACTAATTTTTTAGTCTAAAAAACATCTTATCTCTACTTACTAGTTATCCACCTCTTGTGCAAAATTAAGTTATAATTTCTTAGTATAGAAAGTCCAAATAAAAACGACATCATTAGTTTGCCAGTTTCAGAAAGAACTTAATTTAGCCCCAAGATTAAACATTTTTTACGACAACCACACAATAATATATTAACTTAAGCACAAGAATATACAGACGTACTTTAAAATATATACATACATATGTAATTACGGGACGACTCTTACAAACTACACAAACGCTATAAAATCCACATCCGTATCCGCATATACACTTTTACTTACACTTTCACTTACGTAATTGCCGCCAATGCAATATAAAAATAGTTGAGTCAATGCTGCAATACTATAAAAGAGATAAATTAACAGACCCAGCGAAGCAGAATTCTACACAGAGGAGAACGAATCCAGTTACAGTTGCAATACGTTATGAAAGCAGTAGAAAAAAAGAAAGGAAACAAAAGGAGAATGAAAATTTTGTTATTCTTGATGCCGACTTGTTTATTTTATTTGGAAAATGTAATAATTTTCATATTATTATTAATGTTGTTGTTTGTTGCTCTTTGATAATTTTATTATGGTATTTTATAGTTTTATTTGTAAAACCATGATAATGCAACAGTACGTAACATTTATTAATGCCCTGCATTATGCACCATTTCTAACATAAATTTATATATTTATTAAATATTACAATACAAAATTACAAAATATATTTTAATGTAGTGCAAATAAAAAAAACAGCGCATAATATCACTTTTCAAACAAAAAATTATAAAAATAATTTTTTTTCATTGCTTTTGAACTTTAAATAAAACACTGATAATTTTAACTGTGATTTACATTTTGTTAGAGAATAAAGACATAAAATTAAAAAAAAAATATTATATGGTCAAATAGTGACACCGTTTTAAAATAAATAAACAGAAAAAAAAGAAAAAGCAGTAAAAAACACAATTTCTGTTTTAAGGAAATTGTGTTTTTTACTGCTTTTTCTCCACTTTCTCTTGGAAATGAGAAAAAAAAGTATCCTATATTAGAATCAGGATGCTAGGGTACCTCTTCACAAAATTTTGTTAAAATCCATCCAGTAGTTTTTACGCGATGCGAACATAAATGAAAAGAATTTAGACAAACGAAAATAATATCTGATATTTTCAGCAAATTCCATCAGGAACATAGGCTGTTTACATAGAATCTCCATTGTTGTCGATATACTGCTACTCTTCTTAGTTCGTTAAATGATCTTCCAGTTTCACTAATAACACTACGTCTCCTGGTTGTGGTCGGTCTACCGGGTGCTCTTGAGCCCTGTGGGTTCCATTCGAGTGTTTCATGACAAATTTCGTCATATGGTTTCCTGAGTGTATGGCCTAACCAGTTATATTTTCTTCTTTTTATTTGGGTATTAATATCTTCTTTATCAGCGATGTGAAGAAGCTGTTTGCTAGTTATTACTCGCGGCCACCAGATTTTGAAAATATTTCGGATGTACCTGTTGGTAAAACTTTGTAGTTTGCGTTTGATATCCTCGTTTACCAACCAGGTTTCGCTACCGTAGAGTAGGATGGATTTTACGCAAGCGTTGTATATATGAATTTTAATTTTCGGAGATAGGGCATTTGACTTCCAAATGTTCCTCAAGTTGTGATAGGCTGCTCTCGCTTTATGTATGCATGCATCTGCGTCACCGTTAGCACCACCGTCAGTTGCTATATTCCTGCCTAGGTAGCAAAAGTTATTTACGATTTGAATTGATTTGTTATTTAACTTAAAAACTGTATCATCACTGCCTTTAACAATTATACATTTGGTTTTTGCTGCGTTGATTTGCAGTCCATATTCAAATGCTTCGGAAGCTAGGTCGTCTATTTTCTTCTGCATGCTGTCCTTTGTTGTAGACAGCATAATCCAGGTCTTCCAACTGCTGATTTATTCTCCACTGTAAACCCCTGGTTTTGCCCGAAACAGAGGAAAGAATTTCATTGAGTGTAGTAATAAATAAGCAAGGGTGCCTTGTTTAACGCCACTTATAGTTTGAAATGGTTGGCTTGTTTTCCCTAAATGTGACACACGCATTTTTGAGTCATGAAATGAGTTACTATTTTATTATATGTATAGATTTTTATTTCGCTTTGTTAAGCCTGGTCGCAAAGATGATTTCCTTATTACTCTACCATACGTAGTATAACACAGTACAACATTCTTGAGGTGATTGATTCGGGTCTCAATTCTCATAATTGTATATTGTATCTATATAGATATACAAATTGTATTTATACTTGTGTATTTAAGAAAAATTTCTACCTAGAAAACAAAAAATCACACGAATAGAAAAATTAAACAAACGCTAAACAAAATAGTAAACTGGTCTGTATTGCAAAATATTTCAACAACTGCCATAATTTATCCAGCGACTTTGAAAGATTTCTCTATATTCCTAAGCATACACATGTTCAGAGTTATTAGTAGTTTATTGCATCTAATAAATATAAGATTTATATTTTTTTATAGAAACAATTTTAACATAATTTCTTTTCTTATTTAATAAATATAAATAAATTATAGAAATAAATTATAGAAATAAACTGAAATTAAAAGGGAAATGGTGTAGCACACACCATGTTTTAAAAAATTTCATTGTGCAACTGTAAACAACTGCATACTTTTACTCCATGTACATGTGTAACTGTGTTTACAATAGGAGAAGTGTTCGTATGTGCTTTCATAGTTTTAATTGCATTTCCTTAATAGAACAAGATTAAATTTAACAGTAAACAAATAGTATCCACCAAACAAAAACCAATTATAATAAAAGTAATCGAATAATATGGACAAAAAAATAAACTTTCAAAAAGATTTTCATAAAGAAAAAAAAGAAAATTAAAGGTTAAATTTGTAATGCCTATGTGGTAAGAGCTTTTTGCTGAGCTAAGTCAATCTTTTAGTTTTTTTTAGTTCGTTTGCTCAGTAGGTCAGTCATAGGTGCCATAGTTTATACACCTTATTGGAGCAAATCACGTCACTGTCGGAACAGCCTTTAAGTTTTTCTGTTTTATACTTGTTTATGTAGCGAACACGGCTTTAAATGACCTGAGTAAATTTGAAGAATCTGCCTAATACGGTTGAAATCACGTCTTTATCACAACACTTTTTAATTTCAAGTATTAGTTGTTATAGCCGCTGCACAGTGGACCATTTCAGGAGAAGGCGGTCAAAAATCCATAACTTTTGATTGGATTGGAATTTTTATACGCGGTTTTTTCTGTTTTGTAAGTCAGACTTTGGTCTTTGCTTCAAAAAGCAACGTGGCAAAGCTGTGCACAAAAAA
Source organism: Phasia obesa (assembly GCA_949628195.1). Lineage (NCBI taxonomy): Eukaryota > Metazoa > Arthropoda > Insecta > Diptera > Tachinidae > Phasia > Phasia obesa. The sequence continues at coordinate 48,624,863 of OX451216.1, forward strand.
TTTGGTTTTGTAAAACTTGTGTATTCATTAATTTGTGCAGAAAATATCGGAGCTCGGATCGGAAAATTTTTATAATGGGGTATAGGAGTGTAGGGTAGGGTTCGGACTACAAACGGGTGAGAGATTCTTTTGACCTGGTTTGACCTCAAGGAGTTATGCTCTATTAAGTCGGAGATATTAAAGTAATACATAATGTATGTACCTTTTTAAAGAAAAAGTTTTAACATTGCTGAAAGACACAAAAACTTCTTTAGGCAACTAATAGCTTATAAGTTATATAATTATAAAAAATTTATTTTATAACTAAATCTTTAAAAAAAAGTTAAATGAGAAATATTTAAAAATTTGTTAATTTTAACAAAATGCAGAGAAAGTCCATTTTGGACCACCCCGTTCGCTGTGATAATGTTAAAATAGACCCGTAATATTTTGGCTCTCGAGGCACTCTGTTATTTACTTTCAAATGAGTAATATAGCTTTGAAATGGCTAACCATAAAAAAGTGATTTTTGGTTACTTCTCAAAATATGTGCTACAGTGCGCCGCACATTGGGTTGAAATTGCTAAAAACAGCTCTTAATTCAGGCGTTAGAGATAGCACTTATATTTTCGTTTCGTAGTATTAAGTGGGTTATTACTACTTTAACGCCAGGGGTGTTCGTTTGTCAGCTCGTATGAATATTTAAATTGATTTGGAAGCTCCATTTTTAAAGATAAATGAATAAAATTTGGGCAATTTTTCTAGCTTAGTAACTCAGCATATTCAAAATCTATTGAAAATATCTTCATTGGACTTTTCACGACTGCATTTCCGTGAAAAATGTTCTCTGTATGAATTAAAATCTTTATTACGAGCTTCCTGTGCTTTCTCCGATAACTGGCCAATAGGTAACAGTGCATGAATAATAATCTGCGGACCATGTATTAAAAACTTATGTAAAGTGGGAGACAGGTTATAGCATGGGTATTTTTCAACAAAGTATTTTGCAGTCGATAAAGTATATTTTCTAAAATTTTCAACATTAATCTGATGACCGCACGATACAGCAACTAAAATAGTATGTAACATTTTGTAATTTCCGCAGAAACTTCGGGATTTTGAAAAAAAACGTCTGGCTTTATTCCCGCCATTTGAGTTTCCTAATCCTGGGTTTAGTTGGTTAACTATACGTCCGGTTTTTTGTCTGAACTCGATCTGTATTTTTAATTTGGTTTCGTTCACAACTTTTTTTCACCTACATACACACTTACATACATACATGATTAATGCAGTGAGTGCAGTGCGAATTTTTCTTTGTTTTTATATGATTTGTAAGTAGACATATCAAAGAAAATTCCAAAATTATTTTTATACCCAAGCTTCCCCAAACCGGATTTGAATTTCTACTTGAAAGTGAAAAATGATTGCTTTTTACACCAATTTTCAAAAAAATATTAGAAATATTTCTACAACAAAAATATTTAACTGAGATACATATTTGAGTTTCCAAATACCTGAAGTTGAAGGTTCCATTGAAAAGATATTACTTTTATGCTATGAAAATACATAAATTTATTTAAAAAAATTTTTTTTCAGTTTTTACTACTGTTTTTGAAAAAAACCTCTGGTTTTATTCCCGCCATTTGAGTTTCCTAATACTGGTTTGATAGAGGTTTTTTTCAAAAACTTCAACTTTGGCACAATTCGAAAATTAGATAACATAGAAAAAAAAATTCCCAAAAATTTTATTGATAATGAAAAAATTCACGAAACGTTGGGAGAAACATGTAATAAAACTGCATTTTTATTGACATGAAATAAGTTAGGCCTTACCAGCTGAAATGTTTTATTGAACAGAAACCTAAGGTAACAAAATAAAATTGGCCAAAAATAGATATACAAATCAAAAGATAATTATTTTATTAATAACATAAAAAATAATTAGTTTTGCACAATTTTGTTACCTATAACCAGAAATAGATTACTTTCTAAAAATATAAATTTTCAATTTTCAATTAAGAGCCATTATTGGGAATTTCAACCCAACGTGCGCCGTAGCAATACACATTCTATGAAAATTTCAATAGTATACCTATTACGGTTGCAGAGAGAGAAAGCACAGATAGATGGAACGACTTTGTATGTTTTTTTAACATAATTTTTAATCTCAAAAGTAGTGCAATAAAAATTTTATAATAAACTACACAGTAGCGCTACACCTATCCACAAAAATTCAATAAACACCTGGAAATAAAAGAATGGCCAAGTTTTAACTGGAAAACGCAGAGAAGCCTGTGTTAAATTTATAGTGGGTCACTTTTGCAGTTCTCTAGATACAGGACAATTATTTTGTATGGGGTTACCCAGTCCTTCTGTTCTAATCACCAGCTTTAACTCGAAACACACGTTATTCTCAGAGTAACAAATTTTAAGTTACAGGATAATAATTTTTCACTTTGTATGCAAGACTGCTCAAATTAGTATGAGGGTTATTTGTGCAAAGTTTCAAGAAATTACCTATTGTAGTTCTCTATTTACACGATAATCATTTTCACTTGGTATGCCTACCAGGCCCACTGTCCCAATCCTGTGTATGTTTTGTTAAACTATGTACCATAATATGAGGGTTATTTCTGCAAACTTTTAAGAATCTACCTAGTGTAGTTTTCTATTTATACGATAAAAAGTTTTACTTTGTACGACGGTACCACGCCCACTGTCCCTATGCAGTCCGTGTTTTGCTAAACTAGCTTTTACTAGAAAACACACGTTATTCTCAGAGTAACAAATTTTAAGACTACTCCTATTATAGTTTCCAAGTTACAGGATAATAAGTTTTCAATTTGTATGCAAGGTATCACGCTTACTGTTCCAATCTAGTCTGTGTTTCGCTAAACTATGCAGATTATTATTAAGTTTCTGTCTGTCTCCAGAGGCACACGATAATAATTTGTCACATTGTATGGAGGTACCATGCCCACCTTTTCAATCCAGTCTGTGCTAAACTATGTATATTAATATGGAGGTAATTTCATGAGTCTACCTTTTATAGTTCTCTAGCTACACTATAATAATTTTGCACTTTATATGGGAGGTACCACGGCCACTATTGCAATCCACTATTGCTACATTATGTTTATTAATAAGGGAGTTATTTGAACAAAAACTTTAAAGGTAATACCTATTACAGTTACCAAGTAATACGATGATAAGTATATACATAATTTGTATGGAAAATGCCAATCCCACAAAAAATAAATACCCTATATGACTCACCGAGTATCAGGTAACAAACTGTTAAAGCTTCAGGAAGATCCGTCCACTGGTGTAGGCTTTCCAATAAACAAACATACAAACAAACAACCGTACATATTTTATGCTTTATGTATATAGATAATCATTGTGGGAACGCTAAAGTAACCGCAATTTTAAAACAAAACAATTTCGCGGCTACTCTTACTTCGTATGTATATGAACTAAAAAGCAATAAAAACTAATGAGCTGATGTGAACTGATGAATTGACTTGAAAAAATGAGCAGAAATGAACTGGGGTGCTGACTGAACTAGTGAGCTAAAGTGGACTATGAGGTGAAATGAACTAAGGAGCTTCACTGAACTAAGGAGTTGACTGAACTAGTGACTTAAAGTGAGCTAATGAGCTGAACTAACTGAACTAAGGTGCCGAACTGAACTAAGGAGCTGGACTTAACTAAGTGGCCGATATGAGCTCAGTGTGGTGATCATCTCACTTAGGTTAGTGGAATTATAAGTTTAATCGTAGCCATCTATACATATAATAAAATAGTAACTCATTTCCTTCTGGCTGTCTGTCTCTACGTCTGTGTGTTTTTCTGCTTTTCTTTTGCGTTGGCATCACGTAAAAACTACTGGCTGGATTTTAGCAAAATTTTGTGAGGAGGTACCTTAGGATTCTGATTCCAATATAGGATACCTTTTTTATCCAAAAATATTTCAGTTTTGGGGGAAAAGCAGTGACATTACGCAAACCCGGTTTAAAGGTACTAAAACTTTTGGTTTAAAACTGGGATATTTTAAACATGGTTGCGCACCTTTTATTTTTGAAAGTGGGATATTTTAAAAATGGTGGCGCAACTTTTATTTTTGATAGTGGAATATTTTGAGCAAATTTGCGCAACAGATGGCGCCAATTAAATAAAATTTGTATTTTTTCCTTTGTGGAATTACATTGTTTTAAACACGTTTACAACAAATTTTGGAATTTGTTATAAATTTTAGCACTTTATCCAGGGATGGGTATCTTTATATAAACTTCATAATGTTCAATAATGAATTGGTCTCTTTTTTCTTGCACTTGATTTCATGTGTACACAAATTTTGCTGTGCTCTTAAATAAAAAACATACAATAGCATTTGCTCTACTTCCAACCAATGCAATATTTGTTGTTTGCAATAAAATTTCAGTAGTGAATATTTTGTTTCAATAGTGTCTCTTGATATGAAATACTGTTATAGCAGACAACATGTATGTAAATGTATGATGATAAAAGCAAGGGTTTGTACTTTGTATTTTAGTTATTTTATATTAATTCGCGCGATGAGTGGTTGAAAATAGAAAAAAATAATTTAATATCTAGAAAGTACATGCATATGTTTATTTCATTATGGATATAGATGTAAGTATTAATTATTATAATAAATAAATGTATATGGACATTAGGGCTATAACTTTTTCAAACCTTTCATTCCAGAAACTGTAGTAGCTTGAATTTTTTAACTTTTATTGATGAATAAAAAAATCTAATTTAGTTTTTTCTCTCAATAATCAGAGATTTTACTCTCAAGAAATTTTAAGTAAAATGAACTAGTGAACAATATGAAATGCTCAGAATATTTATTGTACACTTGATAAAACAGTCCTCTCAAATGAGATGCACTGATTTTTGCACTGTTTGCTCTCTTGTTCTCTGTATTTACTGTTTAGTAATATTCCACTACACATACAATCAATATTTGCGCTTCAAAAACATGCAATACTGTACACTTTTTAACATCTTGCGCTCACGTTTATTAGATACATAAACCGTAACTGAAGGACTATAAAAGTAAGAGACTTATAATTGGTGAGGTATACGTTCAAAGCAAAATCGTGCAAAAAATTTTCAGGACGCCCACGATGTGGCGGGCACAGTTAGTCGACATATATATAAAAGATACTAACATTGTCAAAACCGAAGATAGTCAGGTCTTATCATTGGTTTAATGGCCTCCTATTTTCTTATATTTTTATTTATTGCATCTTCAATGTTTTTGAAATAACATTAATTACTCTTCAAGTCTTGGGGAAAAAAATATATAAACTTGTTAAGTTTCGCTAGTGCTAGGCAAAAATTGTATGTGAAAACAAGCTTGCGATCGCTGAGACATCTGTTTTACTTCAAAAGATGAATACTTTTCTATTTTTAATCACTTTTAAGAAGATTTAACCTATGTTCCTTATAGGAATTACAGGATATTATATGTATATAACTTACAAAAGTTATTATACTTTAATATTGATTAATTATTTATTATTAAAAAATCTTGTAAATTTACGCTAAGCTTTTGATATCGTATTGCTTTAATACTGCAATAAAAAAAAATTATAATAAACAAAAAAGACCCATTGCAAACCTACATATAACCTCTGGTTTAATGGCATAGAACACTAACCATTGACCTTTTACTACAGACTAAATAAATGAAATTTAATTTCTTTTGCACCATTAACATTTGCCAAGTTCTTCAATAAAATATTGATTTTACGAAATATTTTTTTTCACAGCAAATAAATACCTAAATCTGTTTCAACTTATTTTTACACGTGCTACTAAAGGAAAGGAAATAATTGTTTCCATCAGTGCTGCAGGAGTGCTGGTCCTGGGAAAGGTGTTTATTTTTTTTTTTCAAATTTGTTGCATTACATTTTATTCTTGCTTTTTATGTGTTAAAAGGCTAAAGGAGTTTATGTCAATGGTGCTGATAATTATTATTTCATTCTTACTTTTTGTTGCGCTTTATTCTTTCAAGTGACATAAAAAAGAACTAAAAACAATTTTCAAAGGAGAAAAGATTAAAATATAAACTTTGTTGCTTAAAATGAACGGTTGTTTTTAATTTTCCTTACACTTGTATTTATTTCGAATAAAGCTAACTTGCAACAATTATTGTAAAGTTAGGCGATAAAGAGAAATAAATAAAATCGTCAAATAAAATCGCTCACTACTAAGGCACTTAAAGAACTTTGTTACATTTTAACATTTTTATTTCTCAATTTATTGTACTTCATCGTTTTTATACCCTTCACCCCAGGTGGAAAGGGTATATGGACATTTCTCCAATTTTTATTTTGACAAAAGGCGAAACTTATAGCTCTTGATTTCCACTAAAATTGGTACTAAAGTTGATTTTGTTAATTTAATTACAAGAAACCATGACATTTGCATGCGACAAAAACAGCGAAAGCTGAAGAAATCATTTAAAGCGACTAACTGCCTATTTCAGAGTGTCACCCGAATTCGTTCTTTCGCACAATTATATTTAAAACGAAACAACATTTGTAAGTTATTTTTAACCAACTTAAAAAAAGAAGGAGGTTATCAATTCGTCTGAATGTTGCTTTTTTTTGTATGTAACCGCAGAACTCAGCCATTTCTGAACCGATTTAAAAATTTTTTTTCTTTATTTGAAAGGTTAGGCTTTCAGTTAAAAACAAGTTCATTATATTTAAAATTAAAGGGTGTCCCCATACAACATACATGTTTTTTACGTGTATTAAGAACCGTAAAGGTCACCAAATTAACATTTTAAAAATTGGGTGTCGCTCCCAAAAGCAGAAACTAATGAAAAATGAATTTAAAATTTAAAGGGTGTCCCCATAGGTGATGTAATTTGACCTATATGGGCCTATCTTTAGAAACAATATAAACAAAACCTTGAAAATTTGACAGAATGTCAATTACTATGACCGTTATAATAAAATGTATAAATATTTAAAATTACATACTTTTGACAGTTGTACACAGACCGTTGAAATTTACAAAGAGCCTGTATTGCTAAGTCTGCTATAACAAAAAGTATAAAATTTGAATATAATAGGGCGTTCCAATAGTTTATGTAATTCTATGTATGTGGCCAAATCTTTGAACTGTTATACACAGACAGCTGAAATTAAAAAGAAACCCGTATTGCAAAGTCCACTATAGCAAGTATACGATTTGAATATAAAAAATAAAGGGTGTCCCCATAAGTTATGTAATTTGATCTATATGACCCTATCTTTTGAACCGTTAAACACAAACACTTTAAAATTAGGCAGAATGTCACTTTCTCTGGTATAATAACAAGTATAAATATTTGGAATTATAATGTAAAGGGTGTCCTAATAGTTCATGTAATTTGATATACATATGACAGACAGTTGAAATTTATAAAGAATCTTTGTGGTCAAGTACTCTATAACAACAGGTCTTTAATTTAAAATTGTAAATTAAAGGGTGTCCGAATAGGTGATGTTATTTGATCTTGGTGACCCTATCTTTGAAACCGTTATAGACAGAGGCTTGAATGGTGTCCCCATAAAAGACGGATGTTAATGAAAATTGCTTAACTTTTCAACAGTAATAGGGAGGGCTCGAAATTTACATAGTCTTTACTTTTTTTGTCTCTAATTTTGGCGCATCTTTTTTTTAGTTTAAATCTAATTCTTACATATTACTTCTTATATTTTCAGTTTAGAATTGGTACCCTTCTATCTGTTTTGAAGTCAGTTTTGTCATTACATGTGGCCGTTTTCTTTGTATGTGCATACACAAATTGTGTTGGTAATTTTTATTAATTTTTGGATGAAATATTGTGTTAAAAAGTAAAACCAAGTCTTTTGGCCCAAGGTGAAATTTTTCCTTGCTCACATACATATGTATGTATGTATGTCTATTTTTAATAAAATGATTCTTAAATAAGACCTTGTTTAACTTTTGAAAATACCCTTTAAAAGCCTTTAATTTTTAATTTTATTTTTTTATTACTTTTTTTTGTTATTGGGAGCTATAGTGATACGCACTTTATGATCCTATCTTTTGAACCGTTATAGACAAACTTGAAACTTGCCCGGAATATTCGTTACTATATCTGTTATAATAAGTATAAATATTTAAAATTATAAATTCCCAATAGTTAATGTAATTTGATGTATATGGACACAGGAGTTCAAAGTATCTGTATGACAAAGTCCTCTTTATTAAGTTTTAAGTTTATATTTGATTTTAAAGGGTGTCCCCATAGGTGACGTCATTTGATATCTTTTAAACAGTTATTAACGAACACTTAACAATTAGACAGAATGTCCATTACTATGTCTGTTATAATAAGTATAAATATTTAAAATTATAAATTTAAAGATGTCGCAATAGTTTATGTAATTTGATTTATATGGCCAAAATTTTAAATCTTTACAGAATTTTCGAGTCGGAATTTTCAAAGAACCTGTATTGCTATGACCGCTATAACAAGTTTAAAATTTGAATTGCGAAATTACAGGGTGTCGCAATAGTTAGTGTAATTTTATGAATATAGCTAAACTTTTGAACCGCTAAATACAGACAGTCGTTTGGCATTGGGTTGACCTGAAAAAACTAGAAAACCGGTCTCTTGTGCCCCTATATATTGCGGGAGCACTGCTACTCCGGTAGAAATTCGACTGATATTTGCTTTAGATTATTGAATTTCAAAATTATTTTTTTTTATCTGAATTGACATTTTGTGCTACGACATTTAAAAAATATCGCTACAATCTTCCTCGAATATAATGTAATCATTGTAGAATTACTAAATTTTAAATTGGTGACCTATAAAGTTCATAACACACATGTAAGTTGTATGGGGACACCTTTAATATTTAAAATTTTAGACTTCTTCTAAAATGGGACCAATCTGTAAGCATAACCTTACTAATAAAGAAAAAAAAATTAAAATCGGTTCAGAAATGACCGAGTTCTGATGACACAAATATAAAAAAGCAACACAGAGATGAATTGATAACCTCATTCATTTTTTGATGTCGGATAAAGACGATCTAAGTTATAGTGCGTCATGTAATATTCTATATTCTATTTATTTAATAAAAGATATTTTCAGTACATAAGAATTTGTGTAAGAATTTTTTTATTTTATAAAATATTTTTTTATAATGAAATTTTGTATGTTAAAAGTACATAAGATGATGTTGTCTACCTACCAAAATAAAATAAGAAACTATGTACTAGAATTTTGAAATTGCTTTACTTTTATTGCAATACATATATGTAAATAAAATTTTATTTTTTAGTTTTTATTACGGTAACACTGTTTGCCACAAAATAAAATTCAAGCAAAAATATTATTAGATTCAAACAAAAAAGTTTTGGAAAATCGAAAAAAATATCAATCATATAAAAATATTTGAATTCAAATTTTTAGGTGAATAAATATTTTATTTTGTACGTCAAATAGACATAAATGTTAAATATAAAATCAGTTTGCTTTTGTGTTCTTTTGAAATCATAAAAAAGGTCACACTCTTCAAGGGCTGGGTGATCCATAAAAAGTATTACCTATCAATAAGGTAAAATATTTTTTCAGTAAAGAAAACTCCATAACTGAACATGGCGAGGTCGAATCTAAAAAAAAATTTATTTGCCAACGTTTTAGCTTGGAAATCTTTTTTAAACAACGCATATCATTCAGGCACCTTTAGCTATTAATTTTCCTTCAATTGTGTCTTTCTTTCCAGAAGCTTGCACACTAACATTATCATTCTGATAAAAATCGTTGATTTCATTAACTAGACTTTATGGCACTGTTCTTCTAGCTTGGTTTACCTTTTCTTCAGTTCGTTTATATTTTTTTGACCAAGACATCTGTGCATAACCTTTGGCTTTCTTTTGTTAAATAAATATTAGACGGCGACCAATAGACTGCTTAGAGTTTATACAGATCTCAGGGGATCAATAACCCCTGCGAGAGGTGATTTCTGTTTGTTTTGAGGTTGGTAGGGGTTTCTACTTTGATTTGTATTAAAGGCCTTTATAGAAAGCAATATACATAGAGGTAGCCGATAGACCCACAGGGTTCCCACTGGGAACCAGAAGCAGTCAATAGGCACATTTATATGACTCCCACCCCCCAATGTGTTTTAGCCTGACCATTTGAACGCAGATTGCGGGAAGGTTATAACTTTTACGAAATATTTTCTATAAAATTTTTGAAAAAAACTTACAATAAAAATTTTACAAAAAACTTTCAATAAAATTTTTACAAAAAACTTTTGATAAAATTTTTATAAAAAAATTTCCTTAAAATTTGTACTATAAAATTTTCTATAAAATTTGTACTAAAATATTTTCTAAAAATTTTAACAAAAAATTTTTATATAAAATTTGTACAAAAAATTTTTTTATAAAATTTGTACAAATAATTTTTCTATAAAATTAAAAAAAAAAATTATAAAATTTTTACAAAAAAAGTTTCTATAAAATTTTTACAAAAATAGAATAGAACGAACTCAAGCTTGAGTAAGAATTAAAAAAAAATTTATATAATATTTACAAAAAAAAATTTCCTTAAAATTTTAACAAAAAAAAAAAATTCTAATAAATTTTTACAAAAAAAAAAATTTCTATAAAATTAAAAAAAAAAATCTTTAAAATTTTTACAAAAAAAATTTCTATAAAATTTTTACAAAAAAATTTTATATAAAATTTTTACAAAAAAATTTTATATAAAATTTTTACAAAAGAAATTTCTATAAAATTTTTACAAAAAAAATTTTATATAAAATTTTTACAAAAAAAATTTCTATAAAATTTTTACAAAAAAACATTTCTATAAAATTTTTACAAAAAAAAGTTCTATAAAATTTATACAAAAAAAATTTCTATAAAATATATACAAAAAAAATTTTCTATAAAATTTGTACAAAAAAATTTTCTGTAAAATTTGTACAAAAAAAATTTCTATAAAATTTTTACAAAAAATTTTTTGTAAAATTTGTACAAAAAAATTTCTATAAAATTTTTCTATGTATTTCTGTATTGTATTTATTTCAAATACAAACTTGTTTTTTGAATTGCTCTGCAGCCTACTAACAGACAAAAGTTGATAAGATCAGTGTTAGTGTGCTATAACTTTCCAAAGCAAAATTTCCTGGTAAATCAAATTGACATCTATGAAATTCTTGAAAAACTACATACTAAATTGTGTTGATCGGGACCAGTCGCTGCAGTCAATCTAATGTTGTAGTGTTTCATTTAAAAAAAGAAGGGTTCATTTAATATTTCTAACAAAAACATATTTTAGAAAAATATTCGTTAGTGACCTTTCTATGGCTGTATAACATTTCAAACATTAGATGGTCCATTGCCTTTATGAAGTACTTGCATCTTCATTATTTGTTGATGGGCATACAAATTTATGTTTAAAAAAGTACAATTGAACTTAACGATTTTAGTTGCTTTTTTTCTTTTTATTTTTCGCTGAAATTTACAGCCAATTTCCATAAAATGGCAAAACTTTTAATGTTCAATAGCTCTCAATATGCAATATTCCCTAAACTTAGGCTGACGATAAACATAAAATGGGATTATGTACTATAAAAGTAGAATAATTTAAAGTTGTTTTGAGTGAGTTTTTTCTTCTCCTCTCTAATGTTTAAACATTCAAGTATTCTTCTGGCGAAGCTAACAAACTTTAAAAATAATGAAAAAGTACGGAAAAAGTTAAAAAAAAGTAATTTGATGAAAATCAACTTTTAAAAACTAAAGTGCAGAAAATGTAAAAAAGTGATGGTAATAAAGGTTGAAATAAAGAGCAGCATGTAAAGTACATATTGATATTTATTTGAAAATAAGATAAATAGAAATTGATGTACAAAACCACGATGAATGCCAGCGAATTAAGTTTAAGAAACACAAGCTGAATAAAACAATCACACAAATACCGCACAACGGATATTTACACCCACAAACACACGCCACATAAAGCAAAAAATAAATAAAAATTTCGATTTAACAACTTTTTTAAGTACACTCTTTTTACAGCCTCCTCTCCTTCCACTCTATTCATATATACACATACATATATGTGTATGTATACATTCCCATTGACTTACCAGCATTAAATCCAAAATACTTGAACATAAAACTATTGCGGCCGACAGGAAATGCATCAAAATGATAAGAGTAAAATTTGCTGCAAAATCCGTACATAAATCGATGACAGCATTATGACGTTTTACTATAGCAGCCAGTTGCAAACGTATATTTTGATTCTGTGCCAAACTTGAAGTTTCACCTTTAAAGTTTTAAGTATTAAAAATTAGGTTAATAAAGAATAATAAAAGTTTTGATTTTTTTTTTTTAATTATAACACAATAAATAAGGAGCGCCTACTAAATGGCGGGACACAGAAATTTATATTTTGTAAGATAGAGTTGAAAAATAATTAAATTTTTTCTAATATTCTTTTAGCATAGACGAAAAACCAACTCCATTGTGATATTTTAAATAGCACACATTTTTCCGGAGGGAAATTGATGAAATTACTTACCATGTGTTGTGAAATTATAAATGGCACTCGAAGTTATCTGGCTTAACTGATTTACAAGTATTAAAAATTAGATAATTTACCCAGAGAAAGAATAGTGTTATAAACCGTGCATTTTTAGAGGTTAAGCACTTTATTTAAAGTATTAAACCGCAGCACTGTGGAGAGTTGCCGGTAGTTTTGAGGTTAGTTTGTTTTAACAATTTATCATGAGAAAACTTACGGGCCAGAGCAAGATTTGCAAATTGTTAAAATTTATTTTAAAAATCATGTATCAATCAATTATCAGAGCAATTAATTCGTGAAACAATAAATCGTTTTCGCAACAGTTTTACTGCTTACCTTAATAAGCATCCCGAAAGACGTCGTACAGTGTCCACAGAACGAAAGATATCCAAATGTGTCAATTCGTTATCGTGCTCAACGCCAATGTGTTTTCAATATGTTTTCTCATCTGGAATACAAATCACCGATGTCATAATGGGCCCTTAGGGAAGGGAACACAACTCGTCACGTTACGTCATGTTGAACAAACGCGCTATCTGCTGGCTACAATGGAAGACCAATCATCTCAGGCCACTCTGTCGACGCTAAATTCTTTAAACCTAGCAGCAGCAGATGTACACATTTTACATTACATTTTAAATATGATTTCTGGCATATGACCGCCACGGCTGGCGCGGATGTAGTCCAATATGGACATCCAATTTTTGAGCACTTTTTCTAACATTTGTGGCCGTATATCGGCAATAGCACGGCGAATGTTGTCTTCCAAATGGTCAAGCGTTTGTGGCTTATCCCCATAAACCAATGACTTTATATAGCCCCACAGAAAGTAGTCTAGCGGTGTTAAATCACAAGATCTTGGAGGCCAATTCACAGGTCCAAAATGTGAAATTAGGCGGTCACCAAACGTGTCTTTCAATAAATCTATTATGGCATGAGCTGTGTGACATGTTGTGCCGTCTTGTTGAAACCACATCTCCTCGACATCATGGTTATTCAATTCAGGAATGAAAAAGTTAGTAATCATGGCTCTATACCGATCACCATTGACTGTAACGTTCTGGCCACCATCGTTTTTGAAAAAGTACGGACAAATGATTCCACCAGCCCATAAAGTGCACCAAACAGTCAGTTTTTCTGGATGTAACGGTGTTTCGACATACACTTGAGGATTACCTTCACTCCAAATGCGGCAGTTTTGTTTGTTGATGTAGCCATTCAACCAGAAGTGCGCTTCATCGCTAAACAAAATTCGTTTATGAAAATCGGGAACAACCGTAATCTCGTTTTGGGCCCATTTGCAAGCGTTGTTCAGGCGTGAGTCTATTCATGATGAATTGCCAAACCAAACTGAGAATAAATCACTTGACAGCTGTTAAATCGGTCGCCATCTTGAAAAGTAATTCCAACTTAAATTTCTTTACCTCTATAAAAAACACCCTTTAACTCGTTATTGTTAAAATACAGCGAGATTTACTGTGAATGGTGTGTGAGAATTGGACCTCCATATTACACCATGCCAGAAATCATATTTAAAGATTAATGCCATAAAATTATCCAATAAATAAAGCCAATTGGATGAATATGTTAGAAATATAGAATTGGATGAATGTTTTATTACAATTTAAAGTTATTCAGCTCTAAAAAACACCGTTTAGTAGCTGGAATTGTAATGAGCACGGCTCCAAAACAGGCAATTGAGGCAGTGGTGTCACCTGCTGAAAAATTGGGTGCATGAAAGAAAGTTTTTTTCTGCACTTGACAACCAGTGGATTTTTAAACGCATTAGGCAAGTGAAAGTGTACTCTAATCTAGTGCTGGAATATATTTGAAAAACTAACAGATGTACCTTCGTTAAGGAGGTGACGTTGGTAACGTTGATGTGAGTTAAAGCACACATAGAAATGAAGCTGGGTCTGAAGCAGCAGACCTACTAGATCTGCGGTGGACGAGAACAAAGAGTAGCACTAGGTTAGCTTAAAGCAGGCAGCTTCAGTGCAGCTCATTTGGGTCCAGATATTGGTCCCTTTGCGTTACCTGCAAGAAAAAGAAAGGAAAGAGGGAAGGAGAGAAGTAGAAAAGAAAGAAAGTATTGGTAAAATGTGAAAACACAGAGATTAGATAGATACAGGCTGGAGAGAATAAAAAATAAGAAGGTTTTGCCGTGGAGGGCAGGTTGGCTGAGACAGGTTATCGACAGAAGTGACTATGCCTCGCCAAGTGGGAGCGGGTTGGAAAACCATCCGCAGCTTCTCAGAAACAGTGAAACACAAGAGAGGTTTATGAAGCAGCGTTGTCCAAGGTGCTGGAGGCGTAGTAGTAGAGTAGCACTAGGAAGTGACATAATGCGAACCAAGGTCCTACAATCGGTGATCTCATTAAACCTGAAAAGGTGGAGGGAGCCAAGTAAATGTAAGCAGGCTCGAATGGTGCTCCAAGTGCCCCTTGGCAGGAAGGCTAATAAGGTGTTTAGATATAATAAAAGTATCTTAAGCTAGATGACAATGTTAGTGAAAGGACATGGAAACTTCAACAGCTAACCAAGATGAAATCGAAGATGATATATGCAGATTATGCCTGGAAGGCGCTGAGACGGTAGCGTTAATGTCCAGCACTGGCTAGCATATCATCTCGGACTACGGGCAGAAACTTGTTAAATGTAGATGCAACGGGGGAACTAAGCCTTGGACAAATACTAGCAATTACCAGAGACTCCATGATAGGAAAGAAGGCCCACAGTTACAAGTCTACCATCTGAAATCACTAAAGTCAAGAGTAAAGGCTGGTTGTACTATGGGACTCAATGAAAGCAAGGTTGCCGTTAATTACAACTCGGCGGCCTATAATCACTGAGGATGGAAGAGGATCGAAAAAGGACCCATTAAGAAAGTGGGCTGCTTTGATAATAATAACTGGTATTGAACAAGCATTTTAGCGTTAGGTGTAACAACTATAACGAAGAGTGGAATCGGTGTCAATTGTACCGTTCCGCCATATTAAAGTAAGAGATACCTTTCATAGAAAGTGATGGAAATTAAGATGCCTATCACTTAAAAACTATTAAACTGACAAATCATGCGTTAGTTCCCTTTCCGCTAAAGATAGTTTGTTTAAAAGTTTTCTAGAATTTTATAACGAGCTAGCAATATGTCTGAGAGCGAAAAAAGCAACGCAGGGTTATATTTAAATGTCTCTCTTTGATAATAATGGTCTCTAATTCATCTCGTTCTTGAAAAAACTACTCTAAAGACAAGCATTTTGTTTCGTAGCCATTATTTTATTAGACGTAAGATTGTTATAATATGACTACAGATGCCATTTTTTTTCAAGCGTTGTTAACAGCTTCAATTTTGGTTCGTCAACTATCAAAAGAACATATATCCCTGCAAACATTTGTCATATTGTCTTGTTGATTTGTAAAACATTGACACCAATGCTTCCGGGGTAAATGGGGGTATCAGTTTTCGAGGTTTTCTGGGACTGGAAGATAGTAATCGAGGTCTGACCAACTGTCTAAACGATTGGTACCAAAGAAACCGTTAGCCCAGTCCCTATAACCGTTTAGACCTAATCGCAAGAAAGGTGTGTGGAGCTTAGATGCTCTCCAACTCCTAAACAAGGTATATGAGTATGGTCGTTACAGCCATGTTCTAAATTAAAATGCTTCCTATTTACCCAGTGATAAGACTATAGCCAGGTTAAGGAGACAAACTATAGTAAATCTGAACCACATCCCAAATGTGATTACCGAAAAACAAATGTATCAATACTGTTAGGACTGCAGTTATCGTCAAGACTTATGCCTCTTGAAAACGATCAGAAAAATTTATTTGTTGAGTAAGCCGCTGAGATGAAAAAGCAACTCGTTAGAAAAGATGATTTTTCTACCAAATGAGAAGTGCGACTCGAGCATTTTAAGGCCCAAATTATTAAAGCGTTAAAAGCCGATGATAAATATCAGTGTCAAAATAAGATATGACCATTTGTTATATGTGTTTTAATGCATCTTTGATTATACAGCAATTATCGAGATTTGCGCAACATGTGAATTAAATAGCACTCACGTATAAAATAATTTAAATTTTAGCTTAAAAAACCTTAAACAACTTGTATGCGTTTTTTTTTTTCAATAGAGTTAATTTATTCATATTTCAAAAACAGAATTCAATTAGTAAGACATTGTAGCAATTATTCAACATTATTGAGTATAAACAATTAAAAAAAAAAAAAAACATAAATGCCCAAATGAAAAAATATAATATACAACGACTTCATCAGCTTTCACAAAATGATATTAAGAGCATTTTTACATCAAAAATTTTTCTTTAATAACTTTTTTTTTCTACTACTTACATTCTTTCAGTTCAGCAAATATGATGCGTATGTCATATTGAATCATACGAAATATACCGCTCAAGTACATACAGGCACAAACAAAGAGTCCATCGACAAAACTAAAAGTAAAAACTGTCATTGCACCGGATAATGTTAGAATGATATATGTCACCGGATAATATGGATAATTGACAAACAGTTCCGGTATGCTGCCAAGAATATAAATGCATGAATCGGTAAATAGAAAGATAAATAAAAAGAAAATTAAGACAACTGTTTAACTAATTGTTATTAAATTTAGGTAAACAATGCTATAATTTTCTAATATTTAATAAAGTCAATTAAGGTTATTTTAGTGCTAGGAGTATGACTGAAAAATCTTAACAAAAATTTATTTTAAAGGAAATTAAAAATTAATAAATTAATTATTTAGGCTTAAGTTCTTAATTATAAAGAGATAAAGAAAAATTAGATACCAGTAAAGCAGAATGCATTTTCTAGACAGCTACGTCCGTCATCAGTACTCTTCGTATCAATCTACCCGGTAGTTTCAATTGTTATTAGTTTTCTTTTTTTTTAATTTTAAAATTAAAATTTTTTCATATTCTATTTCTTTGATAGGTTTTTTTAAATAGAAAATTAATAACAATTGAAGCTACCGGGTAGATTGATACGAAGAGTACTGATGACAGACGTAGCTGTCTAGAAAATGCATTCTGCTTTGCTGGTATCTAATTTTTCTTTGTCTCTTTATAATTAAGAACTTAAGCCTAAATAATTAATTTATTAGTTTAAAAATAGTTCAAACGGAAATTAAAAATTTTATCGAAGCTTTTAAGAAAAACAATTAATTACTTCTAATTATTAAACAAACTCAGTATTTTTTCATTTCGTCAGTCTTGTGAAATTATGTTTATATAATTTTCGGAAAACGATGCTTCTTAGTTTGAGGTGCGTTTCATAAAAATGGGATATTGAGACTGAAGGTTAGAGACACAAATGTGTGATTATTTTTTTCAATCTCACTCCTTTCATATATTAACCTGAAAATTAAAATTAATTTAATTAAAACATATTAATTTTGTTTACTAGAACTGTCACAAAAACATAAGCATTTTGCAAACAATTTATAGACTTCTGAACAAGTTAAAGGCAATTTACAAATGAATGATATTTCAATCGTTTGACAACCTGCATTTATCAAATTATTGAAGTTCATAAAATTGCCTTCAGAGCATTCAGTATTGATAATTATGTCAACTTGTTATTAAATTATATCGAAAAAGCTATAAAAATACTCGTAGTTTGATAAAACATTATGGTGGTTTTAAATTAATTGTAAATATTATTTTAATGACATTTTAAATAAACTAACCTGTTTCGAGGTAATCTTTTATGTGTGTAAAACAATTCTAAGAATTTTAATTTTATTTACTTATCCCATTTATTTGTACAAATGCTCATTACAATAATTTAAAACTTGAGACGTAATAGTTTTTCCAGTTTCCAAGAAAATTGGTGGCATATCTACACACAAATTTGCAATTTAATTTATTCTTTCTTAGAATGTAAAATAAATAGTTCGACTAATAAAATTTCAAATATTCAATATTAAAAATCATGTTTACCCAACAAAGTTAGGTTTGCTACTACATTAGTATTAACTAAAAACGAATGTTGGAAGAAAAACAAATAAACAAAACGTAGCTTTCATTGCTAACCGAAGGTTGGCTGAAGCAACAACAAATATAAGGTGGTAAATTTTAAGTAAAAATATTAAAACAAGCAGGAAGCTTTAGGTAGTGGTGGACTTCGTTCTCACCAACTGATACCCCCGGGGGTTCCAATTGTCACTGCAGTAATGGCAAATGCTTTGACGCGGTTCACTCGGCGAAAATAGGGGCACCAGACGCTAGGGTTCCTAGAGCCTAAATCTGGAAGAAAAGGTCTGTTGTTTTAACACGGGTCCTCTTCGAGGCCTGACCAGTGCCCAAAGGACTGGTACCACTGGAATCGGTAGCCACACAGAGAGCCTATCCTCTCTGTGACCGGTTATTGGTGAGGTCCCCCTCGGGGGTACACGTGGTGGTTGTGGGTTAAGATCGATTAAAGCAGATGTGGTGCACGGTCGATCAAGTGTGCTGTTGCACTCTCAACAGACGGAGTTTGGATAGTCTCCAAACCCCTAAGCAAGAGGTTATAATATGGAATCTAGGCTTGCCTTGGAAAGGCTTGCCATATTGTATAAATTGCTAATCATTGTGACTGTATACACACAAATTGCGATTGGTGGCAATCGTAAAGTGTTGTTATACTACACAATGGGGGCGCTAGTCTACGTCTTTATTTCACTCGGTGTTAAGAGCACCGTGGGATAAAGCCATCGTGGCAGGAGCCCACGTTAATCTCGAACACATCATCTCACCAACCGATAATTGGTGATTGAATACAGTTTTCTCGTATTCCTTTATCTGAGTTTGGTTGGTTAAATAGATGATGCTTACAACTAAACACTACCCAAAGTAGATAGATACGAAGAGTGCTGATGACGGACGTAGCTGTCTAGAAAATGTGCATTCCGCCTGCTGATGTCAAAAAATTCAATTTTCTCCATTTTTTTTTTAATAATATCACCTAATTTGTAATTTAATTTATTCTTTCTTCGAGAGAAACGACCGTTAACTTGACTTCAAATTTTTATTCGTTCGTATGTCATTATATATGGAATAAACATTGGCCTGTCTAACAATACCATTCATCCAAGCTTGTGGCTTTGGAATACCTAGCAGTGGCACGTACTGTGACTGACAGTTTCTAGCTCCTATTCGTCGTAGCATATCGTACAAAAATGCGATGTAGAGTAAACCGTACTGGTTCTTGATTTAATGGCGCAAAGGCTAGTGATTACACCTACAATAACTTTTAAAACTTTCCTGACCAAACTAAAAAGGCCCGTGAGACTTTGTAATCTTTCGTAAACTCTCACGACTGATTAGTTCTTTCTATTACCCAGTTAGATAAAAGCCTATAACAATGATTAATTATTAATTAATTGTCCCGGAACCCTACACAACCATCTGACTATAAATTTGTCCGTAAGCATATCGAGAGCGCCTTCTTCAGATTGCTAACAGCCAGCCTTGATCTGTCCAGGACTGATCAAATTTTTTTTACCGGAATTCTTGTTTAGTGATGATTCTTATTTTTAGGTAAACGGATCGTCAACAATTAAAATTGTCAAGAAAGGAGTTGAAATAATTGAAGGCAATTAAATCGCATCCACGAAAATTTATTCTTTGTTGTGAATATTTCTTTCTTAATGAGGAAGTAGCTAACGAAACCATCAAATTATTGAAACTTCTTTTTGGTGACAATATGGGACCTGTTTCTTTTCCTCCAAGATTATACGATTTGAAGCCTGTTGATTATCGCCTTTGAAGGTACGTTAAATCGTTGTTGACAACCCAACGACTCCTGAGTAATTGGAATTCAACTTAGCTAATGCTAAGATTACAGATTACAGATATTACAGATATTGTTTTTAATAAAAGTGCTAAATTCCTCTAAACAGAATAAAAATTTTATAAAAATATTATTATTTGACGTGAATTTCGTTTCGCCAATGTTTTCTATTATAACATCATAACATATTTCCAAATTCCTTATAATTTTACTTATCACTTAATTAAATATTTTGAATAGGTGAATTCTTTTGATATTAAATTAATATTAATATTTACTGTCCAAAGACTTATGTCTTTAAGAGGAAATTAATTTGAAACTTGCAACTGATTACACCTACAATGGGACTTGTTTCTTTTCCTCCAAGATTATACGATTTGAAGCCTGTTGATTATCGCCTTTGAAGGTACGTTAAATCGTTGTTGACAACCCAACGACTCCTGAGTAATTGGAATTCAACTTAGCTAATGCTAAGATTACAGATTACAGACATTACAGATATTATTTTTAATAAAAGTGCTAAATTCCTCTAAACAGAATAAAAATTTTATAAAAATATTATTATTTGACGTGAATTTCGTTTCGCCAATGTTTTCTATTATAACATCATAACATATTTCCAAATTCCTTATAATTTTACTTATCACTTAATTAAATATTTTGAATAGGTGAATTCTTTTGATATTAAATTAATATTAATATTTACTGTCCAAAGACTTATGTCTTTAACAGGAAATTAATTTGAAACTTGCAACTGGGCGTATAAGTGATGATACGTGTGAATCCTAATAATTATTTATCATACGCAGTGTGATGTGTTGAATAATAATGTTTTTCCACATTTACAGCAGATGAAATATAATTTTTTCTTAGGTTGTTATTTTTGTCTTGAGTAGGAAACGAGATTTAATATTTTCTCTTTTTTTATATGTGTATAGAAAAAATAAATACAAATTCTCTTGTGTTTAATGGTAAATTTGAGGAGTCAACTTGAATAATTAAAATAAAAGTCACATGACAATATAGAAGAATAAACAATAGGTAATAAATCTGTAGTTTTTCAAACTTCAGTTCAATTTTATATGAAATTTTAAGACTTTCCAAGGGATTAAGGTATAATAAGCATTAAATATTTTGATTGAAGAAAGTTTTATACAAATTAAATCAATCAGTTAGTTAGACTCACACACTTAGTGTGGTTCCGTACTATGTTCAATAGAACTTTAAAAGTACTAGATATCAATTTTATATATCCTTTATGGGGCCTCTACAATATTTAATTTTATGTTGTTATTAATTGCTTTTAAAAAATTTAACTTTTACTTGTTTAAAATGACATTACTATCGGCATACCCTTTAGTTTTCTGATGATTTCAAGAGTCTACCTATCTATTTCGATTCAAAAATAAGTCGATATACATTACAAAAATATCCACTATAAAAACACACTTTAGTTGTGTAGTAAGACAACTAGTTCTTTCTGTATTCAAATCAAAAACTGCTCATTATTTTATTTCTCAACTTATTAATATGTAGAATCTGTGAAGAAATGTATTTACTACTATGCTTACAATAGATAAGTATTAGAAAATACAGGAACAATAATAATAACAATTTGAGTATGTTAACAAAGTAGTCCGTGCGCATGCGTATACATGAAGTATGTGTGTGTGTGTGTGTGTGTGTGTAAGTAAGACTATAGGTAATAATAATGCTTAGGTTGCTATACTAACTGAGTAGGCCGTGCGCACAATACACATATGTACATGTTGGATACAGGGTAGCAGTCTCAAAGTAGAAGTATGCTACACGAATATACTGACTATAGTTGTTAGTTTGATTTTGTATAATTCAGCGAACATAGTTTGAAATAATTTCAATGCTCTGTGTATATTGCGATTCAAACAATAAGGCTATATAATTAAAAATTATGTCACTATTGGGACACGCTTTTATATTATTATACAGATTTTATGAAAACGGTTTAAAAATACGTGAAAATCACGTCACTATCGGCCCACCCTTTAATTTTGAGTTTTGGTTTTTACACTTCTTAGTTTAGCGAACATAATTTTTTTGTACTTTGTGTAAATTAAAAGTGTCTTCCTATTACGTTTCAAATATTAATAAAATATTCGTAAATATCTTGACGCTATTCAATCACCCTCTACTTTTTAGTATTTGTTGTAATAGCGCCTATAGTAGTACAACTTTCATGATTCTACCTATTACCATTACAGATACAGAAGGCGCTGACAGATGAACAGACATTGTAGCAAACACAATAGGGTTAAATTTTACTCTAAGGGTATGGAACCCTAAAAATATACTCACATAGCATTCACACCATGCTTTAGTAAGTTACTAGGCCCGAGTTCTTTAAACCTTGTGCTATACTATATTATACAATACAATATTTTATATTTTACTATACAACAAATGTTGTATCACGTTATTTGGTTATTATGCTTTTCAACCAATAGAAACTAATTTGTTTTGACTGTTTAAAGTAGAAAAAAAAACGTTCAACGACTTAGTCATCATTATTATTTAAAATGGCCAAACAAATTGACCACCAGGATCGCATAATTAACCGCTTTTTAATTATTTGTTTAGGGTTAATGTGAACAAACTATTTTGAATGGAATTAAAATAAAACATTGTGCAGTTCATACAGCCCCAAAAGCGCTGAAAGTGGTCGGGATTTTTACGTTTTGATGTTTCCTGAATCCGTTTTGAATATTTTTGTGATGATGTCTGTGGGTGGGTGGGTGTGTGGTTGTGTATGCCACTATTTTTGTGGCCACTATTTTTGTGCAAAATGATATTCAATATGTGCCTTTGGTTTATGTAGATGAAGAGCAGTATAGTTTTTGGGTATAATCGGGAAATAGCAAGGACACCACCGCAAGCCGAAAATAGTTATTTTTTTGATTCGAACATAATTTGAACTTTTATTCTGTAGTAATATATTCATAAAAATAACTGTTTCCATGAGGTTTTTTGTTAATAGTATAATTTCGTAATTTCGGTATATTATTTTAATTAAAACAAACAAAGTTTTTATAAATGTTAATTACTTATAATGAAATCTATAATCAAGCTTAAGTTCGTTTTTATTCTCTCTAAGAAAGAATTAATTAAATTACAAATTAGGTGATAATATTAAAGAAAAATTGGGAAAGTTTAATTTTTAGACACCAGCAGGAGCGGAATGCACATTTTCTAGACAGCCACGTCCATCATCAGCACTCTTGTATTTAATCCACTTAGGGTAATGTTTAGTTGTAAACATCATCTATTTAACCAACCAAACCCAGATAAAGGAATACGAGAAAACTTGTATTCAATTATCAATCGTCAGTTGGTGAGAACGAAGTCTATCACTACCTTAAGCTTCCCTCTTGTTGCAAATTTTTTCCCATTTTTAAAATTTACCACCTTATATTTTGTTGTTCCTTCACAGCAGACCTTGGGTTAGCAATGAAAGTTACTTTTTGTTTATTTGTTTTACTTCCAACATTCGTTTTTAGTTAACACTGATCAAGTATCAAACCAAACTTTGTTGAGTAAATAAGATTCCGCGGTGCTTTCCGATTTTTAACCGACTTCAAAAAAGAAGGAGGTTATCTATTCGTCTGAATGTTGCTTTTTTTTTTTTTTATGTATGTAACCGCAGAACTCAGCCATTTCTGAACCGATTTTAAAATTTTTTGCTTTATTTGAAAGGTTATGCTTCAAGGTTGGTCCCAAACAGTTCATTATATTAAAAATTAAAGGGTGTCCCCATACAACATACATGTTTTTTACGTGTATTAAGAACCGTAAAGGGCAGCAAATTAAAATTTTAAAAAACTGCGTGCCGCTATAGCTCCCAACAGCAGAAGTTAATAAAAAAATAAATTTAAAATTTAAAGGGTGTCCCCATAGGTGACATAATATGACCTATTTGGGTCTATCTTTTGAACCGTTATAGACTAAACCTTGAAAATTTGACAGAATGTCGACTACTATGACCGTTATAATAAAATGTATAAATATTCAAAATTTTAAATTAAAGGGTGCTCCAATAGTTCATTTAATTTGATGTATATGGCCATACTTTTGAATAGTTGTACACAGACCGCTGAAATTTACAAAGAACCTGTAGTGCTAAGTCAGCTATAACAAAAAGTATAAAATTTTGAATTTGGAACTTAAAGGGTGTCCCAATAGTTAATGTAATTCTATGTATGTGGCCAAACTTTTGAACTGTTAGAGACAGACAGCTGAAATTTACAAGGAACCTGTATTGCAAAGTCCACTATAGCAAGTATACAATTTGAAGTTAGAAATTAAAGGGTGTCCCCATAAATTACGTAATTTGATCTATATGACCCTATATTTTGAACCGTTAAACACAAACACTTGAAAATTAGGCAGAATGTCCACTACTTTCTCTGGTATGATAACAAATATAAATATTTGGAATTATAATGTAAAGCGTGTCCCAATAGTTCATGTAATTTGATATATATGGTTAAACTTTTTAACCGTTATAGGCAGATAGTTGAAATTTACAAAGAATCTTTGTGACCAAGTCCTCTATAACAACAGGTCTTTAATTTAATATTGTAAATTAAAGGGTGTCCGAATAGGTCATGTTATTTGATCTATGTGACCCTATCTTTGAAACCGTTATGGACAGAGGCTTGAATAGTGTCCCCATAAAATACGAATGCTGGTGAAAATAGCTTAACTTTTGAACAGTAATAGGGAGAGGCTTGACATTCACATAGTCTATACTTTCTTCCGCTAATTTTGGCGCATCTTTTATTTGGTTTAAATCTAATTCTTACAGATTACTTCTTACATTTTTAGTTTAGAATTGGTGCCTTCTATCTGTTTTGAAGTCGGTTTTTTTTGCAAGAATTATTAATTATTCTTTCTTAGAGAAAATAAAAACAAACTTAAGCTTGATTATAGATTTCATTGTATTTAATACATAAACAGTTCGACTAATAATAATTAAAATTTTAAAATTAATTACTTATAATTTTTTTACAAAATTCTTTGGGAGTTTAAATATTAATTATTTAATGTTACTACATCATAACATTGCATAATAAAAAATGCAATTTACTTGTTACACTGGTTGCTTAGGCTGGATCATCAGGAAACTTTTTTCCTAATTTTAGAGAAGCCAAAAATACTCTATGGTCCATTATTACAACTTGCCAATAGCTAAAGTTAGGATTTTGTTGTAGCGATAAGTGGTTTTTCGTTATAATAACGAGGATAATGCTCAATACTATTACTATAACTTGTCCTGAATGTACGTGATAGTTAAAGGTTGTCTTTAACTTATTTATAATAGGGAAACAATTTTTATCGCTCCAACAAAATATTAACTTTATCTATTGACAAGTTATAATAATGGGCCTATAAGTAATAAAATTGTAAATAATACAATGAGGTAGGGCATATGGTAATAGAATGATATTACCGAATATTAAAGCTTCAATAAAACACCAACAAAAAAACTTATTATAAATGTTCAGTTCACAACCTTCTAATCGGAAAATTTTACAAAAATTTTCAAATGCTTTGCTACAACGCGTTCAACATTTTTCCATGTGTTTATCGAATATCGTAGAATGGCATCAGAAATGGCAAAGACAATACTTTCGTATATTAATTATTACATTTTAATGATATTTTATACACAACTTGTAATCTAAAATAGCTTGTGAATTGTAAAAACATACTACTCTAAATACCATTCTTTTTATTTACGTAAATGTTTTTCTTTTTCGTCACTTTTGTAGAATTGTTGTTATAAGTTTTGATTATATAATTAATAATATCATCAATAATTAAATACTTACGCAATATTAAATGGTAAAAGATTCATAACATCTTGACCTCGTAAATATCGTAGCAAGTTTTCTGACAACGGTCTTAGGTTAAAGCACATGTTTGTAAAACTTCCGCTGGTCAACAAGATAAAACTAAAGATGCTAGCTACAGAAGCCAAATTCTGTATAATTTTCATCTTCTCCTTGCTGTGTTGTTCTACATTTGGCGGAAGGCAGCCACCAGCAACATTATGATTATGAACAAAAGACAAATTGAATTTATTATTACGAAATTACTAATCATTCGTGCAATGCAAATGGAATGCGAAATTATACAACGAGTAAAATGTAATTAAAATATAATTAGCTGATGATACAATACGCAAGTATTATGTATCAAGTACTACTTATACTGTGGTAACCTACAATCTTATACAACAGCTCAAGTCGCTTTAGAAATGACTTTGTGTATGGGTGTGTGTCAGGGTGTGTTGGTGATTCTATAAAAATATTCGTATTTAAGATACTAACCTGCCATTAACATTGTGCGTATACGTTGTAGTATAGTATACCAGCGATGATTAAACACAAAGAAGACCAACATCTTAAATAGGGAGATGGCCTTGGTAACGCCAGGACAAAATGCCTCCAGTGCATTAACCAAATCATTTAAATACATGAAACCATAGAGATTTTCCCCAACCGCACCAAGTGCCACCACAAAGACGTTGAAACCAAAGAATAGTAATTTTATGCAGGAATGTGTACGTTGAGGCCAAATGCCGCATAAAATACCGGATATACGTGGTATGCGCATAAAACTTTTTGATATTGGTACAGATGGCCGAAGAAAATCAAACATGATAAATAAATGTTTGTATCAGACAACTACGAGTACAAAAACGTTGTCTATTTTTTTAAATTTTATTTTTGCTGTCCTTGTTGCTGTTACTTTTTGCTTGTTTGGTTTTTAAAGTTTTTTCGTTTGTATTTAGATAAGACTGCGTTTGGAGTATTATCTGGAAGTTTTCAAATTTAGATTTCTGCTGCTGTTGGTTTTGTTTTAATAAATTAAAATACAGAGACATATGATGGTGTTGCAGTGGTACAGTGTTTGAAAATGTGACATATTTTAATGAAATGAATTTTAAGTACAAAATAAAATACAGGCCTAAAAAATACTGTAAAAAAATCTCTGTATTATTTGTATGTGTGTTATTAAACGTTGAACTCAAAAGCGACAAACGTTTTTTCTTCATTATTTGATTTCAGAAATAATCAATTTAAAAAAAGGTATAGGTTAGGTTATGTTGCACAGGGTGGCGATTTTGTGATCAGAGACCAGAAAACCGACTCATTTCTGTCCTAGTGGTCCCTTTGTTACACCTAAAAGAGGAATAAGCAGAATGATCCTTAGGATACCTGCGTATTCGCACTTGGCCTAGTGCCAAACCATCCCGAAGCACGGATAAAGTAATTTATTTTGTTTATGTCGCATCCCGACAGGTCTGCAAGGTCTTGCAGCCTCGATCTGCCGAGAAGCACCGCCCTTTCAGCCGATAGGGCTGCGCAATGACAAAGGAGATGCCCCATCGTTTCTTCTTCCTCCTCGTCGTGGCAAATTGTACAGAAATCATTATATGGGAGATTCAATCACCTAGTATGGACACCCATTACGCAGTGCCCCGTCGGCACAGCCACAAGTGTGCCCATCAATTAAAATCTAAAATTGGCGGGATAATCAATGCGGCTTTAGACCTGGCAAATCCACCACCTTCCAGATATTCATCTTACGTCAAATCCTGAAAAAGAGTCAAAAAACAGATCTACACTTACAAACTATTTGTCGACTACAAGGCTGCTTCTGACAGCCCCATACGCTCAAAGGTGTTACAATCCATGTCTGAGTTTGGTATCCCTGCAAAACTAATACGGCTGTTCAAAATGACCTTAACTGATTCGCGATCTTGAAAAAAGGAAAAAATCTCATCGAAAAATTTAGTACCAAATGAGGTTTAGTGGAGAAGGTTATACGAGATGCGAATGTGCATAGAACTGGCACGCTGTATACTAAACAACACATGTTACTCGCTTACGCTGACAATATAGACATATTGGGTCGAACTGAGCGATAACTGCCAACTTTTAAAATATTAAAAATGAATCTGTCAAAGTGGGTCTGGCAGTAAACAGCGATAAAATCAAGTTGATGGTTGCAACGCACAAGACGTCCAGTAGACTCGGGCAGACAGTGGAAGTTTAAAAACTACAAAGTTGCAACTTTGAGGTAGTCAGCGATTTTACGTACCTCGGTACCCCCATTAACAAAACAAACAACATCATAGATCAAGAGAAGAATAATACTGGCCAATAGATGATACTTCGGACTAGGCAAGGAGTTTGGAAATAAGGCCACCTCTCGACAGACAAAAATCACTATTTACAAGACACTGATAATACGAGACACTGATAATCTGATACTACAAGACACTGATACTACCCTACTGATACTACACACTATTTTGCCACTATTTTAGGAAACCTCTTCAGATATAACAATTTTTCCAATTTGTTCCCAAATCATTACAAAATTTGACAACCTTCCAAAAATTGAGCTACGACCTGCAAACAGATTGAACATCTTCGGACTATTTCCTGTCCTCAAATTTAAAAATGGCTGGCAGGTAAGAGATTTGGGTCAAACAGTGAGGTGATCATTGAAGTGAAGTGTCTTTTTGGTGGGGCTTGAAAAATGTTATCATTTCAAAGGAAATATATATAAAAACTAGAAATACGCTGTGCTAAAGGTAAATATGTTGAAAAAACAAGATTTTTTTGCAGAAATAAATATCCGTTATCCAAAAAGTTACAGCGTTATCAAATTATAATAAAACTTTCATGTAACTAAGGATCATCGCTTACCTAAGTTTTTAATCAACAAATGTTTAAAGAATCAAAGGGTGATCCATTTCGAGGTACTTTTTTCAATAGCCTTTTTTGGACAGATCACGTGTGAGTCGTGTCATGCTGTCATGTTATTTTGGTTTAGTATTGTTTGGCATTTCATAATGGAAAGACTTAGGCCTGAATCGCTTCGCTCTATGGGCTCTTGAAAAGTTCCAAGAAGATCCGACGTTTTCGAGGCATATTTTGCTTAGCGGTGAGGCCCATTTCTGGCGCATTTGGGACGAAGAGCAACCACTTCATCTAGAAAAAACAACGGTTTGGTGTGGTTTGTGGGCCGCACTGTGGTCAATATTTTGAGATAGCGGCCAAAACTCCTTTTGGTTTTTGTTCTCCGATTTTAAAGTTATTATACTCATATGAAAGTAGACAGTAGTAAACCTCGGGAGCCAAAAAAATAGAACTCTATTTCAACTATTTCACTGAGAACAGGGTGGTCCAAAATGGGCTTTTTCAGAATTTAGTAAATTTATGATATTTTTTGTTAATTTTTAAAGTGTAAATGATCATAACTTTTTTGTTTTTCAAGATTTTTGGACAAAATAAATTTTGTGTTGTAACTTAACTTATTTCCTATTACTGGTAAAAAGAATTGAAGCTCTACTGTTTTCAGAACAATTTAAATATTTTTTTTAAAAAAGGTCAAATTTCTCGGAAATTTCCTACTTCATAGAGCACAACTCCTGTGAGTCAAGCTGAGTCAAAACACAAATTTACTATTTTGTAGTCCTAACTCTCCCCTACATTCCTATATATACATGTCCATGCATCGGGACTGCACTTTTTGAGCTACAGCAATTTTTCTGACCCAAGGTAAGATATTCGGTACAAATGCACGTCATATTTTTTGAGAAGTTATTTGTATGTGAAAGTGGATATTATGCATATATTTTGATGCAATTTTGTACAAGAGTTCTTATTGACCCAAAAAATAATTCTGTTGAAATTAGGAGAAGTTGGCCCATATTTGGACCTAGTCCACATAGAAGGGTGTATCAAAATTTTGACAAAAA
Organism: Phasia obesa; assembly: GCA_949628195.1. NCBI lineage: Eukaryota > Metazoa > Arthropoda > Insecta > Diptera > Tachinidae > Phasia > Phasia obesa. The sequence goes on from OX451216.1 coordinate 48,655,057, forward strand.
TGACAATAGAACTCTCAAATTATGTGGTATCTGGCAATTCATTTGGAAAAGGTAAAAAATGATTTTATTGCCATCTAATATTACATAACTTAAATACCTGAAAATTGCAAATAAATTTAAAACCAATGGAAATAACTGGTAAAACCAAGTACCTGTTATATTATGTTTCAAAGAGGTAAAAAAGATCATGTTGAAACTTCGAGCAATAGTATATTAATCCATGCATTCATTTTTTTTTCTTCATTATTGTTTAAACAATGGCTAAATTCAGTTATAGTGTTCTATCTGATATATATTTTGAATGGAAAGATGAAAACGACATTATTTTACATATAATGAATAATCCATTCTTCAAAATATGCGACAAACAAGAAATTAAAATTCATAACTTAAAAATAAAAAACTTTTAAATACTTTAAGAAAACGGTACAATCAATGTTCCAGAAACAAGAAATTGTTTTACTCACGCAACCAAGAATGGCTAAGAAATAAACTTATTTTTAAAAAGCCATCAGTAACTACCACGGAAACTGAAAAAGGTGGTCGACCAGCAAAGCCAATTGATAATTGTAGTGAAAGATCACGAAGACGCAAGCTTAAACATATCAATGAAGAAGTTTCTTGTAGCATCATAAAGGATTCATTTCTGCATCAAATTCAACCATCGTAAACTAAAAAGAGTAAAATTGCTATCATTGAAAAAATAGTGGAAGCAAGCCCAAGACGCACAAAAAGGATTTTAGAAAGTATGCCGACACCAACTTTGCAACTTTGAGGTAGTCAGCGATTTTACGTACCTCGGTACCCCCATTAACAAAACAAACAACATCATAGATCAAGAGAAGAATAATACTGGCCAATAGATGATACTTCGGACTAGGCAAGGAGTTTGGAAATAAGGCCACCTCTCGACAGACAAAAATCACTATTTACAAGACACTGATAATACGAGACACTGATAATCTGATACTACAAGACACTGATACTACCCTACTGATACTACACACTATTTTGCCACTATTTTAGGAAACCTCTTCAGATATAACAATTTTTCCAATTTGTTCCCAAATCATTACAAAATTTGACAACCTTCCAAAAATTGAGCTACGACCTGCAAACAGATTGAACATCTTCGGACTATTTCCTGTCCTCAAATTTAAAAATGGCTGGCAGGTAAGAGATTTGGGTCAAACAGTGAGGTGATCATTGAAGTGAAGTGTCTTTTTGGTGGGGCTTGAAAAATGTTATCATTTCAAAGGAAATATATATAAAAACTAGAAATACGCTGTGCTAAAGGTAAATATGTTGAAAAAACAAGATTTTTTTGCAGAAATAAATATCCGTTATCCAAAAAGTTACAGCGTTATCAAATTATAATAAAACTTTCATGTAACTAAGGATCATCGCTTACCTAAGTTTTTAATCAACAAATGTTTAAAGAATCAAAGGGTGATCCATTTCGAGGTACTTTTTTCAATAGCCTTTTTTGGACAGATCACGTGTGAGTCGTGTCATGCTTTCATGTTATTTTGGTTTAGTATTGTTTGGCATTTCATAATGGAAAGACTTAGGCCTGAATCGCTTCGCTCTATGGGCTCTTGAAAAGTTCCAAGAAGATCCGACGTTTTCGAGGCATATTTTGCTTAGCGGTGAGGCCCATTTCTGGCGCATTTGGGACGAAGAGCAACCACTTCATCTAGAAAAAACAACGGTTTGGTGTGGTTTGTGGGCCGCACTGTGGTCAATATTTTGAGATAGCGGCCAAAACTCCTTTTGGTTTTTGTTCTCCGATTTTAAAGTTATTATACTCATATGAAAGTAGACAGTAGTAAACCTCGGGAGCCAAAAAAATAGAACTCTATTTCAACTATTTCACTGAGAACAGGGTGGTCCAAAATGGGCTTTTTCAGAATTTAGTAAATTTATGATATTTTTTGTTAATTTTTAAAGTGTAAATGATCATAACTTTTTTGTTTTTCAAGATTTTTGGACAAAATAAATTTTGTGTTGTAACTTAACTTATTTCCTATTACTGGTAAAAAGAATTGAAGCTCTACTGTTTTCAGAACAATTTAAATATTTTTTTTAAAAAAGGTCAAATTTCTCGGAAATTTCCTACTTCATAGAGCACAACTCCTGTGAGTCAAGCTGAGTCAAAACACAAATTTACTATTTTGTAGTCCTAACTCTCCCCTACATTCCTATATATACATGTCCATGCATCGGGACTGCACTTTTTGAGCTACAGCAATTTTTCTGACCCAAGGTAAGATATTCGGTACAAATGCACGTCATATTTTTTGAGAAGTTATTTGTATGTGAAAGTGGATATTATGCATATATTTTGATGCAATTTTGTACAAGAGTTCTTATTGACCCAAAAAATAATTCTGTTGAAATTAGGAGAAGTTGGCCCATATTTGGACCTAGTCCACATAGAAGGGTGTATCAAAATTTTGACAAAAATGACAATAGAACTCTCAAATTATGTGGTATCTGGCAATTCATTTGGAAAAGGTAAAAAATGATTTTCTTGCCATCTAATATTACATAACTTAAATACCTGAAAATTGCAAATAAATTTAAAACCAATGGAAATAACTGGTAAAACCAAGTACCTGTTATATTATGTTTCAAAGAGGTAAAAAAGATCATGTTGAAACTTCGAGCAATAGTATATTAATCCATGCATTCATTTTTTTTCTTCATTATTGTTTAAACAATGGCTAAATTCAGTTATAGTGTTCTATCTGATATATATTTTGAACGGAAAGATGAAAACGACATTATTTTACATATAATGAATAATCCATTCTTCAAAATATGCGACAAACAAGAAATTAAAATTCATAACTTAAAATAAAAAACTTTTTAAATACTTTAAGAAAACGGTACAATCAATGTTCCAGAAACAAGAAATTTTTTACTCACGCAACCAAGAATGGCTAAGAAATAAACTTATTTTTAAAAAGCCATCAGTAACTACCACGGAAACTGGAAAAGGTGGTCGACCAGCAAAGCCAATTGATAATTATAGTGAAAGATCACGAAGACGCAAGCTTAAACATATCAATGAAGAAGTTTCTTGTAGCATCATAAAGGATTTATTTCTGCATCAAATTCAACCATCGAAAACTAAAAAGAGTAAAATTGCTATCAATGAAAAAATAGTGGAAGCAAGCCCCAGACGCACAAAAAGGATTTTATAAAGTATGCCGACACTAACTGAAGAAAATAAATTTACTCCAGAAGAAGCATTTGCACTATTTTTGGATTTGAAAATGACTAAAAACCAATATACAGAATTGCGGAAGCGACCAATGAAAAAAATTGTTGAATTTTTCCATCATATCGAGATATAGTTTCTGCCAAAAAAGATTGCTTACCTTCACCAACTGCTATTAGGTAACTTCAAGTTCAGCAGAAATAAAATTGCAGGATCTTCTTGAACACACTGCAGAACGATTATTAAAGACATTTGATGCTGACTATTTAAAGAAGTTTAAAAATTGCAGCATAACTTTTCTAAATGGGGATGTGTTGGGTCCTCTGGCCAGAAACAATACAAACAATGTAATGCGGAAAATTCATCAGATGCCAATTTATTCATGATTTCTTTCGTTCCATTACGTTTAACAAAAACTTATATTGGTTCAGAGCCGTCAACTAGTAGAGCTGCAGAGATAGATGTATGGAAGAATGAAATTCCCTCGTCAACAAAATTTTGTAGACCAATAAAGTTTGCTTACAAAAAAGAAACTAAAGATGTCATAACTGAAGAAGTTGGCAAAATAAGAGATGAAATTAAAGAACTTCAACCAGTGATATTTGAATTTAATGACCAATGCATCGAAGTTAACTTTAAAATGTCACCTACAATGACCGATGGAAAAGTTGCACAAGCTTTAACCGAAACAAAGTCTTCGTCAAGCTGCACCATATGCCAAAAAACATCAAGTCAATTGAGCCAACCACCAACACAAGACGATAGTTTTAATGAAGCATATGAATTTGGAATGTGACCTCTTCATGCTAGAATTCGTTTTATGGAGCATATTCTTAAATTGGGATACGATTTGGAATTTGGCCCGTTAGGCGAAACAGTGAGAAGCAACAAAGAAAATTTGGAAAAAAGAAAGCAAAAAAAAAGATATTCAAGAAAAATACCGTGAGATAGGCCTTATAATTGACCAGCCAAAGCAAGGAGAAGGAAATTCTAATGATGGAAACACAGCAAGGAGATTTTTTTCCGATCCAGAAACTGCAGCTTCTATAACTGGAGTAGATTATGATTTAATACGACGATTCCAAATCATATTAGAAGTTATAGCATGTAGCAAAAAGATAGATGCAAAAAAATTTGGTCAGTATGCTAATGAGACAGCAACCCTTTATAACCAAAAATATTCTTGGAGACAAATGCCAACCACTGTTCACACTTCCAATTGGAGATCTCCCAGAAGAAGCGCAAGAAAAAAGGAACAAAGACTACATATTCTTTCGCGAGCACAATACAAGAAATATTTCCAGATATTGTACTAATGAAGATCTTATTAATAATTTGTTGTGCAAATCAGACCCATATATGTCCAGTATTCGACAAAAATGGAAATCAACCTCATTAGAGTTAGATGATGAAGCTAAACAACTACTGCAAAATGAAAATCACAGCTATTTGGAAGAAATTTTTACTAATATTGTTTAATTAATACTAGTTTAAAGATTATAATTTGTTTCTAATTTTAGTATAAATTTTTATTAATACATTTAAATAAAATATATGTGCACTTTAAATCAATAGTAAAAGTTTACTTAAAATTTTATCGATGTTATATTCTGTATATAATATATCCAAATGGTATTGATATTGTTGGGAATTTCAGTGTTATTTTTCAGTTTAATCCTCACAAGAATTAGCTTTCTTCCAAAAAACCAACCTTTGGCCCCTGTGAATATTGGTTCTAAATAAATGTCAGGGGCCAAATATTGGCATTTTCTGACCAAAATTAAGTTTAGGAATAATAAATAAGTATTGGTTGTAAAATACGATTGAACAAAATAAGAAATTATAAAAAAAATAACTTTTTAAAATGTCAAAATATTCAACTTTTACATGGAAACTCAACAAAAAATTAAAATGCATTTTTAACTCCACATTACTTACGTTCCTATCAGTCGATTTTTACGTTTGAACACGCAAATTGAAGCTTAAAGTCCCTCCTATTGAACAAAAAAAATCGCGTAAAAAAATACCAATCCGGTCAAAAGTTATAGAGTTTTGACCGCTATCTCGCGAAATTGACCACTGTGGGCCGGTGGAATCATCGGTCCATATTTCTTTAAAAATGATGCCAGTGCGAACGTAACCGTCAATCGCGACCATTATCGTGCCACGATAACCGACTATTTGATGCCCAAAATTGAAGCTCGTGATCTCGGCGACATTTGGTTTCAGCAAGACGGCACCACTTCCCACACATCGTATAAATCAATGGATTTATTGAGAGAACATTTCGGTGAGCACATAATTTCACGTTTTGGGCCGGTTGATTGGCCACCAAGATCGTGTGATATCACACCGTTAGACTTTTTCCTCTGGGGATATGTAAAGTCTAAAGTTTATGCGGACAAACTTGCTTCGATTCAGGCCTTGGAGGAAAACATCACGCGTGTCATTCGCCAGTTACGAGTCGAAATGCTCGAACGAGTCATGGAAAATTGGACCCAACGGATGGACCATCTGCGATGTAGCAATGGCCAACATTTGACAGACATAATCTTCAAAAAAAATGCCAAAGAATATTCTTTCAAATAATAATAAACATTCTCCATTAAATTTGAATTTTTTGCGTTTTTTTCTTAAAAAAAGTAGAGAACCTCGAAATGGATCACCCCTTATAAGAAGCAGGTATATAAGAAAGAAAAAACCCAAACCGAAAGAAAAAACCCAAATTATCTGAATTCGTTATTTATTGTGATCTCAAAAAACTGGAGTAAGTTTGTAGTCTACGCAGGTTAATGAAATGTCCGAATGTTCTCGAATTCTTTAATTATGCCCATCAAATAGAAAACAATATTTTTTTTGCTATATCATGATCTTATTAGACTTATTTTTGTTACATTTGGTTCTTTTTGTTACATACTTAAAACTAGAAATTTAAAATCGTATATACATATATATTTTTATTTTTTGCAATCAAGTCTATTTCATAAATTTCAAAGATAATCGGCCATATTTCTTTTAAAAATTTTACTAATCAAATTTTGTATTATAAAACTAATGTCTTTATAACTATGGCCGTAAATTTTTTTATAAAAATAAATCACTTCGTTCAAAACACTGTGCACATGATGTTTAAGAGATTTGTGTATATAAAACCGAGTTGCCTTTTGGCTAATAATGATTGTGTTCAACTTTGCCTGCGGCTGTTGCTACCATTTGATGGTTTTGATGCTTGTGCTACCGAATACTACCAGCAACTAGATGCGTTTATGGCGAAACAATGAAACTATTTTCATTAGTCAGCTTAGATTGTGGCATTTTATACTGCGACACATTTTAAACTTATTTTTTTTTTTGTTTTAAAGTTTTTAAGTTTTTGGTTGTAGTTGGATTTTGTTTTTGTATAAAATAAATATTAGCATAAGCAGCATTTGATGACTGACATGTATTAGTTACACAACACAATACATAGTAGTGAGAGGGAATATAAGTGGTGTTTTTTAGAGTAGTATTATTTAGGTTCAGATAAGATGTTTTAGTAAAATTCTAATTTCATTTTTCTAAACTTGTTTTATGTTTCCAAACTTCTTAATCGATTTGGGATTTTAAAAGCATCAGAAAAAAATCAATAAAGTATTATGGTTGTAATATGTACTATCTGAAGAAGAGCTTGAATTCAACAAAGGTTTAGTAATGGGTCCATTTTTTTTTGCTTATCCCCTAATCTATACATATAATAAAAAAGTAACTCACTTTCATCTGTCTGTCTGCTTTTCATTGATGTTCGCATCACGTAAAAACTACTGGATGGATTTTAACAAAATTTTGTAAGGTGGTACCTAAGTATCGTGGTCCCAATATAGGATATTTTTTTCCGCAAAAATATCTTATTTCCAAGAGAAAGTGGAGAAAATATAGTCAAAGTACGCTTTCCGTTATAACAGTACTGCTTTGTACAGCTCGGAAACTTTTAATTTTTGAAAGTTTTATATTTTAAAACATAGATCGTTTTAACTACTTAGTACGGCACGGCATCTTTTTTGATATTTAAACACAGATGGCGCTAATATGAATTACTTACTGCCAAATAGCCAATTGAAAAAATTTTGTATTTGTTTTAAGTCGAATACGTGGAGTGAATTCTGCTCTAATATAAGGGATAAATCTGAAGTATACCGAATACAGAAGATAGTATCTAATGACCCTGTCTCCAAAATTGGACTTATTCGCAAAAGCGATGTTCAGATGACGGAGACTGTGGGTGAGACATTGCAGTCGCTTTCCTGGAAGCTTCAGGTCTAATGAATCATGGACTCCCGTTATTAGGGGGGCAAGTGAGAGAAAAAGGGCTGAAGCTGAAAGGATAATTACTCTAAATGGTGTAAGAAGTGCAATACACCATTTAAAGCGGCTGGAATGGATGGAATTTTCGCTGTAATAAACAGAGGGAAACAAATGTGGTTTTTCTTCCCAAACCGGGTAAAAGGGACTATACGGAAGCTAAGTCCTTCAGGCCAGTAAGCCTTACATCTTTTCTGTTAAAGACAATGGAGAGGGTGTTGGCTGACTTTCTGGAGAACCACACGCTGACGGATAGGCCCTTGAGTAGATACATACAGGACAGGTAGGTCTACTGACACCGCTCTGCATGAACTTGTCAGGGTGGCGGAAAGAGAAATTTTAATGGCGACGCTGCGTTGTCGGTTTTTATGGATATTGAAGGTGCCTTTGATAAAATCTCTTTCTCTAAGTTGAGAGGTGCTCTTAACGAGCATGGGGTTGAGCCCATTATTGTAAAATGGATCAACACTATGCTAAGGTCTAGAGCTGTGAATCTCAAAAATGGGAGTTCTAGAATCCGGGGAAGGGTAGTCAGGGGTTGCCCACAGGGAGGAGTTTTATAACCTCTTTTGTGGAACATTACTGTTGATGTTCTTTGGAAACTGGACTCAATGGGCGTCCATTTGCATATGCGTATGCCGACGATCTGGCACTTATGGTTGGTGGAAAGTTCATCGATACCATCCAAGGATGTATGAGGCAGGCTCTCATAACAACCGAGGCTTGGTAAGAGGTAAGATCCCTAATGCTTTTCGGGTCAGAAGTCAGTTTGTCAAGGAAGGTGAATTATCTGGCGTTATTCTGGATAAGAAACTTACCTGGAACGAATATATTGAGATGATGACATGGAAGGCAAAAAGGATCATGCATCAGTGTAAACGAGTATGTGGTCGTAAGTGAGGAGTCTCGCCAAAGGCTGCATACAGGCTGCATACATAATAACTTATGCTTCAGTGGTTTGGTGGCTTGGTGGCCTAAAGCCTCTCAGACAACAATAAAACGTAAGTTGGATGGGGTTTAAAGAATTGCTTGTATGAGCATATGTGGCGCAATGCGCACTGCTCCAACACAGGCAATTGAGGCAATGCTGGGATTGCTGCCGCTGGACTTATTTATTAGATCAACGGCTGCGATGTCTGCTTTGCGTATAAAGAGTGATGACATTTGGCATCGCTTTGGGCCGAACATCGGTCATAACAGAATCCTAGGGAAGCTCAAACGCCGATGGAACGCATCAGTAGAAGAAAGGTAGTCGAAAGACAGCATCGCACACTAATTGCGGACGGCGTTATACACAATGAGTGTATGGAGAATGACATCAGCATTTTCACTGATGGTTCTCTTATGGACGGTACAGCAGAAGCTGGTGTACACTCAGTTGAGCTAAACTTGTCCTGTAGTCTCCGTTTGGGGGAGTACATCTCCGTTTACCAGGCAGAATTGCTTAGGCTGCTACATGCGTTGGATCACCTGCTGGAATGTCGAGTGCACTTGACAATCAATCAGTTATAAAACGCATGAAGCAGGTGAACGTGTACTCCAAACTAGTGCTGGAATGTGTTTTAAAGCTTAACAGATGTTCCCCGGTTAACGAGGTAACAATGATGTGGGTTAAAGGACACATTGGCACTGCTGGGAATGAAGCAGCAGATCAACTAGCAAAAAGGGGATCTGTTGAGAATTTCTGTGGACCAGAACCCAGAGTATCACTGGGTAATGGCCTAATACGAGCAAAAGTCCTACAATGGCTGAACTCATTAAACCTGAAAAGGTGGAGGGAGGCTACTACATGTAGACAGGCTCGAATGGTGCTCAAAGAGCCCCTTGGCAGGAGAGCCAACAAGGTTCTTAGGTACGATAGAAGTACCTTAAGCTGGATAACTGCGTTAATGACAGGTCATGGAAACTTCAAGTATCATCTAGCAAAGATAAAAATCGAAGAAGATGATACTTGCAAACTATGCCTGGAAGACAGTGAGACGGTAGCGCACATTTTGTGTGAATGTCCAGCACTGGCTAGCCTAAGACTTAGGACCACGGACAGAAGCTTGTTAAATGTGGATGCCATGGGGGAACTAAGCCTTAGACAAATGCTAGCAATCACTAAAGACACCGTGATGAGAAAGAAATGGAAAAAATTTAGTATTTCATATACGAAGGCAGTTTATTTCATGACATTTTGCGTTTTAGTTCTTCCAATTAGTAGGATTTCTCAGGCATTTGGCACCTCCATTGGACTAAAATCTCTAACAGGAAATAAACACAAGGGGCTAAATGTGAAGATTATGAAGATTATTAACAAATAAACCTGCATCTTCGAAAGCATCCAACAAAATGTTTAGTAAATCAGGGTCTCTTATTTCAGATAGAGGATCTATCATAAAACCAAAACATGTTAATAAGTTGCTCGTGATATACAAACACAAAATTGATTAATCTGTGAGGCCAATAGTCCTTCGACGGAACAGAGTCTTGAAGTCTGCATATAGCCAGGATTCGCTGACATTGTAATCTGTAGAATACAGTTGTTGACGAAGCAATTTTAATAACAATTTTTCCAGTTTCATAAACGTTGTTATCGACTTGTGACACGAAACATTGTGTTTTTACGACCCCAATACGATTTTATTAACTTTATTTATGTTTTCGGATACAACTGTTGCAAGCAAGACAATGCAAGAAATTCATGTGTTTCTTTTGTTTTTAAAATTTTATAAAAATTTGCTTTACTTAAATCTCCATTATTTGTTAAATGGAGTTCCGATTGAACTGCTATTTGGATGTGTGTTATTGAAATGTTAAAACTTAAACTTATTATTAAAACTTAACATAATAACATAATCGTTTGGATTCAAACTTAGAGCTTAAAAGAAGCTTTTATAGTTTTATACGGAACTAAATAACTGCACTACTACCTGACGGTGGTCTGAATTATGGATAAATATTCTATTGTAGTTCTTTTCCATTTTTCGACTTAATAATTCGTATTATATTTAAAATACAGCTTCTACCTTGCTTCAAGTTAAGTATATTAGCAATATGCATGGAGCGGTCTACGTTTGAGCCAGTGCTGCAAGTGTGCTAAGTCCTGGGCATAAAACACAAAGAACTAACACAAACAGCCAAAAACTCATGCCTCTGATGATATTCGCCCGAATGTTGTTATCGCAGTAAAACAAATAACTTTATTTGCTCAAAATCTATTGAGTGTAAATGAATTTATAATTTTTTTATTTTGTGATATTCTCTTTTTAAAATTGACAAATTATTATTCTTTCTCTTTCTCTCTCTCTGCCATTGTCTCATTGCTCATTGTCGTTTACAAAAATATAGATTAGCCTAAGTTGGCTATAGACTAGTGATGCCGTTTTTTTCGTAACTTTTGAAGGCCCCACGTAACCATGTATAATTTGGTTATATTTAATCAAATTTTCATAGCTTTTGGTAGCTGACATAAAATAATATAATATCTGTGAAATGTTCCATTACTGAAGACAAGAACTAGTTGCCCCCGTAGGCTAGTAGTAGATAGTATTATAATCTATCAGCCTGATTTAATTTTATTTAAAAAATTGTATTTGTAATCTTAAACATTATTTATTTCTCATCATGCGTAGTTCGTTTACATGAAACTTATTAAATAAATAAATTATAAAATATTCATAAAATATTTATTCCATTTATATTATACTTAAACATATAAAATAATCGAAATGAATTATATTCATATGTATGGCAATAGCGAAAAAGCTATACGGATTGATTGATTGATGATGGAAAAATTAATGTTGAAATTTAATTTTGTATTTATGACAAAACAAATATTTTACACAAAGAAAATGCCTGTGGTTGAATTTGTTGTACTAATGAGATTACCTTGTGTTATTATGCCACACTTGTACTCGTAAACCAATTTTTTTTAAATGTATATAAATTTAATTTTTATGTGAACTATATTTTAAACGAGTTAATAAGGGTTTAGGCTTAAGTTCTTTCATATAAAGATATATAGAAATAATAGACACTAGCAGAATGTAATGCAATTTCTGGATTGCTACATCCGTCTTCAACATTCTTCGTATCTGGTAGTTGAAATTATGGTTATTTTTCTATTTAAACAAAGTAAATTAAAAATAATCTATATACATATAATAAAATAGTAACTCATTTCCGTCTGTCTGTCTTTTTTGCTTTTAAGTTCGCATCGCGTAAAAACTACTGGATGGATTTTAACAAAATATTTTGAGGATATACCTAAGTATCCAGATCCCAATATAGGATATTATTTTTCCGCAAAAGTATCTTATCCAAGAGTATCCAAGAGAAAGTGGAAAAATAAGTAGTGAAAGTACACAGTTGAAATAACCGGATATGCATACTTTATATTTTATAAAGTAAAAAAATACATAAACTAATATGCATCATAGCACATAGCAATAAATCGCCGGCGAAAAAATTCACATCGTGCAATTGCAGTGTTGCCAAAAGCGAAGTGTGATAGTAATCAAACTAACCATCTGTCTTATCTACTCCTATCCCTTTCTAAAGACCCCCGGGGGTTCCAATTGTCACTGCAGGAATGGAAAATGCTTTGACTCGGTTCACTCGGGGAAAATAGGGGCACCAGACGCTAGGGTTCCTAGAGCCTAAATCTGGAAGAAAAGGTCTGCGATAAACATTGCGGGTCCTCTTCTAGGCCCGACCAGTGCCCAAAGGACTGGTACCACGGGAATCGGTGGCCCCACAGAGAGCCTATCCTCTCTGTGACCGGTTGTTGGTGAGGTGCCCTTCGGGGGTACACGTGGTAGTTGTGGTTTAAGATCGATTAAGGTAGGTAAGGTGCAAGGTCGATCAAGTGTGCTGTTGCACTCTCAACAGACGGAGTTTGGATAGTCTCCAAACCCCTAAGCAATTGGTTATAATGTAGATCTAGGCTTGCCTTGGAAAGGCTTGCCATATTATATAAATTGCTACTCATTGTGACTGTATCACACACAAAAAGCGATTCGTGGCAATCGTAAAGTGTTGTTATACTACACAATGGGGGCGCTAGTCTACGCCTAAGTTTCACTCGGTGGTAAGACCACCGTGAGGTTAGGCCGAGTAGGCAGGTACTCACGTTAATCTTGTTCCACAAAATCCCTTTCTAAAGAAAGTAGCACAGTTAATATAAGCATTAATTGCTTTGTGTTACTTCTCTTAAAAAAAATAAAAACGTTAGGGTATTTGGTGTGGATTGCTTTCAAAGCAAAATCGAACAAAATATTTCAAGGACAATGACAAAGTGGCGTGCACAGCTTTTAATATTGAAAATCGTACAGTAATTTTTAAAAATATTTAGTTTTCTAATATATTTTTTGTTTCTACTGAGAATTACTTATTAATACCATTCTTAAATGCTATAGACAATCTTCCTTAAATTAATTTAAGCGAGCCGCCAGCATTTGCAGGCCACTATGGTCCATTGTGATGCCCCGATGAACATCTCTCCCACAGTTCCATTAGAACTCAGGTATCTGTAGTTTGTAAGAACCACCTTACACCTCGCAAAACCTACCAGGCTAGTCATTGTCGCATCACAAAGACAGTCGAGGGATCCTAAAATATTTGAGCCTGCGTTCTTGCAGGCTTTTCCTTGGAAGCACAAAAAATTAAGTTAGTTTCAACTTTTAATTGTAATTATGTATTTCTTTGTTTCTTATTAAAATAACACCTCTTTTTGCGACGCTTTCTGATTGTGGTGAGGTTTTGTTGATTTATTTTCTGTTTATATCTATTTCAACTTCTTAAAATTTAATTGTGGCTAACCAAAACTATTTTTTATAAATACTTTTTTCGGGCGTTATTTCATATTATTTTTCTGTTAAACAATAATTATTTTTTAACAGAAATTAAAAATCTTAGCAGCAATAAGAACAAGTTGGTAATTAAAAAAGTTTTCAATTGTTTTCGATGAAGTTTTCTTGTTTTGTTTTGTTAGTAAAATTCTTCGATTCAAAAAATTTACTCCTATAAATTGTTGTAGGATTCTAAACAACTTGCTCATAATTTCAGTTTTATAAATTTATTTATAATTTATAAAATTTTAAACTGTAATTATAAATTATGTATTTTGATTGACAACTATTAGACACGTTGTTGACAATAACTTTAAGTCACATGAGTGTCTTATTAAAAATTTGTTATTTAGTACTTATGTAAGTCTTTTATTTAAGAAAGCGACCTTCTCTCATACAATAATGGTTGACAGAATTGCACCAAGCCACAAAATCACTATGGTATTAAAAGCCTTGAAAATGTGGACCTAATATCTTACTTTCACCGAAATATGACAACTGTAGAATTTTGAAAAAGCTCCGTATATAAGTTGGCTGACAACCTCGGGAATATCGGCGAAAAGAAAAATAAAAAAAATGCATGCAGTCGTTGGGACTGCCGATAGAAGTGAAAACTAATAACACTTATAATGTAAATAATCTACAATGTAATAGTTGACACTTCACATTGATAAGTTAATTTTATGGCACAACATTTGTAGCTAATCAAATTGAAAGAATCAAAAGAATTTGCGTTATAATTTTTACTGACCTTCACTATTCTTGTGGCACCCTGTACAATATTTTTAGGTACCCAAATTAAATGAACTAATATCTATAGCAGGTAAAAATGTTGTATTTGAATTTAAAATTTATATTTATATTTGCTCATTTCACATATCGTTTAAAGTTTATTAAAATACACATTTACTTAAACACCTTGTGAGCAGGCTTTGAAATTGTACAATTGTAATTTTTTTTACTCAAAAAATAACAATACTCAAAATATAATAAATATTTTCTGAACCAACGTTACCATTTTTGGATTTTTTTCTCAAATTTGGTAGATCTTTTTGGGATTTTTAGAATGGTAGGCTATAGGTAATTTTGGTAAGATTGAAATAATATATTACTTTTGAAATAGTTTTTATAGTAAAAACTACTAGAATAGCGCACAAAAATAAAAACTTAACTCTTCGAGTTCGCCGGAGGGGATATACATATGTATGTTTATTTCTTAAGTTAGTTCTATGTCAGATAAATAATCTCACCAAAGAATTCCAGTCAGAAAGTTATTGTTTACAATATTTATATTCAAAAATAAATTCTATTTTTTAACCAATTTAAGTAATTTTATAAAAAAATAATTTGGTCATTAGTTAGAAAAAATTACCGCATAGATGTCTTTTGGCTTAGAATCCGAAATATCCATTGCTACAAATTTTAATTCGAAAAAATTTTTGAATTAAATTAAAAATATTAAACCTTGTATTGTATTAACTAACCAAAATTACTCTAAATTCGATTTTATGCGTGAAGATGGCAGACTTATTACAAAATAATTACGTCTTTTATAGTATTTTCTACAAAAAGTTTGACTGTATTGTTCCTAGTTTATATATTTTGTAACCTTACAATTTTGCTTCCCATTTTTTGTAATAAAATCATACTTTTACTAATTGCATGTGTATGCATTCAGATAGCTTACAAATTTGTTGTAAGGGATTATAGTAGATTAAAAAAAATGGTAGAATTAAAACTTTTAGCAACGGCAACGTTGCACATAGGGGTATTTTGCCAATCTAGCCGGACGTTACTTTTTTTTAGCTTATATTGGCTAATGAAACTTTGCAGAAAAATCTGCTATGGTCATAGGTTGTCAAAGCTATAAAATGGGAAAAATCGGATCAAGGAGAAAAAGTTCCCCTTAGAAGAACTAATCGTACCTCTGAAAAATGCATTTTTTTTTATTTTCCCGTCATTTTGTTTAGCAATTACAACTTTTCAAAAAATGTACAAAAACTTAAAGTTGGACTCAAGATATTCTTAAATGCCATTTTTAGCCCCGCCCCTTTTTGTGGGCGGTGAAATAAAAAATTATTTGAAAAAATAATGCAATTAATTAAAGAAATAGATTACATACTTCTTAAAACCATAAAAATTTATTTTTATGGGCAGGGGGAGGTATTCCTCCAATCCCACCCCAAAACGTCCCTGTGAATTTTTTTTTTTTTTGCCAATTTCCTAAATATGTTCAATTTTAAGATTTCCAATGCCTAACCAATCTCCGCCTCCCAAGAATGTTAATAAAAAAATATTTTTGTAATTTGTTACTTAATAGTATTTTATTTATCGGAAAATAATTAATTTATTCATAGTAATAACTTATTTATGATTGTAGCGATAAATTTTATTTAAAATTATAGCAATTAATTTATTTAAAACAACTTCTCCTTTGCACTAATATGATGATGAGTGCCATGGTTCTTCTTGGTCTAATTTTTCATAATGATTCTTTCCTAAAAGGTAATGACCGTTTTTTGGAGTGGGTCTAGTAAAGAGTGCGTCAGAAGTTAGCAAAAGCCTATGAATAATATCTATGTTATGTTACACTGAACCCTTGAAAACTCTCTAGCTAAATTCTGCCTGTAAAGCCGGAAATGTTTGTTTCATGCCTCAGCCGAAAAATGTTTGTTTCATGCCTCAGACGCTTCTTCTGACAACAGCCCAATAGGCAACAATGCCTCATTCATAACAGTTGCACCATGTATTAAAATCTTGTGCATTGTAGAGAAAAGTAAAGTTTTGCAGTAAAGTAAAGTTTTTGCATAATCGGCAAACTCGTGCATTAGGAATTTGTGACCACTTTATATTACTTCAATAATAACCTTGATACGGTATATGAAATCAAACTCAATTCCAGTTATTTCTGCAGCTAATTAAGGATTGGAAACAAATCTTCTGCTGTTACCATCGTTTGTGTTTCCAAATCCAGCTTTCGGTACACCCACTATTAGCACTAATTCACATTTAAATTTTTCTTGGATATTTTTTTCCTCGCGTTAACAATGGCTTTTTCCGAATCAGATTTTATTTGCCATTTTTTCACTGTCAGTTTATATGACTCTCTCAAATAGACGAATTTTGTCGTGTAAAGTAGATATTCCGAAAGAAAGGGCATCTACGTCTATATCTCTTTTGATATTTAAATTGTTTTTAATACCAGTGTTAAATGTAATGATTTAAATAAAAAACATCTACCTTCAGTTATTAAAAACCAAAACATTTTATGAATATACAAGGGTTTCTTACTCGTATTTATCTATCCAAGATAAGAAAAAACATGAAAAGGTAAAATTTTCAAAAAATCGCAAAAAATGGCGCAATAACGCGCAACGTTTTTTTACAGTTTAAAAGTAGAGATCGTAAATTTTAACATTTTTAAAAGCTTTTCACTTTTTTTTTTTTTAACAAAAAAAACCTTATTTTATTTTGAACGTAATTTTTTATCATTAAAAATTAAAAAAATTTCGAAAAATTAACATAAGTAGCTACTAATAAACCCTTTTACAGAAAAAAAAAATATATTGCAAACCTCTCAAAATCGTTTAAAGTCAATAAAAACGTATGCGATTCACTCAACTTTCCTGATTTTAACAGTGTCCCAAAACGACAAATCTCAAGCAAAATCCTTGAAAATTCACTACACGATGTAGAATTTTTCTGTCGAGCTGCGTACCTAAATTTTTACATTTCTCAAAATTATTTGTTGGCCTAATGTCCGGCTAGATTGGCAAAATACCCCTCTGTGCGTCATTCAGAATAATAAAATGAAATTTAGCCATGCATGGGAAGTAGAAATTGCAAATATAGTACAGAATAATTTTTACACAATTTGTAATTTTAATATAGATTGAATAAATTTGCGGTGTAAGAGCACTATAAATGCATAACATTAAATATAAAATAAAATAAAGACACCGATGATCACATATTACGAAGATTTTCATAATTTATTCAAATAAAAAACTTAGTCCCAGGTATGGTCTCGATACAATATTTTCAAAAAATGAAATGAAATTGTATATTTATAACAAATTTTTCAAAGCAAATTACCAACAACAAACATAAACTATTGAAAATATTTTTTTTAAATGGGACCAATCTGTAAGCATTAACGTTTTAATAAAGAAGACATATTAAAAATTGGCTCAGAAATAAGTGAGTTCTGCTGGCACAAACCTCCTATCTAACAATTTCTAATTCCTAATAAAAGAGTTATTTAAATATGTATCTATCTGTGTGTCTGCGTTCGCTTCACATAAAAACTATTCGATTGATTTTTATAAAATTTTGTAAGAAGGTAATTTAGTATCTTGATTTATACATAGGATACTTTCTTTCAGCAAAAATATCTTATTTCCAAGAGAAAGTGGAGAAAAAGCTGTTAAAGTACGCAATTTTACCGATATGCATACTCTTGACAGCAGCTTTTGTTTTGAAAGGGGGATATTTTAAATACTATTGACAGACCTCTATAATAACTTTAGAATTTTATATAAATTTTAGAATTTTGAACACAAACCATAACTGATGCACTATAAAAATAAGAGTCTTAGAATTTGGTGTGGATTACTTTGTCCCAAATTACAAAATGAACTTTTGTCGCTGCAATCTTTCTCGTTTCTTCTTTAATATTGCATTTGTCTTTATATCGAGCAATTTTTATTACTGAAATTTGTACGGATTTATACATTTGTTTACATTTTAAACTTCAAAATTAAAACTACGAATGATAATACAAAACGAATTTCAAGAGTACATGCATATGTGTAAAGTTTTTAATTCCTCTCTCCCCTCTCGCCTACTAGTGTAATCCGGGACTTACAGTAATACAACAACACAGCAGAAAATTATTGAGTTTTGGTAAGCAGTAAAATAAAACATATGACTTTCAAAAGCGGTTCTTAAAAGCGCATCTTATAAGTGCATTCGAGAATACTATAATAGTAAGGCAAAAAGGACAAACTGCATCCTCTCTCAGTTATGAGGACGCAGGTATGTTAACAAATAAGTTTTCTTTATAAAATTTAGTGAATTCACTTAAACGGATTCAATTATGTAAGCGAGTTTATATGTATAAATAATTTTGTGAAGCAAGGAGACCTACCGAGAGGGACACCGCAAACAAAAATCATACCTTCCTGAAACAGGTTAAAAGGGAGAGTCTATGGCCCTTATTATTTTCCATCTTCACTGGCTAACGAACACTGAAAATTGATTTTCAAATTCGTATTATGAGTTGGTAGCACTGTCGAAAATTTCGTTGTACAAACAATTTTCAATCGAACATAATTTTGCTTTCGATGGTTTGTGTCAGTTTGTAAAAATTATTGAAAATGTACATGAGTATTTGTGAATTTCTTTTTTTTTCAAACAAATATAATTATTTTATTTTTTTTCTAATACTGTCAAATAGTTTTAACATACACACTTAATTTTATTATTTTCGGTATGACCGAGTTTTCAACTTAAAATAATTGAAAATATTAACTGTAACCGAATATCAGTATTTATATTCAGTTTTTTTTTTTAATGAATGTTAGTATCAGTAGAAAAATAAAATGCTTTGCATTTTAAATGTTTATTCAGTTACAATACTTTTTAATTAAACGACAATTAGTTACTGTAAAAATATTCTGAGTGCATTATCAAAAATAAAAATGCAAATAAAAAGTAGGCGGATTGTATAGGGTGATTAAGGTAGAGATACTTTTTTCAATTGCTTTTTTTTGACAGGTCACGTGTGGGTCGTGTCATGTTATTTTTGTTTGCATTTCATAATGAAAAAATTACGCTTGAATCGCTTCGCTCTATGAGATCTTGAAAAGTTTCAAGAAGATCCGACGTTTTCGAGGCAAATTTTGCTTAGCGATGACGCCCATTTCTGGCTCAATGAGTATGTAAACAAACCAAATTGCCGCATTTGAGACGAAGAGCAACCTGAAGAGATTCAAGACAAGCTGAAACTTTATCCAGAAAAAACAACGGTTTGGTGTGGTTTGTGGGCCGGTGGAATCATTGGTTCATATTTCTTTAAAAATGAAGCCGGTGCGAACGTAATCGTCAACGGCGACCGTTATCCCGATAACCGATTATTTCATGCCTGAAATTAAAGCTCGTGATATCGGCGACATTTACTTTCAGCAAGACGGAGCCACTTGCCACACATCGCATCAATCAATGGATTTATTGAGAGGACATTTCGGTGAGCACATAATTTCACGTTTTGGGCCGGTCGATTGGCCACCAAGATCGTGGAGATATGTAAAGTCTAAAGTTTATGCGAACAAACCCGCTTCTATTCAGGCCTTGGAGGAAAACATCACGCGTGTCATTCGCCAGTTACCATTCGAAATCCTCGAACGAGTCATCGAAAATTTAACTCAGCGGATGGACCATCTGCGACGTAGCAACGGCCATCATTTGATAGACATAATCTTCAAAAAATAAATGCCAAAGAATGTGCTTTCAATTTTCTGTGTTTTTTTCTTTAAAAACGTAGGGAACCTCGAAATGGATCACCCTTTATAACAAATGATTTCAAAAGTAAAAAAATATTATAATAATACTCCATTGCAGTAAATCATATTTTGAATAGTAAATCGAAAAGGAAATGTATCGGATTTGTACTTATGTCTGTATATCTATTATTATATGAATATTTGTACTTTTATTATTGTTGTGACTAACTTTCCTCAAATTCACCTTAACCACAGCCTTTTGTGTTGTACGTAGATTTTTGTTTTAAATGGTTGACCAGTTTGTTGTCAAATTAAAACTATAATTACTATTAATAATAAGCTAAAAGTTTTAAAACAATTAATTTGTATACTTGTTTTTTAATTACTCAGTATTCGTGTTTTTAAGTTTTTAATTTATATCAGAATATTTAATGAAAAGTTCAACATTGAAATATTTATGCGCGTAAAAAGTTTTAAAAACTCAAGAATATTTTATTTTATATATTTATATACAAGGTATGTAAGTAAGTTAATTCTGAACCATTTTGGAAAGTATTTTGAGCAGTGTATGAAAACAAACAAACCATTAAGCAAACATTGAAGAGAATAACTAAAAACTTAGTATTAAAATTATAATAAATTACTTACCTTTAAGTATACTTTTTATTTGCCTTCTATTTTTAGTTTTGAAGTAAAAAACTTTGTTTTTATTTGTGGTAAATTTCATTATTTTTTTTATTTGTTAGCTTTTGTCTTGTGTTTATTAAGTTTTATTACTGATATAATTTATGTTCGAGTTAATTTTTACATATTTTCATTGTTTCAATAATTTATTTTTTCTTTGATCCTTTTTTTTGTTTTATATCTTTATTTATAACTTAACTTAATTATACTTATATTTAAAATTGAATTTTAAAAATTACAATATAAATATTTTCTTTTGCTTTTTAATAACAAATAAGATTTTCGACATAAATAATTTTGAAACAATTAACAACTCTTTATAATTTATTTATGCTATTTTTCACATACAGACATGACATTAGATGGCTTTAATATTCAGTGTGTTTAAACTTATTATAAATTTTAAAACATTTTATATGACATTTACAACTAAATTAAACTAAACACAGATGCTTATTTTTATTTAACACTGTGCTGCGGTATTAAAAAAAACATTTTCTCCAAATACAATAACTTGTGTAGATCCTATACCATAGACCTAAAAAATAAAAACAAAAGCGAGTAAATTAAGACCGACAGCTGTTGTCTAATTGGTTTATTTCCAATAAAAAGAAAAAAAAAAAACGATAATATTGGTTTCTGTGGCACCCAAAACCGACACTAATTCAAGTTCGAACTTAAAATCGATAACATTGGATTTCATGCACTTTTTTTGTAGGTTTAAAATCCCATTCCGTTGACAGTGGACAGCTCCGTATATGGATGCGTTGCCCTTTATAAGGAAATAATTAGGAATCTCCATCTTCTGCTATTGAGTTTATAGGAAGTGTTTAATAGATTACACACTGTGTAATTTTTTAAGTCATGGCAAAATAACCATATACGGACACCACTACGTGATAAACGACCAAAAAAAAAAGACCTCTGTCTCCCAGTTTTGCCCAAGTCCTCCAGGTTTTTTTTTATGGGCCCTCAAAAATGTGGGGCCTCGATGTAATTTTTGCAAAAAAATGATCATTTACTCAAGCTCATATTTTGCAAACCGTTTGGAATTTTGATATACTCTCTGAGGCAAAGTTGTAGCTCTTGTCATAAAGAACAAAAATTGTGAACATATAAAATCAAAAAAACTTCATCTTCAAGGTCAACATCGCAAAAAACTTAAAAAAAAATTCAATTTTTTTTACCTTTTTTCCCTTGTTCAGGTCCATAGGTAGCAAACCGTTCAAAATTCAAGGAAATAATCAACTACAAAAATGAACCTAAGATCTCAATAAACAACTTTCTAAAACATATGAACTACCTAGGAATGAATCTTAACACCGTTTAGGTAGCGCTTAGGTAGCCGCAAAAGTGAAAAATTTCCCAAAAATTTTTTAGCTACCTAAGCGCTACTTAAACGGTGTTAAGAATCATTCCTAGGAAGTTCATATGTTAAGTTGTTTATTGAGATCTTAGGTTCATTTTTGTAGTTGATTGTTTCCTTGAATTTTGAACGGTTTGCTACCTATGGACCTGAACAGGCGAAAAAAGGTAAAAAAATTTAATTTTTTAAAATTTTTTGCGATTTTGACCTTGAAGATGAAGTTTTTTGGATTTTATATGTTCACAGTTTTTGTTCTTTAAGACAAGAGCTACAACTTTGCCTCAGAGAGTATATCAAAATTCCAAACGGTTTGCAAAATATGAGCTTGAGTAAATGATATTTTTTTTGCAAAAATGACATCGAGGCCACATCTTAGAGGGCCCATAAAAAACAACCTGGAGGACTTTGGGCAAAACGGAGACAGGGGTCCTTTTTTTGGTCTTTTATCACGTAGTGGTGTCCGTTAATGGTTATTTTTTCCGTGTTGCACTGTGTTATGGTAAGCTAATTATATTCATCGCAAATGGAGTCGAAGTACCGTCGGCGCAGGTGAGTCAATTCAATAAATTTAATACACATCCTATAACGCCTCATAACTACTTTCACCTTATTCTGTAAGCGCTCGAGGAATTTAAAAAAAGACTATTGAGAATCGGTACATATCTAATCTAGGTAGTGTTTCTATAATGTAAAGTATTTCTTAAATTGTTTTAAAATTTAAATCTAGTGGTACTATTGAAACTTGAAACATGTGTTTAGTTTAACAGACAAAGACATCAAAGTTAATCCTAATGTCAAGAACTCTCGAAAGTCTTTCGATTATTATATATTTCTATCAACCAAAACAACAGGTGGTGCATCATTTTCAATCACGCGTAAACTTCTGTACTGAAACTGAGTTAATAGATATTGCTTTTATTCATACTAAAACAAAACAACTTTGGATTTTATAAACTCCCTGACGGACTCTGCAAGGTAAATTAGACATTCGAATTTCGACATTATATGCATTCTCGAAAAGGATAACATTACTTAAGTCCATGATTCACTATCATACCTAGTCGTACAATTTGTCAAAAATTACATGTGTGCTCAAAAAGTATGATAGTGTGGATTAAAAGTATATGTGTGTGACACACTTTTTGACAGATCTGTATAATAGTATTTCTCCATGCGACCAGAGTTGCAAAATCTTATTTTGTATGATAGTGTGGCATCTACAGCGCCATTTTGAAACGATTTTTTGATTAGGACAGAATTACGTCAGATTTGTTTGTGATTGAATCCTACGATGGTGTAGGATAGTAAATCCTCTCCTTTAATAACATGACATAAACAATGGAAAAGGAGCTTGGCACAACCTCATACATATTATCGTGACATTACAATAACACGAGTCCATTTTTTTCACATTATTTATTTATTGTAACTTCAAATTGTATTGTAACTAACAATAAAAACGAGTCGAATTGACTCATTAACCTTTGAAATTTATAGGAAACCAATTACGAAGAATACCACTGTATAATAAAACGAACTCAAGCCTTAGTTAAAAAATTCATTGGTATGTTAATAAATAGTTCGACAAGTAAATTTAAATATTAAAACATTTAATTAAGATACTATAATATTTTTTAGTAAAACCAAAAATCTCTTATTATTATTCATTAAAAATACGATTTTCATTACCTTTTTGGCTCAATTAGCTCTTCAAATGACAACTAATAAATTCATAAGTATATATTTAAAAGTTCTTATTTCGTAGCACAGTGTAGTTTTTTCTTATATTAATGGATAAAAGTATGTATCTATACAAATAACATTACATTTATTTAATTTATACTTTTGTTTAATTAGAATTAGATTACTTGTTTTATTTTTTCTCTAGAATATTTTTTAAAATTCAGCAGCAAAGCAAATTTTATTTACCTTCTAGATTTTAAATCTAAATTTTATTTTTAAGCCGGATATTAGATTTTACATTTATAACATTTATAATTACAATTA
Source organism: Phasia obesa (assembly GCA_949628195.1). Classification (NCBI taxonomy): domain Eukaryota; kingdom Metazoa; phylum Arthropoda; class Insecta; order Diptera; family Tachinidae; genus Phasia; species Phasia obesa. The sequence goes on from OX451216.1 coordinate 48,679,018, forward strand.
AATTATTTTCCTCTTTTTTATGTGTGTGTGTGTGTATGTGACACCTTAAATGTTTTGCTAGCAATAAATTTAATTCAATTTAAATAAAACATAAATTAGCATACCTTTCTTATATTATTCCTGTGAATTTAAATAAAATTTATTTCTTTTCTATTTTCAACTTGATATATTTACAATGTTCTATTATATTTTTATTTTTTATTGTTGTCATTTTACTACATAAAAATATATATACATATATATTATTTAATGCCAGCATATACAAACTGTTGTAAAAACATTTTTTTTTCAAAAGAGAAAGCAGAATTTATAAAAATGATCCCAACGGAAATGGCATAATTTTCAAAGCAAAAAGGAAATTTGCTATTATTCTTATTAAGGGAAAGCATCACAACAACAACAAAAATAGAGAATAAAGTGGGAAAAGAAATAAATACTTTAGAAAGGAAAGTATAAAATGTAGGTAGAAATAAAAATCAGGTTTTTATTTAATATGACAATTCTTAAAGCAAACACTGGTAATGTTAGACGTGTTAACAATTTATAAATACTTTAATGGTCATATGAAGAAAAAGTAAAAAATAATTTTTAAATATAAAAATTAATCAAATATACCTTCAACTTAAAGAGAAAAAAAAAAACGAAATCAAGCCTTAATTCAAAATTAATTTGTAGATTAACCTCAATTTAAATTTAAGTTAAATATTTTTTTAAACTGCTCTTTGATTCGTGCGCACATGAAATGGTTGAACTCATCAATGGCTCGTGAAGACGTAGTGGCAACCCCCTTTACATTAGACATAAAATGATAAACATTAACACTAACATCATGTCTGTTTTGTTTCCAAACAGCGCCATTTTTTCATTCATTTAAATTTTATAAATGTCATTATTTTTATTTCCTGAAGATGCTACCCAATGGTGTAGTGGAATATTGAGAAAAAAATTTTTATAAAAAAGACCTTGTGCTTGTAAAAAATAGAATCCAAATATACATATATAAAAAAGGTCAAAAACAACAATAATTATTTAATTAAACAATTAATTGATTCAATTATTTATTTAATTAAAAAGTTTTCAGTGTTCAAGTATACATTCAAGTTCAAGTCAAGTATACATCAATTCAATTAATAAATTAATTGAACTTTAATTTAAAACTAATTAAAACCTTTAATTGGTGCAAAAATTTGTTTCTGTGTACATTCGAATTTTATTTTTTTATGTTGTGTTAGTCATATTTTGGTATTATCAGCCAATTTGCGTTAGTAGTTTGTTGTTGACAACTGAAAAGTTTAGTCCCGTTTGTGTGTGTTCTTCGATTTTTGACTTTAGAATTCAGGCCGATTCAATTGGGATGATATGGCCTTGGGTATGATGTCATAATAATATAAATAAGTTTTATCACCAGTTATGACCCTTTTGAGCAAACCTGGATCGTCGTTGACGTCATTCAAGAACTCCTGAATGATACTAATTTGACTCACCCAGTGTAAGACAACATGACTATAAGAATTTCTTTTAAGAAATCTAGGCATAGATTTCAAAAGAACGTTTATTTTTATACTCACAACAATAGAATTATAAAGCTGTCATTTAGAAATGTTATTTCAAAATACGAAAATAATAATAATAAAATATTAATAATATAAGAAGTAAATCGTTTTCTTTGTTTTAAATAAGGAGATTATAAAAAGGCTGTAATGACTCTTACAACTGTCTGTCTTAAAAATAAAAATATTATTATGTTCTACAATTATTCTGGTCACAATACTTTTACTGGACATATCATGACCTCTGTCTCTCTCTTTCTTCCTTCCTTGCAGTTAGACAATAATGCATTAACGGCTCCTTGTTAATTGAGTATTCTGATGTTGTTATGATTTAATAAAAGTAAGAGGGAGCTGCCAAAATAAAGTGATAAAATTTATATAGTAAATTAATTATTTCAATTATGTAATATTGGTTGATAAGTGTATTTATTATCAGCTGAAAATTGTGTTGGTCATCAAATTCAACGAAATATATTTTTGGGTAGTTTAATAATTCTTGAAAATACTTTTTAAGTTTCAAAGTCCAAAAAGTACGCGAAGATTAAATAAGGAAATAAAGAAAATATCATGTAGAATAATTTTTAAACATTCTGTTTTTTTTTTGTTTTCTGTCCAAAAAAAAAAAAAATTGGTAAATGGCAAAGGTACGAGACCAAAGCGCCAGGGTATGATTGCCTTAGCTTCCTCCAAAATCTGCAGCGCGACCTATACCTTCGTATAGGAAGTGAGTATCCAAATTCAGCTAGGTAAAATTAATAAGAGTTTAATGTTGCTCCTCCATTGATAAAAACTTGGGTTTGATGATTCTCCTCCAGTGAAATACTGAGTTTTTTAAAATGGTGCTCCTCCAATGTTCGACTTATTTAATTAAAATTACTAGGTTATACACGATAACCAAAACTGATAACACGTGGCTGATTAAAGCAACCACCATACAGTACAACAGTACAGCTATCCGTGGATGCCAATTAACCAGTGTGAGAGAGACGTAAACCACTCGAAGGCCGACCAATAAGGACGGCCTGATTGACTTTAAGCGATAGTGACTTTAAGCACGTGTTTCCCAACCCAGAGCTACTTTACGACTGACCTTCTTTTGTTAAAACTTATCAATCTGAAACACTAAGCAGGGCTGACAGATTTTTCACCTCGATGTGAAAAATCCACAAAATAATTTGTTTAAATACATTTTTTTTAATTTCAAAAATATTATTAATAAATCATAGAAAATAAATTTAATTGAATTAGCTAAAATTCGCCAAAAATAGAAAAAATGTCGTCAAAACATACAAATATTTTGTTTTTTATTTTAAATGATTAGCGAACACGAGAAGGGTACAATTTTCACTTAAAATAATTAAAAAGCGTGGTTATTGTAATAAATGAAGACCTGAACATACCCATCGTCAAGGTATTTGTCACCGTTTTAGAATATATTTTATAGGAATTAAATTAATTCAACATTACTAAACATCAACAGATGTGTGAATATATATATTTTTATTTTTAAAGACAACACTACCTGCGAAACTTCGTTTGCTTGTCTGCAGAAAACAACTAGTCTTTGGTGGGCATCGAACCCGCAACCCTCAGACTAATAGACTAGCATACTACCGATCAGTCTATCGAAGCATTCAAATCTATAACTTCAAAATAATAATACCGTGAAACAGAACACCGTCAAATTTTGGTAGAATTCATTATTGAAAGCGACCTTTCTACCCAGTAATTAGCAGCATAAAAATTAAGAAAAATTCCCATCTTTATTTAAAACTAGCTGTCCTAATCACGTTGTTCGGATTTTTTTTTTTTGAAAGTAATCCACACCAAATTTTAAGACTTACGTATTTACTTTATATAAAAGTACCCATTCCTGGAACAAATTCTAAAATTTATATAAAATTCTAAATATCAATGTAAAGTTTTAATTTGTGTGACACCCAAACATTGATCTTCTTTTTGAATCTAATTTGGGCAAATGGTTAAAAACTATTTCGATTATTTCTGTAATTTAATCGAAATTTTTGACGACGGGTCTGGCTATGAGAGGTGCATCGTTAACATTAAAAAAGACTGAAAGGAATCGACGATACGAAAATTGCACGCGTAATTAGCTGTTACAGTATCGGTGTATTATAAACGCCATTCAAAATTTCAGCTGCCTGGCTTCACAACTGCATGGACCAAACTAAAAACAGTAGTGTCACCTTGACAACGAACATAAATTTGAAATTGTTTGATCGATACTTTACGAGATATCGTACAGCCATCTACCGAAAAAAAAAAAATTGTTTCCTTTTTTCCAACCTATTATTAGAGTGATTAGTGTAGGTGTCTGTCTGTGGGTGTTTTTGGTTTGACAAGTATTTCAGTATTTTCTGTGGCTTAAAAACTGTGTCTCAGCTTCTATCTTTTAGTTAACAATAGCCCCGTTTTGATTTCGTATTGTATGAATTTCTATGTTTTCGAGAATGTCCAGCCTTCGTCCTTTTTTCAATGGATGATTAATATGATACATTTTTGTGTCTCTGCATATCAAGGTATAGTGTGAAGTAGGAGACCTTTCTTATCCGTTTATATTAGCTTATGTGTTCTATAAATCTTGTTTTAAGGTTAAGGTTTGCGCTAGAAACAAATATATGGTGGCAGGTGCAAGTATGTTTGTATACATCGCTGGTGCTAAATTTGTCAGTTGTTTCTGTCGACGCCTTGAGATTATGTCGTAGAGAGTTTCTGTTTGCAGACTTGCTTTGGGAAAAACGATAGCTAATTTGTTTTGATCCTGTGTAAGTAAAAGTGTGTCTACATTTCTTTCATGCCGTAACTCTAGAGGAATCTTATATTTAAAATCAACTTATATTCAAGTAGTTAAATAGAAAATTTTAAAGCTTAAGGAAATAACAAACAGACAAAAATAAGCATATTTTTTATTTCTTTAGATTTTTTTCGCCTTCAGGTCCATCGTGTATGCTGGTGATAAGGACAAAATTACTGCTGCTGATTATAAAACTTAGCTGCAAGTAATAACTGCTCTTGATGCTAAATAAATGTAAACAATGAATGCGATAACATTTATATATACCATTTTTTCTAAACAAGAATATTATATGTATTTTAATAATAAAGCCAGTTATAAAGGTTTCAAAAGTATATGCCTGCATATGAATGTTTAATAGAAATCAACTGCAGAAGCATCAAGAACAGCCTTGTCTTTGGGAATAAATGTATGTATGTATGTGAATAAGAGCATTAAGTTGTATGAGCCTGTGTGTTAAATTTTTCTTTATAAACAACTCTTCAATGTAATATTCATCGCGTATGCTTTGCTTAATGTAAAGGCATGTTTCTAGATTGGCATATTAACTTTTTTTAAAGTCATTGCAAACTACAACAACCTTAAGAAGTTGTAGGCCTTTATATTTAAAACCAACTGACATTACAAAAGCCAATATCACTATGAGCAACGGTAACAGACATTCTAATATAAACATTGTTTGTAAAAGCGATAGCAATATTTGCACGGCTGCGATTACTAGTAGTAACATAAACATAAACAATAAAAACATTACCCCAGCAGTTAAAAGCGAAATCATTACTTGACATAGGTTTTATAAGATGAGCAGTGTGTGTGTGTATATATAGGATCTTCTGTGGTGGCAGATTATACTGCAGAAACAGTAGCTATTGTTGTCGTATTAAATCTATTATGCCTTACAGCATATTCTTAGAGACCACATCAAATTGTAAGGAATTTAACATACAACAAGAATTCCTTCATAAAACAGATTTTGTTGCTGTCATTCTTACCCGAGTTATCGTTGTTGCTATCTTTGTAGATAACAAGCTGCAGCAGTTAACCACATCATTTACATATTCTTCTTCATCTGCAACATATATGATGTTAAATATAGAAGCCGTAGCTGTTGCAATAACAACAATAATTGTAGCACAAACCAAAGGCATTAGACCTACTTTGATTTGAAAGTGAAAACTGTTTGCTCCACTCTTTTGCATGGCAGCAGGATTTTCATCTGTAAGTAGCATTTAATATAAAATAGAAAATATTGTTGTTAGTATATATGAAAAGTTAAAGAAGATATTTTTTTTTGTTTTTAATAAAAATATAATAGAGAAAGTGTTATTATATTTAAAATTTTTATACATAAAAGATTTAAAGCTTTAAGCGGTGTAAATATAGGGAGTTTCATAAAAAATTATGTAAATAAAAGTTTATCTTTTTAAATGAAGACTGTCTTTATTTCTAAAAAAAAAAATAAAATATATTTGAAATCTATTTTAGAACTAATTTTTCATACAAAAGTTGTTCTAAAAACATTTCAAATAAGTTTTATTTTTTATAAATATGGGGGTTAAAAAATATATATTTTTTCTTAAAATGTTTTAAAAACTTGTCAATCAAGCCCGACTGTTATATAACCTTTAGTAAGTGCATAGTTACAGGGCCGCCCCGAGGTTAGTAGGCGCCCGGGGCGAGATTGTGATCTGGCCCCCTACTCATTTAATTGGTCTAAATAAACTTATATTTCTCATATAATTTTTTTTTTTTTGATTTTATATTTATATTTACAAAAGGATTACATATTTTGTAGTAAAAATAAAAAAATATAAGAGATAGAGTTTTTTTTAATTATAATTGGAATCAGGAAGTGAAGGAATGTAAATAAAAAAAGTTTCAATGAAATCTGGAATGGTAAACATTAATGTTTTATTTTTTCCCCTTTTACTGCACTACGAAGCTGATGTTGATTACAAAAATATCTTTTTTGGGTAATTTTTGGATAATAGTTATCAGTCTTTAATAGCAAGTTTTTATTTTTGAATTCTGGCCAAGAGCATGGATCCGAATTTATCAAGCCAACAGTTTTAGGAGAAGAATTTAATATCGTTTTGTCAGCTTCATTCTCATTAATATCTTCGTCATTAGAATCTGAATCTGGTATTACTAGTATTTCAACTTCATTAAGTGTACTCACGTTCACTGATGACAGCCGAAGAAGCACTTCAGTCGTTGCCTCCTCTTCTCTTACTAATTGAATATTTGTGCTCCAAACAGTTTTTTAAACATGATGGTAAAAAATTATTCATTTTTTCATAATCCTACTGAATGTTTATGGTATGGTAATTGGAAATTTCATATATATTATTATTGTTTTCGTATTTTACTTCTTTTTTACTTTTTTGTGGGCAATTAATTCGCACACTCGCCGGCGTCATCGTACTTTTGAAAAACGGTCTTTACACCTGGCAACCATTGAGCCACCAGTGGAGCATACATAGGTGCTCTTCTACAACTTATTGTTGTTTGTTTTAATAGTCATAGATTCCATTCGAATTCTTCGTCAAATATTCAATAAGCCGACGGCGATAATTCTTTCGCCCTTAGACAAGTTTGCGCCCCCTTCACCACATTTCAATTATAATCGTGCTACCATATATACATTATATTATACATCCCCTGTTTTTGTTCCTTATTTGAAGTTTGTTCAAAAACAATTTATTGTGACAAATCAAAATCAAATAAATTCAATGAAAAAAATATTTCAATTTTGTAGAATTTTGAAAAAGGTAAGAAATCAAATAAAACGATTTATGTAGTATGTATATTATTTTCTTATATTATCTTGCTCCTTGTTTTAGCGCAAAACAACGAGCTCCATGTTCCAAAACTGCGAATGCACAAAATATTTCTTTAAAAAAAAAAACAATATTAACTTTTTTAAATTTCATGCCTTTTTCCATACATTCGCAAGCAGTGGCTAGAGGTATGTAAAGTTTGTGAAGCAGACTTGCCAGTAGAAGTAGTAATGTGTTGGCCAATATATCGCCAATGTATATATAAACAAAAAAATTATTGAAACTACCTACTTTTTTATATCAAGCATATACATATATGTACATACCAGCTGTGCCCACACACCTTGTGTGTGTCCTGGCAATATTTTGTTCGATTTAGCTTTACAAGTTATACACAACAATTTTTAAGACTCTAACGTATTTAATTTATATAAAGGTACCCATCTCTGGATAAATTTTTTAAATTTATATAAAATTTTAAAATTCTAAAAATTATTGTAAAGCTCTGTGAAAGGCAGACAGGAACAAACAGTGCCATCTGTTACGTAACATTGCTTTCAAAAATAAAAAAATGCCTTAATGTATGCAGTACCTTTAAATCAGTAAAAAAAAAATCGGCGTGCTTTCACTGCTTTTTCTCCACTTCCTCTTGGAAAAGAGATTATTTTTTGCGGAAAAAGTATCCTATATTCGAAGCGGGATACTAAGGTACCTCCTCACAGAATGTTGTTAAAATCCATCTAGTTGTTTTTAGGTGATGCGAACACAGACAGAAAATGAGTTACTACTTTATTATATTATATTATAGATTACAAATAATACATACTAACAATTTTCTAACTTAAATCTTGTCAGAAAATTATAAACTTTGACCCTGCACTGGTGCACGTACTTATGGTTACGCAAAAAAGCCAATTTTGTTGTAATCAAGCTAATAAAATTCCTAAGAATCGCCAGTTAGTATCGGCAGGCATATCGGAAAGGAACCCGTTAAAAGTTTGTATTTAAAAAACAAACATTTGTCTTATAGGATTCTTATGTTAATTACTCTAATATTGGGTCACATCTTGTTTTTGTGTAAAACATAAGAATCCTGATAAAAAGTTTTTATCAGGCATGTCACAAATTCCGTTTGGAATTGAAATGATTCCGTAGTTACCATTCCGATCGAAATGGTTTTAGCTGCTATAAATTCCGTTCGGTTTTATTAATTCGAAAAAAATACAAAACCACTTTTAATGTGACATCATAAGAATGACCCATGCTCCAGAGCTATATTTCGTTTGAAACAATAACCCATGCTCCAGAGCTACATTTCGTTTGAAAGTGGAATGATTTCGTATTTTGCTTCTATAGAAAACGTAAAACGAAAAAATTTTTCGGAATAAAACCACTTTCAATTTGCTATGTGGAATTGATATTTTAAGCAATTTATAGCCGTTTAAACTATTCAGAACATATTTGTATTAGTAATGGATATTATTCTGGACCATACCTTAACACTTTACGGCGCATAGTGGTGAAAAATCCATAACTTTTGATTGGATTGGAATTTTGATACGTGGTTTTTCCTATTTTGTTAGCGAGACTTTGGTCTTTAAGTTTTGTTATGAAAAAATTGACCAATAAGAACGAATGTTATGGAGGGTTCAAAATACATTTTAATTTTTTTTTTGAATTTTTTTATGAAGGTAAAATGCTAAACCGTGCTAAAAAGGTTTTTTAAGTCTTAAAGATTCAGTTATGCTTGTAACTAATACTTAGTGAATAGTTTACAACTTAAATTTTGCCAGAAAACTCTACACTTTGGCCGTTGCACTGTGGTAAATATTTTGAGAAGGGGGCCAAAAGTCATATTTTATGATTAGAGATTTCAAAGTTATATTACTCTATAGAAAGTAAATACTAGAGTACCTCGGTAGCCAAAATATTACTGGTCTATTTCAACATTATCACAGCTAACAGCTTGGTCTAAAATGGACTTTCTCTGTATCTTGTTAAAATGACAGATCTGTGGACATATCGGGTAAAATATATAACTAATATTTAAAAGTATTTTTATTTAGGACATAATTATTTTTTGATGCGACTTTTATATTTATTACTCTAATTTTGAGTCACATGTTATTTTTATTGGCAGGTTCCGCCAAAATAAAAGGCCTCAACACCCAAGAAGACTATTTGATAAAAAGTTTTTGTCTTTAGATTTGTATTAAAAAGACTGAAATACTTCAAAAAGCAACGTTGCAAAGCTGTGCAGAAAATAATTGGTTTTTTAAAACTTGTGCATTCGTCAATTTGTGCAGAAAATATTGAACCTTGGGTCAGAAAAATTGTTTTCGGACTACAAACTGGCGAAGGATGTATTTCTTGAATTTTTATTATCTTACGAAGTATCTATATTTTGTTTTGTCACATTCGCAATACATAAAAGGTGGTTTTGTATTTTCGATTTACTAAAAGCGAAAGGAATCTATAGAAGCTAAAACCATTCAGATCGAAATGATAACTACGAAATCATTTCAATTCCGAACGAAATGTCTGAAATGATTGAATAAATTAATTTTTTTAAAGTCAAAAAAATATTTGTGTTATTAAATCAGAAAAAATATAACAAAAATGACCGAAATATCTTTAATTACAGCAGTAAATTGGTAAAATATGACGCAGAATTGTAATAAAACGATATCCTAAATAGTTTAAACGGTTAAAAAAGTTAAAAATATAAATTCCACATAGCAAATTGAAGTTTGTTTCATTCCGAAAAATTTTTTCGTTTTACTTTTTCTAGAGAAGCAAAGTACGGAATCAATTCCATTTCCGAACGGAATTTAGCTCTGTGACATGGCTGTATATTTACATTTGTATTAAGAAGACCAAAATACTTTATATGAATTTTAATTTTATTTGAACTATTTGTATATAAATAAATAAATTATTTAGGCTTAAGTTCTTAATTATAAAGAAATAAAGAAAAATTAGACACCAGCAGAGTGGAATGCATTTTCTAGACAGCTACGTCCATCACCAGCAATCTTCGTATCTATCTACAAGGTAGTTTCAATTGTTATTAATTTTTCTATTTAAACAAACTTATAAAAGAAATAAAATATGAGAAATTTTTAATTTGTATATTAAAATTTAGACACGACTCTGCTGGTATCTAATTTTTCTTTATCTCTTTATAATTAAGAAAATAAGCCTAAATAATTTATTTATTCATAAGGCCAAAATACTGTTAAAAATTTTGCTAGAATTATCTATGTTTCTTGGGACAAAAATAATTATTATAGTGCAAACAGCCGCTACCTGATTACAATTTTTACTGTGTTTTGACGGGAAGAAGTTATGCTCTATTAAGTAGGAGATGATTTTCGGTCAATCTGGGCCTTTAGTTTTTAGCACTAATAACATATATGCTACATAAAATGTACAAAATTTTATTTTGTATAGTAGAGTCGGATCACGCTAGACCTTCCCAGTATTTTGTAATATTAAAAAATTTTAATTTTTAAATGACTTACATTTTTTGTTGAATCTTTAAAATTCTGTAATATTATTCTATTAACATATACACTTCTTGTTGTGTTTTGTGGAATTTTATTACTTATAGAGTATTTTTGGCTTCTCTAAAATTAGGGAAAAGGTTTCCTGATGATCCAGCCTGAGCAACCAGTGAAATACGTATAGGAAGTGTGTAGCTCTTTTTCCCCAACAAATAAATTGCATTTTTATTATAAAATATTATGGGTAATTAGCATAATATTTAATAATTTATATAACTTTTTTGTTTTAAGCATAAAAAATTATTTAATATTACAAAATACTGGAGAGGTCTAGGGTGATCCAACTCTCTTCGCTGGGCTATAGTTGAGTTGTAACTTTTTGGCTCCTAAGTTCACTGCTGTTTATTTTTAAATGAAAACTTCCTATTTTAAAACAAATGTCTCGAATCAATGAGGGGGTCGTCTATCCAACAGAAGCCTACATGCTTTGCTAAGGGCTTAAAAATTATGAAATTGTCTAGATTAATAAAATTGATTAAATTGATTAAAAAAATTTTATCTTGTTTGCTATTTGTAAAGAGCTCGCATAACAGAAAACTGCACATGTAAACATCTCTCAGTGAATCAAACTTGTTAATTTATTTTTAATCAAAATAAAAGGCAAGGAAATACATTTTTTTTAAATAAAATGAAATATTTTTGAATTCTATTTTTTAATAAGCACTAGGTCTTTTTATAAAAATGTTTTAATCATTTTTATTTTCTCAATATTTCGCTATTTTATTGGGTAGCATCTTCAGGAAATAAATACCCAATGGTGTAGCGAAATATTGAGAAAATAAAAATTATTAAAACATTTTTATAAAAAGACCTAGTGCTTATTAAAAAATAGAATTCAAAAGTATAAAAAAGGTCAAAAACCACACTATTTATTTAAAATGAAATAAATTAAATAAAAATTAATAGAAAAATCAGCTGCTGTCTGTTGCAGAGTTATTGGAGTAAAATAATGTAAGACGCTCTGGGCAAATTCAATTTTAATCTTTTTTTAAAATAAGAAAGCAAAAGAAAATTCGAACTTTCACAGAATTTTCGTCAAAGAACAACATTAACTAAAAAAAGATAAGCAAATGCAATCAATTAGTTTTCTTAATTTTTAATTTTATTCCAGGAACAATTGCTATTGTTCGACATGTTTATCTATAAAAGAAAAAACATTTTTAAATGTCCTGGTTCTTGTGTCATTTTAAGCCTCCTGGCTGTTTTATCCTTTTCATTTAAAATTTCACCTCTAAAGCTAGCTAACATTTCTAATGTTAATTAATTAATAAAATGAAATAATTTTCTTAAAACCTTTTTAGTTTCTGAGAAATTTGTATTTTTGACACTTGCTATGTAAAAAAGCTTCCTGAGTGTGAGTTATTCTTGTTCTTATTTGTACATAATTTTGTATTTGTAGGACTGCTGACTGCTTTTGTTTGTTTAGATGTTTCTTTTTATATATGTATTTAGTTGATTACTTGGCACAGGTGAGTTAAATACGTTTGTGTGTAAGTATATTATGAGTGTCTGGTTGTATAACCCTCTATGTGTTTAAAATTTTTTTCATTTACAATTTTATTTTTATAATTACAGTAATTAAAGGTAAAAACAACAAAATTATACAAAATAAATATGTGCGTAAAATAAATATATGTAAACATACACAAATAAAAATAAATAAAATTAAATAATATAAGCTGCGCCAACACGTGGTGTGCATCCTGACAATAATTTGTTCGATTTTGCTTTGCAAGTAATCCACACCAAATTTTAAGACTCTTACGTATTTACTTTATATAAAGGTACCCATCCCTGAATAAAATTCTAAAATTCTATAGAATTCGAACAATTATTGTAAAGCTCTGTAAAAAACAGACAGGATATGAGTTACTCATTATTTTAAAACAGCGCCATCTGTTGCCCAACATTGCTTAATATACCCTGCTTTCAAACATAAAAGATGCCTTAAAGTATGCAGTACCTTTAAATATTGGAAGTAAGATATTTTTGCGGAAAAAAAGTATCCTATATTGGAATCAGGATACTAAGGTACCTCCTTACAAATTTCTGTTAAAATCCATCCAGTAGTTTTTACGTGATGCGAACACAAAAAAAGAAAGAGACACAGGTTACTGTTTTATTATATATATTGGTATAGATGATGTGAATTGAAATTTAAAATTTTTCACTTAAATAAAGGATGTTTTTATAGAGTCGGAAAACTAAAATAAAGTGGATTAAAAATATTTTTAATATCTAACCAAATGAATTTAATAACACAATCCAAGGGATAAAGAATACTTTTTGCATAATATATAGATGTGACAGTATAAGTATGATTCTACTAGATACCAAAGGGTAGTAAAACCCTTTTAAGATTCTGCAAACCAGTGGAACTCTCGACAAAATGTGTCATTTTTTTATTCTAAAGTTAATACATAGTTTGCTATACCGTTTTATTATATTTGCTATAATGTACAATGTAATTAGGAGCCCCTCTTAGGTTATGTTGATAAAAGTGAAAACAAATATTTTTTTTGCAAGAAAAAATATTGTTTTGGCATAAAATTTTCATAAAATTTGTTTAAAAAATTCGTAACTAAATTTTGAACCGCACAAAGCCAGAGTAAACCAACTACCTTTTTTTTAAGGGATCCACTGGTTTGCGGAATCTATCAAGCACACTCCGAAGTAAATCAGGTTATATTTCGTCAACAAGATGTCAAATATTCTCTTTCAAGAGCTCGAGTCTTTTTGGTTTATCTTCATAGACTATACACATCCCTAGACAAAATAGTTTAATAGCATCAAATCCCATGATCAATGTGGCCCATCAACCGGTCTATTTTCCCTGAGAAATATGGATTTTTTTTGTGGAATCCTCGCCGCGTAAAAATAGGTACAATAAAGAAGTAGTATTAAAATATTTGATAATAAATAAAAATAATTGTCAATATCTATACATATAATAAAATAAGCAACTCATTCTTGTCTGTCTTTCTTCTTTGTGTTCGCTTCACGTAAAAACTAATGAATGGATTTTAATAAAATTTTGTAAAGAGGTACCCTAGTATCTCGATCGCAATATAGGATAATTTTTTTTCTGCAAAAATATCTTATTTCCAAGAGAAAGTGGAGAAAAAGCATTGAAATTACGCAGGTATTTTAGTAAGGACGAAACCCTTTATTTGGTACACACATAAACCATAGCTGAAGCACTAACCGATATGCTTAAACTATGCATATCGCTTAGTGCTTCAGTTAAACCATAGCTGAAACACTAACCGATATTATTAAACTATGCATATTGGTGAGTGAGTCAGTTATGGTTTATGTATTTACTTATTTTAGTAGGGATAAGAAAATTTATATAGATTAAATACATAAACTATAACTGAAGCACAAAAAAAAAAAAAAAATATATATATATATATATATATATATATATATATATATATATATATATATATATATATATATATATATATATATATATATATATATATATATATATATATATATATATATATATATATATATATATATATATGTATATGCAAGATCTCTTAGAGATATTGCTTATAAAGCTTATATGAGAAATAGGACTGATGATAATTGGAAAATCTTCTGTAAGCTTAGAAATAATGCAAAGAAAATTATTCGCAAAGTTAAGAAAGGCTATTTTTCGAAAAAATTTGAGAAAATGGACACCAAAGAAATGTGGACCCATTTGAAAAAAGGTGGTTTAAAAACATCTTATCATACAGAGGCTGAATTGGATGCTAACGCAATAAACGACTACTTTTGTGCAAATTTAAATCCACATTCCAGTAGAGATTTTGATTTCGGCAGTATGCTATCTGATCATCAACGGGGAGGTTTCTCTTTTATGCATATTTATATTTCTGATATAGCGTTTGAAAAGATTAAATCTAATGCTTGTGGTGTAGATGGAATACCATTCAAATTTTACAAATTGGTTTTTCCCCTACTGGCGAGTCACATTTTACATTTATTTAATTCAATTTTAACAACGTCAAGGTTTAGCAAACTTGAGACCAATAAGTGTTTTGCCTGTGTTATCAAGAGTTTTTGATCATGTTTTACAAGAGCAAATTTGTCAGTACATCTCTCAGCACTCATTACTAAATGACAGGTAAACTGGTTTCCGAAAGAATTGAAATACGTCTTCTACACTATTGGGCATCACTGAAGCGATAAGAAATAGTATTGACGCAAATCAAACTTGTATTTTAGTTTCCTTGGACTTGTCCAAGGCGTTTGATTGCATTAATCATATTAAAATGATTAAAAAGCTTAACATGGAATTTGGATTCACTCGATTATCTTGTCAATTTATGCAATCCTATTTATGTGGACGTGAGCAGTTTGTCAAATTCACTGATAGTCAATCCCGTTTGAGACATATAAATTCTGGTGTGGCCCAAGGCTCAGTCCTCGCACCATTACTATTCTCAATGTACATGAACGATTTATTTTGTTCAAGTGGATTGAAATTGTGTGAAGCCTTTGCGTTTGCAGATGACATTCAACTTCTATTTTTTGGAGAACGTTCATCTAACACACTTCAGACAGTAGTTAATAATACTTTAAGTGCAGTAGAAATGTGGATGATATCAAATAGTCTTTCAATAAATTCTTCAAAGACGAAGGTCATGAAATTCGGTGGATCAACTTCTCATGATTTTATAGTACAAGTTAATGGTGAGCGCATTGAATGTGTTGATCGAATAAGAATTTTAGGTGTAATACTTGATGATAAACTTAGTTACAACTTTCATATAAACAAAATCTATTCAAGTGTTAGTTTTGCACTCAGGCGTTTATATTCTCTCAACGTATATTTGCCATTCCATGTAAGATATAAACTGGCGCATGCTTTACTAATTTCTCAGTTGTCTTATTGCTTGGAAGTTTTTTCGCGTACTTCTAGTGTCAATATAAGACGGATTGAACTTTTAATTAACAAAATCATACGATTTGTATTTCAACTAAGGCGTCGTGATCATATATCTATATACGCTAAGCAATTTCTGAAGTGTTCATTTGCAAATTTCCTAAAAATAAAACTCCTTTTAAGCTTTTACAAACTTATGAAACATTCAACTCCTACGTTTTTAAGTCAACGTATTCAATTTATTCATTCTTCAAGGAATCTACAAATCTCTATACCTAGAATATACACTTCCTTCCTTGAAAAATCATTTATGGTTCAAACAGCTCGTTCATGGAACCGATTACCAGCCTTATTAAGATCATTTCATTTTTCTGTAGCAGTATATTACAAAAGGCTAATTGATTATTTTAATAATACTTAAATTCTGTTTTTGTTCGATTATATCGCTAACATTGGGCTTAAGTTTTTTTTTCTATCGCACTATTTTTATTTTATAATTTTTTACAGTCGTAAATTGATACCGTGTATAGGGAACATGTATATTAATTTTAAATGTTAACTTAGGGTTATTTTCATATAAAATAATAACTTTAATTGTAATATTTAATTTTGGCCAAATAAAGGCTTGTACTATTACAGAATTTTAATTAAAAAAAAGTAAAAAAATAAAAATCAAAAAGTAAGAGTTTTCAGTGTGGTTTGCTTTCATAGCAAAATGAAACAAAATACTGCAAGGATGCTGACGAAGTGGCGGGCACAGCTAGTCTATATATAAAAAGCACAAAATGTGTTTGTTTGTTGGAAAGCTAAAGCTGCCTACTCCAGTGAACCGATCTTTCTGGAATTTTTACAGTTTGTTATAAGATATACAGTTGGTAAAATATAGTACTTCTTTTTTGTATTTGACGTGGGCGTGGCACCTCCCATACAACGTAAATATTTATCATAGTTTTGCTTGGTAACAGTAATAGGTAGCGCCTTGAAATTTTGCACCAGTAACCACTATATTAATACACATAGTTTAGAGAATTATTAGAATAATTAAATAATTAAATTAATAGAATTATTAAAGTTTATAGTCTAGCAAATACAAACTGGAGCTTGTATCAAATAAAAATAATTTTATAAATAAAAAAATACAAATTAAAACATTAGGAAATCTGACACATAGATTATTTTTTGATTTTAAATTTTAAGCGCAACTTGTTTAACAATAATATTTTAAAACAAACAAACCGATGTTTCAGGTATGAATATGATAGAAAAACAAAAAAGAAGCAACCTTAACACTTTGGTGCTCATTATATTTTACATCGTTTAAAATTGTTTTTAAACAGCAAAAAAATTACTAAAATTAATTAAGCGATTAAAAAGTTCCATTCGTTACTCTCCGTTTCTATTTATTTACTTTATAAATAAGTATTTATTGGCTTAACGTTAGTAGTTTGGCTTTTAATTAATTCACCTTTTTTCAAATCGAGTAAAAAATTAAATGCAAAAAAAACATGTATTTCTTTATCAGATATTAAATATTGTTGTGTGTTAATTTATATAATTTATTTTACGTTCAGTTTACAATTACCATAATTTGAATGAAATAAAAAAAAAAAAATAAAATTATAATGAAGACCTATAATATTGAAGGGAGATACAAGGGAGAAGAGTCATACGAGCATAATAAAGATGGTTAATAGGTGTAAAAGATTTAAAGTTATTTTCACATTTTCACATACAATACTAATCTAAGGCTCAATTAGATTATCTTTCATTATGTTGATTAAGTATTAATATTCCGCTTGAATAGTTTTATGGAGAAGTTTCACGCATTTTTTTTAGGAAATTTACTTATAATGTTATTAAGTTTTCCATCTAAAAGTGGCTAGCCGTTTGATCAGCTTTTCTATGAAAAAGTTTCCGACTGTTAGGTTGTTTTCTCTTTTTATTAGAAAGGATTTTTGCTGTGTACTCAACTTTTCTATAGAAACGTTTCTCTGAAAAAGGTTTGACCAAATTTCCTATAGAATCCTTGCACGTGTTTTGCCCAAGTTTTCTACAGAGGAGTTGATTGAGGTCTGCCCTTTTTTATAGAAAAGTTGATCGCTGTCTGCTCAAGTTTTCTACAAAATAGTTTCTCTAGCTAGAGGGAGTAGTGTTTGTAGATATTTAACTTGAATTTTCCCATAGTGAAAATGGCAGAAAAAACATTCGCTGGGAGTTTATTTCACATACGAACTGTTCGCACAAAAAAAAAAAGAATTTTGCCTGTAATGCGTAGTGCGACTCACTGGCAAATCGACCAGAAATGGTCGAGTCAATGGAGTTAGATACCCTGCTGTCACCGATGAGCTTCTTCGTCCTTTCCCGCACGCGGTCGAGTAGCTTGAAAATAGAATTTGGGGCGCCGGCCCATTCATGAGAGTTGTATTCCATTTTTGGCTGGATATAGATGATATAAATAATAAGAAGATCAGATAAAGTGAAGTTTCTTTTACACCGTTTTAAAAAGCCGAGGCACTTGAGAGCTTCTTTTGAGACTTGATAAATGTGTTTAGTCCATCGGATTTCTATGCCAAGAACAAGAGTTTCTGATTAGTTAATATAACACCCATAGCTACAGATGAGTCATCATTTTCGAGCGCACGTCTGTGGCTAAGCATTCATAATGTAATCTTTCCATCACAGAAACTGTGACAAGATTATGATTGAGCGTATCATTCATGTATTGTCTCTTGGTTGCAATCTTTAACTGGTTTGGCCTATTATTGAATTAATATGAATGACAAATGCTGCTGTCATCTGCAAAAGACTAGATATTGTTGGAAATTACACAAAGGTCATTTAGACAAAAAAGAAATACGTTAAGTGAAAGAACAGAGCCTTGATAAAATCTATCTATCACAACTCGTATAGTGCGATTATCGATATAAATCGAGAGAAGTTATGATCGACACCAAAAGCAATAAGTTTTGACAGAAGTGCATCATGCCATACTGTAGCAAATGCCTTGGAAATATCTAGAGCCATTACCTTAATTTCGCCGAAATGGTGTATGGAGGGGCACTAAATTTCCGAAAGGAAAACTAGTAAGGCACCTGAAGAGTGACCCCTACGGAAACCATACTGGCGGTCGCTTAGCAAGCTGTTGGACTTCAAATATCTCTAAAGATGAAAATTTACCATACTTTCCATTACTTTAGAAAGGACAGAAAAGAGCGCAATTGCGTGGTAATTACCAGGGTTGTTGGTTTCCCCCTTTTAACTATTCTTAAGTAGACCTATGTTCGAATATTTTCAAACTACTCAATAGAGTTGATAGGAAATTGTGACTTTTTTTATTTAATACACTAAAATAACGTAATGTATTTTCTTGATTGATTCATCCTTTTTCAGCACATTCCGTATGTATATACTTCTGGGGTAGTTTTATAAATATCATCTTCTTAAACAACCAAATACGGATAGAGAAATACGAGAAATTTTATTAAATTCGACTTGACCCCAACCATTTTCAAATAATTTTTTAGATAATTCTTTGACATAGGAGAACGAGTTAAGTAGATATAAAAAAATGAAAAGTAAAGTCCATATTATACAAATTTGTACAAGCGGGAATATTTTGTGTATTATTCATTTACAACTGTTATCTATTGCTAAACACATTTTTTTAAATTTTGAGACCAAATAAACATCTTTCGTCATTAATTAAAAATTATTCTTCTAATGCTTCATACTGCTTTGAATTTTTCGTACTCTTCAAGTAGCCATAGCACTTTACTGTACTGCAGAGTATTACAATTTGTTACCATATTATTCTTTTGTCCTAATAAGTTAATAAAACAAACAAGAAACCAACAATTCATCAAAAATGAACGTATAATCCTGTATTCCCTTGTGGGTGATAAAACTTGGATTAAATTCAAGAGAAATCTTAGCAAACAGTTGTAAATGAATTCAAATATCTCTGGTAACTTTACTGCTTACATTACGTACAAAATATACAGCAAAAACAAAGAAGAACATAAAACACAAAGATCATAAAATATAATGTGATTTTGTTTACTTTTTATGACTTTAAAATACATACTTATGCATAGACCAGCAGACTAATAGAAGGTATTGAAAAAGGAGAGTTTCATTTAGTAACTGAAATTTTTTTAAATTTTAACCCATGATATTTTTGAAAAAAAAAAAAAGAATTTTTCTTGTTATTTATTATGTAAAAATTTTGTTTTTCCCCAGACTGCGGTCTTTTAGTGATATTGTGAGTCACCTTTTGAGGTTAAATATCTCGTCCTCGTATTCGTCAGTAAGTTATGGAAGTAAGTTACCAAATTGACTGCCCCGCAGACTAGTAGGTAATGTGCTAGTTTATAAGTCTGGGGGTTGTAAGTTCGATTCCAAAGACTTGAACGTTTTACTACATCGGGTTATGCTAGAGTATGATATAACTTTTAATTTTAACAAGTACATAAACTCCAAAAATCATATACGAAAAACATAGGGCCGCTATAACAACAAGTAATGAAAATAATGTAGAAATTTCCAAAAAAAAAAAAGTAAAAATAAATAAATAAATAAAAACAATTTGAATAATCATAGTTTTTAATTGTTATTGCACACAAATTATTGATTGGCTTATCTTATGGATAAAAATATAATATCACTAGACCAAAGCTTTTGTTTATAACATTACCTCTGAGCTTATGTCAAACTTTTTGTGTATAAAACTTTCGAAATTAACAATTAAATGTGTTTCGAAAAATATTCACATGTCACTCAGTGAAGTGAAACTTGAGCTATATAAAATGACAACTTTGACTTTGATATCGTGAATCCTATATTTAGATAATGTTAATAATATAATTTTGATATGACTATATGTTCGCTGTTGCCATCATTAGTTTTAAGGGGTGATCCATTTCGTGGTTCCCCACATTTAAAAAAAAAAAACACAGAAAATTCAAATTTAATGGAAAATGTTTATTACCATTTGAAAGAACATTTTTTGGCATTTCGACTGGTAACTGGCGAATCACACGGGGTTAGTCTGCATAAACTTTAGACTTTACATATCCCCACAGGAAAAAGTCGAACGGTGTGATATCACACGATCTTGGTGGCCAATCGACCGGCCTAAAACGTGAAATTATGTGCTCACCGAAATGTTCTTTCAATAAATCCATTGATTGATGCGATGTGTGGGAAGTTGCGTCTTCTTGCTGAAACCTAATGTCGCCAAGAACACGAGCTTCAATTTCACGCATCAAATATTTGGTTATCATGGCACGATAATGGTCGCCATTGACGGTTATGTTCGAACCGGCATCATTTTTAAAGAAATATGGACTGATGATTCCACCGGCTCCCAAGCCACACCAAACCGTTATTTTTTCTGGATGAAGTGGCAGCTCTTGAATCTCTTCAGGTAGCTATTCGTCCCAAATGCGGCAATTTTGAGCCAGAAATGGGCCTCATCCCTAAACAAAATTTGCCTCGAAAATATCGGTTATACTTGGAACTTTTCAAGAGCCTATAGAGCGAAGCGATTCAGCCGTAAGGTTTTCCAAACAATAAGTCCTTCCAAACAATGCGAAACAATACTAAACAAAAATAATATAAAATAACATGACTCACACGTGATCTGTAAAAAAGAGGCTATAGAAAAAAGTACCTCGAAATGGATCACCCATTACTTCGAAAACGAAGGTTTTGAAGTTTGTCTAAATGCATGTTGTTTCAAATTAAATATTACACTTGCATTAGTTAACAACTTAAACATTTATATCAAACTAGCTGAGCCGACAAACGTTGTCTTGCCTTAAAATTTTATTTATACTTAAATAGAGAATATTAGTGTTATTTATTATAGTGGACGCGGCCAAATTCGTCTCGCAGGCGTTTCCCTTCGTCGTTTTAAATTCCAGAAAATCTATGGTCAATTGTCTATTGCAATTGAATCTTTGTTTGAAAATATTTGTTGGATGGGTTGCGGTCGGGTCGATTTTGAATTATATTTTTCGTTTTGTTTTCAGGTGCGAAAACGACCAAAGATGGTTATCCGACGAAAATAAATTATCCGACACGGAAATATGCGACATACAGTTGATCGTGTGAAGAACATTCATTCTCCATATTCAGGTAATAAACACTCAATGGTTGGCCTTGTGATTTATTGATTGTCATGGCGAATGCGAGACGAATTGGAAATTGGATTCGCTTAAACTCGAATCGGTTGGGATCATAGAATTCTAGGAATGAGAAATACCTCACCTTTGAACTTTGCTTTTAGTATTCTTGCGTGAATCACTTTTAGTGAATTAAAAAACTTGATAGGATTGTAGGTTGCTTCGTCATCGTTTGTAACACAGTCGATATATTTGAATGAATACAGTGGACATCGTAAACTCAAACTCCATACAAAATGTATGGAAAAATGAATTTTCTTGATAATTTTTTTTCGGGGATATTTTGGGAATTTTCTTGGGTATTATTCCTGTCTGGATGGAATTGGTTCGAATTGTCCAAATCGGTCCAGGAGTGAGTTATAAGCGTAATTATGTCAGTGTCAGTTAGCATAGTCGATGGCGTTTTTAATTTTTTTTTGGTACCGTGTATAAAAAAACGCCTATGACATTTTTTGTAATAGAACAAATATTTCACAATGATGCCACTTAAAAAAAATTTCTTTATATTTTACTAGCTGTGCACACGACAGAAAAATCAAAAACTACAAAAATCAAAAAATCTTAACCAAATCTCCGCATTTTTAAATAGTTTTAGGAAATACTTTTGAAGAAATCTAATATGATTGGAAGGCTTACTTTTTGTTTTTAATTTATTAAATCGTTGTTTTAATTTCAGTCGGGATGAAAAACTCCAACGACAGTTTTTGTCGTATTTTAAAGAAAATAACACCATACGCGATACGAAAAATCGTACTGGATTTTCATTTTAATTCGTATTTTTTTGGCTTTTTTATGTTGGTGCACTCTGAATTAAGTCATTTCTGAATCGATTTTGAAAATTTTTACTTCATTAGAAAGGTTTTGCTTACGCATTGGTTCCATTTTAAGGGCAGTTCAAAATTTTAAAAATTAAAGGGTGTCCCCAACAACATACATGAATTTTTCGTATATTTTAAACCGTGAAGGGCACTAATTTAGAATTAAAAAAAAATGCATATCACTTTAGCTCCCGATAACAAAACTTTATAAAACAATAAACTTAAAAATTAAAGGAAGTCCTCATACGTGATGTAATTTGTCATATATGGTCCTATCTTATGAACTTTTATAGAAAACACTTGAAAACTATATTAACAAGTCTGTTATAATAACAAGTAAAAATATTTGATATCATAAATTAAAGGGTAACTCAATAGTTTATGTAATTTGATGAATATTACCAAACATTTTGAACGGTTATAGACACACAGTTGAAATTTGCAAAGCACCTCTATTGCTAAGTCCGCTATAACAACAATTATAAATTTTATATTTGGAAATTAAAGGGAGGGGACACCCTTTTGATGTAATTTGGCCTATATGGCCTTATCTTTTGTATTGTTATAGACAAACACTGAAAAATTCTACAGAAAGTCCATGACAATATCTGTTATAATAACATTTAAAAATGTTTAAAATTATAAATTATAGGGTTTCCCGATAGTTGATGTAATTTGATGTTTATGGCCAAGCGTTGAAATTAAAATTTTGAAATTCAAAAATAATCTGTATTGCTAAGTCCTCTATAACAAATTTATAATTTAAAATTGGAATTTTAAGGGTGTCCCAATAGTTGATGTAATTTGGTGTATATGACTAAACTATTGAACCGTTAGAGACGGACAGTTGTAATTTCCAAGTCCGTTATAACAACAAGTGTAAAAATGAATTTGAAAATTTAAGGGAGTCGCCATATTGATGTAATTTGGTCTATATGGCCCTTTTTTTGAACCGTTATAAACAAAAACTGGAAAATTAGATAGCAGAGTAAATATTTAAAATTAAAAATTAGAGGGTGTCCCAATAGTTCATGTAATTTGATGTATATGGGCAAACTTTTGAATTGTTATATTTAGACAGTTGAAATTTAAAAAGAGTCTGTATTGCTAAATTCTCATAGCACCCAGTAGTAAATTTTAAATTGAAATTAATTAGAATTAATATCTGTCGTTTTTTTTAAACCGTTATCGACAGACGCTTGAAACTTAAACAAATTGTGTGTAAGTGCAAACTAAATGAAAGAGTGTCCTTATAGCTTACGAAATTTGTCTTTTGAACCGTTATAGGCAGACACTTGATATTTACATTGACATATAATACTATTTCCTCTATATCAAGAAGTGTACAGTGGGAAATTATAGGGTCCACCTTTAATTATATGACCGTATCATTTGATCCCTTATAGATAAACACTTAAAATTTTATCATAGCGAATAATACTATATCCTCTTGGCTGACGTAATTTGTTTTATGTGGCCTTATATTTTGACAGATGCTTGATATAACATTGGAAATGAAAGGGTGTCCCTACAGTCAATGAATTTATTTTTTGATAATTGAAATTCAAGCAGTGTTGACAATGTCTACAATAACTACTGCAAAAAATTAAATATTTTGTATAGATTTGATAAATCGCTGTCTAAGAAGAATCTTGCGAGTATATTGACCCAATAAAATCTCCAATGGAAACCTATGGACAATAAAACAAGACCCTGTAAGTCAAGAAAGTCGACGCCGCAAATGAAAGTGGATTGGCCGCACACTCCGCAAGCCACAAGACGACATAGCACGCAACGCAATCGATTGGAATCGTCAGGGAAGCCGTAGAAGAGGAAGACCTGCAAAGACGTGGAGACGTCTAGTTGAAGCAGAAGTCACAGAGAAAGGACTCACATGGGGACCCTATGATGCATACCTGTCTGTTTTGAAGTAGATTTTTTGCAAGAAGATTGTTTCTTTTAAAAATTTTAGTGTAGATTTGAATTCCGTGTATCTGTTTTACGGTCTCCCTGGGGCAATTGCAGTAACACGAACATTTTGGTTTTTTATTAACATCTACCTATGGCAGGTGAAAATTTCTCATAAGGGTCATTAATTACGAAAATTTATGAAGATTTTTAGAAAGTCGGGAATTGTAAATAAAGGAGATTTATGTGAATTTTTTTAATATACTCGCAAATACTCAACTTAAGATAAAACAGATATTAGTTTTCAAATGAACAAAATCAATTGCTGGAAAAAGTTAGTGTTTTCTTAAATTAACATTTGTTTTACGCAACAACAGTGAGGAATGTAAACATTTCAATAATTTTTTTATTAATACCTTTCTCATCTTTCTTTAAAGGCTTCCGAAATATGAAATTCCCCATAAATTAAAATTTAAAATATCATATTTAAACATTGTATGCGGAAGATATCTGGTGACACTTACCATTAATCACATGTACCATAACGCTGGCACTGCTGGCGGTAGTGGGTTGACAGGTGTAGTTACCAGTATCAGATGTTTGAGCATTGGAAATGCGTAGTCTAAAAGTAGGTCAATAAAAAGACAAAAAAAAAAAAACAATTGCTTATGTACGGGTGGTGTATTATCAAAGCAAACAAAAAAGAAAACTAACAAAAACACAAAATTTACAAAAACATTATTATACGCACACACAAACACACACACACTCACACAAATTGTCATAATTTTATGAGAAAAGTGTACATGTTTGCGTTATTATATATTAGTATAACTGTTTTTAAAACTTTATCCCCGAAAGGAAAAAAGAAAAAACAATGCACACACAAATATCAACAACTTACCTTGATTTCATGGTATCACCCAGTTGTGATTCCATGGCAATTCTTTGGGAAAAATCTTGAGTTATTTCGTTTGTTGCAATTTGTGATATTTGTTCCGTTTCCATACCAACTGCCACACCATCTGTAGTACCCCCACCACCAAACAGGTCATCGTGGTGATGGTTTTGTTCTACAACATTAACTTTATGTTGTATCGTTTGGGGTGGTGTAACACCTGCCAAAAGAAATGCTGATTCTTCTTGGTTTGTATTTTCATTGATATCGAAAGGTGTAATCATGTATT
Organism: Phasia obesa; assembly: GCA_949628195.1. Taxonomy (NCBI): domain Eukaryota; kingdom Metazoa; phylum Arthropoda; class Insecta; order Diptera; family Tachinidae; genus Phasia; species Phasia obesa. The sequence goes on from OX451216.1 coordinate 48,704,727, forward strand.
CGCCACGATACCAGTAGATTGGACCAATATCCTTAACTGATGGTTGGTGAACAATGCAGGTTAGTATAATGGCACTGCCAACTTTAAAATGTAAATCAGCTGGCCCTATTATGACAGCCTTTGCATCTGGGGATATTTCTGCAAAATGACATAAAATTATAGAGTGAGTATTAAGAAAATATTGTTGATTTTGAATTTCAAAGGAAATTGTTTAACGTAGTTATTTATGTAAACAAAAGTAGTCAAAACCATAAAAGTATAAAATTCTTTTCAGTAGAATTTTTTTTTTTTGAATTTAACAGTGTTTAGCGCAGTTTTTCAGAATTTAATAAAACGAACGTTAAAAAAAAACGGTTTCTGTAATTTTATCATAAACAGAGATGTAACATTAGGAAAATTTTATAAGGAAAAGTGCGCTACTTTCTATGCTGATATACAAACCAAACGGTTAATAACAGGATTATAATTTTTTGTTTAACGCATTAAAAAATGATCTGTTCGTTAATTATTTAACCGGAAATATTTAGCCATTTAAAATTTTTTTTTTTAAATTTTATAGAAAATTTTTTGTAAAAATTTGTTTAAAATTTTCAACAAAAATTTTTGCTTAAAAATTATTTGCAAAATATTTTGTAAAAAAAATTTTTAAATCTTATTATAAAATTATGTGTGAAATTTTTTTGCAAATATTTTTTTAATTTTTGTGTAAAATTTTTTTGGATTTTTTTTGTAGTTCCCAGTGGGCACCCTGTGGGTGTATCCGATACCTCTATGTCTATTGCTATCTATAAATGCCTTTAATACAAATCAATGCAGGAAACCCCTACCAACCTCAAAACAAACAATATTTACCCTTGCCGGGGGTTATTAATCCCCCGTGATCTATATGCACTCCATGCCATCTACTGGTCGTGGACTAATATTTATTTAACTAAGAAAAGCAAAAGAGAATCATTACAACAGAAAAAAAATAGAAACAACGTGAAAAAACGTAGGCGGGCGTGGTTTTTTGGCCACAACCTCGAATAGATGGTCTGATTAAATCACAAGATCTTGGAGGCCAATTCACAGGTCCAAAACGTGAAATTAATCGGTCACTAAACGTGTCTTTCAATAAATCTATTTTGGCACGAGCTGTGTGACATGTTGCGCCATCTTGTTGAAACCACATCTCCTGGAAATCATGGTTATTCAATTCAGGAATGAAAAAGTTAGTAATCATGGCTCTATACCGATCACCATTGACTGTAACGTTCTGTCCACCATCGTTTTTGAAAAAGTACGGACCAATGATTCCACCAGCCCATAAAGCGCACCAAACAGTCAGTTTTTCTGGATGTAACGGTGTTTCGACACAAACTTTTTCACTCCAAATGCGGCAGTTTTGTTTGTTGATGTAGTCATTCAACCAGAAGTGCGCTTCATTGCTAAACAAAAATCCCTTATGAAAATCGGGAACAACGGTTTGGGCCCATTCGACGAATCTACGCCTTACTGTTCAGGCGTGAGTCTATTCACGATGAATTGCCAAACCAAACTGAGAATATATCACTTGACAGCTGTTAAATCGGTCGCCATCTTGAAAAGTAATGCCAATTTAAAGTTCTATACCTCTATAAAAAACACCCTTTATATACCCATTCCACCTGTGGAAAAGATGTGAAAAAAACTAAAAAATTGTATTTAAAATAGTACGGAACCCTACGTATTTCAGTCTGGCTCACACTTGACTGTTTTATTTTTGTTTAATCTTTGATACTTTGTCTTGAATTGTTTTGATTTAATTCTTATTTAGTTAAAACAATTATTGAAATAAGAGATATTTAAACCTTATCTAAATTTTGGTAAAGATTTTATGAAAAGCTAAATTAAGCATTTAGTAAAATGGTTATAAATGGTCCTCTATTAAATTATAGTAAAACAAATAAAATATTTTAATTCACAAAAAGTATTACCAACATGACAAGACATGAGTACTTTTTACTAATTTAAATACATTGAGGATAAAATACTAAAAATATGAAAATAAAATAAGTAAAACGATAAAATTTTAATAAAATTGTTAATTGAAATAATATAATTTAAAATCTTTAAAAACGTTTTCTTAGTTAAAAAGTATGTCGTTTCTTAAATTGAATTAATCAGTACCAAATGTTATTTAATGAAATATTGAGCTTCTCAAAATTCTTAATAAAAATTTATTTAATCACTGGCATATAATTACCTCTGCTTATAGTTAATGCGAGAGATGTTAAATAGATTTAATGGTTTCTTAGATGATAATATTCCTTTAGTTAAAGCTAAATCATTTAATTTTATTTGCAACTTTATTGTCATGGTTATTAAAATTACGAAGAAAATTGAGATTATAAACGTATTGCAAATTGAGTTAATAAACGTATTAAATTGAATTGTTTTTCAACTTTAAATTTCAACTAATATCTAGTAAACATTAGCTATGTTCAGTTTTTCATGCAAATTGTCTTGTAAAAGTGCACCAAGAGATTTAAATTTGTTGTTGAACTAAAAGAAAACTATAATAATCTATAGTTATAATTAAACTGTAACAGGACTATTTCTGTACATTAAATATTTTTTTTTAATTATGTTGCTGGCGGATTAAGTAATCGAAATTAAATACAAAACAGCAATTTGTAGAATTTTTATCTGTCTGCCTGTCTGTCCGTCTGTCTGTCTTCGCATCACGTTAAAGCTACTGGATGAATTTTAACAAAATTTTGTTAGGAGGTACCTTTGTATCTTAATTAAAATATAGGATACTCTTTTATCTCATTCACTAAATAAAATTAAAAAAATGTAGTGAAAGTCGCAATTTAGAGGTACTGCCAACTTGACATCACCTTTTATTCTTATCAGCGAGATTTTTTTAAACACTATTTTAAGAACTCTACAATTATATTAGAACTTTATATACATTTTAAAATTGTATCCAGGGACGCCATACTCAACTGGTTACCAGTAGACCAACTGGTCAGGGGACTGGCTTTGAAAGCGGCTATAAGACTGAATGTCACAAATGCATGGAACCATAGGCTATGGGGTCATGTCGGTATTCTGGGAATCACGAACGTCATTCCCGGACTTATTGACTACTGTACCCCATTACCCTTCTTCACAAGAAGCTTTGACTTTGACGGAGGGTCCTGCACCCTCACCTGGATCAGTCTGTGTGTACACGGATGGCTTCAAAAGAGGTGATAGGGTTGGGGGTGGAGTTTTCATGGAAGAGTTTGAAATCAAGATGTGTTTCAGACTTCCAAATGACTGTACGTCTTACAAGCGGAAATACATGCTATCAAAAGATAGCAAACTATCTTTTGATAGCGTGGTTAAGGTACCACAAAATATCCAATAGGGATATCTGGTTTTGTACCGACTGTTAAGCTGCAATTCTGTCTTTAACAGGTGTGTTTACCACAATATAGTCCTGAAATGGCGAAAATCCTTAAACGTGCTGGCGGAAAATTCAACAGTCACCCTTAAATGGGTGCGGCGACATGGGACTATTGTTGGCAACTGTGTTGCTGATGAACTGGCAAAGAAGGAAACTCTGCTTAACGATAGCGCCATTATCGTCTATTGTGGCATTCTCCTTTCTGCTTGCGGGCATCGAATAAATCGAGCCTTTTATGCTCTGGCCCAGTTAAGATGGTCCTATGAGTCGACTTGTCAAACGGCGAGGACTATCTGGCCTCTCTTCGATCAGAAAAGAACGGCTTTGCTATTTCGGATGCCAAAAATGCAGCTACGTGACTTAATATCAGCGGTCGCGGGCATTGCTTATTTGGAACTCATGCAAGAAGAATGGGTCTCCATCATAACGATTTTTGCAGAAGTTGTCAAGAGGATGAAGAGAAGGAAACTGTCGAACACCTCCTTTGTCATTGTCATGCGTTAGAATATCAACGCCTCCAACAACTTGGACAACGGTGCTTTGTAAGCCTCTCTTGTGTTTCACTATTGGAACTGAGCAGGATCAACTCGTCTCTGAGAAGCTGCGGATGGTTTTTCAACCCGTTTCCACTTGGCGAGGTGTAGTTACTCTCGTTGACAACCTGGCTAGACCAACCTACCCTCCGTGGCTACACTTTCTGATCCTTATCTGCTGCCTGAAACTGTCTGTGTTTTTGCCCTATGTTTTCTCAACGCTTTCTCTCTTTTCTATCTCTCGCTTTCCTTTTTCCTTTTTTTTCCTCTCCTCTTCTGCAGGTAACACAAAGGGATCAATACTTGGACCCAAGCGAGCTGTATTCGAGCTGCCTGCTTAACCTAACCTAACCTATCCAGAGACGGGTATCTTTATACAAAGAAAATATATAAACCATATAAACCATATACTATAAAAGTAAGAGTCTTAATATTGGGTGTGGATTACTTTCTAAGCAAAATCGAACAAAATATTGTTAGGACGAACACGATGTGGCGGGCACAGCTAGTGATAATAATAAAATAACATGCAACAAAACGAATTGCATCAAACGCTGAAGTCTGGTGGCCATTTAAAACAAATTACTATAAAACACGATGTTTATAATTATTGTTGCATTTGCAAGTACTTGCTGTTGCTAAGTTTGTAATTAATATTAATGAGTTTAAGAGCACAAAGTTATATGTAGTATTATGTAAATCTATTAATTGATATTAAAGATTGGAATTAATAGATATTTTAAACATTTTACTGATTAAAGCTGTAGTTGCAAAAACAAGTATGTTATAACTTATTAAATTAAATTAAGTTAAGTTCACATCATTTCATTTAATTTAAAAAAAAAACTTTTATTTGGACCAACTTAAACAAATAATTTGACAGCTAACAGTTAAGGGTTTATAATATATATAATATAGCAGTACATGACAAACAATATGTTTTTAGTATATTGAACAATGTTTTAAATCAATAAATTCGAGTAAAAGCATTTTTACATTAATTACTTCAGTTGATTAGCGCACACATGTGGTAATCGGAAAAAATACATTCACTATGTGTCCCAGTTTAGCACGCGACTCGTTTCTACAAAAACTGCTTTCTACGAGCTGAGAAAGCAGTGACTGCTGCTGGTGGTCGATATTACAACATGATAATAGAGTTTTTATTTCAAGACATCGAGAAAAGAGCAAAAAATGGATGATTATCATTCGCAAGAATGTTATTATCGGGTCATTGCTCAAGAAATTGGGCGAAGTCATAAAACTGTACTCGGAAAAATATATATCTTACTGAAAGCAAATAATCTGCTAGACAGTATAATATACTCGCGTTTATTCTTAAACCACGTAAGCGCCAAAGAGTTGAAAAAACTTAATAACTTATTTAATATGGGTTTCAAAACAATTTTTTTTACAAAACATGGCTGTGTGACTCTCTGAAGGGTAGAGAAACTTTTATTTTTTTTTTTTTAATTTTTACTTACAATTAATTGTAGCCAAATCTGTCGCTTACGTGGTTTTGGCGCAACCAACAAATTTCTGTGTGTAAATTAACATTTGTTTTTGTATTTATCAAAAAAAAAAAAAAAAAAAATTAACTTTACCAATAATGCTCCAATTGGCCTGAAACTTTCCTGATTTTTTTATTCTTAAATACAAAAAAACTTCGTGGTTGAGTCTTTCACATTTCCAACTTGAAATATAAAAACCATTATATTTTGCATGTAAATGTTATTTGTATGGCGCTTACGAGGTTTTGAAAATGGATTTTTTTATTTTTCATACAAACTTGTTAAGATGAGAAGGTAGTCTGGTGGCAAATGTTATTTTCTACCATAGAAACCAAAAAAGTCAATTTCGAAAAAATGACGCTTACGTGGTTTAAGAAGAAACGCGACGATATGTGATGATATGGTGCGTAACTTTTTCCATTTCACTTGGATTATGTGAGATAATAGGAATTGCATGCAATTACACCTAATTCTGTTATTACACGGTAGATGTTCCAGAAAAATCCGTGTAAAAAAAGACATTGATCATATACAAAAATAGGTGATTGATTCCTTATCTCTAAAACCTCTTAAAATTAGTGAAAAACTAGAATTTTTTTAAGAACAAGAAATCATGTTTATTTTACTAAATCATATAGGTAATGTGTATTGCTTCGTTTATTTGCATCTTTAGTGTATGCTGAAGATTTAACAGATAGTTTCGTTTCAGAAATTAACTATTGCCTAATGGAATTTTAATTCAATTCGTGTAACCGAACATTTTGTTTTTTGTTTGTTTTCTAAAGAAATGGCTTTACGTTGTAAAGCCAGTTAGTTGTAAAGATGCATTGATAGTTCACAAAATACTAATAAATTTCAATCGCTCTAACAAGTAAAAATGCTTGTTTACACAAAAAGGGAATTCCTCTAAAATTTTGATATGAAAATATTTCGCCAAATTTAAATTTTACAAATAAAATCTAACCTCAAAAGATTTTGAATCGTGCTAAATGGAATAAAATCGTGTAAAAAAAAAATATTTTTTTATTTTTAAACCGTGTTAAATCAAAACCGTGTAAAAACAGAGTTGAGTGTATATGATTTATGAACAAATAATCGTGCCTTTTTAATTTGAATTATATTGTAAATTTTAAAAAACGATCACTACCAAAACTTTTAGACCTCTTCAGAGCTGATTTTTTATATTCAAACAATATTTTCATTTTCAACAAATTTATAACGAATATCAAGTAACTCAAGTTTAATATTTTTTGTTTGAAAAAAAAAAACTGTTACAAAATAAAAATTTTATGACCCATATCATATCTATGTGTATAAAATTACATTTTAACTTTTAATAGGAAGTTTTCAGCTCCAACCCACAAATGTTTCTTCATCAACTTGTGAATTCATCATTTATTCGCAAGTAATTTATGCAGAAATGCAATTAAATGAAACCGTAGTATAACTCTTACACAGCTTTATTTATAGCGCTCTTTTTATAATTTTTTGATTCGTTTTGTTCGCAGGAAGATATAAAAATAAAAAAGATTCATTGAATTCACTTGACAGCGAAAATATAGATGCATTTACCTGTGTTGTTGAGGTGGAAATTTTATAGCTGCAATTCATACATTGCAATACATATAGCTTCCGGTTTACCGTTTCAAAAGGGACACAATAAGCAGATTTTATAGAAAACAGTGGCACAAAAAAGGCATTTAGAGAAAAAAAAAGGATCAACCTAATTAAAAACAAAGAGTTAAAAAGTTTTATTTCAATGTTTTTATAAATGCAGAAATTCGACAGCGGGAAAGTGATGGTAGAAAGCTAGAGAGACGATAAAAATAAGAGAAAATGCAACTGGACAATAAAATAAAGGACAAATTTTTGGGCTACAAGAAACAATGAATGAGAACAGAGAATTCAAATAAATGTTAAAAGGGCTAAAACATATTAAACGTGGCAAATTAAATTACAAAATTTGTAAATAAATTAAAACAATTCAAATGTGTCAAATTAGTTACCGTGTTATCAATATTCTTCAAATTGCTAAACTAAGTAAATATATAAATAATTAAACTAAAACCAAAAACAATTCATTTCTACTTCTGGCTATTATTTCCTTTAATTGAGTATACACTCAAATTAAATATTTAATATTTTATTGTCACTGTGAGTAATTTTTGTGAGAAAAAATGCAACTCTAGCAGTTTAGTACAAGGATTATCAAAAGTTTGTTGCTTTATTTATGTACTATTTTTAAGACAACACTACCTGCAAAGCGGACAAACAACCGTGCGTAATCGTGAGGGTATATCATCAACTAAGAAAGTGGGCGTGAAACCTCCAATACAAAGTGAAAAATTAATATCGTTTTCCTGCACGAGTAACTCCTATGCTAATGCGCATAGTCCTCCAAAATACAGAATTAATTAGGACAGTGAGCGTAGTACCTCCCATACAAAGTGAAATATTAGTATCCAGTATCTAGAGAACTGCAGCAGCTAGCGCCTTGGAATTTCACAACAGTAACCAATAATATAAACGTACATAGTTCAGCTAAACACAGACTGAATTAGAATAGTGGGCGTGGTACTTCCCATACAAGGTAAAAAATATTATTGTGTTCCTGGCCAACTACAACAGATAACGCCTTGAAACTTTGTACAAGTAATCCCTGTGCAAATGCGTAAAATCTACCAAAATACAGAATGAATTGGAATAGTGGGCGTGCTACCTCCAATACATATGAAAAATTATTATCGTTTACATAGTGTCCTATAATAGGTATGGTCTTGAAGGTAGGTAAAACTAACCCTCCTACCCATAGTATTACTCTAGAAAAACATAGGCTGGATTGGGACAGTGATCGTGGTACCCCTATACAAAGTAAAAAGTTATTATCCTGAGTCTAGAAACTTTGCAAAAGTAGCCCTCAGAGTAATGTGCAATTTCTAGCAAACTACAGACTGGATTAGGATAGTGGGGGTGGCACCTACCATAAAAAATAAAAAAATATCGTTTTACTACGTATAGTCTACAAAAAAAAAAAAAACGGATTAGATGAAAACAGTTGGCGTCGTACCGTCGCACACTGGCACATTTTAAGAGAAGGCGGCCAAAATTCAGTTATTTTTATGTAATCAATTCAAAAAAAGGAATTCATTGTATTAAAGTAGACACATGGGAACCTCAGAAGCCAAAAAATTGGATTCCTATTTTAGTTATTTCTCTACAAACAGGGTGGTTCAAAATGCGCTTTCTGATTATTCAGTTAAAATGTAACAATTTGCTGAAAAATTTTAAATTGTAAAAGCCTATAACTTTTTTAATTTTTAACTTTTGGGCCAGCTTCTTGGCTTTAAGAGCTATAAATTTTTTATCTCTGTGAGTTTTAAAATTTTATATATATTGGCTTAAAAAAGAGTCGTAAATATGCCCAAAATTCCATATTTAGTGGAATGCAACTTTTTTTCTCGGTAATCCTCGGTAAAAATATTTATACCGTCTTATAGCACAAATCCTCCCCTTTCATTTGACATCCTAAAAGCTTGCGCATATTTGAGCCTTTTGGAGAAAACCCTATTTTTCTGATTTAAAGTTTACGAAATTGCGTAAATTGTTCAAAAAGGCAGTTTGTAATTTTTAAAGTAAATTTGTAATGTTGACATAAACTTTTTACGATTAAAGAAAAAAATTTGTACTGTTGTCATACCTTCCGGTGAAGACGTCGTCACTATTTTAAACGCAGCCAGTAATGGCTAACAAATGTACTATTTTTTTAAAAAGTAATCAAAAAAAAAAAAAGCCGAGTTAAGTCGCAAGGTAGGCGGACCTGCAAAACCCATCGACCAATGTAATGAAAGGTATTTAAGACGAAAGCTACATAATATAAATGAAGAAATTTCTCCAGAAACAATAAAGGAATCATTTTTGCATCAACTTGCACCATCACAAAATAAACGAAAAAAAGTGTATGTAATAGAAAATATAATAAAAGGGAGCCCTAAGCGTGTAAAGAGAATATTGAATATCATCGGAAATCCTCTACTTTTTTCACTCCATTTTAAATTTTGCTCGCTTACTACGAAAAAATTATAAATTGTACTGGAGGATATCGAAAAATCCAAAATTTTAATTTTAAAATGCTTATAACTCGCTAATTTTAAAACATTATTGACAGATTAAAGCACGTCTTTGTAGGTAATAACTGGACCTGTAAGCACATGTTAAAAATCATACAAATATTGAAGAAATGCCAAGCTCTAAAAGAATTTACAGGTGCGAGGTATCAAACTTTGTGACCACATAGCGTCAGCCCTAGTAAGTGCATAGTGTAAGCTCAGATACTCTTCTGCTATGCCCGTATTTAATTTTGGATCAGTCGGTTGGGCCCGTTACAAATGGCTGTTATTTAAAAAATATATTAATTCTGTCCCACTGTGCATTGTAGAGTAATACACTCCCATTTTGCGTATGTTTACTTTTCGGTCGTCGTTTTAATAGCCCTTCTTTATCTTTTATACTCTTAATACGACTGCCCTAATTATTTGACTGTAGTAGCGTGTACGTTTACTGCTCGTACAGTCTCTTTTTAATATACATATTTGGTTAATATTTTATTGTAGACGTTGCGGCAGAATTTCCAGGAATAGAAGCTTAGCTCAGTTTTTAATGTGATTTGATAAAAAGCATTTGCATAAAATTACTGTTTAATATTTTTAAATTTAAGTCTCCAAACAAATTTTAAGTAATATAAATTGCATATAAGTTTTAAAGTATCATTTTTGCTAGAAAATTTAGTTTAAAAATATTCTAAAATTTCAATATTTATAAGAAATAAAAACAAAAATATTTAATTTTATTATGAATAAAACTCTTTGAATTTTATTATTGAATTAAGTACAATTATATCAAGGAATATTATGTGTTCGTATGTATGTATTTGTATGCACACTTATACATTCTTAATTCGGAGGTTGCATTTAAGCATTCTTATCCTCAATGTAATTAAAATCGGTCTTGTAATTAATTATTTGTGCTGAGCATTTTTTATTTATTATACAGCTACATCATGTAGTGGAAAAGTAAATTCAAAAATACTCTTCCATTTTAATGAGCAAAATAATAAATAGGAGTGGGAACCGAAAAATTAAAACATGGAGCAGTTTTCTAATGACGCACACATTTAATGACGATCGGTACAACTTAACTTGGACTTTTACACAGATATCTAATGTAGAACATATTACCAGTGATGTACTTAGATTATATATAATTATCGAAGTAGACCACTTACTTCCCCAACCCTTTTTACCTTGCCTGCTTCTTTTCCCATAATTACTATTTTTAGTCTAAGCCTAAAGTCACCAATGCACAGTGGGGCAGAATCAAAATATTTTGGAAATAACCTAGTCATTTATAAACAGCTGGGCCGATTGATCCAAAATATGACACGAGTATCTGAACTTAAGCTTTAAAGGTGGATACCATAGACCCTCTAGGGGTGTCGCTATGCGGTCTCGAGGTTGGGAACCTTGCACCTGAAAATTTTTTACAGCTTGCCATTTTCTTCAGTTTTATTCTGATTATTATACATTCTGAAAATTATACATGGTCTTGAAGGTCTTGTCAATACCTACAAAATGGTGTCTAAATTTGCAAATAATAATTTAAAATGATTGAGTTATAAGCATTTTAAGAAATCAAATTTTTAATTTTTCGCTACCCTGGTCGAGTTTTTTCAAAATATTGGGTACAATTTTTACCAAATTTTTTTAGGATTTTTATCGTAGTTAGCTAGCCAAGTTCTAAATTTTTTTGACAAATCTGAAGATTGTATCTTTAATGAGTTAAAGACTAGAAGATTTTCAATTTAAAAAATCCTAAATTATATCATTTTTGTGTACTTTAGCCCAAAAAAGGCCATTAACGTTTTTTTTATAGAAAAATTTTTCTTAAGGAATACATATATAAAAATGTTTTTATTATGTAAAAGCTAACTATATGTGTGTACGGGCAAAAAAGGATTTGTATAAAATTGATCATCCTTGTAGAAGATGTAGGTCCCACAATATGACCTATTTTACATCGAAATTTTTACTTTAGCCTCTATATTCTAAAATGCCAAAGCTGGGATCGAAAAAAGAAGACTGCTGTAATAAAACTATATATGCTCCAAATTGTTTTTGAAAGTATGTAGACTTTATTTTGAGAATTGTGGAATTTCCTTTTTCTTAATATTGCAGATTTTTTGCCCATTCATTTTACTTGATGAACAACACATGCACAGAAAAATTTATTTGATTTGCTTAATTTATAAAAATTTTAGTGCATATTTAAAAAATTTGCCCGTTTTTACCATAATTTTTGGAAATTTTCGGATTCAGCAGCAGTTTTTAAAATTTTGTTGTAATATTTAACTTTTTTTATACATATGAATATAAATGATGCAATTTTCTATCAAACATAAAAAGATTTACCTCAATATCATTTTTTTGTTCAAAACTATATGCTTTTAAATATGAGTATTCCCATATTTATCACACTTTTATCAGTTCATGTTACTGATTTATGTTATCTTATGGTATATGTTACCTGATAAAAGCGTGATAAATTTGGGAATAGTAGCCGTTTATAAATGACTAGGTGATTTAATATAAACTTTTTTTAATAATTTTTTTATTTAATAAGTATTTTTTACCTTTTCCTACAATAATAAACATTTCTAAATTTACCATTCTCCAACCCTGTCTAAAACTAAGTAAATTGGAAAAATCAGACTTTTGTAGAGGATTTTTATTATTTACTTCGGTAAATCTTCTATGTTATCCCTTCAGTGCGCCGTGATGCACATATGAATCAACCAATTTTTGCTTTAATATCTAGTAATTGGTAAATAAAAATTTAAAAATCGCAGCTGTTGTAATCACTTTCTTGTCTTTTTTGATTTTATAATGTAGCATTTTAATAACAACGGCAGATTTTTACTTTTATTTTACAAGTTTAATTTACTAACCACCAGTTTTTTGGGTCTTCTAACTAAGGTGCAATTGAGAATTAAAATAATAAGTTTTTAGTATCAGGTTAGGCTTTAAAAATTTGATTTAGATTCTATGGTATGTAAGTGTGCTTAAAATAAAATAATATATGAAATATATGTATAACTATGACTTCCGTGTAAAAAAAACCGGTTGATTCACATATGAATCACCGTACATTGGTGTACTGCGGTGTTGTTGTAAATGTTTAAATTTGGGTATTATTTTAGATGCCGCTAATTTACAGAAATGAGCCAGAAAAAGTTGATTTAGAAGCTCTGAATTCTACAACATTGAATTGTTACAACTTTGAAATTTATACTGGAACAGAAAATGATCCTGCTACGCGATTGCAATGTGAGCCTGATTTAGGCGCCAGTTCAAATGTAGTTGTACGGTTGTCAAGAGAAGTTCCAAACAATAAATTTTAGAAAATATACTTTGACAACTATTATACATCGATTCCATTGATAAGCTCTTTGCAAAAAAGGTATACATTATTTAGGAACTTTGCGAAGGAATTGAATCCCCTCATGTAAAATGCCACAAGATTAAGAAATAGGATTTAAAAAAATTGTAAGAGGAGGATGCAGCGAGTTACTTGCGGATTTTGAAGGGATTACTATTTAAAATATTTTATGGAAGGACAACAAAATGGAGCAAATGGTTCAAAGATACGATAGAAAGAAAAAGGAAGAAAAGCAGTATAATCTACATATGGGAGGGGTGGATTTATTAGACAGCTTTGTTGGAAGATACCGTATAAAATTGAGATCTCGAAAATTGTACATGCGACTTTTTTATCATCTCATTGTCATCACTATTTTAAATTCATGGCTATTAGATTTCCGACTAGAATTAGCTAGTACACTGTGTCAAATTCATTCAATTCTTACACCTAAGCGCGGTAGACCTACAGAATAACAAATCCATATTTATTGTTTGTCAAAAGTGCAACACTGATTTGTGTTTTAACAAAGATAGCAAAGATTGTTTTTTATTATTTCGTACTAAATAATGAAATGCTTCCCTTTTTCTTTCAATAAATAAATATTTTTATTCAAAGTAGTTTTAAAAATAAATTTAATAATAAATGCACCGCGATTCATATGTGAATCAACCACGTTTTCTTTAAAAATAATTATAAAAAAAAAAACAAATAAACAAATTTTTAATACTTTATTTGAATTTTTAAAATACATTGTTTTCCGAAAAAATTTTAGTTTTGTTAAAATAAAAAATTGCACACTAAAGGGATAAGCAAAGCCGCCTAGACTCTATCAAAACAGTCATCAAGCATTGTGGTATTCGTATATTTACACAGCCAATGATGGATGAAACATTAAAAATTTTTGATTATTGGCATGCTGATGTCAAATTTTGATATGATTAAAGTGTTCGTTCTTCAATCACGTTCAAATTTTTCTTTTTAAATGAGATTTCATGTTGCGCGTTTGCCAAAAATGTCGGAAGAAATAGAAAGAAATCGTATAATTTAAGTGACGGTAATTTAAATGATGAGCAATGTGTTATTTAACTGCAATGCTATAAAAACAACATCAGGATGGAAATCTTTACGATTAAAAAAGGAAATCGCGTTAGCGTGCTGCAGCACAAAGCCAAATTAAAAATGAATGCTTGACGAGTCATCTAGCATGGATATATATACGAGTTTGACATCCAGATTTTGATCGTGTCTAGACTGCCTCAGAGGTAATTTAGTTGGAAGGCCTATTTGCTGAATTACAGCGTTTGAAACACATATATATATATATATATAAAATTTTATCAGAAGCGTATAAATCTAAAATTAAAACAAAAAACACATTTATCACAATAATTTAATTATTTATAACAGCTTGACTAAAAATATTTACTATTATAGCAACAAAATTTATTTCTTACTTTTTCGCCAAAATAATCCACGTATATAATCAGTAGCTATTTGAAGACTCCCACTGGCCTTGAACAGGTTTGGTACTTCGAAAACTCAACCACTTCGCTGTGGACTCTTTGTAATGCTTGAAAGAGAGATGACCAGGAAAATCCTTAGGGTTACTACAGAGGCAGTTATAAATTAGCTTATACGTATGATATCGCAGCTCGATAGGTTTGTGAGGTCTTGCAACCTCGGACTGTCAAGAACACTGCACTATCAGTAGAGAGGGCTGGACATTGACAGAGGAGGTCTTTCATCGTCAGAAGTCATGTATGGGACATTGAATATCTGGCGTGGGCAACAATGAGGTAGTGTCTTCTCAACACAGCTACTAGTGTGCCCATCTCTCTTGTGGAGGTTCTCAGCAGGATTGCAGTCATGTTGACACCATAAAAGCGAGATCGTACAGGTGATCTTATTAGACCATCTGCTTAAAGTTGTCTTTACAGTAGTTTATCGGGACGCCTACTAGTTAATCTATCTCCTAATCTCTAAGGTAGGTGTCAGATTTAGCAAGTTCGACCGCATTTCTATTCCCAGACACCCTTGACACATTTTTAATGTTAGTACTTTTGCAGTTTAAGAAAAAGTTTGGTTGATAATTTTTTTATTAAAAACTTGTTCCTCTAAAGAGAGTCAATTCAAAATTGAAAAATTTTCAGTAAAGGCAAAAAACTTTTTTTTTTTAAATACATACTTTCATATCAAGAAGAGTGATAAAACTTAATTATTTTTTTTTTTTTGGCGAAAGTGTAGAGCAAATTATGTAGAAATTGTACAGTGCGTAGATATGACCACAATACATCGATTTCTTGCAAAAATATAGTTTTAAAGACATACGAGTAAACCAGTTTTAAAGGCATACGAGTAAACCATTATTTGAAGGCTCTTACTGAAAAATATTTTCATAACATAATATTGCTCAAAAATGGGTGATCTTTCATTAAAACATTTGGGCGATTTTTCATAATGAAAAATTATAAAAATTAATTATTCTCCAAAAACAACGAAAAGGTACCCAAAATTTTTGGGACTATTTTTTATAAGAAATATTACCCAATTTTTTATGAGGATTTCTTGAGTTATTTTTCATATATGCCTTTGTGCGATTTTTCATAGGGTCATTTTACATGCAGCCTTTGCTGTCGGTATAAATTCGAATATGTGCAGCCTTAAATGTGCCGTCTTTTAAATATCTTATTTGGGAAGGCACTATATTACCCAATTCTGTATCAGGATTTTTTATATTTTTTATATATATATATTTTTTTTTCATTTTTGTTATAGGGTGATTTTTCATAGAGTCAAACAGGCTTAAAAGATATATAAAACTCATTTGCGTTGTGTGGGTACAATCTTTGATTTTAAAAATTATGAGTTTTTTTTTTATAATTGGATCAATGTGTAACCACAACCTTTAAAAGAAACAAAAAACAGTTGAAAAACTTTTGACGTATTGATAGTTTCCCTCCTTTTATTTTATATGAGTTAAATGTTTAATATTTAAAATTGTTTTTAAAGCAATTGCAAAAACTTATTCTGCTATTTTTTTTAAATATTTTTTAATTTTTTTTCATTTAAATATCTGTATTAATTATCTTTATAATCACATTTCGTTGAATATGCATTAATTATTAAAAAATTAATAATTGCTGGCTGGTGATTACTCATATGGCTATAAAATAATGTATCAATTCAAACATCCTCTTAAATATTAATTTAAAATGTAGCAAAGAAACAATAGCCGTCTTTTTTTTTTTTTTTTTTTGCATAAAATATTTTTGCACGTGGTTTTGTTTTCTGTTTAAGGCTGACAATTAAATTGCATATGTAATTAAATTATTTAAATGGAATCCTTACAAATTATTTTATCAAGTTTAATTAACTTTATACAATGACAACTTTATATAATTTTATTTTTGTCTTTCTTTTTTTTAAAGTTTTTCTTTATTGCAACATACGTTTTTTTATGATAAATATTTAACTTCTTTGGCTTCCGAAGTGCAAATGGACAAATTAAATTTGAATATAATAGGGGTTTGGCTTGTTTGCCATACTATGGAAAAATTTTAATCCGACTAATGATGAAAATAATTCCAAAATTTACTTCAGAAATGTATACGCAATATTATTTATTTTCAATTTTAATTCTATTCGCTTATTAAAAACAAAATTGCATGACAATTATATTCAATAGATATACATCAGGCTGGAACGTTGGTGTAAGGCAAAAAATTATTTTTTGTACTACCTTTGCTAATAGTGATTAAAATTTGTCTTTTTATGTGAGAAGTTATTCTGAAAAGTTTTATTGAGATAGAAGCACATCATGAGGTGCCGCAGAAGCCTTGAACAATATTTTTAGTCTTTAAATCTTATAGAGTTATATTTTTTTATTTTATTGATAGATTTAAATGTTTATTATTTTAATTTTATAAAAACAACGTCTAAAATATTAAAGAATTTTTTATCATTATTATATATTGAAATTGAAAAAAATATTTTTTTCGTTCCATCCTAATGTACATATGTATGTATATCGAGCCCTTACCGCCGAGATATTGTCTTAATTTTCGATTTTCGTTTTTTAATAAAAATCGTTTTTTTATGACCATTTGCATCATCTCTTAAAATTGTGTAACTATAAAAAAATCCATTACGAAGTAACACCAAAAGTAATTTCGAGGTTGTATTGATACTTAAAACAAAAATAATGAGAAACAACAAACTCCTATGAAATTAGTTTTTAGGCACTTACCATATTTCAGCGGTAATGGCTCGATATAATTTAGCAATATGTTGTTTTGTTCTTTTTTTTAGTAATTTTAAAGGCAAATAATAACTATGGCAAATAATTATAATACTTATACTGGGTAAAAGATATTTTTTTCCAAACCAAGAGTTTTATTTCTTATCATAGTTACCTTTAGAAGGATTTGTTTACAAAATTTCTAAGGGGCTGCAAAGAAGATACATGAAAACGTCAGCATACGAGAACAGACGTATAAAACACTGTGAATTTTTTTAAGTCATGGCAAAATAACCATATACGGACACTACTACGTCATAAAAGACAAAAAAAAAAGACCCCTGTCTCCCAGTTTTGCCCAAAGTCCTCCAGGTTTTTTTTTTATGGGCCCTCAAAGATGTGGGACCTCGATGTCATTTTTGCAAAAAATTGATCATTTACTCAAGCTCATATTTTGCAAACCGTTTGGAATTTTGATATACTCTCTGAGGCAAATTTTTCACTTTTACGGCTACCTAAGCGTTACCTAAACGGTGTTAAGAATCATTCCTAGGAAGTTCATATGTTCTAGAAAGTTGTTTACTGAGATCTTAGGTTCATTTTTTTAGTTGATTGTTTCCTTGAATTTTGAACGGTTTGCTACCTATGGACCTGAACAGGGGAAAAAGGTAAAAAAAATTGAATTTTTTTAAGTTTTTTGCGATGTTGACCTTGAAGATGAAGTTTTTTTGATTTTATATGTTCACAATTTTTGTTCTTTATGACAAGAGCTACAACTTTGCCTCAGAGAGTATATCAAAATTCCAAATGGTTTGTAAAATATGAGCTTGAGTAAATGATCATTTTTTTTGCAAAAATGACATAAGTTCGAAGGTGTATCGAGCTTTTGTTATCTAGTTGGAAGTTATTTAAAAAAAAAACGACAACAGTGTGCAAGATGGTATAAGCGACCGGTTATCCGCAGGAAATAGATGGTACTTTGGGCAAAAGAAAATCTTCTCTTAAAAATTAATCTCCTAATTAATCTCGCCACATATGCATCCGCCACATATACGTGTTACATGACAACAGATGCTTAATACCGTCTAAGAAAATTATAACTAAAATGTTCGGCGCAGTGAGAGACTCGAATGGCAACTACGTCCAAAGGGGCTGTGATGAGATGCTTGAATTTTGTGAAAGGAAGGACATAGTAAAAATCATAAAGGCTCAACGGTTACGTTGAACGGAGTATAGTGCGCGTCTGAATGACAGGAGACCACATAAGACGATGCTAAACTAAGACATCAAATGCTCTAGACGAAGAGGAAGGTCCAAAGTAAGATGGAAGCAACGCGTTAAAAAAGACAAGCGAGTTATAAGTATCCGTAACTGGCAACAAAAAGCCGAAAACAAGAAAGAAAGAATGGAGGAGAATTGTGAAACAAGCTATAGCTCACCCTGAGCTGTAACGCTATAAGAAGAAGTTACCTTAAGGATTGATTCATTTTGTCAGGTTAGTTGGGGATACGGAGCATGATAGAATTCAAATAATGGAGATGGTTTGTTTATGCAAGAATATTTCGGCTTTCGATATAAAAATCTCAAAAGAGTACATCTACATTCCCTAGCTCGAATTGTTAAATAAGAACTCAGGAGTGGATTTTTAAGACGATGTTGCAAGATAATCTCTTTTTTTATGATGAAAAGATGTGCTTCCGGCCGTAGTATTGGTGGGGACTATAGAAGTTATTTGGGCTTAAATTTTCAGGCTTTTAATGAACTCAAGTTTACATAACGCACACTAAATCATAAACAGTCATAACTCAATATTCACAAATCTACAGTACAAACAAAGACATGTTTGAAAACCGACCAGTTGAAGAGGACAGGGAATTTTTTTCTGCGAATTGTTTAAAATGCGTTACTAAGTAAAATGATTTAAAAAAGTTATTAAGAACCGAAATAAAATTTGTCCAAAAATTCGAATATATTTTTCAATTTATATCCGCCAAAAACCCTACTCAATCGCCATGCTTGCGAACTATTAAATGCAGGAATTCAATATGTGTAAGTATACTGCTATTTATTGCTAAGAACCATCTTTAAAAACGTTTAATATAAAAATTATGGAAAATTTCTAGTATAAACTTTTCTGTACTGCTTGCAATTAAATTCCAAAAATACAAGCTGATGATGTTTATGTGTATATGTATGTATGTATGTATGTATGTTGATATCACCACACCATAATTAACCACTCAAGTTGTGTCATTTACTAAAATTTGCAGAATGAATGACAGCACTTGTATGCAAATGCAAGTGCGTCGTATGAAATTTTCATGCGAAGGTATACGAATTTGGTTACTGAATTTTGCTATAATTTCTGGCTGTTGATGAAATTATTTAAGAAATTTTATCTCATAAAATAAGTTTTCTTGTGTGTTTAAAAATAAAGCATTTAAAGCAGTTGTGTATATTAAAAGACATCCAATATTATTTGCTAGTTTAATTATAAAATTATATTTTAAAAATTTCGACTATGCTATGATGGTAAACATAATCAAAAATTATAATAATGGCAAACAATCAAGATTTCTTGAAATTTAAGTTATTTGTTATTCGCAGAAAAAAATTTGTTTGCACCAGTCAAAGGTTTTACTTAGTTGCAGATACAAATTTAAGTAAATTTTTAATTAGTTCAATTATATATTAAATAAAAAAGTAGTTGTTTTCTTTCTTAATTAAGTATGTAATTGAATTAATTGAAAAATAAATCAAATTTTTATATGAAATTAATTAAAACCTGTTATTGGCGAAAATATTTCTTTCAAAGATGTTTGAACATTAATACGATTAGTAAGTACTGATTTTGTAATTCACATTTTATTCAATAGAAATTTATTAAATAGAATTGTGGAGCTAATGGTACAACCGAAAGCAAGCAAGCAAGTATAGTAAAATGTCTAATAGAATGGGGGAAAATGGAAAACGATTTCTTGTGAGAGGCAGAAGGAAAAAAGGAATCACAATAACTCATAATCTCATCTCTTTAAATAGACTCGTCTAGCAAAAAATAATCGAAATTTTGTAAGCAGTTCATTCTGTAAGCAGTGCAATGAAAAAAATCCAAGCATTCCTCTTCTTATAGGTCGATTATTTTTATAGACACATTTGCTCCAAGCTTTTAAACTTTTTATAAAAATGGTCGAAAAATAGCTGCTGCAATGAAACTTGGTTATCAAAGGTTCAACACGAATGCTTGTAATGTCAAGGTGGATGTGGATTTTTGTAAGTTTTCTGTTTAGATTTATGGCTTTGGCTGGAACATGTAATAAACTTGCATTAAATTTACAACTGTGTTAAGGCACATTTTTAAAGAGACTGGATATTAATTTCAAAAAGAATCCGTTGGAAAAAACTAGATATGAAATAATAATTTTTTGATTGTTATTTATTAAAAACTATTTAATTGTTTACATCTATTTCCAGTTGCTAGTTTGTCAAAATAGTATTATCGATAACTTTATGACAACTGAAAAAAGTTGCCGTACATAATATCAATTTTTTCCCCAATTGCGTTGCCTTTTGACAACGCAACTAAGGTTGGTTAGCTATCCGTAATCAACCTATAATATCTCATATGAAAAGTAACCCAAACTTTGGGTTTTTTACCATCTTTTTAATGTGATACATAATTCATTTGGCGATTTAAAATTTTTATTTTTGGGCGATCATTTTGAATGCAGCCTCAGTTTTTAATAATCTCCTTACCGTAGTACATACCAAAAGCAAAATTGTAAGGCATATTTAAAAGATTCCAAAATTTGCGAAGATGTGTGAACATAAAACGAAAAAAAATTAAAATTAGGAAAAAGGTTTCCTGATGATCTTGCCTGAGCAACCAGTGAAATACGTATAGGGACCAGCTCTTTCCCCCAACAAATAAATTAGTTTGTAGGAGTTAGCATCAACCTTGGGAACACCACCATATATTACTTTACTACGAGATGGAAATTTCCAAGCTGGAGAGACATTAGAGTGTGGCAATAGACCAGGCTTCTTAGGACAAGTACCTGGAAGTGATTGATTTTAATAAGCAGAAGCGTAAGTACTTAACAAAATAATATGGAAACCTGGGAGTCTTACTGGATGCTAAGCTTTAATGGATATGACATATAGAACTTTTCTCGACAAAACAAAATAACTGCCATGGATGTAGATTTAATTCGTGTTACCGAATTTGTTTTATACAAATTATTTTTATCGTGTGGTTTTATAGCTACACAAACGTTTTTATTAATCAAAAGTAAAAATACAAGTATTTTATTTTTATCAACTACCTTTACTTACCTACCTTACTCAGGTATGAACATTATCTTGTTGATCACGCCACCTTCTCATATTTGCTTATGCAAACTGCAGACACTAGGTCGGCGTTTTTGGTGGGAACAAAGCGAAGTTGAAGGTGGAATGTTGAATAATTAAGATGAGCTATATACTTATAGCTGCTTGCTTAACCGAACCTAACCTAACCTAAAGATGCATCATCAGCTTTGGGAACGTGTAAAAAGTATTTTTAATTATTATGGAAAGGTATATAGGACTGCTATGTCGGCCAATGGGGATATTTAGAACTGGAAAGCAACATACCCCTATTTATGTAACCCACTGATATGACGGACAAAAGGTATAATATCGATAAGAAATTCGGTTGCTAATGTTCTGTTTAATAAAAGGCAGTGCGAGCAAGCTTCCGAACGTTATACCTTTAGGAAGATAGCAACATTAAATAGCCCACAGATGGATTCAGAATGCAGGGAGGATCCACCGTGGGGGTAGTAGGACCGAAAATTAACTACTATGAGTCTGTAAGAAAAATGCACCAACGTGCATTCAAAGCATTTAATTCATATGAATTTACCTGCAAGCTAGCTGGGGAATATCATATAACAATGAATCAGTTAAGCAACATGATTAGCGCTACTTTATTATGGGTTTCTGGCCATGTTGAAAAGGCAAGCATGCTGGTCGGACAAGCAGAGAGAAAATCTGAATGGAATGCAAGAACACCTGACATCAGTACTGGATTAAACTTCTCGCACTAGGACGTGAAAAGCTGCGAAATTAACCAAGATCTGTTTACAGCTGTCATGTTTATAAACAAAAATAACCTGTGAATTCTAACTTGTAGGTTGAGTAAACTTCTAAATAGGCTAGGCATTGAGAGTAACAGCCGCGTGTGACTGTGTGTAATGTAATTTAAAAGTAATATTTTCGAATAATTTTGTTTACATATTTGCCTGGTTTATTAAAACTCTTCTCTTTTTCTTTTATTTTTAGCTCATGCAAATATGTAAAGTATATTCATAAGATAACACAGCTGTAATAGTATTTCGTTTACAGAAGCACTTGTAATTCCACTCACTCTTGAATGCAGTTTTTGCTTATTTGTAAAATATTACAAAGTACTTATGTTAATAATTTTTGCATCAATAGAAATTTGATGGTTTTCTAAACTGTCAGTTTTAGATAAATGTAGTATAGTAGATAAATGTAGTATGTAGGATTGCTATAGTAAATGGAAAATGCAAGTACTTTATAACTTTTGAGTACACTTATACTAAAATTCGTTTGGGGCAGAAACGTATCTTGTAAAATAATATTTTACAAATTTACGTGCATACATTGCTTTAAGCTATATTAGCCATTGAAGAGACTTTTCGCTTACCTTGTTTGTATGTAAAAATGTGAATAGTTTAGTATATGTGCACATGTGTATATTCTTCGGAAAATTTATGTATTTATAAACTGTTTGCCCATTATATTTTTTATATTTTTTCAAGTTTTGTTGAGATATTACAGTTTATTAGGCTGTATTTTTTTTTTAAACATAGAAAAGAAATTTGTATGATAAGCGAATTTGTTGTTGTATCATGTAATTTATATACAATAACGCGCAAAGATTTTTGCACGGTCATATTTATAATAATTATTATTTTGGTTATTAAAACTTTTGTAATTTAAATTTTTAATTCAATTATAAATTCACTGTAATTAAAATTAATTGAAACAAAAATTGAACTTTGGCAACTCCACTGTATTTTTTTTTTGTTTTCTAATGAAAACAAAAAATATTGTGTGGTTGCTTTTTGTTTAAAATATTATTACTTCGAACAACTACAACTAGAGTTGGAATAAACCAACCAGTGCACTATGGCTATATTTGTATTTATTTTTTATTTTTAATTTTGTATTTATTTTGTAACAAAATCTTTTAAAACAAAAAAGTTATAGGAATTTAAAAATTAAAATTTTCTATAATTTTTTTAACTTTAACAAAATACAAATAAAGTCTATTTTGGACCACCTCTCTCGAAGTACTGTGGCGTTTACTTTCAAATGAGTGATATAACTTTAAAATCGCTAACCATAAAAAAATGATTTTTGGTCCCCTTCTCAAAATAGGTACCACAGTACGGGAGCTTAAGTTTGTAATTTTCTGACAAAAGTTAAGTTAAAAACTTATTAGTAAGTATTGGTTATAAGTGTAACTGAATATTTAACTAAGCTGCATAAGTGCAGCTCGTTTTTCAATTCACTTTCATAATAAAATTCAAATAAAAATTAAAATTATTCAAAACCCCCATAACTTTCTTTCTTATCAGTCGATTAGATTTTATAGCAAAAATTAAAGAACAAAGTATCACCTACAAAACAGAAAAAACTGCGTATAAAAATTCCAATCTAATCAAAAGTTATGGATTTTTGACTGCCTTCTCGTGAAATGGTCCACTGTGCAGCGTAGAAAAAAAATATATATTATTGTTTTGTTTAAGCTTTGTTACTTATTATTAATTCTGTAAAAGTCAAATAAATTTTTCAACTTAAGAGTAATTTTAACTCATCTGAAATTTGTCATAAGGTTTCCTGATAAATTGAGATATCTAAGCGAAGCGGCCACATAAACTAGCTTATATCGCAGTAATCAATTTCAGTGAATTTTTATGTTAGGTTAATGGCTGTTAGGCTATGAATTGCAAATAATATTTTTTTTAGTAATTTTTTTTTTTTAATTTAACACATTTTGTTAATTACTATTAATATATTATGGTTAAAAATAATATGTTATTTTGGAATATTTATAAAACTTTGGTTTTGGTTTGAATATAAGCAAACATTTATGTAACCATTTTAACCAAAACTTGTTTATCATGACCAAAGTAATGTTATATACAACTAAGAAATTTGTTCATCGCATCAATATAGTGCTACAGAGAATATAATGTGGTTGCTGTGACCATACCATAACCATGGGTTTTCTTTGCGTGTATTTTGCTAAACTTTTTATAGAGAGCATTATCGAGCAGGTGAACTTTAGCAATATCATTTACTGAATTTAAACTTAAATTATACAATTAAAATCGTATATCGGATTGAAAAAAACAATAAATGCAAAGTATCGTACAAAATTCTAATAAGCCTACATAGTTTTGTTGGTGTAACCTTAATTCTAGCAATGTTCTTATGTGCTTATACTTTCTTCTGTAGTATTGTATTTTTTAAAATATTATAAAATATATTATATGAAGACTTAAAGTCGGAAAAAATACACAAGTTACTAAACTCTAACTATAAGTAAATACAAGCTAGATTTATCGCTTAGCCCCAACTTTCGCAAAAATTCTTCATTTTCGGTTTAAGTTCGTTGTAACTATTCAATAGTGTTGAAAGAATATTTTTTTTTACAAATTAGTTCTGGATGTTTTCTGCAGAAAAATGAAACCTTCGCAGGTAATTAGTGTTGTCTTAAAAAAATGTTGGTTAGAATGAAGTCACGTATTGTAAAAATAATAGTTGTAGCAATCTAGGCTAACCAAATGAAATTATTTTCGTCTCTAGAAGTTACAGTAGGCGTATCAATGATATAGACCTTTCATATTTTAATCGATTTTCTTTGCGTACATTGTTCTTCGGCGATTTTTTAATTTCAAATATTAACAGCTGATAATAGCTCTTTTAACTCTTATAACATAAGATTCGCTACCAGCTTGGGATATGATTTTGAAAGCTAAAAGAGAAGAGAAGAGAGAAGAGGGGAGTTGAAGTTAAATGAAAGTAATATGTTCTTTGTAATTCATTTCTAAATTTTCAATATTTTTTAAGTATCAGAGCACAGTTTGGTGACTTTGGCTGATATTTTGCGTATTGAGATGATAAGAGAAATATCGATGGCAACGCTAAATATCGACTGTGGCACTTGCCGCTATAATTAAAATATTTCTTACCTAACGTTTATTAGATAGTAATATTTTTTTTTTCTACTAATAGTTTAATGTATAAATCAAATTTGACTTCGTGCAAAAAATGGTTCTAGTTATATTTTGTTGTGGGTCTTAAATTTTAAGCTATTGACATTTAATATAATAACGATAATGCTTACTAAAAAAGTAGTTTTAATTATTTGATCGGTAGTGTATAGTGCAAAAGTTCATTGCCTAAATTAAATTATAAAATATTAATGCGTCTTTATCATAATGTTTTGGACTCTTTAGGAGTCACACGAGCTCTTAACGCAGAATGCCTAGATGCAAGAAAGTAGCTGAGTTGCTTTCTATTTTTAGGAAGATACCGCATAAAAATTAGCGTCAACATTTATAAATCGAATTGTTAATTGGGCACCGAAAAATCTGTAATTTTTTCTTACCAGCGAACTTTTCGATTGGGTTAAAATTTATATATGTTTTTAAATTTATTTAGTTAGTATAGAAAGAATCGTTCATAAATTTTTATTACATATTTTTCGAGTTACCTTACGCTCTGTTGTATTTAGTTTCTTCTTAGTTTCTTCAGAAAAGTAAAATTTTACAAGTGTGCTTTTGCTAGACGAACCAGGTTTTGTACAGATATTAATTATTCTGCGCTTTGTATTTTAATCGCATCTTCTTTTTCTAAATTCGCTTGATTTTATTAGTATACACATTGAAATTTTGCGGCAACGTAAATGTCGAGGCTTACTAGCAATGACCAATTAGAATTTTCCAGCTTAATACAAAGCGATAACACGTTTTCAATTGAATCCGTATAATTATATAATTTCTCGGAATTGTTAATAACGTCACAATGATGTCCATCCAAAAATAGGCACGATATCATAAGCCATTTGGATGCTGTACCAGTACACTTCGTGCAAAGACCCCGGTTTAAAATATTTGTATCAAACTGTACCATGCTTATCATCTTAAATGAACTATAATTAACCTTATAACTTGAGCTTAAAATCCGCAACTAAATGAATATATATTCACGTGAATGTGTTTGTGTAAATTTGTGATTTCGCTTTTCAAAACATCAAAATTTAAATATGTGTTAATGATACTTAAAGTTTAAAAGATCAGAAAAGTAGAACAAATTTTTCTCGTAGTTGTATATTGCTATGTTAACTAGTCTGTATATGTTATTGTGAAACATTAAGCAAATGTAATCTAAATTCCACTTGACTTATATTCTATAAAACTTGTACGTAGCTAGTTGCTTTCGATGTACCAATGAGTTCTTACATACTTCTAGCTTGAATACTCATACGAATTAATTCAACTACTTGCATAATTTTTTGTATTTTAAACTTTATTGCTTATTTTTTAATACGTCAAAACTAAGAAAGAAAGAACAGAACAGAAACAGGAAAAGCTCAAAAAATGTGAATTTTATTAGATTTATCAAGGACGTATGAACGGTTTTAATTTACAATTTTAAAATCATATATCACTCATACGTCTGGGTGAGCTTCAAGAAAGCAATTTCAATAAAGCACATTAGTTTGAAACATTAAGAATTGCAAGGCAACATTATATAAAGTTAAAAAAATTTCAAAACTTTTTATGCTCTTAAATTAAGAGTAGGTGCTTGTATGATAATGAGCAAAGCATATAACGCTCATATGTATATGCGAAGTTTAATAAAAGTTAGAATGCATTAAAACATAATTTATCAATAAAAATAAAAATGTTATAAACTATACACAGCAAGTTTTCTTAGGTATTGGGTAAGAGATAGAAATATTTCGATTACTCGCTACAGGTTAATATTTTAATGGATCGCCTTTTAGACAATAATAAAATATTTTTCAGAAAAAATTTAAACATCAAGCCGCCGTAAAATCTCAAAGATAAGCATAAGCCACCGTTTCATATTCAAAATCAGTTGGAGCTGAAAACTCATTTTTGCATAGATCATAAAATATCATATTTATAAAGCAAAATTGGTGTAGGTTGAATATACCTTGGATATTAAATTAAATTTTGTTACCATTAAAAATTATCTCATACGGACAGTATGTTGTATCTGACACAGACCTTATTGTTGTAGGAATAGGCCATAAGTTTTTGATCAGTTGACATTCATATTTACCATTGGACATCAATTTTGGACTAATAGAAAAACAAAAACATGAAACTCTTCAAAGAATTATGGTGGAAAACTGATTTTTTTCCTACTCGCTGAAGAAAAATATATCCAACAGAAAAATATCGGTTGGTAATACCAAAATGAAGTAATTGAGAGAGTTCAGTGGCTAAGATTCGATAAAATTTATTAATTTTCAATTTGTTACAAATATTTTCACAATGAAGATGTTCTTTCTAACGAAGTCAGTGTTTCAAGAATGTAGCCAGTGACAGTTAAGATTAACATGGTCTTACCACCGAGTGAAAATAAAGTGTACCCCCACTGTGTAGTAACAGCACAGGACGGATAGTCAAACAGAACTGTTCTTAACCTTCCTGACTATTTTCATTTTTGTGCGACACATTCACATTTCTCGGTCTCTCAGACCGATTTCAAGTATTTCTCGGTATCTCAAAACTATTCTAAAATTTTCAAAACCTGTGCAGTGGAAATATTTAACAAACTAATCTGAAATAACTGAAGTAAGAAAAAAAACAAAATTAAGTTTGTTTTAGCTCACAGCATTAATTTATATTTCATCACAATAATTTTGCAGTTCTGATCCTAGATCTAATAAAAAAAATTCATTCACAAAACATAACATTTATAAAATGTTATTTTTCTATTAACATATATTTTAGAAGTAAACAAAAAATAAAATGAATTCAAGAAAAAAACAGGATTGCTGAAAAAAATTAATTTCAAAATGCTTAAAATATATGCCTCATTATGACGTTAGTCTTTGTAAATTTTAATCAGTCTTTAGAGCTTGTGGCTCGATTCAGCGTCTTCAACATCACTTTCCTCGGAGTCTTTTTGTTCAGTATCAGTGTTTGCTTCATACACATTAATATTATCTTCGTACCACTTTCCACATCAGAATCTAGATCTGAATCGATATCATTCAGAATAGCTCTTATGCGCTCAATATCTGCCATATCTAATGAAAATCTCACGATAATTAACTTTGAACATAATTCTTTTATTAAATCATATAAACTGATCGCTAATTGTCTATTTTCATCTAAAAATGTCCGATTTAGCAAAACCAACTTACCTGTCGAAAATGTTACACTTAACTATAAGTCGGTCTCACAGACCGTCTGATTAGCAATCACCGGTACAACACTTTAACTCAAACGCACTTGTTACACTAAACGTTGTATAATGAGAAATAATGAAGATACTTAAAGAATGATGGAGTTGCCATTTTTTGTTTTCGTGAAATTAACTCAAAAGTGATTCATCGGTCTCACAGACCGACGAAATGGTCAGGAAGGTTAAATTCAGGCTCCAGAAAGCACTGGCACCTTGTGCCCCCATTTTTCCTCACTTAGTCAAAGCTTTTGGAAATACAGCAGTGATAGTTTGTACCCCCGAGGGGGCAGTTAGTCAGTGACCATAACACAACCGTTTGCATTGAAAAAACCAGCCATATTTGAAAAGAAAAGAAAAATCACGTTCTTGAATTGTTACACTTCATCCCGCAACTCACTTTTTATACCAATGTAAATTGCAGGCGTGTGAGGTATTAAGATGAGACAAATGAGAATAGCTCATGTGCTATGTGTTTTGATTGATTTTTTATAAAATTGTACAAGAATTGTATAACTTCTTTATTATTTTAAATTAGACCAAGCTATCAGAAATTCAGGTAGCTTGGTTGCGTGAGTCTGAGCTTACGTAACTTTGTATGTATGTGTATGTATATATGGAATGTGTAAAAGATTTTAGTTTGTTGATATTTGTGAGGTTGCAATCCCCACTTGTGAGTTTTAAATTGGTTCTCCACCAGATTCTGTTCTTCAATTGTGTAGTTACTTCTTTTGTCAGTTTATATAAGTAATTTTGAGTTTTTATTTGGTTTCCACCAGACTATTTCATCCACTTTTTTTAAAACTTTTATTCTTTTGTAAAATTGTGGTTCTTACATCTTGTTATATTGTTTTGTATTATTTAGGTTATACACGATAACCAAAACGATTACACGTGGCTGTTTAATGCAACCACCAATAACAGTACCGCAGTAGAGCTATTCGAGGAAACCAATCAGTCAGTACGAGAGTGAGACGCAAACCACTCGAAGGCCGAGCAATAAGGACGGCCTGATTGACTTTAAGGGATAACAATCCTGAACTACTTTACGACTGTCATAAGAGCTTAAATTTTTTTTCCAAAGTGTCAGGAAATACCCTTGTACGAGCTGTTTAAAAAAAGCTTTTGGGTTAGATTGGTTTCACTGATATAACCACTATTTTTGGGATCTTTGTAACTGAAACGCCGAAGAATTTCTTTCATCAAAACAAAGCTCCAGTCCAATATGAAGCGTTTAAGCCACATTTGTTTCTATAATATTAACTTAATAAATAGAAAAAAATACAGCTATTGTAAATTTAGAAGATCTTATTTTGAATGAAAAAAAACCTTAAAGTAATATTAACAAACAAAATTTTGTTCAATAAAAAAAAAAAAAAAAAAATGTTTACCAAATTTTAAATTCCCATTCTCTCCTCATTTAATAGTTTGGGGTTACACCACTATTGCGATGATGGCCTCAATTACAAAAATTGATTAATTAATTAATATTTATTAAATTATACTAAGCCTAATCATTTCTTACATATTTTTTTGGACATTGATATTCATAAAATAATTGCACAGATTTTAGGATCGCAAATGTATTCACGTAGCAATAACTGCTTTGAGAATAATAAGTTTTTTTTTTTGGTTTCAGCCAATGCTTTGTACCGATGGTACTTTATACACTTTACGGATTTTTTTTACAAAAGTATTTGCAAAGCTTTAAGTTTCTTTAGAAAAATTCACTTCAAATTATGCTTCAAGAAAATATCGTTTTATCTCATCTATTTTTGCTAATTATGTAACTACTATTGATTCAAAATTATATGTTTGTAAATAATTAAAGTTAGTTGAGAAGTTTATCTATTCTGTATGCAGCTTTTTATTTTTTGTGAATAAACTAATTTTGTTAATTATAAAATGGATGTCAACTGTTTTTTTAAAGAGATAAGTAAACAAATTCCACTTATATGAAAAAAAGTTTTAGCTAAAATTGTTATATTTGACATATAGTTGATGTTTGATTTCACTATAAATAAAACAAAATACTTACAATGTAAAAAAACTGTAATAAATAAAAATTGAGTAAGCAAACAGAGAATTTTTGTAGTACAGCTGCACAGAAAAAATAATTCTTAGGTCCCATGAATTTTTTCATAAATATTATGAAACGAACATAAGTTTTTTTCCCAAACTTTTTTCATTCAGTTTATGAACATCGTGATAAAAAATATGAATTATTTATAACACACGTTTAAAAGTATATCCCTAAAATGAGGCGTTCAGTGCCAAAACGGCATAATCCCCCAAAAAAAATGGTTCTGAGAAAAACGAAGTTAAAAGAAAATAAGATTTTAAAATATTTTTATTATTTTTTTTATTAATCGTAAATAAATATTAGTTGTAATATTTGATTTAGGTTAATCACTAGGGCTTAATTAACTTAGATAAAGACTGTTTTGAACAGTTAATACAAAAATTAAAGTGGCTTAGGCCATTTTGGAATCCATTTTAAAAAAATATATTGATAGAAACTAAGGATTACGCCATTTTGGGTCCATTTTTTAAAAACATAAAAAATTTCTTCAGATAAATATAAAACTAATTTTTAGCGTTTTAAATAATAGAAATTAATAATAATAATAATTATTCGACTTCTTCCTGAATATCTTCTTCTTCGGCTCTCGAATTTGTTTTTAAATTATTATTAAATGAAAATCCTCAAACTGTGCAGCTGCAATGAATTGTCCTCCAGGATAAAGCGGTCCAATTCAAAATTTACAAACTTGATGAAGTTCCTCTTTGAAATATCAACTTCTTCAAATAAAACATTTATGTTATTTGAATATATGTATTAAATTGACTTCACATTTTGAAATTTGAAGTCATTCAAATTTTGAAGTCTTGTCAGCGGAGATTTTTCTGTTTGTCACTAGTTTCTCGATTAAGGATATGCTTTAAATATCATCTGCCGTCATCTTTACCAAGTGAAATGGTTGACTTTTTTTTTGTCGTGATGATTACATGATTCCAATCATCAGGCGTAAAAATGTCCTTATAATATTTTTTTCCTTTTCAATGAGACCAAAATCTTGATTGCATGGTAGGAATGAGTAGTCGATACTAAAAATGTGTGGTCTATCTGTTCCACTGGTTGATTTATTGACCATGTATGTGCAAAGAGTGCTCATTCTTATGTCCCGGTTTTGGCCACCACATTGATCGCTATACATTATTAAGTTCTTACATTTGACAGTGGCTTAGGCCATTATGGCATCCACATTTTTTTTAACTTTGCATAGAGGAAAAACTGTTTTCAGCAGGTAGTATAACCTAGTGTTATGTTATGCAATATGGAGTTTTTTTAGTATTTATTTTAAAAGGTTCCGGTTAGATCAGCATAGTCAGTTTGATATTTTTGAAAATGAGGGTTAGGCCGTTTTGGCGTTGAAGGCCTCAAATATATGAACATGTTAATAAAAATTAGAAGTATTTTTATATACTACATACATTAGGGTGGAACGAAAAAATATTTTTTTCAATTTCAATATTAAATAGCGATAAAAAGTTGCCATTTGCTATTGTTAAGTCAATTGTAAAGTTAAAGGACGATTGGAGTAGGGTAAGAGGTGCCGCAAATCCAAATGCCGCTGATCCAAATTTATTGAAATTTAGCAAATTTCAATTTTGTATCGATCTGCAAAAACTGTATTATATAAATAAAAGGACCATGCTAAGTAAGTTACATAAGTTTTAGTTAAACAAAAATCATTATAATATCATATCTACCCCTATATTACATATGCTTCATAATGTTATTCTTCTTGATAGTTTACATTTTATCCTAATAGACTGTAAACTTCCCCGAATAAGTGTCTGTTAAAGCATGTTTCAGAACTCATCTTACTAAGAGGATTCCCTTATATGTATATGTACCCATGAAATATATGGTCGCGTTACTTCTTATATAACGTAAGGGCCATTTTTTCGAAATTGACTTTTTTTGTTTTTATGATAGAAAGTAACATTTGCCACCAGACTACATTCTCATCTTAACAACTTTGTATAAGAGAAGAAAAAAAAATAAAGCTATTTTCAAAAAGTCGTAAGCACCACGCAACTAATATTTGCATCCAAAATGCACTGGTTTCTATATTTATAAGTTGGAAATTTTAAAGTCTCAACCACTATATTTTTGGTAATTGAGATGAAAATAAAACTGGAAAACTTCAGATCATTCGGAGTATTTTTGTTAAATTTTAAAGTTTCTTTTTGATAAACAAAAGATTCAACCTTTTCTGATTTTACAAAAACCAAAAATAGCTACAAAATGTTCAATTTGCTGTTGGTGCTTAAAACACGTAAGCGACAGATTTGGTTACAGTTATTTTTAAGTAACAAGTTTTTTAAACAAAAAGTTTCTATATCTACCCTTTATAGAGTCGCACAGACATCTTTTGCAAAAAAAAAAAAAAAAAAAATATTTTCCAACCCATATTTAAAAAGTTATTAAATTTTTTTCGTTTTCTGAAAGATGATTGTTTGGCGCTTACGGAGTTTAAGAAGAAATGCGACGATATGGAATTTGCAAAATTATTACTTTTTGCACTCTCCGCGCATTTTCTGTTGTCTGAGGATTAAAAATTGAGATAAATAAACATAATTTTTTACCGATTAATCGAATAAAACTTAAAAAAAATATTTGGTTAATCAATCAGTTTTTATTTTGTTTTGAAAGAAATTTCGTTAATATATCTGTGGCAATAAGGAAAAAGTGCTTAAGTCTGATTTTTAAGTTTTGTAGGAGAGCAATTTTAACTTTAAAATAAATTTTTTGAAAAAATAACTTATCTTTAAAGTTTATCTATGGGAGTCAAACGTATGATTTTGAAAAATATTTTATATCTACCAAAAGTACGCAGGCGTTGCAATTAATAAGTTGTAAAAGGAGTTTCTATGATTTTGAAAAATACCTTGTAGTTTCTTAAGCTTTTTTCCGATTATATACGATAATACGATTCGGCATTGAAAAAAGATTAGTAAAAAGTTTTTTTTCTATAACTTCCTGAAAAATAGTTCAAAATAATTGAAAACTTGCACATGGGTACTTTGAAGTACGGAGATTTCAAAGGTGCCAATAACTTGATTTTTGCTTAAGTCGACTTAAGCACTTATTCCTTGTTGCCACAGATATTATCGTAAATTCAGGTCAGGTCGTTGTCCTGAACGAGGCAATATCTACCACTTATATTTAATTTTACAGCTGATTGCGCTAAATTATCTTTTAATATCTTCAAATAATCCATTTTATTCATTATGCCTTCTATTAAAACTGCATTTCCAACCCAATTGATCTCAACACCATAACATTGTCGCCGCTATGCTTTATCGTTTTGTTTGAATTTTTGTTTGTTAAGGCCTGACTTTCAGATCTGACCAACAGATCTAAATTTAATTTTATGATTTTAAAATAATTCATATCTTATATTACCAAGTAGTTATGAAATCAATGCATACTATTTATGTTCAGATTTGTTTCTGTGTGTCCTGCAAACAAATTTATATAAATAAATTTTTTTGCATAATAAAAAGGTACGAACTACTAAAATTTGATGGAAAAATTGGCTGATGTACTTTTTAATCCTGGTACTCCATGTCAAATTATAAAATTGTCGTGTTTATGCCGACGATCTTACCATATTCAGGTTTAAGTTGGCACAAATGCTACTAAAACTAGATGCTTTAATTAATCAAAGTTTGAATTCTATTCGGATAAGCCTTTTGTATTCACTTTCAGTGAATATCAAAGAGATATTTATTTATTTTTGTTTTTTAGTATCATTTTATTATTTCGGTAATTACAACCTTAATTGTATTTATTTATGTATATTCACTTTATTGTTATCGTATTCTTCTTGCTCTTGCTCTTGTTCTTATTCTTATTATGATTATTTTTTTTAATTTAACATTTACTTATTTCAATACTGCTTCTAAAGTTAAGCATGAATTGTAAAAAGTAATTAAAAATTCGGGTAATTCAGCGCCAGCTATGACCCAGCAACAAACAAGCAATCAAAACATTCAGCTATTAAACAGATGTTATATCACAGCTGTTAGCTGTCAACCGATATAAACAAACGATCGTTCATGTGTGTGTGCCCACGCACGAATACCGCTTTTATTTAATTTATTTATTTTGTTGTATTTTGTTTTATTTTTACTTTCACTCAACAGAAAAATTTAATCAAAACAAAGAAAAAGCCAATTGATTGGCTAGCGAAAAGTTAAAAGTTGCCCAACTTTTGTACTTTGCGTTAACGAAGACGTACTGATTGTGACAACGCTCATAAGAAAACAATTATGTACCCCGGCCTTAATAGCCAGAACATTTTGAAAAACTGTATAGATTGCCAGCAGGTAAGAACTCCGTTGGTGTGGTATTGTAAATTCCCCGATATAGGTCTTATGTGCAGAAAGATTGCAATCATTTGTAAGAACACCATATCAGAGTTGTATTGTACATTGCCGCCGCTGAGATACTCGTACACATTCATTGCCACAGCCCATCGAAGATTGCTGACCTGAATTACCAGCTATTGGCTACGATACCCTATCGTCAACCTCAAATTGTCCAACGTATTATCATTTAATTTCAAATGAGAATAAAACGTAAGATTTATAACGTGTAAGAAATCATTGTACATCCATCAAAGGAGGTACGTAACAAATCAAATTAAAACGATCCTAGACTCCGCTACAGCTATACCAGCAACAGCGGAAGACGTGTCGTTACAACATTTTCTGAACCCCTTTGCTTAGTCATTTCATTTAATTAATTAATTATTTACCTAAAATTTGTTTTGCATTCATCGAATTAACTTAACTTTGTATAGTTTTTTCTTTATTTTTGATGATTTAAATCTATCAGTCAGTTTGTTTGGAAAATTTAATAAATATGTTATACTTAAGATAGTTTTAAGAAACTATTTGTAAATATAATCAATTGTTAAACTTAAATTGAAATCCCCGGCCGTGTACCTCATTTTTGTGAAATAAATATTAAAGAAAAACTTAAAAGGCTTTCAGATAATAAATATAAATAATAAATATAAATATAAATAAATGGATCAAACTAATCAAAAGTCTATCAATATAAAAAAAAATTTCTCACATTGCCATAAATACTTTTCCTTATATCAGCTATACATATAATAAAACAGTAACTCATTTTATTTCTGTCTGTGTTCACATCACGTAAGAACTACTGGATGGATTTTAACAACATTTTGTGAGGAGGTACCTTAGTATCCTGATTCCAATATAGAATATTTTTTTCTGCAGACATCTTATTTCCAAGAGAAAGTGGAGAAAAAGCAGTGAAAGTACGCCGATTTTTTTACCGATTTAAAAGTACTGCATACTTTAAGGCATCTTTTATTTTTGAAAGCGGCATATTTTGCACAACAGATGGCGCTGATATAATAATGAAAAAATATGATTTGAAAGCGGGATAATTAAAACTCAATTGCGCAACAGATGACACTGTTTTAAAATAATTAAACAAAATTTTTTTTATTTGTATTTTTACGACAGCGATTTACAATAATTTTTAGAATTTTTAAATTTTATATAAATTTAAAAATTGTATACAGGGATGGGTACCTTTATATATAGTAAATACGTAAGAGTCCTAAAATTTTATTACAATTACTTTGAAAACAAAATCGAACAAAATATTGTCAGGACGCACACAACGTGTGTGGGCACAGCTAGTAAAAAATTTAATATAGACTAAACCTAAAAAATTAAGGGTCATTATTACAACTTGCCAAAAGCTAAAGTTAAGACTTAATCGGAGAGATAGTTAGATATTCGTAGAAATAACGAGGATAAGGCTAGTCACTATAACTTGTCTTATAGTACACGCGATAGTTAAAGGTTATTTTTAGCTGACTTATACCAACGAGAAACTACTTATCGCTCTGATAAAATCCTAACTTTAACTATTGGCAAATTGTAAATATGGGCCTTAATCACAATAACAAACTTTGATTTAATGAAAGAAGTTTGAATTAAACACGACTAAAATCATATTTATTAATATAGTGCACGCATCATTATAAAATGAAGATAAAATCTGAATTGATTGTGAACAGAACGTCCATTATTTTTTCGTGTTTTATACACTTCAAGTCATTTCAGGCTGAATGTAAAAATGTCCATTTTAATTCATCAGTGTGAGAATTAAGAAAATAAAATAAAGAATAAATATAAAATGCAATGAGATAAACTTACCGATAACATTAAGTTGAAATGCCATTGATATTTTTGGTTCTGTATTTACTTGACACTCATAAATACCGCTGTCACGTGCTTGAGGAGATTTTACATGTAAAGTCCATTCACGAGAATCTTTAGATTCTGTAACCTACAGCAGCAAGAATGCAATGAGAAATGAAATATAAATATTTATAAGAACAATATTTAAAACAAGCAGGTATTTTCAAAATATAAATATTATATTGATAAAATTGGAACAATATTTTTCCTTTGTTTAAATAAGCAAACTTGGCGAGAGGGCCTAAAGCAAAATACATGAAACAGGAAACAAAAAAATGTATGCAGTGGCACAGAAAACTCTACATACCCCTGAATATGTATCAATACTGAAAAGTCCAAGGGACATTTATAAAAGCAACATATGTACATATATATTAAACGGTTCCATATTAATTAATGATTTTATTAAAGGATACTTTTTTCCGCAAAAATATCTCATTTTCAAGAGAAAGTGGAGAAAAAGAAGTGAAAAAGAAATTTAAGAAAGAAGTTTAAAGGTTCATTCTTGTAAATATTGTGAATCTACTTTTCACAATATTTACAAGAATAAACAAAAATGTACTCACATAACTTTCACACGACGCACAGTGGCTGAAAATCGTTTTTCGTTGGCCAAAAGTAAATTTTTTTTTTGTCACCGATTTTTAAAATTTTTACGTCATTTTGTAGTTAATATATCCAAATTAAGGTAGCCAAAAAATTATGTTAAAATATTGATAATTGTGGGCGTGGCATGCTGTCAAACTCAACTTTTTTTTTAATTTCAGAAAAAGGTGTTTTTCTTTGGTTTTTTATCAAAATTAAATGGTTACTACTCGCAAGCTATCATCGATAATGGTCTGCGGTTTTTTTATAATGTTGGTAGGATTATTGTCTTTAGTTGTTGTAAGTAGACACAGCTCTAGCGTTTAATATTAGGGGCGTTATGAAATATTTATGAAACTACTATATTTTCCTCAAATTTAAACTTTAGTGGAATAGAACTTCTAGGGAACAAAAGGGAACAAAAAACGTATACAACCACGAGAAAGGTGAAAGTGTCCTCTTTAAGGCTATATATACTTTTGCACCCGCCACGAGCCGCCTGTAGAACACTTTTTTCATTTTAATGAAATTACTTGAAAAAAAATCATATACAATGGTGTATTAAATTTTCACTTTTTTGCTTAAAAGTTAATTTTTTTAGTTTAGGCTACGTATAACTAAAAAAAATAAATATAATACCTTCGAAAGGGTTTAATGGCTTTGTTTTGATCAGCAAAAAATAAGTAATAAAATTATCACAATGGGCTCTACAGGAAGCATATGATCTCTTTCTAAATTTACCTGTTATCAAATGTTAGGGTCAACCAAAGTCATAAACAATTTTATAACAATAATTGCGACATTAAGCCACTAAAGTTAAAAAACAACCCCATATTGACGCATGAGTGCAGTTTTGTTCAATTTAAGCGCTACCTGCTATGAAATTAAAGATCAGTGTGTGAAGAACATGTATCTAAAAATTTATAAAAGTACGAATTCGTTAAGGGATTACTCAGTAATAACTTAATCCTTTAAGTGTACGGATAAAACATAACAAACGCAAATAAAAATATTCAAAAGAAAATGGAGAGCTTCAGTTATAAAGAACTGGCCGAAGTGTATTTTAGAAACAAAAATCAGGAAGATGTTCTTAGTTACGTTAAAATAAAATTAAACTTAAATTCGTGTAGAACCGAAATGCAAGAGCAATTATATAATTTCGTCAAAGCACTAAAAAAACGCTACAAAGAAGTTATGTACAGTAAACAAAAATTTTATATAAAAAGTGCAAAGTGGTTAGAAGGTCAACTTACTGTCGCTGCAGAAATAGCAAAGCAAGATAAGACTGGAAGACCACGCAAATCATTAGTGGACAATTGCAGCGATAGATCTAAGAGGCGGAAGCTTAAAGATATTAACGATGCCTTTGGTTCTACAAATATAAAAGAATCTTTCCTACATCTATTACGATCACAGAAACAATTTACAAAAGTGGATATCATTGAAAAAGTTGTTAAAGCTAGTCCACCGAGAACAAAACGGATTCTTAAAAGTATACCAACTCCGAATGATGCAATACAGTATACAAATGAGGAGGCATTAGCATTATTTCTGGATTTGAAATTAACAAAACAGCAATATATTAAACTCAGACAGCGTGCGATTGAAAAAGGCTCAAATATATATCCAGCATATCATCACATAACCGCTGCTATAATGGACTGTTTGCCATCAAAGGACACTATTACAATCACACCAATTTCGGCAGAGGTACAACTACAATCTCTACTTGATCACACAGCCGCACGCTTGCTGCAATCAATAACAGGAAATAAGTTGAAGAAATACGGAAACACAAAGTTAATTCTTTTTTGTAAATGGGGATGTGATGGTGCTTCGGGACAAAAACAATATAAACAAGCTGTATGTGAAAATATTTCTGACTCAGATATGTTCATGGTATCATTTGTACCATTGCGATTGAAAAGGATTTTGGAAGATTCAGAGCCTTCGACTAGTACAACGCAAACAATGGATATTTGGAAAAATGAGACACCATCTTCTACGAAATACTGCAGGCCAATCAAATTTCAATTCAAAAGAAACAAATGATGTTATTAATAAAGAAATTAGTGATATCAAGGCCCAAATTACAGCACTACAGCCATTACAATTACAGTTAGATGGGCAGCAAATTGAAGTAAGCTACCAGTTAGTCCTGACAATGATAGATGGAAAAGTGGGTCAGGCTTTGACTAACACGAAGGCTGCATCCAGCTGCATTATATGCCAAGCAACATCAACCCAATTAAACCCAGCAAAATCATTAGATAATACCGATGCATATGAATTTGGATTATCACCACTACACGCAAGAATACGACTTATGGAACACATACTAAAAATCAGTTATGATTTGGATTTCGGGTCTTTAGGATCAATAAGAAACAACGTGACCAACAAAGAGTTAAGAAGTTCAAAAAAGAAATATGTTCAAGATGAATATCGCAAACGTGGACTGATTATAGATCAGCCAAAACAAGGGTCAGGCAATACAAATGATGGCAATACCGCAAGAAGATTTTTTTCAGATCCAGAAACAGCATCTGAAATAACAGGAGTGGATTTCAACCTTATTTTCAGATTTAAAATAATACTAGAAGTACTTGCGTGCAATGAAGAAATTGACTGTAGAAAATTTGGAGATTATGCTAAGGAAACTGCAAAAATATATACAACTAACTACCCATGGAGAAATATGTCTGCAACAGTTCACAAAATCCTTTATCATAGTGAAGATGTCATTAAATATCATTTAGTGCCACTTGGAGATCTATCAGAGGAGGCTCAGGAAAAAAGGAACAAGGATTACATATTTTATAGAGAGCACAATACTAGGAAAATTTCAGTGAATTCAACAAATGAAGATCTATTTAATATATTATTGGGAACGTCAGATCCGTTCATATCCAGTATTCGAAATCAATGGAAAGTGGACCATCGGGATTTAGATGAAGAAGTCAAAAAACTACTAAAGAACAGAAATAGCACAGAACAAAATATGGAATATTTGCAGTTAATATTTAAGTCAAGTGAATAAAAATTATATTTTCTTGTTGCTTAACCAAAAAAAAAAAATTTTTTTTTGGGGGGGGGGGGAGGGGGGTGAGGTAAAGGTAGCGCAGAAGATCCGAGTACATTTTCCATTCGTCATGAAAGCTTAAAAATTAATTTTTTATGCAATCTAGGCTTAGGTAATACAATTTGTTAATTATTGACACTATTTCTCATATAATATGCTATATAAACGCCCACAAAAAGGGGGCGGGGTCCAAAAATAAATTTTTATGATTTTCTGGCTCCAGGGTAAAGACCTTGAACCTTCTTTGACATAAAAATGTTTCATTTGCTTAACAAATTTACAAAAAAACTTGTAAAAATGTGTAGTTTTTCAGGGGTTGGTTTAGTTCTTCTTAGGGGAATTTTTTTCCCCCTGGTCTGATTTCGCCCATTTACGAACTATCCCTATCCTTCAAGATATATATGTACCAAATTTCAAGGGTCTAGCTCTTTTCGTTTAGACTGAATCGTGTTCATACAGACAGGCGAATGGACGGACGGCCGGATGGACAGACGTACATAGCTATATCGTCTTAGATTTCATCACTGATCAAGAATATATATACTTTTTTGGATCTTAGAGGGATATTTTACTATGTTACACACAGAATAAATCCATATTTAACTCTGAAAGTTAAAAAAATTAAAATGTTCATTTTTGACCTCGAATTCCTTAAAAAGTCCTCAATCAATTTTAATGTAATTAAAACTGAATCAAGCTGAGCTAAATATCTATCCATTAAAAAAAAATTATTTCAATATTTTGATCGGTTCAAAAGTTACAGAATTTTGGCCAACGAAAAACGATTTTCAGCCACTGTGCGACGTACAGAGGGGTATTTTGCCAATCTAGCCGGACATTAGGCAAAAAATTTATTTCGAGAAATGTAAAAATTCTGCATCGTATAGTGAATTTTCAATGCTTTTGCTTGAGATTTGTCGTTTTGGGGCACTGTTATAATCAGGAAAGTTGAGTAAATCGCATACGTTTTTATTGACTTTAAACGATTTTGAGTGGTTTGCAATATATTTTTTGGTGGCTAAACGAATAAAGATTTTGTGTTGATTTTTTTTCTGTGAAAGGGTTTATTAGTAAAAATGATATATATCACTATAAAACTTGCGATCTCTACTTTTATACTGTAAAAAAAACCTTGCGCATATTTGCGCCATTTTTTGTTGCGATTTTTTGAAAATTGTACCTTTTTATGTTTTTTTAACCGACTTCAAAAAAAGAAGAAGGTTATCTATTCGTCTGAATGTTGCTTTTTTTATGTTTGTGCCCGCATAACTCAGTCATTTCTGAACCGATTTTAACAATTTTTTCTTTATTAGAAAGTAAATGCTTACAGATTGGTCCGATTTTAAAAGAAGTTCAGAATTTTGAAAATTAAAGGGTGTCCCCATACAACATACGTGTTTTTTACGTGTATTATGAACCGTAAAGAGCACCCTTTTAAAATTTAAAAAAACTGCATATCACTATAGCTGCCAATAACAGAAAATAATAAAAAAAATAAACTTCAAAATTAAAGGGTGTCCCCATATGTGACGTCAATTTAAATATATGAACTATTTGAACCATTGTAGACAATCACTTGAAAATTGGACAGAATGTCAAATATTTATAATCAGAAATTAAATATTTATAATTAGAAGTTAAAGGGTGTCCCAATAGTTGATGTAAATTGATGTATATTGCAATACTTTTGAACCGTAACAGAGAGACGGTTGAAATATACAAAGAACCTGTATATCTAAGTCCTTTATAACATCAAGTATATAATTTAAATTTGGAAACTAAAGGGTGTCCCCATAATTGATAAAATTTTACCTATCTAGCCCTATCTTTTGAACCGTTATAGACAAACACTTGAAAATTAGACAGAATCTCCACTACAATGTCCCGTATAATAACCCTTATAAATATTTAAAGTTATAAAGGGTGTCTCAATAGTTGATGTAAATTTATGCATATGGCCAAACTTTTGAACCGTTTTAGACAGACATTTGAAATTTACAAAGAATTTGTCCTTTAAAATAATTGTTTAATTTAAAATTTTACATTAAAGGGTGTCCCCTAGGTGATATTGTTTAACTTATATGGCCATATCTTTGGAACCGTTACTTTTTATTGCTGTGTCAGTAATAATAAGTGTAAAAATATAAAAGGTGTACTCATATCTGAGGTAATTTATCGTATATGGCTTTACCTGCTGAACCGTTATGGATAGACATTTAAATGTACAGAACGTATATTACTATGTCCGTTAGAGCAACAAGTATAAAAGAATTTGATTTTAGTACTATTTCTTACATATTACTTTCTTTTAAATTTTTAGTTAAGAATTGATGCACATATATGTATTTGTTATGAAGTCGGTTTTTTTTGCAAGAATTATCTTATCTTGGATAGGTAAATACGAGTGAGAAACCCTTGTATATTCATAAAATGTTTTGGTTTTTAATAACTGAAGGTAGATGTTTTTTATATAAATCATTACATCTAACACTGTTATTAACTGTACAAAAATAATTTAAATATCAAAAGAGATATAGACATAGATGCCCTTTCATTCGGACTATCTACTTTAAACGCCAGAATACTCCTATTTGAAAGCATATTACACCTGTCATATAAACTGACAGTGAAAAAATGGCAAAGAAAAATCTGATGCGGACAAAGCCATGTTAACACGAGGAAAAAAATATCCAAGAAAAATTTAGAAGTGAATTAGGACTAATAATGCATGTACCGAAAGCTGGACCACCAACGATGGTAACAGAAAATTTTTTCCACTCCTGAATTAGCTGCAGAAATAACTGGAATTGAGTTTGAAGTAATATAAAGTGGTCACAAAATCCAAATGCACGAGTGTGCGGATTATTGCTTAGATACTGCAAAACTTTACTTTTCGCTATATTAGTAGCATCCTATGACACCTACAATGCACAAGAAGAACCCGCTGAGGCACGAAACAAACATTTCCGTCTTTACAGGCAGAATTTTGCTAGAGAGTTTTCAAGGGTTCAGTGTAACATAGATATTATTCATACGCTTTTGCTAAGTTCTGACCCACTCTTTACTAGACCCACTTCAAAAAAAAAGGTCATTACCTTTTACGAAAGAAGCAATTTCTTTCATGCTTCCACCTATACTTAATGCTGAAAAGGATTTAGAGTCGGAAGAGGTCTTTGAAGAATCAGACGTAGAAGAACTCTGGCATTCATCATTATCTTAGTGCAAAGGATAAGTTGTTTTAAATAAATTAGTTGTTATAATTTTAAATAAAATTTATCGTTACATTCATAAACACGTTATTACTATGAATAAATTAATTATTTTCCGATAAATAAAATACTATCAAGTAACAAATTACAAAAATATTTTTTTAATAATATTCTTGGGGATTTGTTAGGCATTGGAAAGCTTAAAAATTAATATTTTTAAGAAATTCACAAAACATAAAAAAATAAATTTTTTTCACAGGGACGTTTAGCGGATGGGATTGAAGGAATACCTTTCCCTGCCCATAAAAATAAATTTTTATAGTTTTAAGAAGTATAAAATCTATTTCTGTGA
Source organism: Phasia obesa (assembly GCA_949628195.1). Lineage (NCBI taxonomy): Eukaryota > Metazoa > Arthropoda > Insecta > Diptera > Tachinidae > Phasia > Phasia obesa. The sequence continues at coordinate 48,748,969 of OX451216.1, forward strand.
ATAATTGCATTATTTTTTGAAATAATATTTTATTTAACCGCCCACAAAAGGGGCGGGGCTAAAAATGGCATTTAAGAATCTCTTGAGTCCAACTTTAAGTTTTTGAACATTCTTTGACCTTAAAAGTTGTAATTGCCTAACAAAATGACGGGAAAATTTAAAAAATAACTTGCATTTTTCAGAGGTACGATTAGTTCTTCCAAGGGGAACTTTTTTCTCCTTGGTCCGATTTTTCCTATTTTCTAGCTTGGACAGCCTATGACCACAGCATTATATTTCTGCAAAGTTCTATTAACCTAGGATCACTCAGTTCATTTTTAGAGCCAATATAAGCTAAAAAAAGTAATGTCCGGCTAGATTGGCAAAATACCCCTATGTGCGGCGTAGGGACTCATGCTATACTATTCGCATAAATTTCCAAATGATACCACAGCTTTTAGATTTAAAATACTTGTGAATATATACTGATCGGCGTTTTACTTGGAAAAGCTACAAAGATGACAGAAGCTCTACCCTGGTGTTACGCGGTTCAATTATGCGTCACTGCCTTAGCTAGCAATGTTGATTCAAAGGGTCCACAATAAGATTCTATGAATGATCACAGTTGCTCCCTCGTATATAAAAACTCGAACATCCACAAAGATCTAAACATGTCACCAGTCAAAGCAGAAAGAAACATGGAGTATCTTATAGAAAGAAGCTTGCATGTCATCCAAACCCTTTGGCGCGTAACAGACTAAATGAACCTGGTTACATTTGACTAAAAAAAAGAGATATTGCTTTTCTTCACCGTACATCAGAGGGTGACCCGGAAATGATCGCAACAGCCGTGAAACAAACATTATTTTGTTTAGCCTAGTGCTTGGACTTTAAAAGTATATTTTATATTTTTAGACTTAAGTAATTCTCGTTAGTTCAAATATATTAAAGATACAAAAAATAATAAATAAATAAAAAAAATGTCTTTGTATAATTGTTTTGTAATTTGGCTTGTTATGAAATGTCATTTAATTTTGTTATAAAATAAAACATAGGGCCGAAAAACGGTGCTGGGCTCTACCAGATTTCTGAACAATTTTTAGAAGGAGAGATGTTCACTCTGTACGCCGACAGCTAAGCAGCACTTAAAGTCTTTAAAGGACACAGTGTACAATAAAGACTGGTAGGCAACCTAGTATACGATTAGATTGTGCTTTGTCCCGGGTCATTTGCAAAATTAGCGGCAATTAAATCGCTGACGAACTCGCATAATTGGGCTCAGAAGATACTAACCTAGATTAAGAATCAGTGAAGTCACCGATTAGTCACTGTCCGATTGGGTACTGGAGAGTACTGACCTGTCCTGGGAAGTTAGGGAGGATTGCAGAGTTTCATGGGTAATTTAACGCTACAAACACTTAGCTACTTCAAGGTTTGGACAGGAAAGTTTTAAGTGTTATGACAGGTGTAATCAGTAGCCTTTACGCCATTAGACTAAGAACCAGTATATGGGTTACCGGTATATTGGACTTCGGTAGGATGTGCGAAGACGAAGAGGTTGTATATTGTAGAGCATATTGTGTGTCACTTACTTAGATGGCTAGGAGAAAGATTCCTCGATAGGCTCTACGACATCGTTCAGTGGCAACTCGAACATAATCATCGGCTTCATCAAGGCCCCTCTTTTTCCTTTTGTTTTTAGATTTAGTAAGCTGAAGGGAATCACAATGAATCCTCCGGGTCTCTGAGTGGATGTGCCATTTCAGGTACAACCCTTCTTAATCTAATCTAACCTATAACAAATTGAAAATTGATGAATTTTGTGCAATCTTAGCCACTGAACTCTCAACCACTCCACTTGGGTGTTGATTTCTGTTGGTTATATTTTTGCCCTAGTGATTTGGAGAAGAAGAGATCAGTTGTCAGTTTTCTAGGACGTATACTTCTTTGAAGAATTTTATGTATTTTTTTATTTGATCAAAACCTTTGTCACATGGTAAATATGAATTTTCACTGATCAAGAACTTATAGTATACTAGCTGTGCCCGCTACTTCGTCATTAATAAGCATTAATAAGAATGAAAATTGCCATTACTGATTTCAAAATGGTTTGTATATGCCACCAAAGCAGTGGAGGCTATTAATCTGATACAATACATAAGTATATCCTGTGTTATCAAATGTTGGGAGAATCTTTGTAATTCTTATATACTTTAGGTTTATTTGCATCATTTAATTCTTAAATTGGCCTTATTAGATTTTGTTTATTTTGAATAAAAAACCCAATTTTTTTAATTATGCATTTTAAATACATGAGAATATTCTTTGTTCATAAAAAAATATTTTGAATCCTTTTTTGGTTGTCGTCAAAACGACGCAAGATAATGAATAAAATTGTTAAATTGGATCCATCAAAAGCAATCCAATATACTGACTGACACGATAGTTTATCGTGGACATGTTTGATATAAAAATTCATTCATCCATCATGGACAATTAATCAATTGAATAATTTATATAAAGAGGAAAAGAGAGCTGACAATAACATGCATTTCATAACAGGTAATAAAGACGCACATGCATTCAGTGACAGAAACAAATTCTTTTACAAAAACATCAAAATATTAATCACTAGCGCTATCATCATTTTTATCATCATTTTTATCATCATTTTTATCATCATCATCATCAACATCATCATTATTATTCTGTTGCTCATCAATGAACGTAAATTTAAGCATAAACTTATAAGTTTGTATCTGTAGGTGTATTGGTTTATTTGTGCATGTGGAATTTGTTATGCCTGATGCCGTTAATTGTGTTTGTGTTCACAGAGAAGGTGGGTTTGCATTCATCAAATGCAAAATAAATGAAAAACCCTGCATATTAATGAATTTTAAAAGAACCGTAAACAGAAAAAATATAATTATCATTATCTACTTACCTGAAACCGTTTGTCGGACGTATAGGTGGCTGTGCCAACAGTCAATATATGCAAATCACGTTTGCGTATCCATGAAACCTGTAAAATAATTAAAGACATTTTAAAAGTAATTAAATTTATTCCCAAAGTTATTTTAATGTAAATGCATATCATCATTTGTGAATAATGATTTGATTGAAACTTAATTATTAGTGGAGAGTTGCAAAATAAAATGTTTTATTTTTATTATTAGCGGCTAAAGTCAATTGGATAAACACATATCGCTCGTTTTGTGCAACACAGCCATATCTCAAAAAAAAAAAAAAAAACTTAAACTTACGCTGTCTGCCAGCAGGCACAAAGGCAGGCTTGGCCTCTGTCGGAAATTCACACTAATATCTCCTCGGTGCCGACGGGTAACAGACTAGTTAGGTTATGTCTCTGCCAGAAGTCTGGCGCTTAAGTTAGGCGGAGAGAAGGTAATACTATCTTAGATCAGGGTAGTTTTAGGTGCATTCAGCACCCAGTTTCCATGGTAGTGATGGGAGTGCAGATTTTTTTGTTTCGCTGCTTCACTCCCATGGAGGTTGGGGGTTAAGCGCAGGTAGTTGTCTTGTAAACCAGGTCTTATAAAAAATCCTTAAACTACAGTGGAACAGCATTCGCCAGGGAAGCGCCGCCAAGAGTGAGCTTGGCCTCTAGTTTACAAAATCTGGATACCTGTCGACCTACAGTTTTAATACAAACTTACAACAGCATTAGGAACTCTGTGGGTGAATAAAATTTTTCCTCAAACCGTGGGAATCAAATGTATTCAAATTCTTAAAATAAAAACATGACCATTTAAATCCGAACGGAAGAGGTCCTAATTGACCAAGGGAATAATCCAGATGGGATTGACAGGAACGCCTCAGGTAGCAGGTTCAGTATGTGAAGATGAATTTGAATTGGGGATTAAAATAAATGAATTGGACTCACCTCGTCTTGTGGGCTGAAGTAAATCTGAGCAGTCACCTCAAAACGTCCCTTCAATATCAAGTCGGAGTCTATGCAGCTCATAAAGAAGAGGAGACGGTGAATGGAAAGCAAGGCTATTGAGAAAATTACAAATCGGCTCGATAGTCGTTTAGGTGAGGAGACGACTCCGGAAGTTGAGATACCATTTAAGAGTGCTAAAGTCTGAGGCAAGATCCGACCACAGAAGAAGAGGAATACTCTAAAAAGCCTATCAGACAACCTTAAAAATTAGTTGAATTGAATTAGGCTATAAAGGGCACCAAACAGAAACATGCCTGCAATGCCAGCATTGCGTATAAATATCGATGCCATTTGGGATAGCTTTGGCCGAATCCTGGTCCTCTTTATAAAGAAGGTTAGTAAGATTAAAGGCCGATGAAACGAATGAGTAGAAAAAAGATAGTGAAAAGACTACATCGGACACTCATTGCGGAAGTCGTTATACACAATGAGTGTATGGACATTAGCATGTTTTTTGATGGTTCTCTTATGGATGATAGAGCAGGAGCAGGTGTATACTCAGCTGAAATGAACTTGTCCAGGCACAATTACTTGGACTGCTGCATGCGTTGGATCACCTGCTGGAATATCGGGTGCAGGGATGAAAGGCTCTCATTGCAACCGACAACCAGTCGAAAAGCACTTGAGGCATGTGAACGTGTACTCCAAACTGGTGCTGGAATGAGTTAACTTCACTTAACGGATGTGCTTCGGTCAATGAGGCAACTTTAATATGGGTTAAGTGACACATAGCCACAGATGGGAATAAAGCGGCAGACCAACTTGCAAAAGAGGATCATGTAAATTTCTGTGGACGAGAACCCAGAGTAGCTGTGGGTAATGGCATAATGCTAAGCTAAAGTTCTACAATGGGTGAAAAGGTAGAGAGACCACAACGTGCAGGCAGACTCGAACGGTGTTTAAAGAGCACAAAGGGTAGGAAGGCCAGTCAGATACTCAGATACAACAGAAGTACCTTCAGCTGTATAAGTGAGTTGGTGACAGGTCATGGAAACTTTAAGTATCATCAAATAGAAGTCTTTTGAAGTAGAACTGCCTACGGTCGTGAATTACGGCTTGTCACCAAAAATGTATTCCTTATTAAATTTAAAAACATTTTTTAAATTTAGATAGTCCTTATAATTATTTTAAAACGTGAGAAAATTGAATTACACAATTTTAAAAATGTTCAATGTTTTATGTTCACATTGTGATTTTAAAATATTTGTTGCACTTTTGATAAAGTTTGGAGGGCCACCGCAGCCTAGCTCTTAAACAACATTACTTTGCCTGTGTGAAATTTCATAAATATAACTTTAGTGGAGATTTTTTGAGCTCACCGCAGCCCATCGAAGCCGGAGTTTCACAAGGTAGTATATTGGGGCCCTTTTTATACTTATTGTATACTTTAGACATGCCAACTACTGACCGAGTCCATACATCGACATCTAAACGTGCCATTAGTTAAAGCAGAAGTACTGAAACATGCTGTCACATATCTAGAGAGGCTTGCATTCATCCAAACTCCTTGGCGCGTAACATGCTGAATGAACCTGGTTACATTCGACTAAGAAGGAGGGACATGCCAACTAGTGACCGAGTCCATACCTCGACATCTAAACGTGCCATCAGTTAAAGCAGAAATAGCGAAACATGCAGTCACATATCTAAAGAGGCTTGAATCTCATCCAAACTCCTTGGCGCGTAACATGCTGAATGAACCTGGTTACATTCGACTAAGAAGGAGGGACATGCCAACTAGTGACCGAGTCCATACATCGACGTCTAAACGTGCCATCAGTTAAAGCAGAAACAGCGAAACATGCTGTCACATATCTAAAGAGGCTTGAATCTCATCCAAACTCCTTGGCTCGTAACATGCTGAATGAACCTGGTTACATTCGACTAAGAAGGAGGGACATTGCTTCTCTCATCCGTACATTAGAGGGATGATCCGTAAATAACAGTAACCGTGAAACATACATTTTTTTTGTCTAGCACTAGTTGGACTTAACATACTTATACTTAAGATATGATTAATTATTGTAAGTTCAAATATATTGAAAATACAATAAATGAAAAATTCCAAAAAAAACTTTAGTTTTTCAGAAGCTAGCGAATTAATTTCAAAATAAAAAGTTTTCAAACCACTGTGCAACGGAATTTAGTAAACCATCTTTTAAAAATTAAAATAGTTGGTTTCGAGGTGGTTTTTTGCTTAGAAAATAACACATATTTATATTTGTTTATATTAACGATGTTGTATGCTTTCAATGGCCGTAAAAAATCGACAGACTAATTGACTAATAGAAAGGAGTTAACGTTGCGGTGCTGTAATTATCACACTGTCTTTGTATATTTAGTCGTAATTCGCATAAGTTATAATAAATGTTTGCACACTCCAAAAAAATTATAATAATTATAATTTAATTACTGCGATTTCAACAAATATTCGCCAAGTCTAAATTAAGCTTAATTCTTCACAACTTCTACATTGTAAAGTGTGTGTGTTGTTGAGGCAATTGACAATATCGAATCTGATTACCATCTTAATCCTTCTAAATTAAATGTTCAAGCTAAATGTATGTGTGTATTAACACAAATTTTGTGTAAACATAATACGCATCACCGGATAAGCAGATAAACATAACAACTGATGAAGAATTGCTTCAGACTCCAAGTTAAAATTAATTGAAGGGTGGGTGACATTCGCTTAAGGCAAGCGATTTAATAAAAACATTTTCTTAATCAGTGGAAAATGTGAAAAACGTGTTTGCTGTTTACATTGCCTATAGATATTGGTTTTTCCATTTAATTTACCATGCAAATCCTTTCCTTTTTGTTTTTCCTTGAACAAACTTCGAAAGATAAGCTTAAACGTAAACGTACAAAGAGAAAAACATTACTTTTTGTTAGTATTTCAACTTACCGACTTATCATCCAGTCTATCAACACGACATTTAATTACCGCCTCTGTGTGACCCGTACGTGCCGTTATATTACGAGGCATACCAAAGTCAAAGATGGGCATTGAATTTGCTTCGGCATTATGTATCATCAAATCGATACCATCAAACCCCATGGCTGTAGCATCATAGGAATCCAAACCATTATTACTGCTGTAATGACTGCCTAGGCCAATGGCGTTGCTACCCACACCGACCGCACCGCCAGCGGCAGCAACAAGCATTTCTTCTTCAATTGTCATAAGATTTTGACTTGTATCAACAGCAACAGTCAAGTCGCCATCAATTATTGAAAGACTTTGAAAGGTGTGATTATATGCGGTTTCGATAGCCATGTCATGGTTAAATGTTGTTGCTTGAGTTGTTAAGTGCTGCTGATATTGTTGTTGCTCTAGTTGTAGTTGTTGGTTTTGGTGTCGGTGTTGTTTTTGTTGCTCGTTAGATGGAAATGTTTCAGTTTGAGTTTGAGGTTGAAAAATATGATTGCTCTTTTCCTCTTCTATTTCATTCTCAAGTGGCTGTTGTACTTCTTGATTGAAATAAGACTGCGACTGGTGAAGATTTTTGTTGGTCTGTGTTAACTGTTGATGATATTGCTGTGTTATTCTTTCTGGCGGATGTTGTCGTTTATACTGTCTCTCATTTAATCTACCAACCGCAACCGCATTACTTGGCATTATTATTTCTTCGGCTGCCACTGAACTTGCCAAGAGATCTCTTCTTGTTAGTTTCACTGATGCGGCGGAAGTTTCAAGTACTGGCAACACCAACAAGAAAAACATGAAATGTGAAAAGAAAAACGGAAAACGTTAATTTATTGAAGGAAGAATAGAAAATTGTACATAAAAGAAGTAAGACTTTGATAAAAACTTTATAAATATGCAAATATTTAATGTACTAAAAAAAGTAAATGGTAAGATTTTCTTTCATTCTTCCTATTTTGTAGAGCATTAAAAATTTATTTTATAATCATAGTTCTTTTCTTGTTTTACTTTTTTTAGCCTCTATGACCTGGTAGTAAACTTTTTAAACAAAATTAGCTTATAGTATACTTATAAGTATATTAAAAATACGTTATTACTGCGGGCAAAAGAAAGAAATTTTGACTATTAAAGTATATAAAACTAATCCTAGCGTTTCAAACGTCGCACATTGGGTTGAACGCTTGCTAAAACAAGGATTAATTCACAGAAGTTTTAATCATAAAATAATATTTTTTAAGAGAATTTATAAGCAGATAAAAATATTCACCATTCTGAATAAAAAAATATACGAACATTTTTTCTTTTAATTGTTTATGCTCCTTTATATTTTTGCCTTGGAGCTAATTATGATTGAATCTAGAATTAAACTGTTGTTGTAAAGATTCATTTTGCAAATTTTAAAAATTAGTTAAAACCAAACAAATTTATGTTTAAAAAGCATGAATGTATTTCCATTAAACTTATGAAATGTTTTGAAGCTATTTTGTTTATAAAATAATAGAAAATAAATTAGTAAGTGCGACTCAGACTCGCACACTCAGGTTTCCGTACTACATTCAATATACAATTTTAAAAGCAAAAGTTTTAATTTTTTTTAACGGCTTGTGGGGCAACCATAAATTATTTTTTATACTACAGGGTATTTTTTATAGAGGTATAGAACTTTAAGTTGCCATTACTTTTCAAGATGGCGACCGATTTAACAGCTGTCAGGTGATTTATTCTCAGTTTGGTTTGGCAATTCATCATGAATAGATCACAAAATAACCAGAATACCCAACTCTGACAGTTCAAAAAGGAACTTATCATATGTTTTCACCACTTTTATTTGGACGAATAAGAAAAAAACATGAATCGTATTAAACAACGTGTAATAAGAAACAGCTATACGTAGACATTGTTTACAATTAAACAAACAAAAAATATAGATAAAATTAAAGCAAAAGTTTTATTTTCTTAAAAATATATAAATATTTAAATTAATAACAAGTGTAAAAATAAAACATAAAAAAAATATCTTAGGCATAAAGGTGCAAACATATTGGCACGATAAGTTTTGCCGGTGGCTTTTGTTAAAAAGTTATTTTGTGGTTAAAAAGCAAGGCGAATTCATACCAGGTGTGAGCAGTAGGACAACAACTACAACAAAACAACAACTTTGACATTAGATTAGCAGATATGAAACAATGTATTTTTTGACAAGACATTAGCAAAAAAAGAGACCAAGAAACAATCAGCTGGGCTATGGACTTCACCTGGTATGAATTCGCCTTGTTAAAAAGGAATAAATGGGGAAATATTATTTGAAGAAGAGGTCCCTTGCAAATTTTTTTAGTCCTTTATTATAAAAATATTACACTTCACGTCGTTTGTGCAGTGTAAGGGATTCTGTGCACGAATGTATGCTTCTCCGCCCAAGTGCACGTTGGTTTCAATGTATGTTTCTCTGGCGAAGTGCACGTTGGCTTCAGACATATAGCATTTGCGTCGTGTAATGACCAATCCAAATTTCATGCCAATACCATAGCAATTTATACATTTGCCTACTGGTCAAGATGCAGTTTGTATTCGAAAATAAATAGTAAGTAAATGTTTTAAATACTTAAACCCAAATATGAACTATATTTTTGTCTGTGTTTAAGGTTCTATATCAGCGGACTTAAAACTGTAGACGGAAAATGATGATACTAGCACTGATGATTTAGCAGTTGAATGCTGTTTATTCAAGAACACATATTATCCTCGCATGGCTCTTAAGTAAATTCTATTACATATAAAAAATGAAGGAATATATTTAAAACTTTTTTATTAAGGAAATGCTATTAGCGAATGGTTGCCCGAGTTTTTCATTAAAAAAGTGGCCTGGGGTCCAATTACAAAACCAAAAGACTTAATGGAAAACTCTAAAACACAACTTTAGAAAATAAAGATAAGGAATTGCTGCCAGAAATAGACAATTAAGACTGATGAAATATTAGAAGAAGACGTAGCAATAGAAGAAAAACCGGCAGATACAAATAGTTCTGGTAGATGACAATAATTTAAGTCCTCTTAGCACTGGTAATAAGCCAATGGAATGTAGCAGTAGTGTGACATCGCTAATTTCGCCTAAAGAAGATGCTGGCAAAGGTTTGACCGCAAGTCTACACGAATATATTGTTATGGCTGAAACTGCTTCTATAAACGACGTTAACGTAAGTCCAAAGTAAAGGTAAAACGTTTGAGTTGAAATTTAATAGTATTTTAAACTTTTATACATTTAGATCTTAAAAAATATCCATTATCTTTTTAAGTGTTTAATATAATGAGTAAGATTTTTTCAATATTTTGTTTAAGTCTTTACATTGTAGAAAGTCAAGCATTTTGTTATTTAAAGAAATTAAAAACATTTTAACTATGTGTGTTAGTTTTTAGTGTGTATCTTTTTTAAATTTAAATACAATTATAACATTAAATACGATAATTATATTATAATATAAAATATGCTAAAAAATATCAAAATAAAACAAATTTCTAAAAAAAAAAAACATGTACATGTCATTGAAAATCCACTACTGACATTGGTACTGTTGACTAGGTAGTTCTTTTGGCACCATATGTAGACATTGGAACTAGTGATCCACTATTACATTTTAGTAATTCTAGTCTACACTTTTGGTACTTTTCTGAAATAGATTGGACAATGAAAATGCATATTTTCTTAACTTTTGTGGTTTTATTAAAAAATAAATAAATGACCAAAAAGTACTTATTCATAACAGTTTTCTAACAAAATCTAAAAATTAAAACTTTTCGTATGTTAATATGAACAATTCAATAAGGTTGTTAAGACTATGATTATAAAAAATTTAAGTTAAAAAAGTTAAAATTAATTATTACGAACAAAAGATTGTTAAGAGTACGATTATAAATAATTTCAAAAATGATAAAAATTAATCTTTGTTTGAAGTGTTTTCATCTGTTTGTTTTGCATTTGATTTTGCCTTGTCTCGACCCATTTGATTAAAAAGTTTCCTTTTTTGCCGCTGAAATGCAGCACGAAGCGTTTTATCCAAAAATTCACTAAAAGTTGAAAAAACATCTAAATATTATGAAAAAAATAATTGTCAAAATATTACAAAACTTAAAACAAACAACAAACTATTTACCTAAAAAAACTTTAAACACATATGGATAATCACGCCATCTCTTTTTTTCTAATGGCTAAAATAGTGTCCAGTTCTTTTAATGTTTACTCACTCCTACTTGGGAAAAATAAGATTTGTAGAAACCATATTTTGCTTCACAATTCTGTCTAGCAAAACTTTATACTCCGCCAGAATGTCCAGTAAGGTGTTATGCCGTTTTGATGATTTGAAACAGAATTTATATAGATTTCTTGAATATATAAACATATTTTTTTTCAAATGTAATATAATAGTTGACAAAAGTGGTGACATTGGGGCAATTGCCCCCAGATTTCCTTCAGGGTATTTACTGAAAACTAATGTCATTCACATTAATAGTGACGTAAAATAATGTGAAAGCTATTCAGGTATTACAACTAGTTTTAAAAATATAGCAAGTTGAAGTTTTAAGCGTCCGTGTCATCTTTTGTTAACTGAAAACTTCCTTCTAAATCAGTTTGCAAGTGCTCCATTAATAAGTTGGCCGGTATAGTTGCACCATAGGCGTCTTTTAAAGGACATTTAAGTTCTAATATATCATTCAATTGGCGGCTACCAAATGCGGCAGATATACTGGATATCCTGAGATCCGTGGGTTTGCAAAGCTACAGATTTGACACTCTTTATTGTTTGGTTACTGCATATAATGCGAACTCCACGTGAGACTCAATAATACGCTTGCAGTATTTGACACATTTTTGCAAAAAAAAAATGTTTCAACTGATTGCAGGTCTATAAATTCCCTCAGCTTGGAGGTATGATATTTCGCGGCTAAAGGTATGAAATTTAATAACGACAAATTCATTGAAGGTTCATTTAACATACTCATTCCTTTAAGGTTTTTCTCTGCGACACCACAGCCATTGTCACTTACTTCTACGGAATCTAAGACCTGATCACGTAATTTAACTTCAACGAGTGTAGTACCAGCATCAATGGCATTCTCAACCAATTCTTTAACAGCCACTGCCAAACTTAAAACCAATTTTTGGAAAAGAAAATTCTTATTTTGAATGTGAACAAAAATATATTTTTTATTATACGCACCTGTCCTGAACAAATTTTATGAACAGCATCCTTGTTAATGGCTTTAATTGATTTTTGATTTTTCTTTTGTAGATTCTGGTATAAATATTTCCATAATTTATTTGAATTGTATATATTTTACTGTGTTTTTCCATGCCGCCAAAAAATTAATTTTTTCAGTTAAGAAAAATTTTCCACTGATTACCACTTTCAAAGAATAGAGACAGCACTATAAAATTTTATATATATTGTTACGAAAGAAGAATTTATTCATTATAAGCTCTGAACAACAATACTCTCGAACAACAACAACAACATTAATGGCTTATTTTCTTACAATGATGGAAGAAAGAAACGCCTCATACAAAAATTCGCATTTACGCATACACACACACACAGATTAAATAAACACTCTTCTGTTAAATACACAGCCACATACATAAATACAAGCATAAACAAATAAACAGCCACACACACACAGGTATAAAGAAATAAATAGCCACAAACACAGGTATAAAGAAATAACCAATCACACGAACTGAAAACAAGAGCAATAACAATCGAACCTGCCAGATATGTCTGGAATAGAACATTCTGGTGCTTTTAAAGCACCTATATAAGTGAATCGTGCTGGCGAAGTAGTATGGCAGTATTAATTTAAAAGTCAAAGAGTTAAGTTGTCGAATATTAAGAGTGTTTAACAGTTTGCTGTATTTTTGAACAGTGGTGTTAAGTAAATAAAGTGACTTACAGTAAAAGTAATAACAGTGTGTATTTATTTTGCAATAAAAAGAACCCAACGTAAAGTAAACACGTAACAATTGGTGACAGAAATGAAATTGTAAAATAAAATAACTTAAAAAAAATAAAAATGAAATTTGAAGATCTTAAAGTGGAGCAGCTGAAAAAGGAGTTGAGTAAACTGGATTTGCCAACAGCAGGTAACAAAACAGAACTGCAGAAGAGGCTCATAGATGAATTCAAGCGTCGTGGCATGGACATTGGCGCATATGAGTTTGATGAAAAAGAGATGACAGAGGTATGTAGCCGTGAAACAACAACAGCAAGTAGCATGGACCTCAATACGATGTTTGCCGCTATGATGGAGAAAATGGGAGACAACTCTAGAATGCTTCTAGAAAATGTAAATGGAAAGCTAGTCGAAGTACAAGAAGCTTCTAGAGCAAACAGCGAAAAACTGTTAGCTGAAGTACAAGAAGTTTCTAGAACAAACAGCGAGAAACTACTGGAAACAGTAAATGAGAAACTGGAGAAAAATCAACAACTTCTAGCTGAGATTCAAGAAGTTTCTAGAGCGAATAATGAGAAACTTTTGGGACAAGTCAACGAAAACCTTCTACAAATTTCTGAAACTATTAATAAGCGAGTAGACGACGTAGAAGTCAAGTTCGACGAAAAAATCTCTGCCGTGGAAGTGCAACTGTCCGGTTTAAACAGAAAAGTGAATCTTCTAGAAACTAGTGGCGTCGAAGTACAGGTAAAGGATGTCGATGTAAAGCTGCAGGAACTTGAAAACAAAATTATGAGCCTGGAAATAAGAGAAGGCCCAGTACGAGTAGTGACTGAAAACACAAATAGGATAAAAGCTCCCAGTTTCGGCGGCAACATACCCTTCAACGTCTTCAAATTTCAGTTTGAGACAGTGGCCAGTAAAAATCTATGGAGCAATGAAGAGAAAGCGATTGAACTGATTCTGGCACTTAAAGGATCTGCAGCAGAAGTCCTCGAAAGCCTACCAACTAGCTGCAGAAATAATTATGAGGACATAATGGTGGCGTTACAGCGGAAATATGGCGGCGATCATAAAAAGGAGCTGTATAGAATGGAGCTACGCGGCAGGCTGCAGAGAGCAAATGAGACGCTTCAGGATTTCGCCATGGAGATAGAGCGCTTGGTGCAGCTAATATACCCTGGGGAAAACCATCCACTTCTAGAACAGTTCAAGGTGGAGGCATTTGTTAATGGTATTCGTGACCCAGATATTAAGCACGCAGTTTGCGCTAAGCAAAACACATCCTTTGCTGAAACCATTGCTTACGCTCTGGCTCAAGAAACAGCAAAAGTCATTTCGAGGCCGCAGTCATACAAAGTGCGAAAAGTTGAAGTTGCTGCTGAAGATGAAAAAACAACAATGGACGACATAAAGCAAGTACTTGAGTCGGTAAAGAAAGTCTTAGATGAAAGACAAGGTAAGACAAACGCTAAGTGCTTTAATTGCGGCAAAGTCGGCCATTTTCAACGAAACTGTAAGGCAGCAAGAAAACGAGCCAGATCTGTTTCGCCGCCAAGAAACAATAAACGTGCGACTCATGGAACATCTCGAGAGTCGTTAAACTAAAGAGAGCTAGCACTACGGGGCATGAGCTAGCTCCCACAACCGAGGGCCCCACAATCTCCATATCTGTGATGCAGCAGCAAAACAGCAATCTTACTGCAAGCGGGTATATCAACGGAGGAAAGCGTATTCTGACAATAGACACGGGAGCGTCGCAGTCTATAATAAGGCCCGATTTAGTAAAGGGAAAAGTGCATCAATTGAATAATGTCAGTCTGCGCACCGCTACCTGAGAATTTGCTACTGTCTATGGTAAGGCCAAAGTCAGATTAACTATAGCCAACATGAGTGTGGACCATGTGTTTATTGTTGCCGATATCGTGGACGAAGTTATTGTTGGCGCAGATTTTATGATTATGCATGAAGTCGATCTGCGCATGGGGCAACAAATAATGATCTGGCGAAACGTCGAAATACCCCTTGATATTGGATATGTGAGTAAATCTGCAGTAAGGAAGTTGGTTGCTGTAGCATCCCAGAAATTACCACCTCAGGCAGAAACTGTGATATGGGCACGTATGGAGGAAGATTGTGAGGACAACCGGTTGTGGGTGGTAGAACCATCAGGAATTAAGAGTGAGACAATAACAGCAAAAGCCCTCGTGAAAACCTCTAAGAATGGAAAAATTCCTGTGAGAGTGTTAAATCTATCCAACAGTGAAAAAGTAATTGGTAAAAACTCTCAGATAGCTCAATGTACACCAGCAGAGGCCATAATTAATTGCGAGAGAGACTCAGAGCCTGAAAAACTGTCAACTAAAGAGCGCGAAATACTAGCAGAACACGTGGGGAAATGGGTAGCAGAGCTGGAGCCACCTGACAGAAACAAAGCCAAGCAGCTGCTACGAAAGTACGCCTCTGTCTTCGCCCTAAAAGATAAAAACCAAGGTAGAACGGCAATAGTGAAGCATGAAATAAATACTGGCGAAGCGAGGCCCATAAAACAAGCCCCCAGGAGCATTCCCCTAGCCAAACGGAGCGAAGTAAAGCAGCTAGTCAACGAAATGGAGCGAGACGGAATCATGGAACCATCTTCGAGTCCCTGGAGCTCGCCGGTAGTTTTAGTAAAGAAGAAAGATGGCAGCACTAGATTCTGCGTTGACTACAGAAAGCTCAACGATGTTACCAAAAAGGACAGTTATCCGCTACCAAGAATCGATGACACCTTGGACACGCTAGCAGGAACCAAGTGGTTTTCTACGCTAGATTTACAGAGCGGTTACTGGCAAGTCGAGATAGCAGACAAAGATAAAGAAAAAACTGCTTTTAGTGCTCTCGATGGTTTATGGCAGTTTAATGTTATGCCATTTGGTCTCTGCAACGCTCCAGCCACCTTCGAGCGTTTAATGGAACGAGTGTTAAAGGGCCTCAATTGGAAGTCTGGTGTATCTGGATGACATAATTGTCATGGGAAAGACCTTCGATGAACACCTAAGGAATATGGAAGAAGTCTTCAGGCGTATATCAGCGGCTGGACTGAAGCTCAGTGTTAAGAAATGTGCATTGTTTCAGAAGGAAGTCAAATACTTGGGGCATCGTGTAACAGCAGAGGGTATATCAACCGATGAAGATAAAATATGGGCAGTAAAGGACTGGCCTCGTCCTCAAAATCTTCACGAGTTACGTAGTTTCTTGGGACTCTGCACATACTATAGACGATTTGTGCCAAATTTTGCTAGTGTTGCTGCGAGCCTACATGAGCTAACCAAAAAGTCGCGACCCTACCAGTGGAGTGAAGCAGCCGAGGAAGCATTTCAGAAGCTCAAGGAATTATTGTGTGTGGCACCTATCCTGGCATATCCAGTAGCTGGACAAAAATTCGTGCTAGACACTGATGCAAGCGGATATGGAATAGGAGGCGTGCTGTCGCAAGTGGTAGATGGGACAGAAAAGGTTATAGGCTACTACAGCAGAGTACTTTCGAAGCCTGAAAGAAACTATTGCGTAACGCGACGAGAGCTTCTAGCAGCATTGGAGTGCATAAAACACTACCACAAGTATTTGTATGGCCAACATTTTACGTTGAGGACAGATCATGCCGCACTCAGGTGGTTGCTGCAATTCAAGAGCCCTGAAGGACAGCTTGCACGCTGGATAGAGCGTCTTCAGAGCTATGACTTTAGTATTGAGCACAGAAAAGGAGGCAAGCATAACAACGCAGACGCCCTTTCTAGGCGGCCATGTGATCTGGGGTGTAAGCATTGCACAAAGGCGGAGAGAAAAGAATTCGTTATTGATGTTCGGCTTACACATATAGAATCTGGTGAAGACTGGCCGACAGCACAAAGAAACGATCCCATATTGGCAAAAGTTATAGCGGCTAAAGAGGAAGACAGAAGACCGACGCGAAGTGAGATCTCACCAGAAAGTCCACTGGCGAAGGCATATTGGGCCCAGTGGAACAGTCTAAGGCTGAAGGATGGCTGCTTATGTCGCACCTGGGAAAGCACAGACGGCAAAACTTAATCGTCGTGCCATCCTCCAAGATCAAAGAGGTCATGAAACAATTCCACAATGGTCCTAGCGGAGGTCACCTTGGTGTAACGAAGACGCTGGAAAAGATAAAACAACGGTTCTATTGGGTCGGCTGTCAACAAGCCGTAGCCGAGTGGATAGCCAATTGCCAGGAGTGCATTGCAGCAAAGGGTCCAGTACGAAGGAGTCGGGGGCAGCTTCAGCAGTACAATTCAGGCGCTCCCTTTGAACGTATAGCGATGGACGTAGCAGGTCCCTTCTCTGCTAGCAATGCTGGAAACCGATACGTTTTAGTGGTCATGGACTATTTTAGCAAATGGCCGGAAGTATATGCCATTCCCAATCAAGAAGCCAGAATGATTGTAGACGCTTTTATAAGCAACTGGGTGTGTCGCTATGGTGTTCCCTTAGAACTACACTCCGACCAAGGCCGAAATTTTGAATCCGTTATATTTAAAGAGATGTGCGAGGTATACGGAATAAGAAAGACCAGAACGACACTGTTACATCCGCAATCTGATGGTATGATCGAACGATTCAATCGAACCCTGGAAGAATACCTGAGAAAAGTGGTCAGCGCACATCAGAGGGACTGGGATGAGCATATACCCAAGTTTTTATTGGCATATAGATCAGCTGTTCACGATTCCACCTCACGAACACCAACGAAAATAGTCTTTGGATCTGAGCTAAAGTTGCCTGCAGATTTAGAGTTTGGTGTTAAGCCAACATCGGCAGAAGGAGACGGCGAAAACTCTAGTCAGGCACAAAGGGACCTTCAGGAGATTCACGAATTCGTGCGGAGTCGGATAAAATTAACCAGTGATAAAATAAAAGCCAGATATGATCGAGCTGCCAACTCTGAGGGATTTAACGAGGGACAACTGGTTCTACTTTTTAACCCACAACGGAAGAAAGGATTATCACCCAAACTACAAACTCATTGGGATGGACCTTATAAAGTAATAAAGCGGCTAAACGACGTAGTTTACAGAATACAGAAATTTCAGAGCCCAAGATCAAAAATGAAAGTTGTGCACTTGGAGCGGCTAGCCAACTATGGAAAAGGTACATCTGTGTCTGTTCGGGACGAACAGGTTTGAGAAGGGGGTAGTGTTACGAAAGAAGAATTTATTCATTATAAGCTCTGAACAACAATACTCTCGAACAACAACAACAACATTAATGGCTTATTTTCTTACAATGATGGAAGAAAGAAACGCCTCATACAAAAATTCGCATTTACGCATACACACACACACAGATTAAATAAACACTCTTCTGTTAAATACACAGCCACATACATAAATACAAGCATAAACAAATAAACAGCCACACACACACAGGTATAAAGAAATAAATAGCCACAAACACAGGTATAAAGAAATAACCAATCACACGAACTGAAAACAAGAGCAATAACAATCGAACCTGCCAGATATGTCTGGAATAGAACATTCTGGTGCTTTTAAAGCACCTATATAAGTGAATCGTGCTGGCGAAGTAGTATGGCAGTATTAATTTAAAAGTCAAAGAGTTAAGTTGTTGAATATTAAGAGTGTTTAACAGTTTGCTGTATTTTTGAAGAGTGGTGTTAAGTAAATAAAGTGACTTACAGTAAAAGTAATAACAGTGTGTATTTATTTTGCAATAAAAAGAACCCAACGTAAAGTAAACACTTAACAATATGTTATCTCGATTCAATAATGGTGGTGTCCTACCAACCCTGTTCTAATAACTTAACAACTCTGTATTGCAGAGTTGTCGAGTCTAGTCAATAGTCTATGGAATAGACTCACGCCTGAACAATGCTTGCAAATAGTGCAATTTGGACCCAAAACGAGATTACCGTTGTTCCCGATTTTCATAAGAGAATTTTGTTTAGCGATGAAGCGCACTTCTAGTTGAATGGCTACGTCAACAAACAAAACTGCCGCATTTGCAGTGAAGGTAATCCTCAAGTGCATGTCGAAACACCGTTACATCGAGAAAAACTGAATGTTTGGTGCGCTTTATGGGCTGGTGGAATCATTGGTCCGTACTTTTTCAAAAACGATGGTGGCTAGAACGGTACAGTCAATGGTGATCGGTATAGAGCCATGATTACTAACTTTTTCATTCCTGAATTGAATAACCATGATGTCCAGGAGATGTGGTTTCAACAAGACGTCGCAACATATCACACAGCTCGTGCCACAATAGATTTATTGAAAGACACATTTGGTGACCGCCTAATTTCACGTTTTGGACCTGTGAATTGGCCTCCAAGATCTTGTGATTTAACACCGCTAGACTACTGTGTGTGGGGCTATGTAAATTCATTGGTCTATGCGGATAAGCCACAAACGCTTGACCATTTGGAAGACAACATTCGTCGTGTTATTGCCGATATAAGGCCACAAATGTTGGAAAAAGTCATCGAAAATTGGATGTCCAGATTGAACTACATCCGCGCCAGCCGTGGCGGTCATATGCCAGAAATCATATTTAAAATGTAATGCCACAAGATTATCTTTCGGATAATTAAAATTCGTGTCAATCGAATAATGCATCGTTGTTTTATTGCAACTTAAAGTTATATATCTCTATAAAGAACACCCTTTACATCGTAATACTAAATAAAATATTCTGTGTAAATTTTAAGTGTCAGCCTATTACTGTTCAAATATAAATTGTATCATTATGGATAAATCCTTTATTTTTGGTTTTATTTTTTGTACTTGTTACAGGGGTCAAATTTATACATAAACTTTATAGATTTAAAGGGTCTATCCATTCGGGTTAAAAAATAAGGTAACAAACGTAAATTTCCATCACTTTTGCAAGACATTTTAATTTTTTATAGTTTTTGCTAAAGCGGACATAATTTTACACGCTCTTTTTAACTCTGCGGTTAATTATTTAAATATTTATTAAAATAGTAAAAATTGCGACACTATTGGAATACCCTTTGTATTTTCGTAATTGTTACAGCCATAGTTATACACAAAAAAAATAGTGTCTAAGTACCTAATAAAATAGAACAAAATTTATAAGATATCTCTATGAAGAAAGTCTTATTATTTTAATAAGGAAAACATTTTTGAAAAAATTAAAAAGAAGACAGGGTTTTTTTTAAAGACGACTTAGGGTTTTTATTTTTTGTTCTTGTTGTTTGTATTCTTAATTATTATTTTTTTTTATATAATTAATAATAAAATGATAAATACAAATACGCAAGATTGATAAAATTCGACTGTTTTTAAGATTTTGTGCAGATCCTGGATTCCAAAATGGTATAGCCACAGATATTGGAGTCCATCAATCAACTGTATCGCGTACTATTGCGGAAGTTGTGAAATTTATATCTGCCAAAGCAAGCGAGTGCTTTCCATTTGCAATTGGAGTGATTGATTGTACTTATATAAAAATTAAAAAAACCAACAAATCAAAGCGATGAGTATATTTATAGAAAAGGCTTCCACTCTATAAATGTGCAGGCAACTTGTGATGGAAAAGAACTTTTTACAAGCGTTGACATATCCTAGCCTGGTTCAGTTCATGACTCACGCATCTTACGAAACAGCGAGGTCTGTAAAATAATGCAAAATGCAACGAACGATGCATTACTTCTCGGGGATGAGGGCTGTGGAATATGCCAATGGCTAATGACACCATTCCGAAACCCAACAACTGACATAGAAAAAACATTCAACAAAGTGTTTACAAGAGAACGTTTCATTACAGAACGGTGTTTTGGACAATTGAAGCAAAGATTTTCGATACTTCAATACAAAATTCGGGTATCGACAGAGTTATCGCCCCACGTAAAAGCCAGTTGTTTTATTTTGCATAACATAGCTAAATTTTTAAAAGACGATTATATCCTTATCAATGACGATTACAACAATACTGATATATGGCAATTAGGAAACGATATCGAACAACAAACAGCAAGAAATTCTGATTCTACTTCACTTTCACTTGACGGCATGTTTGCACTTCAATAACAATTAGACGTTTGATTTCCTTTTGCTCAAGTAATTGCAATTGGTTTGAACTTATTTTTATGCATACAAAATTGAGCAAAAGCTGTTGCTGTTTGATTGAACTCGACTTACGAGCAATTCCTCACCTGCCTCAACTCAGCGTTTTTACTCGTTTTTATGCATGAGGCCCATTGTTCACGACATTCGGGTGTGGATTTGACTAATAAGTTTGATAGATCTTCTTCAATTGTACACCCCTTTTTACAGTATTTAGATAAATTTTTCCTTCAGTGTATATTTAAACTTTAAGAAACTAGGTACTTCTACTGTTAATATTACCTTTACATTATATTATACATACTCGTATTTTATACTTAAACTAAATGAAAGGTATAAAAAGCCCAACAGAAAGTTTTAAAACTAAATAAAGTCATTATTAAGTTTCAAGTTTTTGCCTTATCTCTACAAATCTTACTGCATTATTTGTTTGTTTTCATTTAACAGTTTTTCAATACTTTTACTTTCATTTTAATTTTAAAACCTACGACCATTTATACAATTTCTTTCATTTTAACATGTCGTAACAATTCATGTCATGTTCTTCTGTAAATCCTCCTGAATAATCTAGATATTTTTTTGTTTCCTTTCTTCTTTCTCCCTAAAAAGTCTTTGAATTTCGTTGTTATTTCAGCTATTTCTAGTTTAGTTTTTTATTTATTCATCTGAATAAACAATGAAGATGGATGGTAAAAAGTGTTGAAATTTTAATAATTTCTTGGTTAAGAAAAGTTTTAAGTGGCTCTAGTTTATAAAGTAAAATTAAATGTGTGAAGCCTTATAACAATACTGTTTACCTTAAAAAAAGGAAGAAAATAGAAAAGAAAGTTTTTTTTATATTTTTTTTAGTGAAAAAAAGATGAAGTGAAAATATTTAGTTAGACTTTTACGATTTCTTAGAATTGTAGAAAACTAAAGAATCTTATGGTATTTTTCGTAGAATAATTTTATATTTTTTGTGTTTTTAAGGAAATGAATTTAATTATTTACTTTTGTTTATGCAGGTGAAAATAGAGTTGTTTTTTTTTAGGAAAATATAATGCTTTTAGGTAAGATAAACACCTTTAATCATATGGGCTAAATATACAGAATTAAAACTAAATATGCAAAATAAATATAAATAATAATTAAAAACTCATTAATACAAAAATGTATTAATTAGATTTCTATTTAATGGAAAAAATCATTTGCAAATTTTGTACAGTTCAATGCGTGGTTTACTTAAGCTTCCATTTAATTAAAAAAAAGAACCATTTAATTAAAAGAAAGCCCAACTTAGATGTTTTCTATAAAAGCAGGTTGGTGTTGAAATGGAATAAACCAAACAATTTTCATTTGTATACCCTTCACCGCAGGCGGAAAGGGTATATATAAGTTTGTCATTCTGTGTATAATTTCAACACTATTCATTTCCGATCCCATTAAGTATATATTTGGATTCTTATACATAGAGAAGTTGATTAAGCGATTCCCGTCTGTCCGTGTTGACGTTGAAATGTCATTTGCCAAGGCCCCAAACAAGGTACAGACAATTTAAGCCCACCATTCTACCAGGCATGGTTTTGCAAACTGAAGGATTGCACATCAGCAATATCAGACCATCCCATTAGAGGTTGCCGGCAAAAAAACACACGCCCACCTATATTTTTCACGTTGTTTTAATTTTTTTCTCTTTTGCCTTTTTAGTTAGATAAATTTAGACCGCGACAGGTGGATCGCAAGGAGTCCATACAGATCTCGTGGAATCTCGGGGGATCCTGCGAGGATCGATTTTGTATTTATTTTTAGGTTCGTAAAGTTTTTCGGCTTTGTTTTGCATTAAGGGCTTTTATAAAAAGCAATACATATAAAGATAGTCAATAGACCCACAGGGTGCCCACTGGTAACCAGGAGCAGACAATGGTCCCATTGTGTAGGGGTGGATATTAATATGATGAAATTTTTTAAGCATTTTTTCTTTAGTCTGACCATTCTAACACAATATAGATTGCAAGAAGGTTCTAAAAAATTTTACAAAAAATTTAAAATAAAATTTTACAACAAATTTAAAAAAAGTTTTATGTAAGATTTTCAAAAGAAAATTATAAAAAATTAAAAAATAATTTTTTACTAAAAATTAAAAAATAAATTTATAATAAAATTAAAATATAAAGAAAAATTTTTGAAAAATTTAAAAAGAATATTAGAAACAAATTTAAAAAAAAAATTTAAAAATTTTTAAAAAAATATTACAAAAAATTAAAAAAAAAATTAAATGAAAAATATAATATGAATTTTATTTGAACTATTTTTGAATTAATAAATTAATTATTTAGGCTTAAGTTTTTAATTATAAAGAGAAAAGTACTGATGACAGACGTAGCTGTCTAGAAAATGCATTCTTCTTTGGTGGTATCTAATTTTTCTTTATCTCTTTATAATTAAGAACTAAAGCCTAAATAATTAATTTATTACTGAAAAATATGTTTACAAAAGTTTTACCAAAATTTTCGAAAAAATATTTAGAAAAAAATTTCCAAAAAATTTACCAAAAATGTTTATGCTAATGTTCAAGAAAGGTAACACAATATTTAGCATTATTATGGTGAAGGGTATATAAGATTCGGCACAGCCGAATATAGCACTCTTACATGGTTTATGTTATATTCGAAGGCTTACTATTGAGTAATCTTAAATATAAATCACATTTAATTTATCCTATCCTGATCGTTTTATGCCCATTTAAGTGATAAAAAAAACGATCATTATTTGTAAGGATTATTTCTACGAATACGATACAGCAACATTTCATATAACAATACCGCATATATCCTAAGTGTTCTCGAATTGGCATCGATCCATTAGTTTTGATTCGCGAACTGCAAAGGTTCTTACTAGTCTTCAATCTCCGTTGCCAACCTTCGATGTTGCAATACAAATAGTTTAACAAAATTAAATGATTATCAGCTGATTGTTGCTTTAACTTAAGAACATTGTCAACGTTTGGTTTTGATCGGATACGCCCGCAACGGAACGTCACTAAATAGAAAAACCAACCGGAAACCATCGATTATGAAACGATTTTCAATTTTTTATTAACAGATGTTTTTTTGACAAACGGCGAAGACCTGTGCCGACTGGGTTTTTAGTAGTAAATACAATATACAATGATTAGTAAATACAATACAATCATCAATCCATAACATATAATTTTGGAAGTTAAAAATATTTAAATCTTATTTCAACTCATGAGAAAACGTAATTAAGAGATAGTCTGCTATACAAATGAATTTTGAAAGCGATTTCATTTTATTTTTTCCAAGTTGAAAGAATATTTTTTTGCAAATTAGGTGTTTAAATTAAAGAATAAAAAAAATGGCAAAAATGTTTATTCTAGACACTAGCAGAATGTAAAACATTGCCTGAAACGCTTCAGCATTCTTCAAAAATTTTTTCATTTGATTTTGTTTTAAATGTAATTTTACGAAAGAACTAATTCTTCGATATTGGAAATATGGCAGTTAGAATTGTGCTGGAAAAATTTAAAAGTTGGAGTTTTGTGAAGGCATTTGTCTAACGGCAATATAAGTTGATCGGCGCCACTAACCTTAAACTTCATCGCTTGAAAGATTATCACATATTAGAATAAACTAAAGAATTTATTTGCCATTAAAATTGGTGGAAGAAGCTTAGTAGATATATGCCATTGACATTTTTCCCACTTGTTTTTTTTATGTTAGAAAAATTCTGTTAGAAGAATTCTATAACAAATGAATAATAAGGCGACAGACTGACAAGCATACTGAAGCATAGTTATAAAATCTAAATTTACCCAAACGACTTACAAAACATAATATTTAATACGAAGAACATTCCACTACATACTCAGATTTCCACTTATTTGGTCATGGACATCCATATGACGGTCATGTAAAATAAAATAGAACATTGTTATTCTTTAAATTTACATTTCATTCCTCTGCACTCATGCCCTCTTTTGGCAGGCTTTATTTATTATTTTTTTATATTTATATTTACCACTTGTCTTAATCAGTGTTTGGTCTATATTTTTGTCATATAGCTTTTTTATTGTTTAAAATTTTTACACAATTTCATTTGCAGAATGAAAAAATATTAGATAAAAAAGTTTTACCGTCAATGTTTGTGAAATTGCAACATGTTTGTCATTGTAGCAGCAGAAATAACACTCGTAAAATATTGTCGTTGCTGTTGCTACACATTCCTATACTTTCTTGCTATTCTACTCTAGTTAAGCAGGAACAGACTAGAATGGGAAAAAAGTGAAATGGATTTCCAAAAGGCCTTATGGAATAGACAATATAGTTGAAATAGTTATCAAGGGAAGTACAAATGTATTGTAGATATCTTGGCAGTAGATTACTCAATTGACAAGCTTTGTAAGGTCTTATTGAGAAGGTAAAAATATTCTCTCGAACACCCTTCGAATTTAAATGAATGAATTCAAAAGAACGAAAAGTAAATGTTTTGACTTCATTCTTATTTAGTCAAATAAATTTCTCAATTTAAGAGTAACTTTAGCTCTTCTAAAATTTGGGTAAAGGTTTCCTGATGATGCTAAATTGAGCACTTAAAGAAATGGCCATCGAGACTAGCTTCTTGATAATTTATAATTTGGGTTAATAGCACGCTAGTTATGAAAAATTAAAGAACGAAAACTAATTCATTTGGAATGGAAATTAATGACACTTAAAAAGGGCCGAAAAGTAAAGGCCTTTTTAAGCCACTTGGAGATACTCTTCTCTGAGGACATAACAACAAAAATAATAAATAAATAAAAAAATTATGCAAGTACACTGCCGTTCGCTTAATAAGGATATCCGTTTACTAAACATTTCCTTTTCTAGGATTTAAAAAATGGTTAACTTACTATTTGCATGTCTCTTTCTAATATACATAGCTCCAAAGTCTGTCAGTTTTTCACAGTTGAAGTTAGTTGTTAATTGAATGATAATAAGTTTAATCAAAGTCTTGTATTAATCCCTGAATGGGGTCGTGTCGGTTTTTAAAAACCGTTACTATATGAAATGTGCTTTAATCCAATCAGAAAACCTGTTCCCAATACCTGCATACTTTTCGTTACAACGCGTTTTAAGATTTAATCCATTAGGATTTAATCCATTTGTGGTCGATTGGCCACTGAATCGCACTATGCATTTTAGAAGAAATACGTTTTTTGCGTGAATAGTTCGTATGTGGAATAAGCTTCCTGCAGAAGATTTCAATGTGGATAAGGTCAAGACAAATCTCCACAAACACTACTTGCTCTATCCTGGTTGCTATAAGCAAATTTTCTAGTTCTGCCACAATGCATCGCGAAGTGCTGGAATTCTGTTTTGAAGCACTAGCTTATACTCAAATCCAGAAAAAAAATTAGAGACTCCGTGATGAGAAAGAAGGTCATCAGTTACCAGTTGAGAGTCTGAAATCACTAAGACAAGAGTATAGGCTGACTCAATAAAAATAAGGTTGCGATAATTAAAAATCAGTTGCTTATAATCATTGTGGGCGGAAAAGGGTCGATAAGGGACCCAATGAGAAAGCGGTCTGCTTCGATATTGCCCCTACATTAATAAGCTTATTTCACTTCCAAGAGTTGTGATATGGTGGAAAACGTATTGTGAGAGCAGATAAAGACACAAAACTGCCTAATAGATTTAAATAAATCCTCTGAAATCAGAGGAAGTACACTTTCTGTAAGGGTTAACCATTTCCTCAGTGCTTAGAACGAACATTAAGCCTCGCGGAGGTAACAGCAGGTTAAAGAAGCTAGTAGGTTATAAATCATTTAGGCCCATTATTATAACTTGCCAATAACTAAAGTTAGGATTTTGTCGAAACGATAAAGAGTTTTTCGTTATTATAAGTAAGGTAAAAATAACATTTAACTTTCACGTATTTTAAAGACAAGTTATAGTAACGAGCCTTACCCTCTTATAAGTGTTCAAAAATTCTATTTATAAAAAGTATGTTTCCCAACCAAAGTTTCCTTAAAATAACCGAGAACTGTCAAATAAGCTGTCAAACAGTGCTACTAAGCTAAAGTACTCACTATAAGTACCCGCTATATATACGTATATCTAAACCAGAATTAATTTAAATAATTTGCCATTTTAAAATTTGTTCTGTTCTAAATTTTTTTTTTCTTAAATCTAACTCTCTACAGCTTTATTCAATTAAGCCTTAGTGTATTGACATAACTTAAACATACAGCATCGTAAAATGTGATGCGATGTACGTATGTGTGTTACGTGCAAGTGTGTACAAGTGCTTAAAATTGTTGATAATTTATTTTTTGTAACTGTAATGGTGAATATCCGAGTTATTTTTTGGCACATGTTTATAAAAATGGTGTGTACCAATTGTATTCGACTTGAATATTTATGGAAACTTTTAGCAATTTTATATTGTCACTGTCGTTATTGTTCTTGATATTGTTACTACAGCTTCTTCAAGTTTACTGCTACCATCTACATTTAAAATAATATGTATACTAAAGAGTAGTTGTATATAGATATATACATATGTATGTAAGTATGTATGTTATGGAAATAAAACACCTTTTAATCTCACACATATTCCTACTTCTAATGCTACAGATGATGACAATTTGTTAGTGTGATACAATTGTTTTTTATTTGCATAAACGTGCATAAAAAATTTTAAAATATATTGTTCAAAATATACCAAAATATACCATGTACGCTGAAAGAAAAACATATTTTTTACATTGAAAATAATTTTTTGACAAACACAAACAAAAAGAAAGAAATCTTTTGGTCACGCAAAGAAAATATTTAAAAAATAATTTCCATCTTTTCTAAACTGTGAAAAGCCTAATTGAAAAAAGGAAAGTAAGGGGTGATCCATTTCGAGGTTCCCTACTTTTTTAAAGAAAAAAAAACACAGAAAATTCAAATTTAGCGAAGAATGTTCATTATCATTTGAAAGAACATTCTTTGGCATTTAGTTTTTGAAGATTATATCTATCAAATGTTAGTCTCAGATGGTCCAACCATTGAGTCCAATTTTCGATGACTCGTTTGAGTATTTCGACTGGTAACTGGCGAATGACACGAGCGATGTTTTCCTACAAGGTTTGTCCGCATAAACTTTAGACTTTACATATCCCCACAGGAAAAAGTCTAACGGCGTGATATCACATGATCTTGGTAGCAAATCGACCGACCTCAAACATGGAATTATGTGCTCACCGAAATGTTCTCTCAACAAATCCATTGATTGATGCGATGTGAGGAAAGTGGCGCCGTCTTGCTGAAACCAAAATGTCGCTTCAATTTCTGGCATCATATAGTCGGTTATGATGGCACGATAACGGTCGCCATTAACGGCATCATTTTTAAAGAAATATAGACCGATGATTCCACCGGCCTACAAACTACACCAAACCGTTGTTTTCGCTGGATGAAGTAGCAGCTCTTGAATCTATTCAGGTTGCTCTTCGTCCCAAATGTGGCAATTTTGCTTGTTTGAGCCAGAAATGGGCCTTATCGCTAAACAAAATTTGCCTCGAAAACGTCGGATCTTCTTGGAACTTTTTAAGAGCCCATAGAGCGAAGCGATTTAGGCGTAAGTCTTTTCATTATGAAATGCCAAACAATACTAAACAATAATAACATGACAGCATGACACGACTCACACGTGATGTGTCAAAAAAAAAGGCTATTGAAAAAAGTACATCGAAATGGATCACCCTAAGTGACAAATGAATTTTTTTTTTTGCATTTTGCAGAATGGATAAAAAAATTAATTTTAATTTTAAATTGATGATGAATCATTAAAACTGCCAAATTTTGTGATCGGAAAACACACACTTAGAAAGCTGGATTTACCATTTTGTCCGGACAAAATTTATTTTATATGTACATAGTTTCAAATGACTCTCAGAGAGTAAGGAATGTGATTTTGTCCGCACAACTATCAGCTTGAATAGGTTTAATTTTAATTTTTGTTCGGACATAATATAACTGAGTTGCCACTAAATATATTTCTGTCATAAAAAGCTGAATTCAGTTGCCACGCTATATAGTGTTTGCAAAGCATGCAACATCTCATTAGTTTTTTTTTTGGATTATATTAATTTAAATAAAAAAACAAGTAAGGGTGCTATACTCGGCCATGATATACCCTTCATTATAGTAATGTGTTACCCTCTTATATTGCTACGAAAAGTTTTTTGGAGATTTTTTTCCAATTTTTTTTTAATTTTTTTCCAAAAATTTTTGTAATAATTTTTTGAAAAAATTATTATTAAAAATTTTTTTGGAAAAGTTTTATGTAAAATTTTTTTGTATTTTTTTAATTTTTTTAAATATTTAAATTAAATTTTTTATAATTTATTTTCTGAAAAATTTTTGTAAACATTTTTTAGAAACTTTTTGAAAATTTTTAGTAAAATTTAGGAAGTTCTTGCAATCTATATTGCTTTAGAATGGTCAGACTAAAGCAAACAAATCCTTAAAACAAATTTCTTCATATTGACCCCCGCTAATGGGTCTAATGACTGCTCCTGGTTACCAGTGGGCACCCTGTGGGTCCATTGGCTACTTCTGTAAGTATTGCTTCTAATAAAGGCCTTTAATACAAATCAAAGCAGAAAACCCTTATCATTCGCAGGGGGTTATTGATTCCCCGAGATCTGTTTGCACTCCTTGCTATATACCTGTCAAGGTCTATTCTTTGCTTAAAAAAAACAAAAAAGAATCATTAAAACCGAAAAAAATAAAAACGTGAAAAAATACGGGTAGGCGTGGTTTTTTGCCCTCAGCCTCCAAATGAATGCTCTGTTATTGCTGAATTGCAATTTCAAAATTTTCGAAACTATGCCTGCAGATTGGTGGGCTTAAATCTTCTGTACCTTGTCTGGTGCCTTGTGAAATGACATTGCTACGCGAACACGGACAGACGGACATCGTTTAATCAACTTTTCTATGTACAAAGATCCAGAAAATATATACTTTATGGGGTGGGAAATGAATATTATAGATATTACATACGGAATGACAAACATATATATATCCCTTTCCACCTGTGGTGAAGGGTATATCTAATATCGTAAAAATGTAGTTTAGAGAATTGATTAGCCTAAAGCTTATTATGGAAGTGAAAAGTCAATTATAATAAATATATAATAGTAAAAAATATGTAAACTTTACACCAAGAAAAGACCAATTTATTTTGTTGACTTCTGTGTTTTATATGGCAGCTTTGTTTTTCCAGATATATTTTCTGAAATGAGTGCATCATTCTGCAGAAAAATCTGAGTAAAAAATGTTTGTCCGGACACAATATTTGTGATGACATCCCAAATTTCTTCGATTAAACTTGTGGCAATGACAGACCGGTGAAAAGATATTATAAAAAAAAAAAAAAATAATGGGGCTACGTTTTTACGTACGGAGCCTTAAAAAAACAAGTATAAAATTAGGTAGAAATCCTTTTGACCTTGCATTCGGCTAGGAAGGTTCAAAACAGAGTGGAACTGTTTGTAGCCTATCATATGGTACACTAAATCGGATTAGTAAAAGCATTAGCAAAAGCATTAGCATATATTAATCCTCAAAACGGGTTAGTCACATCGTTAACACTTAAGTCTCGTGAATCATAACGTAGCCCTTAGACGACACTAAGTTTTTATTTAATAACATTAACAACAAGTCAATAAATAAATTCATTTTGAGGGATTTTCTCCAACAAATTTATTGTTAATTTTATGCTGCCCTTAATCTCTTTAATGTTCTTTAAATAAAATTTCAAAATAAAATTCTTTTTAGTAAAAAGTGTATGTGTTGTCTGGACTGAACTCAGAACAAATTTACTTTGTATTTTATTGATATCGTTCAATGTATGTACATACATTTTGAAGTCGTAGCAAGAACAATAACAAGAAAATCATGCAACATAACGAACATAAAAGTTGTTAGACTTTTGTTGATTGAGTTCGAATTGAATTGCAAGTTGGCAAATGTATAAATTTGTAAACAAAAAATGTAAATATAAAAATAAAAATAAAATAACTAGATCTATAACTACACAAGCAAGTATTAAGGAGCAATACAATACATTTTAATGCCATAATATAAAGTTGTATCATTAGGAAAGCCATGTTGTTTAAGGCATTGTATATTGAAGAGTGGGGCAAAATTTAAATACTTTGAATTAATTTAAAAATATTACGGAAATAATTTAGCTATTTGTAAAGAGCTAGTCCGATTGATTTAATTTTACATGGGTATAGCAAAGGAGTTTAAGTTTTGACCCTGGACACCATCCACTTTACACGAGCGGCGCTATGTGATCTGTAATTAAGGTATCTCGTACCTTATCATTTTGTTAGAGCTTGGAGTTTCTTCAGTATTAATAGTATTAAAGCTCTAATTAAAACCTAAAAAATAATGCTTTTATACACGTATTTAAAAATTAAAATTTTTCTATTTTTCAATACCCAGGTTTAGTTTTTCCAAAATATTGTGTACAATTTTACAACATCTTTTTTATTATTTTCTCGTTGTTACCGAGAAAATTTAAACAAATTGGAAAATTTGATGGTGATATCTTTTCTGAGTTCAAAACTTCAGCAAAAATTATTTTATATTTCTGTATTTTAGACAAAAAAAGCGTCATCAATCTTTTTTAATAGAAAAAAATTTATAAAAATTTTGTATTATATACGTCTATAAATTTGACCTATTTACATTGAATTTGTGACTTTGTCCTATGTGATCATAAATTCAAAAGATGGGATCCGGAAAAGAAGACGTACAAAAAAGCTATGTATATTGTCAATTATTGTTAAAAGTATTTCATGATCCCTAGTCTATATGTGGTTCGTGGCCAAAATAATAAAAAAAAATGTTTGTTATTTTTTTAATTTTGAGAATATGTACGAGGTATTCAACTTTGAGACTAGCGCCGTTTATGGCAAATAAATGATGCCCAGCGTCATAAATTTTGTCTCCTCTGCTTAGGTCAAACGGTTTAGCCGTTTACAAAAATATTTTGATTCTGCCCCACTGTGTTTGATTGTTTGATTATTTTCGTGCCTCATTTAAATTCTTGAGACTCATTCAAAAATGTCGAATATCAAAAAACTGTTGTGAGTTTATTATGTGGGAGTAAAGAAAAATTAGAAAGAAAGAAAAATTTTATTTAAATTAAAAATCTTAAAGGTTAATCTAAGCTGACATGTGTCTTGAAATAAACTTTTATACAAATGTTGAATCTATGAAAGTGATTTTACAGATTATTGAATGTGAATCGTTACAATAATTTGAAAACTCTGGTAGGCAATTTACGAATTTAGTTAAGTCTTTTTTATTGTATTTTAAGAGACATTTTTACAAATTGACTGGCATTTTAGAGTAAAAGCAAATAAAAAACAAAAATATAATTTAAATTTATAATTTAAATGAATATAAATTTTGTTTTTTAATAAATTATGGAAAACTACTCTTAGAAAGAACTAAATAAGTTGCTTATTATAATAAATTCAAATATAACACTGTTTAAAAAAAATTTGTTTAAAATAGATGCTGTTTTTAACATAAATCCAGTGGACAATAAGTTGTGACCTTAGTATTAACCCCGAAAGAACCAAGACAGTACTATTTACAAGAAGAACACTTGCCGGCCGCAAAAGCAGCATTTGTATGTGTAATCTTCGTGAAAAAGTTGGGAAGACATATGTCAAGCTCTAGTTGGGAATACGTGTGGACTTAATCCACGAATAATAATTTGGATATACACTGCTATGGTTAGACCATTATTGTGCTATAGAGCACTTGTATGATGGTCAATTATTCATAGAAGAGCTAAATAGAATAGTAGCAACCCAGCAACCAGGAAATCAGCCACAACTAACAACTTTCACACTATTATTGTTTGTAAAGCTATATCCACTCACGTTGTGTGCGTCTTGGCAATATTTTGTTCGATTTTATTGAAAGTAAGTCACACCAAATTTTAAGACTCTTAAGGCGCCCATATACGTCGTACGCGTAAAACTGTCGGTTTGTGGCCAAAAACCGTCCTTCTTGCAGGTATAAAAAAATATCAGTTGCTTCTCGATTTTAATCGTCGGTTTTGAAACGTGTTCGTTCAAAACTGCTCGTGTATGTGCTTACGCAGTTAAAAAGAGACGGGTTTTCTGAGTTTTACTGTCAAATTTGTGTTGTTTCCAATTCCATTAGGTAAAAATAAAAATCAAATACAATTTTTATTCAATTAGCTATTCGGCAGTAAGTAATTCATATTTTGTTATTATTTTAAAACAGCGCTATCTGTTGCGCAACCGTGTTTAAAATATCCCGCTTTCAAAAATAAAAGATGCCCTAAAGAATGCAGTACCTTTAAATCGGTAAATAATAGGCATACATTCACTGCTTTTTCTCCACTTTCTCTTGGAAATAAGATATTTTTGTGAAAAAGTGTAACCTATATTGGAATCAGGATACTAAGGTACCTCCTCACAAAATTTTGTTAAAATCCTACCAATCTTTTTTACGTGATAATTTACTGTTTTGTTATATGTATCGAATATATATTACTTTAAATACATTAAAAATACAATATATAAAATATAAAACAAGTAAGAGTGCTATATTCGGCCCTATCGGATCTTTTATGCCCTTCACCAAGGTGATTTTATTTTTACAGACATAGGTGCAAAATTAAGTTTATTTAAGAGACAAAAGCATTAAAAAAGGGACTACGCTTTTTTCCACTAATAAGCAATACCACATACGAAGGTATATACCGTCACCTGAAATGCCTAAGTATGTAAAAATTTTCTATAATTTTTTTTTGTAAAAATTTTATAAAATTTTGTGTAAAATTTTTGGAAATTTTTTGTATAATTTTTTTGTAAAAATTTTAATTAAAAATTTATTGAAAATTTTATAGAAAATATCTTGGAAATTTTTGGAAATTACTTAGATTTTTTTTTAGTTTTTAGTAAAAATGTTATTAAAAATTTTTTGGAATTTTTTTTTAAATTTTTTTGTAAAAAAAATTTTTTGTAAAAATTATTACCTTCCTGCAATCAAAATTGCGTTAAAATGTTTAGAAGAAAGCAAAGAAGTCCTTTGACTGCTCCTGGTTACCAGTAGGCACCCTGTGGGTCTCTTGGCTACCACTATGTGTATTGCTTTCTATAAAGGCCTTTAATACAAATTATAGCAAAAAAAGCCCTACCAATAAAAAATCATACCTCGCAGGGGGTTATTGATCCCCCGAGATCTATAGACACTCCATGCGATCTACTGGTCGTGGTCTAATATTTATTTAACAAAAAAAAAAAAAAGAGAATCATTACAACCGAAAAAAAATAAAAACAACATGAAAAAATATAGGTAGGCGTGGTTTTTTAGCCACAGCCTCGAATCGAAGGGTCTGATGTTACTACATTCCATTAGTGAAATTTTCGAAACTAGGCCTGGCAGATCGTTGGCCTTATATTTTCTTTATCTTTTCTGGTGCCTAGTTGATTTCAAACCAAACACAGACGGACATCGCTTAATAAACTTCTCTATGTATAATGATTCAGAATATATATACTTTATGGGGTCAGAAATGAGTATTGTAGAAATTACACACGGAATGACAAACTTATATATACACTTTTTCACCTGTGGTGAAGGGTATTAAAAAAAAAAAAAATGAGTTATTTACGATAACAAAATTTAAGAGCTTAAGTCGAGTTAAGCAGTTATTCGTTTTTGGCAAAGATTTAGTTTAGATTGACACAGACAATATTTAATAATCGTTGTGAATTAAAGCACATTTTATGTTTCATTTTCATAATAATATAATATAATATGACACATACATATTCAGATTTATTTCTTTGTTATTTTTATTAATGTATAAGCTATAAATTAATTTTAATAATATTAGTTAGTGAAATTAGCTTGTACTTGTTAAACTTTTAGAAAATACTGTTTTAATTATACAAAATTCAAAGAATTCTACACAATAAACTATTTTTAATTTATAATGGAATTTAAAAATATTATAATCGGAATCACGGAATTTATAAATGAAGTTCGAATAGTTGTTTGACGTTTACTAACCAACTCTTCACTATTAAAATAAAAATTGTTCTTATTTCTATGGACATAAAAATGTTATGTCTGCTATAAGTTTTTTTCAAGGACATTTTATCACATAATTATAAATATTACTGCCAATTAAGCAAATTAAATAGCAAAACATTTATCAAATTTAACACAACTATTAGTTTACTGCTACGAGCACTTTTCAACTACTTGTGACAGCAATGGCTAAGGGTTTGTAATAATAAGAATAAAAATATTAATGAATGTAATGGCAATAGTAATTTATAATTAATTTCAATAATCTAGAAAGTGACGGCAAATAACAAAGAATAAATTAATGTTTAAGTGAGAAAGAAAGGAGGGTAATTTAATTAATAATGCTGTGAATCAAACAAAACCACTTGAATGTTTGAGTAATTGTGAAAGTGTGTGTTAAAAATTTAAAAGATTGTAATTATTGTAAAGGGGTTTCAGTAGGGAAAGATAGATATTAAAAATGTCCAATATATAAATAGTTTGGCTCCTATCATTGATCTATTGGAATCACATATCACATCAATTACAGTCAATGGTTATCTGTCGAACACAGAATTGACTTACTTCAAAATTACAGTCAACGGTAATTGTACAACGGTGATGCTATAAGATTATGCCAATTTAAGCTCATTGTACTCAGAATTAGCTGACATGAATTTCGCCACCCAACGATAAATACGGCAAACAGGAAAAGAGAAACGTGTAAATACCAGAATAATTAACAGAAAACCAAACATAATTACAGCCTGGTATTAAATTGATTGGATTTGTTCCGCCAGTAAATAAAATACTGTTGTCATGCCTTTCGATGAAGACCGTCGTCACGCAGGTAATAATAACTCTCCAGTACGATTTTAAATGCGGCTTGAAAATGATGTCATTTTGCTTGAAAATGAGCTATCGCCAAACGTACCAAAATAACAGCCAGTGACGACGGTCTTCACCGAAAGGCATGACAATAATTACAGCCATTAACTATGAAAATCTACTAACTGCAATTTCTTTAATTCTTTTATTTTTTACTAGCTGTGCCGACACAAGTTGTGTGCGGCTTGACAATATTTTGTTCGATATTACGTTGAAAGTAAACCATACCAAATTTTAAGAATCATACCTATTTACTTTATTTAAAGGTTGCTTAAAATACACTGCTTACAAAAATAAAAGATGCTTTAGAAAATCCCCTCCTTCTTAATCGAACATAATCACGATATTACGGGCCAGAGGCTTTCGATGCGTTTGAAGCTTCTTTAAATACATTATTACCTGTTTCGCTATTTCGCTATTTATTTTGCTTTAACTAATTACACGTTTCTTCTTGTATATGTTCGGGATTTGAATGTAAAATGGTTCGACTACCATCAGTTGTAAAATGTTATTTTGAAGCTATTGAA
Organism: Phasia obesa; assembly: GCA_949628195.1. Lineage (NCBI taxonomy): Eukaryota > Metazoa > Arthropoda > Insecta > Diptera > Tachinidae > Phasia > Phasia obesa. Next base: position 48,785,409 of record OX451216.1, read on the forward strand.
TTTTTTCTAAGGTTAAAAATTGGTTTAAAGGTCGAATTACAAAGTTGAAACTTGGAATGTAATCTCAAAGCTGAATTAGTCCCTGCTTTTCAGGGCTTTATGAATCAGCTGTTCTGTTCTGTTATCATTATAAATATAAAATTGGTGCCAAAATACTATCTTGAGGTACTCCGGCTTTAAATGGTTGAGACAAGCTTAAAAAATTGGCCGCTACAGCAACAAATACTAAAACTTATAGGGTGTTCCAAAAGTGACATGTTCTTTACGTTTATGTCCCTATTTGTTGAGCATTAATTTAAACTATGTTCGCTTTACAAACAAGTTTACCAAATTAAACCTAAAAATTACAAAATAAATTTATTACAAATAAAAGGGTGTCTCCTAGATGTCGCAAATTTGAGTAATTTGACTTTCTGTTTTAAGCGTTATAGGCAGGCACTTGATATTTACATAGGAAATTTAGTACTATGCTCTTTTCAGGGTTCCGTACCCAAAGCCAAACCGTTACTCTATTCTTTTAGCTACAATGCCTGCCCATCTGTCCGTAAAGGGTAGGCTATTGAGATATTCGCACTAGTTGAATTACTAAGACCGCTATAGCAAAAAATACTAAAAATTATAGTGTGTTTTGAAAGTGACGTGTTATTCGCGGATATACATATCTTTGTTTCTTGAACCATAAGAGACAGACACTTGAAATTTACATACAGTAATTAAAACTATGTTCGATATCTAAACAAATATACATAAAAAACCTAACAAATCAGTCAAGTCAGACTCACACTTGTAAGGTTCTGTAATATGTTAAGTGCAACTTTAAATATACAAGTTTTTAATTTTTATAGGACACCCTTTAGTTTTTAACTATTTTTTATAATAGAGCATATTACTAAATACTATGTATAAATATCAAGTGTCTGTCTATAACGCTTAGAAGAGAAGGTCAAATTCCTCAAATTCGCGACATCTAAGAAACAAAATTTTATTTATATTAAATTTATTTTCATTACTTGTTGTTACAGTAGATATTGTAAAATATAATCTGTGTACATTTTAAGTGTGAGCCTGTTATTTTTCAAATATAAGGAATGTCTATTATGACAAGAGCTACAACTTTGCCTCAGAGAGTATATCAAAATTTCAAACGGTTTGCAAAATATGAGCTTGAGTAAATGATCATTTTTTTGCAAAAATGACATCGAGGCCCCACATCTTTGAGGGCCCATAAAAAAAACCTGGAGTACTTTGGGCAAAACTGGGAGACAGTGGTCTTTTTTTTTTGGTCTTTCATGACGTAGTGGTATCCGTATATGGTTATTTTGCCATGACTTAAAAAATTACACAGTGTGTAATCTGCAATTTTTTAAATTTAGATTTTCAATTATTTTTAGTAAAGTCAATAATAATTGATAAAATCGATGTGCAGTACTACAAAATTACGTAACAATATTAAATATCATTAAAGAAAGTTTATATCCCTTTCTTAATTCAGCCTTGACATTGACTGATCGACTGACACTTTACGCATACGGGAAGTAAATCTTTCTTGATAACAAAAGAAATTAATTGAAAGCATTGTTCGGTTGTAAATGTTTGTATTACAAAATAGTTAATTGATAATGATTATTCTTGACACATGTCACAAATCTTAAGGAATCTGTCAAGAAATACTGCACTAAAACCTAAAACAAAAAAAAAAGTTAAAAGAATCCTACAACTTTTTACTGTTAAATTTAAAAATTTTATAATATTCAATAAAATGAAATTAATAATAACAATACAAAGTTTAAACATACAAATTTCCATTTAATATTAATTTAATAATAAATACAAAGCCTCTATTGCTTTCAATAGTTGTTAACAACAGACTTTTTTATTAATATTTATAAGTTTTCCACAGAAGCCAATTTAATTGAAAATGAAAAAGAATTCCAAGAAATTGTAAACAGTTCTTTCAAAAATAAAAACTTTATAAAATTTATTCAATAGTTTTTATGATGTTTTCTTTGAAATTGAGATTTACATAACGAAGTTGTAGGATTTCTTTTCCAGCTAACAAATCAATATAAAAATCAAAGTTACTAACTAGTTTTCAAACAAGGGCTGTTTAATGTTGATAATTTTGTGTGAAGATGCTATTTTAGCGGAGTCATTCGAATCTTTTAATAATTATTTATATTATCAGTGATGCAACTTGCCTTTTGGCAAGCTACACCATTGAGCAGCACGCTCAAAAGGAAGAACTTTGCTATTCAAACAAATGCAAGTTCAACATGATTTTTGCTAACTAATAAAACTTTCTTATATGACACAATGGCAACCCAAAAACTATTCACAAGCTGGTAGTGCACTAAAATATCAGAAAGAATTACTATTTTGTTTAGGTTCCTACAGCTTTGAAAACGACGTTATTAAGCCATCACTGTCAACTGGCAATGTTATAGGTCAGCCTATAACATTGGATGTAACCTATATGTTGTTGCAGCAGCGCAGCGCTAAGTACAACTTAGCTGATGATCGTAGGGGGACTGTTTGAATTTTCAGCGCAGTAACTTTCAGTACAATACTGTTATCAGTTACTTGGCTATTGTTGCATTTTCAGCAAGCTGCTTCTATTATTTTGTTTTTGACAGTCTTTTGAAGCAAACAACCGCGTTAGGTTAGGTTAAGCGACCTAACCTAACGCCACAATTTCTAATAGAACTCCAGTATCTCCAGTTCGTACCACATGAACCTTCTTGCAAAATGTCGCATCTTGTCGCATCCCTAAGACAGTCAGTTCCTCATCAACGAGACAGCTTCTGCAGCCCTTACCGCGAGAGATTCAATTATGCTCCGACATTCATTTAATCAAACAGCTCCCCGTTATGATGCCTAATTAAAGAAGCGATATCGATTTTTCCGAGGGACGTAGTACCTACGTTCTTCTCTTGATAATTGAGGCAAACAATTTTGAACAATTTGCAAGTGGTTATTTTAAGCCACTTGCGAGGCAATTTTTAGCGGCCATTCCAGTAGCATGTTGAATATTCGGCCAGAGGGTAATTATGTCTCCCGTTGCTCACACATTGAACGCATATCGTTTGTACGAATGTCCTCATGCCCAATCTGTCGTCTAAACAATCTGTCGTCTAAACAATCTGTCGTCTAAGTTGGTTACACATTGTTTTTTACGAAAATATCACCGATCAGCGAATGAATGAGAGTTAGATATTCTAGTTCTCTATAAAAGAAGACTGCTAAAGAAGCATGGTGTGATGCATTTTTTTGCTTTATCTCCTTATAACTATGAAATTAAGCCTGAAAAATTATTAAGTCAGTTAAATAAATTACTTTTTAATTTATTGTCCGCACAAATGTGGTTTTTTAAATTAATTATTTTTTTATTTTAGTTTTACGTGCTAAGTACTATAAGCACTAACTATTACTAATTTATGCATCATGGTTTTCTAACAGAAAAAACATGGCCAGTAAAAGTGCAATCAGGGTCCTTAAATGAAATTTTTGTTGCTGCTATGTGTGTGTAAATTACACACACTTTCAATTTAATTACTTACGAATTGTTTGAGATTAACCAGGTTACAGCATTAAAATATAATTTAGATTTTAATAATAACATATTTTTTTTAAAACTCAGCGACAGTGACAGTAAGATATGTAAGCAGACAGACATATAAAGGGTATTTTTTATAGAGTTATAGAACTTTAAGTTGGCATTACTTTTCATGATGGCGACCGATTTAACAGCTGTCAAGTGATTTATTCTCAGTTTGGTTTGGCAATTTATCATGAATAGACTTACGCCTGAACAACGCTTGCAAATTGCAAAAAAACGAGATTACCGTTGTTCCCGATTTTCATAAGGGAATTTTGTTTAGCGATGAAGCGCACTTCTGTTTGAATGGTTACGTCAACAAACAAAACTGCCGCATTTGGAGTGAAGGTAATCCTCAAGTGTATGTCGAAACACCGTTACATACAGAAAAATTGACTGTTTGGTGCGCTTTATGGGCTGGTGGAATCATGATGTCCAGGAAAAGATGGCGCAACATGTCACACAGCTCGTGCCACAATAGATTTATTAAAAGACACGTTTGGTGACCGCCTAATTTCACGTTTTGGACCTGTGAATTTGCCTCCAAGATCTTGTGATTTAACACCGCTAGACTACTTTCTGTGGGGCTATGTAAAGTCATTGGTCTATGCGGATAAGCCACAAACGCTTGACCATTTGGAAGACAATATTCCCCGTGTTATTGCCGATATATGGCCACAAATGTTGGAAAAAGTCATCGAAAATTGGACGTCCAGATTAGACTACATCCGAGCCAGCTGTGGCGGTCATATGCCAAAAATCATATTTAAAATATTATGCCACAAGATTATCTTTCGGATACATAAAATTCACGTCAATCGAATAATCCATCGTTGTTTTATTGCAACTTAAAGTTCTATACCTTTATAAAAAGTCCCCTTTACTAAGCCTAAGGAGAAGAGAAAAAGTAGCCGTAGAGGCTGTATTGGTCGAGACATGCAATTAGTAATTATCTATGTCTCCCCAACTCGGAATGAGCCAGGAAACAAATAGCGGCTCCTTAGAAAGTAATTAATCCCGCTTGGTTTCAGTATTGAAATAACAGAAAGGCCCTCGAAACGTCGCCGTCCCAGGTACTGAAGACATCGATGACGAGATTTGATGTGCTATACACACCTTTAAAAGACATGATAGTGGCTTTATAGTCAGTACAAAACCAGAAATCTCTATTTGATATTCTGTGATACCTTAGCCAATTCGCCTCCATTTTGATAGCATATACATATGTAATTCTGCTTGTAAAACGTTGCGGTCATTCGAGAGTCTGAAACACATTCTAATTTCAAATTCTTCTGTATAGACTGCGTGCCCAACTCTCTCAACCCTTTGGGAGCTATCTGTATGAACAATGAGAGTTTGAGATGGAAGATAGATTTCACTCCGTCAAATCGAAGTGAAATCTTCTTGTAAAGAGGGATACCGTGGTGCAATAGTCCAAGTCCCCAGGAAGAAAGTTTAGTTCCTAGAAGGCAGGAATGTCCCCATAGCCCATCGTTCCATGCACCTATAACAGTTAGTATAACAGCTATTCTTTGTGCCACTTTCCTGGCCAGTAGGTCTACTGGTAACCAGTGAGTATGGCGAAAAGGGCCTTCGTTGGCGTTGATCTAATGGCTCCAGTTATAAGGATCGCTATATAAATTGAAATTAAGCTGAATATTAATAATTAGTAACCAGGATAAGTCAACTTTTTTTTATAAAATCATGTTGGGAGAATTAAATATTAAATAAATTAGTCAAGTGCGACTATATTCTGTACAACTTTAAAATTACAAGTTGTTAATTTTTTCACGACTTATGGATCACCCTTTAATTTTAAATTATTTTTTATACTAGAGCATAGTATTGTGTAAATATCAAGTCCCTGCCTATAATATTCAGGACAGAAGGTAAAATTCGTCAAATTCGCGATATTTAAAGAACACCCTTTTATTTTTATAAAATTTATTTTCGTTGCTTGTTTTTAGAGTAGATATTGCTAAATATTTCAAAAGTCATTACATCACTATCGGAAAACCCTTTAAGTTTTAGGTTAAATTTTATATACTTGTATATAAAGCGTGCGTACTTTTAATTACTGTCTGCAAATTTTAAGTGGTTGCCTCCTACAGCTCAAGAAATAAATACATAAACGCAAACAATACATCTCTTTCGGAACACCCTATAATTTTTAGTATTTGTTGCTATAACAGCCACAGTTATACATATTTTGTGAAAATTTCAAGAGCTTACCTACTATCGTTCAAAACTTAGGTCATATACATGCCAATCATGTCACTATCCAAGCACCCTTTAATTTTTAGGTTTATTTTTTTATACTTGTAAATTTTAAGTGTATGCCTCCTACAGTTCAAGAGATAAACACATATATGTGAATAATACGTCTCTATCGGAACACCCTGTTAATTTTAGTATTTATAGCTATAGCGGAAAAAGCTATATATCGTCTGTAAAAATTTTAGGAGTCTGCCTATTAAGGTTTCAGAGATAAAAGGTGCTGACAGACGGACGGAGAGATATTGTAGCGAATACAATAGTGTTACGTTTTTAGCCTTTGAATACGAAACCCTAAAAAGGTATGTTTGAAAAATGTTTAGAAAAATTGGCCATTTGGTTTTTTAGCAATCGATTAGTTCAGATTAGTTGATAAATAATTTAAAACTGAATAATTTAATTTTATCGTGCCAGTAATTTATAAACCAGGTAAAAAAATATTTATTTATTATATATTTATTTTATATGCTTAAAAACGGAGCAAGTCCAAAGTTGATATAGTTTTCGGGGAGAAATAAAACTGTTTTTGACATGTACTATGTACATTTATCAGAAAAGCAAAGTTTATTAGTTAGAAAGGTGACAATACAAGGAGTTAACCAGTATTCGGTTCTCAGGTGAATTGCTAAAAAATATACGACTTAGGAACTTTGATCTTGTGACGGTTCAATTATATTTAAACGATATGTGATAGGCAGTTCCCGAGGTCTTTCTGGAGCTTTATACTAGGAGATATTTGGGGTCAAGCAGTGAAATATCGTGATGGCCTTGGTTTAAACGTATGTTTTCGAAATGTACTTGACACAAGAAAATCAATTTTTATTTTCAGTGTAATTATAATTTAAAGGGGAACTAAATTTATTCGAATACTTTAGTTATGGATTTTTTTGGTATACATTTTTGCAAAACAGGAATCAGAACTAAAAAATGCTCCTAAACAAGGCAGTACAAATTGACAATATTTATTAAACAATAAATCTTTTTTAAGCTTTACGTTTCATAAAATCTAAATAAAAAATGAAACAGCATTAAAAACCAAAAAGAAACAACAAAACTAAATTTAAAATGATTTAGTGGAAGAGACTGGAGTACGTAGAGTTAGCATTGTTAGAATATATGATTTTAAATGCGCGTGTGTTAATGGCTTCGAGTATATGTTTTTATATTTCATACACATATATCGAACACTAAGTCATAAACAGTCATAACTTATAATTCTCAAATTTTCAGGGAAGGAAAAAACTGTTTTCAAAAACATATTTTTAATTTTATAATCACGGCAATTTTCTAGTTAAAGGGGACATCGATCCAAACGTAATTATCGTGTTCGTTAGATTTAGGAAAAAAACGATGTTGATAAATTTTGAGTAGTAACTTTTGGAATAAATAAAGAATTATGACTAAAATAAAGGAATTACAATTGTTTGTGTTTTAGTGGGCATTGTGGATTACAACCGTTTAACGGAAAGAGCGAATAATATTCGCCACAACACAATTTTGTATTTTTATTTAATTATAGAGGAGTTGAAGAAAAGAAGAGTCAGCAGAAGAGAGTATGAATAGAGCAGGGACTATTATGAGGTTGCACGAGCGAAGAAACAGCCTATGCAAAGCCGTGTGGAAAATGTAGTTGAGAGCCAAAAACATAGGACAACACCTTTCAGCCATACAGACAACAACACATGGAGAAATAAACAGCGAAGGCATCAAACGAAAGAGAGAAAAAGGCAAATAAGGAGAGTTGATCGTAAGCTTTGAACGTGAAAAAGTGGTGTCTAAGGCTGGTAAGAAAAGAATATTTAATTTCAAAGAGGTAAATATGGATTATTTACATAATTCCGAGTAAAGACAATATTGGGGAAAACCACTACAAATTAAATCCGATTTACCACTTTTATGAGAAAGGAGTATTAGGGTTCAAATTTTAAAATAGTGTTTTTGGTGGTTAACCCGGAAAGCTCAGGAAAAAGAGTAGGCATTTGGCTACCATTCGGGACAGAACCTAAAGGTAGAAGCTAGAGACAAGGGGTGATTATGGCTTACGCTGGCAGATAAAAGAAATTGCACAAAAAACAAATTTTCCACAAATGTGATCATGGTTTATGTCGGCACCTAGCCGTATTGGCTTTTATCAGACGATGGTCTAACCATCGAGTGAAAGGAGCACCCCCATTGTGTAGTACAGTATACAATATACGATAACGTATCATGTGTAATAGCAGCCATATCGCAATGAAATATACCGTACAGTCACAATGTGTAGCAATTTATAGAACATGTCAAGCCTGGATCCATGTTGGAGACCATCCAACTCCTTCTGATGAAAGTGCAACAGCACACTTAATCAATAATGCACCATTTCTGCATACATCGACCTAAACCACAACCACCACGTTAACCCCCTCACCAATAATCGGCCACAGAGAGGAGCGGCTCTCTGTGGTACCAGTCATTTGAACACTGGTCGGGCTTCGTAAAGAACCCAGATTAAGGTTCTAGGAACCCTGGTGTCTAGTGGTCCATTTTCCCCAAAAGCACTTCATCAAAGCTTTTCGAATGCTGCAGTTACAGTTGGTACCCCCGGGGGACAAATCTTGCATAATTAAGAAAATATCATACCACGCATGGTCAACAAGAAATGTTGACTTTTATTTCACAAAAACCTTAGTGGACTGAATTCAACCCGCTCATTAAGCCTGTAGTAATCAGAGGTTTTCTTTAACTGTTTATGATATAGTTTGCGATATGTATACAAAAAATAAGTTCTCACAGCCAGTTGCTGTGTTTAGAATTTAAATCAGTAGTCGGCAAACAGGGAGAATTATACAAATGAAAAACGAATTGTTGTTTAGGTGTTAAAATCGATGGGCTCGATTTTAAATATTATCGTAAACGATATGATAGTTTAAAAAATGTGTTAAGTTATATAATGAATTATAGAATAAACTAACGAATGAATAAATCAATAAATACATGAAACTTAGGTGTCCCGGTACGCTAGTAGGTATTGTGTTAGTCTATCAGTCTGGGGGTTGTGGGTTCGATTTTCATCAAGGTGTTTCACTACAACGAGTGAAGGTCTTCGTTACTATGATCGTAACATTGTAACATTATTGTAACATTTAATATATAAATAATAAATATTTACAAAAAAAAAACAAAATAAACTGACAAGAAAATAAAAACAAAATTATAAAATATAAAATATATAAAATTAAATAGAAGTCAATATAGTATTTGAACATGGACATTTGAACAAAAAAACTTCTCAGTGCACATAGAAGAGTTGTGTAAGTTTCAAAACATATATTTTATGCTATTTTCGTTTTAGTAATGAATAAAATTTTCTAATGTAGTTAATATTAAATTATAGTTTAGTGTAACTTAAAGCAGATCTATGCATATTTCATGTCTGCAAAAGAATTTTATCCATTACCTTTTTTAAATATTGTGTAAAAACATGTAATTTAAAATGTCTCCATCTATACATATAATAAATCTGTAACATACCTGTGCCTGTAGATTAAATATTTTTTTTTAAATATTGTTGCTGGCGCATTTAGTCATCGTTATGGAATACAAAATATACAATTTTGTAATTTTCGTCTTTCTGTCCCCATCACGAAAAATTTACGGGATAATTTTAATAACATTTTGTCGGAAAGTATTTTTCTAGCTATCTCATTTTCATAATGTACATAATTTTACCGAATTAATTGACTTGGCAGCACTGCTTTAATAAAAACTAGTTATCCCCGATGCGCTTCGCTACACCCATCCACAAAAAAACACAATAAACACTTGGAAGAAAAGTATGACCAAATTTTAACGCGATAACGCACGCTATTCTCAAGTCAAAAATGTTCCCATCCAACCTGTTTTTTGCTAGACTATGCACATTAGTATGAGGGTTACTTGTGCAGAGTTTCAAGACTATACCTAATGTAGTTCTCTAGGCACGCGATAATAATTTTTCACTTTGTTTAGGAGGTACCACGCCCTCCATTTAAATTCAGACTGTGTTTCTCTACACAATGTACCTTAATATGAGGGATACTAATGCAAAATTCCAAGGCACTACCTATTGGAGTTCTCTAGATACAGGATAATAATTTTTTACTTTGTATGGGGGTTACCACGCTCACCGTCCCAATTCAGCATATGTTTTTCTAGAGTATCCGAATGGGTATGGGATTTACTTGTACCCACTTTGAAGACCATACCTATTATAGTTCTCTATATACACAATAATAATTTTTCACTTTGTATGGGAGGTACCATGCCCACTGTCCCAATTCATTCGTTATTTTGGCAGAATTTGCGCCTTAACACAAAGGCTACTCTTGAAAAGTTTCAAAGCACTATCTATTGGAGTTCGCCAGGAACACGATAATAATTTTTCAATTTGTATGGGCGGTTCCACGCCAACTATTCATGATGAGCCAATACACATACAGAGACCGTTTGTACATAAAAACCTTGGTATTGACGTCACCTTTCATATAAAATTTGCAGAAACAAAAACGGTTCACGCATTCCAGAGAACATCAATTTCTAACACAAAACTTTTTTTATATATGTATATATAGATTATAGGTTTCTCGGCGTATGAGTAATATTTAATGAATTAAATTAAAATTATGTATACGTTAATAGCCCTTCGTAAAACGATGCACAGTGGATGCACGTACATAGTTATTAAAATTATTATAAAATTTTACCAAGTGACTTCTCACGTTTTAAGCTATATGGTGTCAAACGGTTTAGTATTTCGACACACCAATTTCGCGAGTTTAAGACACTGTCTCAAATAAAATGTCTGTCTTTTTTGTATCTATCTACTTAGGTAGTGTTTAGCTGTAAACATTATCAATTAAACCAAACAAATTCAGATAAAGGAACACAAGAATTTTATTTATATTTATGGATCACGTTAATAGATCAGTTGGTTAGAACGAAATCTGCCACTAACTAAGATAGAAGGATGTAGAGATATCTAGAAAATACATCATTTTATTCAGAGTCTAAAATATAATTTTCTTTCAAAATTAATCACCTAGTCCCAAGACTATTGTTCAAATGTTAGACAAGCAAAAATAATTCAGTTTGAAATTTACTCTCTTGATAATATTTTCTTACCGCTTTTTAATTAGTTTTAATTTGTTTCAGATACAAATTTAATTTAATATTTTATTAATTCAATTATTTATTTTATTAATTAATTATATAATTGTATTAATTAAAAAATTAATTAAAATTTCGTTTCAAACTAATTAAAACGTTTAAGAGGAGCAACACATTTTTTCTCTGTAAAAAACCCTATGAAGTCATGTTATTTTGTAACTAATTAACTAACTAACTATTTAACTAACTCCTTAACTAACTAACTATCTATTATAATATAATTATTAAAAGAATTAGTTCCTACAATTTTTCTTTAGATATAATTTTAGTTTTTTTGCATTGGAATATTTTCTTATGAGCTTGAAGACTATGTTCCAAAGAATACGATTTAATACTGTAATATTTTTTAATCTAGTAAATAGGAAAGTGATTTATTAATCTAATACACTAATAAACAACGCACTCTTCGCGTTGAAAAATTTTACTAGTTTTGTTTTAATTTTTTATGACTTTATTTTAATAATAAAATTTATCACATCCACGACTTCCTAGTTTCCAAAACTAGTTTTGAAAAAGTTTGGCGACTTTTCGACTAAATTTATATGTGGTATCACAACTTGTGATATTCATGATAAGTAAACGTAAATAACAAATTAACTTCGTATTTCGTGCAATATGATTGGCGACCACTGTTTTAAAGTTGTGTTATGCTATTGTTGTTTTATGCAGACAGCAATAATATAAGCTGTTATTTTTACATTTTTACCAACAACTTTGGTGTCAAGCAAGTGAAAAAAAAAATAAAAACTTCTATAACCGCAAATTAATAGTTACAGTTGTTTGTTATTCTTTGATATAGCAAAAAGTAAATATACGAGAATATAAATAGTGTAAATATCTAAAAGTAAAATGGTATACAAATTTATTTATTTATTTTTATTTAAAAAAAAAAAAATAAGAGCTAAAATTTTCTGTGTTTTTGTTATTGTGATTCCTTTCATTTCGATTTTGTAATATGTGAGAAAGGAATATTAAAAGTTCTTATTTTAAAAGCTGTTTATAAAAAGTTTTAAACTGTTTGCGATATGTTCTTAATAAACCTTAGTAAGAAATATCGAAAAGTCTGGCATCTCGTTTAAATAATAAAAATTTCTTCAATCAGGATATTGGCAATTAAATAGACAAACGTAACCAGCAGAAGCTAGTTATCTTACAAGACTCTAAAACCATTATATTATACTTGCCTAATCCAACGATTTATTAGATTTAGCTACACGCAAAGAAAAAACATGGTTATTGTATGGTCACGGCAACCACACTATGTTCTCTGTAACAATAGATGTTTGCTGTGAACAAATTATAGTTATTTAAAACAATACTTTGGTCACGATAAACAAGTGTTTTGTTAACAGTTAATCATTCAATGGTTATACGCACCAAAAAAGCAACATGGTTAATTTGAAACATATTAAAATTCAAACCACAACCAAATTATTTTTAATATTTAAAATATATTATTATTAAACATAGTATGTTAAGTTTGACTAAAAATAAACAAATAATGTTTGGTTTTAAAAATACATATTTTGGTTTTGACATTTTTCAGTTCAGAAATATGTCTGTAAGCTATCGGTTCATCTAAAACCGTAAAAACATTAAATACATATTTGTTGTCAATAAATAAATTTGTTTTTTATTATAAATGATAGTTTTAAATTAATAATATCAAACGTATAAAAAGGTAAGTAGAAAATATCAAAATATGTATGTAAGTCTAAATGGAAATATTCGTGTATTTGTTTTTTGTTATTTATAAATATATTCATACGTTGTCACATATAACCATTTACATGTTTCAAATTATATTATAGTATGTTTATATTACAAACATAATATGTTCCAACGACAACAATATTATTTTTATATATAACCATATAATTCAACCATAACATGTTGCTCTTAGATTATGGTTACCTCAACCATATTTTTTCTTTGCGTGTACGAGAATTACAGAATATGGCATCAGAAGTTTTAATGGTATCTGGAGTTTTAATAGTAACAAATTCCCAAACAACAAGTGTGAGCATAGTCCTCTCAGCCATGTTGAAAAATAGCTACTTAATGTGTTGCTATGCGTAAAAAACGGTATTTGCATTCCCCTGGTGGCATTCACCGTCAAGTTAAATCGACAAGCCGCGCATCTCTGTGACATTCTGACAGTTTGAAGTGGCGGTCCATTTTTTCAGAAAAGGTTGAAACGAGAATGTTCTATTCGAGAAAGATCTGTCAGGTCTGTTCAAGATGTTAATTTTACTTTTGTATTTATGTACATACGGATGTTTATATCTGCTAAAAAGAGTGCGTATTTCTTCTATACTTGTATAAATGTGCATGTGTATATATACTCTACTATATTCATTTTTTTTTACTTTACATAGTATAAGGTAAAGTATAGTAATCATGAAAAAAATCGAGTTTTTGAGGTCTCCTGCATCAATTTTGGCTATTTTCCCGATGATGTCTGTGGGTGGGTGTGTATGCCACTATTTTTGTGGAGTTTGTTTAGGTCATACCGTATGACATATCAAAATGAACTTTGGTGTGTGCCTTTGGTTAATGGAGATTAATAGCTGTTACAATTTTGGGCATAATTGGGAAGAGGCAAGTGGTAGTTTAGTTTAGTTAACACCCCAAACCAAAAATAATTAACTTTTCGATTCGAATATACTTTGAACTTATATTCTTTATGTAATATATCGATAAAACTATCTGTTTCCATTGGGTTTTTCCATCAGATTTTTATGAACAACTGTATGTGAAGTTTTTTGTTTTAAAGTAATCGACAACAACAACTTATGCAGACTTAGCAACGTTCTTCCCTGATTCATCCTTGTTACATCATTGTTACAAAATAGAACATTAATGTTGTTGTTGCATTTATGATCAATGCTTTTCAGAGCCTATGAAAAATAAATTCTTCTTTCGTAACAATATGCTTACTATTGCACTGCATCTTCAGCTTCTGATTCGCTTCTATACTACAACAGTTAAGATGCGCATTCAATATATTGAAATTCCGCCAAGTACGTTATCTAATCTATTCGTCGATATACCAGTTTCTGCTCTAATTGATTTAAAAACCTATTTAGTTGTGATGAATTTAATTTTTTTAAATTACTCTTTTTATATCTAAATTTTATATAACACGTGTTTGTCTTTCTGACTATCACACCATTCACTTCATTTAAATAAATAATTTTAATATTATTCTTGGTCACAATTTCGAAGTGTGCGATTTTCTAATTTTATGCAAATTGTTGTCACATTATGCAAAGTGTTTTAAAAATCTTGTTTTCATCTCTTTTTATAACACTTTCATTTTAATGCTTTATTTTTATATTATAGTATAAAGATGTTTTTTTATAACGCTTCCGCTCAACAAGATTTGTAGCAAAAATTATAAAATAAAATATATTATGCTCGTTTCAATTGCTGTACTAAGCAATATTTGGTAGCTTCTTATTGTTGTCACCTAAATTTTATTCCTCTTGTTATTTTCCCTAATAGACATAAACAAATTTAAGTGTCTGCTTTGAATGTTTTATTTTTATTGAGTAAGTTATACTCATCCCACAGCAACGAATAAATAAAAACACAGTCAAAATATTGTTTTTTTTTCAATATTTGCGAAAATTATTTTAGTGATAAGACTAAGGGGTGGCATGAGAAATTAAAATTAAACTTGTCCTTTTTTAATTATATTGTTTTTACCATATGTTTTAATATTCATTTTTAATTATACATATAAATAAATTTTTGAAATAAGGATTAAGTTCGTTTTTCAGAGAAAAAAATATTTTCACCATTTAAAGGCTTTAATTGGTTTCAGATTAAAATTTTATTTGATAATAAATTGATTCAATTATTTGTTTAATTATGATTTTTTTCTGTTTTAAACAAATATATATTTGAATCAATTAAAGAATTAATTGAACTTTAGTTTAAAATTAATTAAAAACACTGTTATATACCATTTTTTCGGCGTGTTCTCCGTATTCTGATAATATTAAATATTTTGTTCAGCCTTTTTTAATATCATTTAAATTAATTATAAACTTTTATTGGTGTAAAAAATGATTTCTGTGTATTCTCTTTAAGAATATTTTTTAAAAATGTAGTGATTCATTTTAAAGAAAAAATAAAAAAGAAAATATTTTAGACACTAGAACAGTGCTGGGCAAACGTTTTTAATGGGGGCCCACAAAGTGTAAGAAATTCTTAAGAAGGGCCAGAATTATAGAAAAAATTTGTTTTTTGTTTAATAGTTTTTAATCATAAATAATATTATAAAAACATTACTGCATTACATACAAATGTTACAAATATCAAATATTATTAATTCAAATTTTTCTTGAAGGCCTTGCCATGGTATGAGACATATGGAGTTGTTTTTGTTTTTCTATAATATTTTCGAATGCTGGTTCCAGCTGTGACGAAGCTACTTTCAGCTGTGCGAAAAGGTGTTCATCAGTCAATCAATTTGCAATTTCATGGTCGAAAAAGTCTGTTCGAACACATAAGACGACGCAAACATCTCTTCAATCTTTTCTGGCCATACAATTTTGCTCACACTAACCATATAATCTTTTACAAACTCTCCTTCCAAGTATGGCATGTTATTTTTAGCTGTTATAAGCCACAACATATCCAGCCAGTGTTGATGCCTCTTGAGCAATGGTAGATTCTTTTATGTTTTTCATTACAGAACAAATACTTTCACAGTACAGTTTGTAAGTAATTTATGAGCACACCTCAATTATCTGCTAATTTTTGCTTCTTAGCTTTATATTTTCAAATTTCATAATTTGATATTGAATAATTTTTTAATTTTCCTGCTTTAGTCTACCGTTGGTAGTTTCTGCTAGGAAAATAATTGAACAGACCTATTAAATTTCGTTATTTCAGTCAGCTGGTTTTGATATCGAAAATATATATTTCCACTAACAAAATACACGAGGTTTAAAACTGAACTTACCAACGTGGGCGCCAACAAATAGAAATTAATAAGAAAAAAGAAAAACGTTAAGGTTGACGTTGACATTATGATATGTAGGGCATTTCATACGTAAACAACACTATTACTTGGACTTGGACTTCGCTTCCATCTACTTTGGGTATTGCATAGTTCAAACAGATGATATAATAGATGATATTTAAGTAATCACACTAACTTAATAGAATACAAGAAAATTGAGTTTAATCATCTATCGTCAATTAAATGTTAAAGAAAAACTTCAAAAAAGAGTGAACTTTAGGTGATGGAGGAATTCGTTCTCACTAACTGACGTTAGGTATTTGAATACAATTTTGTCTTATTCCTTTATATGAGTTTGGTTTAGCTAAATTCCTGTTCTATTTCAGTTGTTGCTTAGTTTACGTTTACGTTTTGTTGGTAATACTGTTGCAGTTTGTAGAGATTTCTGCAGGATACGGAACGCTGTTCAGATGGAATAAAATAATCTGTGTGAAATATTGAAAATGAAATTATATTTTATTTGAAATGCCTATGTAACCACTGTAAAAAGAATTTGTACAACTATAATATTCACTGACTCCACGCAATTGATGTGCCTGAATATAAGCGATGGACTTGGTTGCATTAACTTTGAAGACATCTTTCTATTGTATCTTATTTGTATTGACATTCTTCTATGGAAAATCCCACAAAAAAGAGGTTAACGTTGTCAAACCATACGATATTGATGGTGAATGTATATCACTTTCGTTAGAGTAAACTTATCCTCAAATTCTGTATACCGAATGTTAATAATGGCTAGCTGTATGGAATGTAGCTTACTGGAACTATATTTTTTTCCATGTTCTTACCGTTTAGATAGGGTAAAAACTAAATAGTTCTAATAATTTGGTAATGGCCTTCATAATGACGTTTTCGAAGAAGTATAGAGCAATTAAAGCATGAGCCATACTATTTTTATAAAATATTTATGAATATAGTTTTTATATATAATTACCTGCACGTATGGGGCTCTGTGTGGTGGAAATTATTTCTCCATTATGGGAAATTTTACTAATTCTTGTTTTGATAAAATTAGACATATACGGACAAGGAATTTTCATTCAAAGTATAACCCCCACCTACTTGGAAGATTAATTAAATTAAACACTATAAGATCGCCTCACTACCCCTTATCAGCAGGCTGTCTGCGCACTAACCAACCCCACTTGTTCATAAAGTTCATCATTATGCTGGTAACACAACTGGTACGAACGACTAATTTTTTGGCCGCGAATATTTGTCACCAAAATAAATCGCATATGAGTATATGAAAACTCCTACAATTATGACGTCGGTCGAAATTCCTTATACGCGGCGAACTCTGAATTAGATTTATTTCTATATGTTATGCCGGCGTACGACGAATACAACAGTACAATGTGACCATATTTGCTTTTAGTTTTTACGATTGTAGTATATGAAGTTGTTTTTGGTTCATAAATTAATTTATTTTTATTTTATAGCATTAAAAATAAATAATAAAAAAGGGGTTAACAATAAATTTTTTTTTAGTTTTTTTTTTGTTATTGGCTTATTTTATAAGAATTATTTTATATGGTCACTGTCTGAGCCTGTAAGCTTTTTTACTAGCTATTCTATGCGAAAGAAAACGAAAAAATTTTATATTTTTAAACTTCAGCTATTTTATTTGCTTGTTTTTTAAAGAATGACAAAATTCAGAAATATTTTAGGTATGTATAAAGGTTGAAAACAAGAAGTACAAAACAACTTCATTATTAAACTTAATTATCTAGTTGAACCGTTACAATTATTAAAAATCATATTTTGTTCAGTTTTTATTGTTGTAAGTAATTATTTTACTTATTTTTAAGCAAATGCGCAAGTAAGAGTACATGTAGATTAACATTGCTGCAAACATATTAATGCAGTCGAAAACAAATAGATTTCTGCCGCTGCTGCTTGTACAGTGGTTACAACGAACAGTCACTTTATCAGCTAGTTTTTATTAATATTTACTGGCCGTACGGAACACCACATTCTTAAACATTTGCGTAAAAGCAAATAAGCTTTTATATTAAAAGCTTATTTGCTTTTAAGCATTCTATTTATTATTTTAATGATTTTCACAAAATTTTTAAAGTCTCTGATTAATTTTTTTGTTTTTTTTTTTGCACAAACAGAAGTAACATCTGTTGTATTTTCATCGTTATTGTGCTTCATACGACGAATTTACAAAGCAAATATTTACCGACGAATTGTTGGACGGTATTCGTCGTTCGTCCCAGTTGTGTTCCCAGAATTATACACTCATTCGCGACCAAACACACGTATACACATACACGTTTACCATCTCTACGGCTATTTTTTTTTTTGGATTCTGCCCAAAAACATGGTAAATGGCAAAGGTACTAAAGCAAACCGCCAAGGTTGGTTCTCCTCCAGTTAAAAAGTAGAGTTTTTAAAATGGTGCTCAACCAATGTCCGACTTATTGAAATTAAAATTTCTAGGTTATATACGATAACCAAACGATTACAAGAGGCTGATTAAGCACCCACCAATAACAGTACCGTAGTAGAGCTATTGGAGGACGCCAATCAGCCAGTGTGAGAACGAGACGCAAACCATTCGAACGCCGAACAACATGAACAGCCTGATTGACTTGTGGAACAATATTAACGTGTTGTTGGCCTAATATCACGGTGGTCTTACCGCCGAGTGAAATGTAAGCGTAGACTAGCGCCCCCAAATTGTAGTATAACAACACTTTACGACTGCCACCAATCGCAATTTGTGTGTGATACAGTCACAATGAGTAGCAATTTATATAATATGGCAAGCCTTATCCAAGGCAAGCCTAGATCCATATTATAGGCTCTTGCTTAGGGGTTTGGAGACTATCCAAACTCCGTCTGTTGAGAGTGCAACAGCACACTTGATCGACCGTGTACCATACCTACATAAATCGATCTTAAACCACAACCACCATGTGTACGCCCGAAGGGGACCTCACCAATAACTACCGATTCCCGTGGTACCAGTCCTTTGGGCACTGGTCGGGCCTCGAAGAGAATCCGAATGTTTTAACACACAGACCTTTTCTTCCAGAATTAGGTTCTAGGAACCCTAGCATCTGGTGCCCCTATTTTCCCCGATTGAACCGCGTCAAAGCATTTGCCATTCTTGCAGTGAACTCCCGGAACTTCCGGGGGTAAGCCTGATTGCTTAATGCGATAATGACAAAGACGCACGCAGGTGTTCAACGACCCAGAGCTACTTTACGACTGTTCTCTACGGCTATTTTATAAAACAGCTGGTGGCTGTGTTCATTAAAACAGTTATGGGTATGCTACTATGTCGTACGTATTGATGGCGCCGCAGGCGATATACCGTAAAATTTAAATTCTTAAAAATTTAAATGAAAAAAATAAAATTAATATAAAATAAAAATTTCAAAATTATAATAATATATAATATATAATATATATATAACATAAATAAGACTATTCATAGCAATATTAATAAAAATAAACAAAATAAATATTTAAATATTTAAATATGTATATACGTATATATAGGGTTGGTGTTGCTAAAACCGATCAGCATATTTTTCTAGCCTTGCAAAATTAATTTAAAATTATAGAAGTACATTTTGTTTTCATTTAATGACTTTTAACTTTTTTGTTTTTACAAGTGGCGTTTTTATTTTATTAATCGTTTATTTTCATATTGTTGTTATTTCTTGTTAATGTATGCACTCCACTGCACTGACTACAATTAATTTATGCAATATTATTTTTGCAATAAAAACAACACGATTAACACAAGACTCTTTAGCGATAATATTGTTGCTGCTGTTGCTGCTGTTACTGTAGTTATTTTGTTTATTACTTCATTAAGCTTCACACAAATTTAATTACACAAAGATTTTTAGACTATAACCAGGTCAACAGCATTAAAGTATAATTTAGATTCCAGAGCAAATAATTTTTAATAAATTGCAATTATTTATAATGAGAAAACAACTTAAACTAATCTTGAGTAGAAATAAAACTGAACTTGAACTGGATATTAAATTTGTACAAGGATAAAATGTCCTTAAAAAACCTGTCAAGGGTAAGTATGAAATTAAAACAAAGAGGATTTCTAAAAAGTTGTTTTAAAAGACGGCTAGTAAATACTTAGAATAATTCGTCATTTACTTGATTTGTTGATCTGGCCTAAGCTACCTTAAAAATACGTATAGGAACTAGTTTCCGCGAATAAATAAATTGGATTTTCTTGACCAAATATTAATGGTAATTAGCATAGTATTAAATAATTTGAAAAAATTAATTTAGTGATGTTACCACACCCTTGAATCGAAGATATATTAAATGAAGCCAACGCCACATCTGCCCTACTGTTTAAGACTTTTAGAAAGTGACTGTATGTGACCTGGTCTATGAAAAGGTGGCTTATGACTCAAAAACAAAATTTCGAAAAAATAGCTGTTAAAGATAAACAATGCATTTCGTCAGTTTCTTAGTAGTTTTTCTTTTGCATTATGAACAGTCATGCCCAAAAGGCAACCAAAAAATGCAAAAGAGCATAAATGAGATATGTTCGTGTGCGTATATAAAGAGCGATGTTTTTTTCAATTCAAAGCACAAACCAGTTTCTGACCCAGCGTTGTCAGGTTTTTGGGGATTTTATCCCCAAAAAAATCCCCAAATCGACTTCGACTTACCATAACTTCTGTTCTACTATTTAAATATTTTCAATTTTGGACTTTTTTAATTGTTTAACATCTGTTTTACAAAAATATTCCAGAAACCTGACGTGTGTCACTTGTGCATAATGTCTGTCAAAGAAAAATTTAGCGAGGTTTTTCAAACATATTTCTGTGAAAACGAAGAGAATGATGATGATTCTTTCGATGATGATGGTATCAATTACGAGGACGAACTACAAGAATTGTTTCAAGCTGAAGATCAAATGGAAGTGGATGAAAATATTTTTACAGTCTTATCTGATTTTCAATAAAATTCTGTTTTTCTTTCATTTTTGCTCTTCTTTGTCTAAATTTTTAGTACACTTCTAAGCAAGTTAGGACTTTCTAGTTTTCACCACGTGAAAGAGCGTCTCAAAAACTATCGAAACCAAAAAAAAGTGGAAAAATTTTTTCTGAGTCATAAGCCACCTTTTCATAGGCCGGGTCACATATAAATAATAAAACATGAGGGTGCTGTAGCTTAAGAGGTTAGCACGTTGACTACTAAGCAATGGTCACGAGTTCAAATCTCAGCCGTGGCAACATAAATTTTTGTGATATATATTAATTTTTCTTTATAATAATGGATATCATAGCGCCCTCCTTCGCCGGTATTACCACATAGCACTAAATCGCCGGCGAAGTAAAATAATTATAAATTGACTATGCTAGCTTCAAACTAATTCGCCTTAATAATACCAGGGGCGCTGCAATACTGTTCTAAAAATAATCATAACGTGCAATTGCAGTGTTGCCAGAATCGAAACTTTACTATCACTAACCATCTGTCTTATCTACTACTATTCCTTTCCAAAGGAAGTACCACAGTTTATATAGGCATTAACTGCCTGAGTGGTACTTCTCTTTAAAAAAAAAAAAAAAAAAAATACACAGCGTTCAACGATATCAACAAGTTTAGATTTAAGTAGAAAAAAGCTGGATGCAAGATATATAAAGTATTATCTAAGTGATAACAATGCTTGACATAAAATTCGTGTATTTATTTGTGAAAAATAATTGTATTCAAAACAGCGAAAAATCAAATATGTATATTCAGCAGTGTGTATTTCCTTCATATAAACATACTTTTATAAACATAACTCTTGATGAGTATTTTATTACCTTTCATAGGTCCTACTTGATTATAACATGTTACTGCTTTAGAATTGGTCATATGTAGAATGAATGTGGATAAAAAAAAGACTAAGCTCGCTAGTGTAGGAACGGTGCTTGACCAATTTGCAACTATAAATTAATTTACTCTAACTGTTATTAAACTTCAGATCATAATTAAAAAGAAATTGTTGACTTTTGTGTTTGTTTGTGCTTGTTTTGCGGTTTGATGGTCTTACCGCAAGTGACACTAATTAAAATATTCGCGTCCATTACTGCCAAATGATATTGTGTGTATAAAAATATTTGGTAGTCATTCCCAATCTTACCACTTATTCCCCTATGTTATCTTGTAACCCACGTTATCTCAATTAAGCTTTGTATCTCATTTTTATCTAACTGTTTATTGATTTTTAAATTCATATCTTAAGGTTATGTTCCATATATATCTTCTGAAATCCGAAAAAACAACAACAACAATGTCATTCTCATGTTATAAAAGAGGTTTTATAACAAATGTTTTAACAAACATGTTAAAATTGGGAAATGGCATTAACATGGGCAGTCTACATTTAATACTAACAAGATGTTAGTGTTAATGTTTATCATTTTATTTCTAATGTAGACTAGGGGTAACAAATACCAATAACCCCCTCTACCTGGCGAGTTCTTTTTCCTTTTTGCAGATACATATATATTTTTTTTAAATCAAGTAAAATTTTAAATTCAATGAATTTTTTTAAATACATACTTCCTTAGAAAGCATCAAACAATATGTTTTCTGCATTGGTGTCCGACACCAAGAAGACAAAAATTTGAAGAACAACTGCATGCATATTTAATTTATGTATGTGCGATACATATGTACATACATGCATACTCGTAGGTCCAAAAAATACTTTATATTTTCGGCACATACTTTCAGTACAAACCCTTTCCCATCTGTGAACGCATTTAGACAAAAAAATGTCAAAAGAAAATTAACAATTTTTAATATGGCAATGAAAAATGACTAGCAAAGTTCTGTTTTGAGTTGGATTTTTGTTTGTATTAAGCAAACAGAAGAATATGCAAGTAAAGAAGAATTTATCGAACACAAAAATCAAATATCGTTCGTTTCTGAACAACAATAGCCTTAAGTTTTAATTTAAATATTTTCCCACTACTTTTTGCATAAAATGTTGATTTTTCTTTTGCATTTCGACGATGTTAGATCAATATTTATTATCAATAAATATTTTTACCATTCATTTGTGCTTATAAGCCATAACGTGACATTTATTGAACTCGATAGAGAGAAATGTTTGTAGCAGGATGTATGGGATACTATAAAAGCAAGAGTGATGATGTTGAAAATTAAAGCCATATTTCCAATTTTATTTCACTTTTCTAAATTTCGCTAATGTTGCAATAATTTTAAACAGCCACATTCTCTGTTTTATTTATTTTTTTTTATCTATTTTATGGTTTTCACTGTTTTAGACATTAATAACAATAAATGTCAGTTAGACACGTAATCTAAAAACAATTTGTCATTTAAGGTTGTTGCAATTTATCTGCATATTCTTCTTGATTTAATAAATCAAACATTGGTAAATTGAAAAACAAAGAGAAATATAAATTTTTACGGCAACAAGATACAAATTATTGTTTTGAATACATGAATTTCGACGGCATATTTAATAATTGAGCAATAATTTCCAGTACACAGTGGATCGAAATTAAATAATTGAAAAATTAATTTAACAAAAAGTTATACGAGGGCACAGCATAGATATATTAAATGAGAGACTTTATAAAGCTCTACCTTTTTATAAAGGTACCCATCCCTGGATGAAATTCTAAAATTATTAAAAATTCTTTAAATTATTGTAAAGGTGTTTAAAATATTTAAAACAAAGTAAAAATACAAATCAAACACAAATTTATTCAATTGGCTATTTGGCAGTAAGTAATTAATATTTTGCCATTAAAGTATGCAGTACCTTTAAATGGGTAAACAAAAAGTCGGCGTAATTGCTTTTTCTATAAGTTATTTTTGAGGAAAAACGTATCCTAAATTGGAATCATGATGCTAAAGAACCTCCTCACAAAATTTTGTTAAAATCCACCCAGATACATATTTTCTTTACATAAAGGTACCCAGCCTTGTAAAAAATTCTAAAATTTATATAAAATTCTAAAAAAGTATTGTAAACCTCTGTAAAAGGTGTTTAAAATATTTAAATAACAATGTAGTTCCACAAAGTAAAAATACAAATCAAATACAAATTTATTCAATTGGCTATTTGGCAGTAAGTAATTAATATTTTGTCATTATTTTCAAACAGAACAATTTGTTACGCAATCGTGTTTTAAATATCTCGGTTTCAAAAATAAAAGATGCATTAAAGTATGCAGTACCTTTAAATGGGTAAACAAAAAGTCGGCATAGTGTTACTGCTTTTTCTCTTTATTATCTCTTAGAAATAAGTTAATTTTGCGGAAAAAAAGTATCCTAAATTGGAGTCATTATACTAATGTACCTCCTCACAAAATTGTATTAAAATCCATCCAGTAGTTTTTACGTGATGCGAACAGAAATGAAATGCAGATAGACAGACGGTAATGAGTTTCTACTATTTTACGTTATGTATAGATAATTTGATTTTTGATTACAATGGGCCATATTTCTCTAAATATCAGAGACAATTCTAGTGTGTTAGGCATTATATTTTTAAAATGAATAAAAAAGTTTTAAAACTGATGCATTAAACAAATAGACGACAGCAGGCTACAAGCTGTCAATATTATAATAACGACGAATGCGATTATTTTGACGCCATCATAGCTACAGCGCTACACGACCGCATTTGTAGCTACAGCCAACTTAAGCCAATTTCTATTTTTAGAGGAATAAATTCAAATATTTTGGAAAGTCAAATGTATCCTAGAGAAAATCATCTTTTAATTACGCTCCCATAATTTCAGATTCATAGGCTTAATTTTACCTTTGAAAAACTAACATGAAAATGCGAGACTTTTTCCATGAAGCCTATGTCCAATTTAGAGGGTGTCGCTATTGCAGATCCCTAGATATAGAATAATTTCTTTGTAGGGGAGTATCCGAAGAAATAAACGTTGTTCTCAGAGTAAAAAACTCCAAGCCTGTATTTATTTTAGTTTTCTAAGTACGCGATTATTATTTTCCTATTTTTTTTTTTAAACCAGCTACCATGCCCACTGTTCCAATATAGAATGTTTTTTGCTATACTATGTACATTAACATACGCCTTGGTTGTGCAAAATTTATAGAGTCTACCATGAAAGTAGTAGTAGGTACACAATTATAGTTTTTCACTTTATATAGCAGGGTGTCACGTCCACTTTACCAATCTGTCTTCTTCTGTACTTTTACATAATTTCACAATCTCTATACAAATAAAAATCATTTTGCTCCAATCAAAGGTTTTAATTAGTTTCAGATATGAATTTAATTAAATCTTTTATTGATTCAATTATTTACTTAATTGAAGGATTATTTTGTTCTTTCTGAATTAAGATTATATTTGAATCAATTAAAAAATTAATTAGATTTGCATATAAAACTAATTAAAACCATTATTTGGTGCAAATATATATGTTGTATGTAGGTACACGTTAATAATTTTACTAAAATAATTCCTTGTTGTCTTTCAACAGAAAATACAAAATTTTTGATCGCCCTATGTCAAACTTAGAAGGAATGTATACCTTTTTAAGAAGGATAAAAAAAATCTATTTAATAAAAAAATTTTGAATTACGCGTCATCTACTTTTTTTGGTTTTTTTTCTTTGGTTGCATTGTGCACGGTTTCATGCAAAATTTGACCAATTATTTTTTGCATGGTTTTTTTATTAACTTTGATGCTATGAGCTTTTTTTCGTTGACAAATAGAATCACTATCTTAAAAATTCAATTCTATTTGTGTGAAAAGCTCTTAATCTCTTTAGTAAAATCCATCTGTTTAAATTTTTTTTTTTTTAAATTGAAAGACCTTTATGTGTCCTTGTTCTTCCCCTCTAAAAAGTGTTTGACAGTCAGTCATTTCATTTCATAATAATTTGTAATTAGTAGAACTTGTTTCAATAATGTTTTATTTTTTTATTTAGTTTTAACTACTGATCATCAAAGAATTAACTAAACAAATAGTGCTACAGTTAAATTAAACAAATTCAAAAATTATGTTTTAAAAGTTTAATTCAAAATTATGTTTTAAAAGTTCGTTTCAATAGAGAGAAAATAAGAGGCGATACATTTCGAGGTTCCCTACTTTTTTAAAGAAAAAAACACAGAAAATTCAAGTTCAATGGAGAATGTTTATAATCATTTGAAAGAACATTCTTTGGCATTTATTTTTTGAAGATTATGTCTATCAAATGTTGGCCGTTGCTACCACGCAGATGGTCCATCCGTTGAGTCCAATTTTCGATGACTCGTTCAAGCATTTCGACTAGTAACTGGCGAATGACATGTGTGATGTTTTCCTCCAAGGACTGAATCGAAGCGCATAAACCTTAGACTTTACATATCCCCACAGGAAAAAGTCTAACGGTGTGATATGATACGATCTTGGTGGCCAATCGACCGGCCCAAAACGTGAAATTATGTGCTCTCAATAAATCCATTGATTGTCTTGCTGAAACTAAATGCCGCCGAGTTCATGATCTTCAATTTCAGGTATCGAATAGTCGGTTATCATGGCAAAATAGGGGTCGCCATTGACGATGATTCCACCGGCAGATCTTGAATCTCTTCAGGTTTCTCTTCGTCCCAAATGCGGCAATTTTGTTTATTTAAATAATCATTGAGCCAGAAATGGGCCTCATCGCTAGACAAAATTTGCCTCGAAAACGTCAAATCTTCTTGGAATTTTTCCAGAGCCCGTAGAGCGAAGCGATTCAGGCGTAAGTCTTTCATTATGAAATTCCAAACAATAATAACATGACTGCATGACACGACTAACACGTGATCTGTCAAAAAAGGCTATTGAAAAAGTACCTCGAAATGGATCACCCTTTAGAAAGGGACCTAAATGTAAAAAGGTAAATTTTCCAGGATAGCCGTGTATATTTTACCCTTTTTAACGTTTCTAAATCTGGAAATGCTGTTAACATACCTGACATGACTCCAAAATTACCGATTATGCAAATTATATACTGAGAAACAATTTTTGTTCACCTCAGAAACACCTCATAGAGTCTAGGATCTCTTCTATTAGATTTCACACAAAATTTTACCCGTATTAAAAAAATTTAAAACGGTTCACTAAAAAGACTCAAAATAATTCCAAAATCTTGAAAATTTAAAAAAAAATCAAATTTTACTCTAAATTTTCAAAAAATAAAAAAAATCAATTAAAAACCACTTCCCTTCGCTTCTCAAGTAAATTCTACCCTGATTAAAAAAAATATTCAGGCAGTCGTTGGGTCTGTCGATAAAAGTAATAAGACTTATAATGTAAGTAATTTAAAAGGTAATAGTTGACACTTCACATTGATAAGTTAATTTTACGAGACCTTAACGCATTATTTTATTCTTATTTAAATTATGTTGCATTGCCACATCATAAATAAAATATGTAACGCACATTTAAAAAACTGCTTCGTATAATATATATAAGTGATGCTATGTTCGATAATGTTTTTGACATGGTAATTGGAAAATGATAATATATAAAATTATTATTTTATTTAAGCACTTGTAAGCATACGATGGAAAAAATTTATATGTAAAAAAATCATTTGACTGACACATAAAGCTTCATTGTACTCGTATCAATACAAAGATCATTTTTATTTCTGCACAAATATTTATTTTATTAATATAATTTTGAATATCAGTAAGCTGCTGTAAAACACACACAGCTTTTGTTTGCATGTTGATTAAATATTTTAATTGGACTATTGACTGAATTATTATTATTATTATTAATTTTTTCATAATTATCATTTCCATCACAAGTAATTAAAAAAAAAAAATTGTGTTATAAAAAATGTAGTTTAAATGCCCCTCGACCAAATATAGTTACCGCTAAAAGGGCACAGATAGAACTTTACATTAAACGAGTTTATTTACAAATTTCAATTTAAAAAAAAAGTAACGTGAAGAAAGAAAAAACGTAATAAATGCGTGAACAAGTAAAGCTGTGGTTACATTGCGTGTTCCAATCATTTGATATGTCAGATTTTCCATATGTAAAATTATACACATAGTGAAAACCTCTTGAAACATAACATATGTATGTGCAATATCATGTGTTAGTTTTTTAGTTAGTTATTTTTTTTAGAGTACGCTCAGTGATGTTTTCAGTGAGTTAAACTTTTATTTTGTTGCTGGTGTAGATAGAAATCGAAGTGGAATACAAAACACAATTTTTGTCTGTCGGTCTGTCTATCCGTCTGTTTGTGTTCGCATCTCGTAAAAACTAATGTATGGATTTTCATGAAATCATCTAAGGAGGTACTTTAGTATCTTGGTTTAAATACTGGATCTTTTTTTCCGTAAAAATGTCTCATTTCTAAAGAGAAATAGTAGGAAAAGTAGTGAAAGAGGGATATTTTACATTATTTTCATATCTCTATAATAATTTTATAATTTTATATAAAATTTAGAATTTTATTTAAAGGGATGTGTTCTTTAGAAGAACTTTAACTATCTTTAACTTTGACTATCAAAGCAGAATCGAACTAAATATTGTAAGGTCGTTGACGAAGTGGCGGGCATAGCTAGTATATTGCAAATCTATTTGCATATTTGACGTACAATGGTCAAACATGGCTAAACCGAATTTAATGAAATTTATTTCAGTCTTCAAGATACCCCCGGGTGTTCCAATTGTCACTGCAGGAATGGCAAATGCTTTGACGCGGTTCACTCGGGAAAAATAGGGGCACCAGACGCTAGGATTCCTAGAGCCTAAATCTGGAAGAAAAGGTCTGTGAGATAAAATCGCGGGTCCTCTTCGAGGCCCGACCAGTGCCCAAAGGACTGGTACCACGGGAATCGGTGGCCCCACAGAGAGCCTATCCTTTCTGTGACCGGTTATTGGTGAGGTCTCCTTCGGGGGTACACGTGGTGGTTGAGGTTTAAGATCGATTAATGTAGGTATGGTGCAAAGTCGATCAAGTATGCTGTTACACTCTCAACAGACGGAGTTTGGATAGTCTCCAAACCCCTAAACAAGAGGGTATATGGATCTAGGCTTGCCTTGGATAAGGCTTGCCATATTCTATAAATTGCTACTTATTGTGACTGTATCACACACAAATTTCGATTGGTGGCAATCGTAAAGTGTTGTTATACTACACAATGGGGCCGCTAGTCTACGCTTAAATTTCACTCGGTGGTAAGACCACCGTAAGATTAGGGCAACTAGGCAGGTACTCACGTTAATCTTGTTCCACAATTCAGTTTTCAAGACTAGATCCATTACGGTATAAGGGACATTTTTATACGATTAAAGCGGTTTTAATTTAGGTATCGAAAATGCTGCAAATCACTTAATTATTTTAAGGAAATTTAGTTCTTTTGTATTGTAATAACAATTATTATAAAAAAATATGGATATATTACGTAAAGATTATAAGTTCAAAGTATATTCGGGGATAAGGAAACTACTCCATGCCCCCTCCCGATTATGCCAAAAACTATACAGCTCTTCATCTCCATCTACCAGAGGCACAAAATAAATTTCATTTTGATATGTCAAGCGGTATGACCTATACAAACTCCACAAAAATAGTGGCATATACACCCACCCACAGACATCATCGTGAAAATACTCAAAATGGATTCAGGAGACCTCAAACGTATAAATCAGTCGAAATCGCGACCTCGATTTTTTTTTCATGATTGCTATACTTTACCTTATACTACGTGTGGTAGAGTAAAAAACCTTTTATTCCTAATCAAATAGAGTGAAAATAAATTGACTTAATGTTTAGACTGTAATAGTTTCGGTTTGATTTTGTAGAAGTAAAAGTAGAAAGAAATACGCTCTGTACATTAAAAATGCAACAGAAATCGGATGTAAATCTTTTTTACTTCTACACTATTGATGTGCAGTTGAAACAAAGTAGAAAGAAATCAAACGGTGTTACCATAACTAAAAACATGACAGACGTTTTTTCTGTTTTCACAAAAAATTCTTTTCATCTAAAAATTATTTGATTTATTTAATATTATGCTAATTAGCCATAAAATTTTATAAAAAAAAAATCATTTTATTAGTTGGGGGAAAAGCAAGTTCCTATACGCATTTCGCTGGTTAGTTAGGCCAGATCTTCAGGAAAAATTTTTCCTAATTTGAGAAAAGCCAATAATACTCCATAATTAATAAAATGCTAAAAAACATAATGAGAAGTATATATGTTAATAGAATAATATTACAGAATATTAAAGCTGCAACAAAACACCAACAAATTATGTTTTTATTTTTCCTTACTGTCCTTCTATCCGTCCTTGGATGGTTTAATTTAACTTAATGCAGTCGTAAGGGGTAATGAAATTAATACACAACCTAATTTTGTTGTTGTCACAAGAGAAACAACAATTAGCAAGTCTTGCCAAAAAGTTTGCACAAGCAATTGCATGTTTAGTTATTTATATGGACTTCAGTAACAATATTTTAATTTTATTTTACTATTTTTTTTACCTTAACTTTTATTTGTAGTGCTAAGATTTGAGAACTTATTGTTAGTTCTTATAATTTGAAGGTACAATATATAATATGGAAAAAAATATTTTAAGAAATATTTCATTATTATATGTGACCCGGCATACGAAAAGGTGGCTAATGACTAAAAAAAATTTTTCCATCTTTTTTTGGTTTCGATAAGTTTTGAGACGCTCTTTCACGTGGTGAAAACAAGAAAGTCCTAACTTGCTTAGAAGTGTACTAAAAATGTAGTGAAAGAAGAGCACAAATGAAAGAAAAACAGAATCTATTACCAATTCCTTTTCTTCGTTATCTGTAATAGACAGGTCCACTGTAAAATATTTTCATCCACTTCCATATGATGTTCAGCTTGAAACAATGCTTGTAGTTCATCCTCGTAATTAATACCAACATCATCGAAAGAATCATCATCATTCTCTTCGTTTTCACAGAAATATGTTTGAAAAACCTCGCTAAATTCTTCTTCGACAGACATTATTCACAAGTGACACACATAAGGTTTCTGGAATATTTTTGTAAAAAAGTCCAAAATTGAAAATATTCAAATATTAGAACAGAAGTTATGGTAAGTCAAAGTCGATTTGGGGTTTCTGTTTGGGGATAAAATCCCCAAAAACCTGACAACGCTGGGTCAGAAACTGGTTTGTGCTTTGCATTGAAAAAAAAAAAACATCGCTCTTTATATACACACACGAACATATCTCATTTGTGCTCTTTTGCATTTTTTTGGTTGCCTTTTGGGCATGACTGTTCATAATGCAAAAGAAAAACTACTAAGAAACTGACGAAATGCATTGTTTATCTTTAACAGCTAATTTTTCGAAATTTTGTTTTTGAGTCATAAGCCACCTTTTCATAGACCGGGTCACATATGATTACATTATAATATTTTGTAAATGTAAAATTTTTAATTTTTGCCGACTTGGAAAGTAATGTAAGTCATTAAAACTATACATTTTTGCCAGTCGCACTTAAAAAAAATTTACATTATAAATTTAACTCAATATAAAATATTTAAAAAATACAAATCTAGTGCAAAAATTTATATCAGTATTTTTTAAATTATTCAAATGCAAAACTTTAAATATCTCCATATGAAATAAAATACACTTACATCACTCTTAAAGAAAACGGCTCATATAAATAATTCTTTTAATTAAAGAAACATAAAAGTCTTATTATTTTTAAACAAACAATTTGAGTTACATTAACTAATGACTTTGTTATTTGCATATTAACCTACTTTCTTTACTTAGCTTTGGATGTTAATATATTTTTAACCTTCCACATCATACATATATATATCTACATCCAATTCTGTTTTTACACGGTTTTAATTTAAGACGGTTTGAAAATAAAAAAATTATTTTTTTTAACACGATTTTATTCCATTTAGCACGATTCAAAATCTTTTGAGGTTAGATTTTATTCGTAAAATTTAAGTTTGGCGAAATATTTTCATATCAAAATTTTAGAGGAATTCCCTTTTTGTGCATACAAGCATTTTTACTTGTTAGAGCAATTGAAATGTGTTAATATTTTGTGAACTATCAATGCATCTCTGTAAGAAGACGACGAAATTAAAAACCATAACGTAAAGCCATTTCTTTAGAAAACAAAATTGAAATTTTATATCGCCTTCGAAATGGAGAAGGATCAATATTTCTTGGCAAAATGTTCGGTTACACGTATTGAATTAAAATTCAATTAGGCAATAATTGATTTCTGAAACGAAACTATATGTTAAGTCTTCTCCATACACTAAAGATGCAAATACACGGTGCATATACACATTATATGTACAGGGTGGCCCAAAAAAGACTGAAGGATTAAAAATAGTTATATCTTTTTTGTGTTTAATAATTTTTTTTTGTCTTTTGCAGGTTATTTACTGGTTTTTGGAGATAAATCATGGCTACATATGATGTGCAGAAACGCGTCAAAATCATTGAATTTTTTTATTCTTCTGGAAGGTCAATTATTACAACTCAACGAAATTATCGTTTTCATTTTAATGTCCGAACAGCACCCAGTGACAACATGATTAGGAACTTAGTCTCCCGTTTTGAGGAACATGGAAGAGTGTCAGATCTTCAAGGAAGAGGAAGAGGTCGATCTGTACGCAATGCAGCAGTTGTGGAGGCTGTACGGCAGAGTGTAAACGAAGATCCATTTGTCTCTACGCGTCGTCGTTCTGCTCAACTGGGAATCTCCAGAACTTCCCTGCAAAGAATTTTGAAGCGGGATCTTAAAATGTTTTCGTATAAAATTCAAATGGTACAGAAACTGCTTCCCCAAGATCATCAGGCACGCCTGCAATACGCTATTCGTTTTAATCAAATAGCCAGAGAAAATGATAACTTTTTAAACAATCTTATAATGAGCGATGAAGCTCATTTCCACTTAAATGGCTATGATAACAAACAAAATTGTAGATTTTGGGGCACTCACAATCCTAGGGCATTACATCAGCGTAAATTACACCCCGCCAGATGTACTGTTTGGTGCGGTGTTATGGCTGATAAAATTATCGGTCCATATTTTTTCGAAGATGTGAATGGTTAACCAGAAACGATTAACGGGGCTCTGTATAGGACTACGATAGAAAATTTTTGTGTAAAAATAAACATGATTTCTTGTTCTTAAAAATCTTCCGTGTAAAAACAGAATTAGGTGTATATGTGGATATGTGTATATAACTAAAGGTGTACATGATAAAAATTATAAAACAGCAAAAGTCACTTGTAAGATTTGATGAAGAAAAAGTTCAAGGGTCATATAAAACATATCGAAGAAGCAATAATTACTGTACTATTCAACTATTTGATATATGAAAAATTATTGTTGATGTGGTTGCTATCTACCATGTAGACCGCGCATAGAGAAAGGGACCTAAGCGTAGGTTGGCCAAAATATATTTATTGTGAAATTCAGCCATTTCCCAGATTAGGACTGGGAATGTGATCGAAGGTAATACGTGTATGCAGGCTCGAAGGTCGCTCAAAAAGTGAGTAAGGCCAGTAAGTTGCTTAGAAAAATTGGAAGTACTTTAAATTGGATAACTGCGTTAGTGACAGGTCATGGAGACTTCAAGTATCATCTAAACAAGATGAAAAACAAAGAAGATACTACTTGCATACTGGTCCTGAAAGAGGCTAAGACGAAACGCGCATTGTAACATAAGACTTAGGATCACTGTTTAAACGTTGATGCCATGGGGAACCTGGTCCTTGGACAAATGCTAGCAATTACTAGAGACTCCGTGGCAAGAAATAAGGCCGACAGTTATCAGTAGACAGTCTGAAATCACTAAAGTCAAGGGTAAAGGCTGGTGGTAGCATGTGACTCAATGGAAATAAGGTTGCCATAAATAGAATTTGCTTGATTATAATCATTGACGACGAAAGGTGGTCGAAAAGTGACCTATTAAGAAAGCTGTATTTTTCGATACTCCCCCTAGATTTCTATATAAATGTGAGATACAATTTTCTGTAGAATCGAATAGAAATGGTCTCGGACCAAGCCGAAGCCGGATTCGTCTAAAATTTTATTTTTCTGCATGTAAGTCGAGTACAGAAAAAACACATAATTGAAAAACAAAAACATTAAAATCTTTTGAAGAACCTTTTTAAAGGAGTTTTATTTTCGGGGTAAATTTTATGGGAAATTGACTGGAAGTGGTCCCCAACACCCCGAAGTATTTCTAAGGTCAAAAAAATAGTTTTTGTCGATTTTGAGTGTGTAATTTGGTTACAGCATTAAAAAAAAAACTGTGAAAAAAAAAGTGTAAACTTTTAACCAAACTTAGAACCGTTTCTAACGTTTTGTGGCTATCTTTCTGATAAACGTAAAGTTCAAACTACCTAAAATTTTTACAACAGCGAAAGATTAGTCATTGAAAAAAATTTTTTTTCTTTGTTTCTGAGAAGATTTAAAGAAAATAAAGAGGAATTAAATAGAAGTAAAGATAGTCAAATCTCACATAAAAACTCTGCCTTTTTAATAATCAGTAAAACTTTTCGCTCAAGAAATATCTAGGCGCACGGTAGACTAACTCATTCGCCCTGGTTCTACCCCCTTATAACTTTTTATCCCTTTAGCACTAAGACATGAGATACCGATATCCCCACGCGGTGATGGCTTTATGAAATATGAGTGTATAAAAATTTTAAATTTTAGTACATATATCCTAACTGACTCTCTGTCGCGTTCACTGTCTCAACTTCGCACGTTAAAAGTAGTGAGGTCATAATGAGAACCAAGTTCTTGCTTTGTCCAATAGATATATATTGTACTCTGCAACGTTTTTGTTTAAACTTTTCCTTTCTGTTAATACTTCTTTTGGTTTAAATATTGAATTATTTCTAGGTGAAAGAGTGTGATAATCCTTGTCGACTTGTAGCATATTGAAAGACTGTCATGCAAAAAATTCTTTAAGAAAAAACCCACATTTACTAACGAATTCTTATACGCCAACATTGGCTCAAAAGCCATACCATAAACTCAATACAAACAGATTGAATGACTTAAAACTTCAAGGCATTCAAGATTTGTAAATGCATGTGCATGTTCGCTTGAATGTGTTTATATTTTGTATAAAGTATTTTAAATGTGGCAATAAATCTTGGTGCAATAAATTTATATCGTTCAAGGTCGACTGTACGTTGTACGAAATTAATGGTTTCCTTCAATTTTAGTTGTTTATAAAGGGTTTTGTAATAAGAGTAGGTAGACAGCTCTCGACGATATATTTTTTTATTTTTCAGACCGATATTAAATATAAATCCTTATAAAAAGTTGTAGCAATAGCTTCTTTAAAAATGCTACTATTCTCGTAGCTACGATGCGCGATTTATTATAATTTTACCCGGTCGTATTTAACAAAACCTTTCATCATTGAATAGACTAATTTATGTCCGATGATTGAGCAAAAACTAAAAAATGATTAATTTTTTGAAATCAGCATTGACCGAATGAATATGCGGGAGAACTCGAATAAGCACATGTTCTTAGGTTTTTGTAGAAACCAAAACGATATGCTACAAATGTGGTTATCTCACGCTGTGACATCTTGCCGATTGATCCATTAACTATTTGTTGTGAAGATTACTTAAGCTGTAGATAAACCAATTCAAGCCGTTACCACATGGCGAACTCAAAACAATAGGTGTTTCCTCCCACACTTTCAACCTAATCTATGTGCCGGAGATAAAAATGCAAATTCTCAGTTTAGGAAACGATTTCAACAGTGTCGATATAATGCTCAAATTTAACATCTACCCAACCACATTGGAAAACCCTTTACTTGTAATAAAGTTGGTGCTTCACAGAAGGTTTAAAAAATATTAAAAAAATGCAGAGGATATTATTGTTTTATGAAGGGCGAGGAGCTAATTTCTGTGCTTAAGTTTTGTGATATACGAGGAGATAATCCAAAACGTATAATGAGCAAGAAGAAACTTGTAAATAAAGTGCTCGATTTAAATTGGCGAGGCGCATTTAAGGCGCATCTAAGGAAATGTCAAGTCATGGAAATGAATCTATACTGGATATTCATATAGTAGAAGCTAAATATTTGCGATAGCTGAACGCTGCAATCATGAATAGGCGGTAGAAAGAGCTACTGCCCCGCAAGCTTATATTGTGCTTTGCTGATAACTGTGCAGGTCACAGGGTACAGTGCATAAATAGAACTTTAACTATCATCTGACTGCGATGAAAATCCCAGACAATGTAAGTAAATTCCAGAAATAGCTCGCCTCAGATTAAAAACTGTTAGTAGAAACATACTTGATAATTTACTCCATCTTATCATCTTACTATTTATATCACGTATTTTAAGCCTTTAATGAAATACACCTAATTCTGTTTTTACACGGTAGATTGGTTCAAGAAAAATCCGTGTAAAATTAGTGAAAAACTAGAATATTTTTAAGAACAATAAATCGTGTTAACTTTTACACATATATCGATGTACGTATAATGAGTATTTGCACCGTTTATTTGCATCTTTAGTGTATGATGAAGACTTAACAGATAGTTTCTTTCCAGAAATCAACGATTGCCTAATTGAATTTTTAATTTTTTTATAGTTCTTAAAACCGAACATTTTGCCAAGAAATGTTGAGCCTTCCCCATTGCGAAGGTGATCTAGAATTTCAATTTTGTGTTCTAAAGAAATGGCTTTACGTTGTAGTTTTTTATTTATAGTTTTCGACGTCTTCTTTTAGAGCTGCATTTATAGTTCACAAAGTATTAACACATTTCAATTGCTCTAACAACTAAAGGTGCTTGTATGCACATGAAGGGAATTCCTCTAAATTTTTGATATAAAAATATTTCGCAAGACTTAAATTTTACAAATAAAATCGAAGCCCAAATAATTTTGAGTCGTGCTGAATGGAATAAAATCGTGTAAAAAAATATTTGTTTTATTTTCAAACCTTGTCATCAAAACTGTGTGAAAACAGAATTGGGTGTCAACTCTCATATATGGGCCGGTACCCCTAAGTCTTTTATGGAGCTACTAGACCGAATGCAACATAGAGTCTTCAATGTTTAATGGTCATCGGTGACAGTAGGTGACAGTAGGATATCCAACTATATTGACGCACTATTATAATGTGTGCTTTCACTATTTGTATAAGCTAAATCTTGTAAAGACATATATTAAGATATTATCGTAAAATTTGTATCATCAGCACTAATGGTCCTTTGAGTTTGTTTAATTGAATTACGTTTTCACTTCAAATTTAGGTAAACTTCTGTCTCGTTAAACTTTTGTTGATAAAATGCCATTGCAAACTGTTTAGTTCCAAAACCATTTAAAGCCGTAAAGTTAGCTGTCACAGAAATTACTGTAAATCTACGTATGATAAATATCAAAACGAATTAATGGCACATACGCCTCAGTGTTTTGTACTCTTGAATAGATTTACAAGAAAA